>CM042048.1:24537500-25177500 GCA_023525745.1 Arctium lappa | reverse complement strand
ATGTGTATGTTCATCATTATAGAACTATGATAGGCCCCCTCATGTATCTAACAGCTTCAAGGCCAGACATTATGTTTGATGTATGTGTGTGTGCCAGATTTGAAGTGAGACCTAAGCAATCTCATTTTCAAGCAGTCAAAAGGATCTTCAGATATCTCAAAGGACAACCTAGGTTGGGTCTTTGGTATCCTCATGACTCACCATTTGATCTACTTGCATATTCAGATAGTGATTTGGGTGGTGCAAACTTGGATAGAAAGTCTACATCAGGAGGATGTCAGTTTTTGGGTGCAAGACTAGTTTCATGGCAGTGTAAAAAGCAAACCACAGTGTCCACCTCTACAACAGAAGCAGAGTATATAGTTGCTGCAAGCTGCTGCTCACAAGTGTTATGGATCCAGAATCAGATGTTGGACTATGGTATTACTTTTCTTCACACTCCCATCTTCATTGACAACAACAGTGCTATAAGCATTGTTCATAACCCAGTAAAGCACTCAAAAACCAAGCATATAAAAATCAGGTACCATTTTATCAGAGATTGCAATGAAAAGAAGTTAATTCAGGTTTTGAAAGTACACACCAGTAACCAATTTGTTGATTTATTCACCAAAGCTTTTGATGTGGGTAGATTTACATTCTTGGTCACAAGTGTGGGCATGATAAACACCGAATAAGCCTATTTTCATTTGCTTCATGTACCAGTTCTGTATAGATTCTTCCATGTTTACTTTCTTATATTTCATTGTGCATGGTGCTGCTAACTATTTGTGTTTAAGTGTTTTAGATTGCTTTGATGATTAAATACTTGATACTTCTAGTTAAGTTAATACTACTCTCACTATTACTCCTGCTGACAGTTCCAATATGGCTAAGTATGGTTACTACTGCTAGGTGGTTAATACTGCCAGTGCAAGGTTATTACTGCTTGCCTTATTTCTACTGTCAGACAGTGTTAATGCTGCCAGGATATGTTAATACTACTAGTATGTGTTAATATTGCTAATGTGTGTTAATACTGCTGGTATGTGTTACTACTGCTGATAGGAGTTAATACTGTGGGTTTGTGTTAATGCTGCTAGTGTACTTAGTACGGTTTTTAACTAAAGCCCTTACCCTATAAATACCTCTCTGACCGCCAAAACCCAAACGACTTTTTGAATTTCCAACGAGTTTTCATCCTCTCTCTCTCTCTCTCTCTCAAATTCTTGCTTTCCAGTGCGTAATCCCTAGTGTTGATTCGAACCCAAGACTCGATCAAAACGATGGCAGGACTGAATTTCGTAGATGACCACAATGAACTTGCAATGCTGCAGAAACCCAAACAAGCTGAGGGTTTTGATGAAATTGTGGATTTCCTTAAAGCATCACACATTGCCTATGCACTCACAGTCAATCCCACCATCTATGTGAAACACATGCGACAGTTTTGGGCAAACACATCCATTCAGACTATTGATGGAACTCAGCTTATTCAATCACGGGTCTGTGATAAACCTATCCAAATCACAGAAGCCTGCATTCGCACTCATCTATGTCTAATGATGCCTTAGGTATTACTACTCTTTCAAAGGAAGATCTCTTCCAAGAAATTGGCAGAATGGGGTATGAAGGTCCTACTGAGGTCTACAAGTTTTTCAAAAGCAAATTTTCACCTCAGTGGAGATTCTTTGTTCATACTCTTCAGCATTGTTTATCTCGCAAGACAACTGGATGGAGTGAGTTTATCAGTACAATAGCTTATGCTCTTGTCTGCTTAGCTACCTCCAGAAAGTTCAATTTTTCTCAAATGATTTTCAATGATTTGATGTCAAACTTGGATACCAAAACCAAAACCAAAACCAAAAGATTCTATATGTATCCAAGGTTTGTGCAAGAAGTATTGAACAATGAATTAACGGATTTACCCTCTTTTCAAGAGGTGTATGTACCTAAACCTCCCAAAGGGAAGGTATTTTCCAACATGAGAAGGCTTAGTAAGGACTTCTCTGGAACAGACACACCATTGTTCTCTACAATGATGGTTGTGTCCCATTCCTATGGTGAGGCATCAGGGTCACAACCCTTATCTGACCAACCCACTGATGACCTACCCACACCATTCATTTCAAATGATCCTCCTCAGATCCTTACTGATAAGCCAATTCCCCCAATCTCTCAAATCTATGTAAGGAAAAAGGTACAGAAGGTTCCTTCCCTTCCTGTATCTACACCCCAATAGGCTACAAGCCCTTTGATGGAGCATTCTCCATCAGAGAATATCCAAAGGGAATCCACAGGAGTGTCTCCCATCCCCAAGAAGGTGCTCTCTAAGGAGAAGGATGAGCATGTGGGCAGTAAGGCTCACACTATTGATTCTGCACAAGGTGTGGATCAGGACAGTGTGAACATCACTAAGACCTTCCCCACGGCAACTTTGGATGAGAAATCATCTAGGGGACCCAGGTGCCAAGAAACCAAGGGGGTAGTAGGTGCTTCTGCTAGGTAGAAGGCCTCTACTAAAATATCCAAGGATCCTTCAAGGGTGGTCAACACACCTAAAGGTGAGGACAGATATAACTATGATGAATTGATGGAAACAATTGGCAATGTCAACTTGGATGTACTCAAATAGGGTTCAGAGATAAAGGAGTTGAAAAAAGGTGATCATTTCTCAACAAAGCCAGATAGACAAACTCAAGAAGCTGGTGTTGAAATTAGTGCACAAAAAGAAGAGAAACCAGTTTATCTTGAAGAAAAGAAGAAGTGGTCATGATGCTTCCAAAAAGGGGGAGAATAAAGAAGCTGAATGTGAGAAGGAAAGCTCAGTTGGCATGGAATTTCAGTTTGAGGGGGAGATTAGTGGTGAAACTGAAAAGAAGACTAAAGCAGAAACAGTGAAAGCAGCAGAAACTGAGAAAGAAGCAGAAACTGTGGAAGCAGCAGTAACTAATAAACCAGAAGTAGAAATTGACAAAGCAGTAGAATCAGAAGCAGCAAAAACTGAAATGTCAAGATAAGAAATAGAGATTGCAGAAACTCTGATGAAGGCAAAGAATGATACTCCTAAGGCCACTCAATAGGCTAAAGGAGTGGTGATCAAAGAAGGAGGCTTAGAGAAGAAAAAGAAAGAGGTCAGTATGTCAGAGGCCAAAAAGAAAGGGAAAGAGAAGATGGTTCTGCCTGTAAAGAAGTAGAAGCAAATAGATTTGGATGCTGAATTGGCAAAGGAGTTAAATGTACAGTTTGAGAAGGAACTTGAAAAGGAGAATGAAATTCAAAAAGCCAAAGACAGAAAGATTGCATTAGATTTGGCAAAAAGGCTCAATGAAGAATATCAGAAGAGCTTGAAACTGGCTGCAAAGAGGGTTACAATGAAAGCTTCAAAGAAAAGACAGCCTTCAAAGACCTTTCTAGCTACTCAAGAAAGAAGAAAAATGATAAACTTCCTGAAAGGATCCATTGGAGTTCCTGAAGGGATGTTTACCAAAATGTCTTTTGGCAGAATAGAAGAATTATACAAGAAGGAGATGGCCAAGCTTCAAGGAGACTTCAGTCAGGGGTTGAATTTGAAAGAAGGATGAAAGAAAGACATGATTTGAATATTCAACAGCCTTTTCCTGACAGTGAAGAAGGCACTCCTACAAAAGAAAAGATAGAAGTCAAGAAGAAAAAGACTTTAGCTCAAAAGATTGGAGCTATTAAAAGAATGAAGTCAATTGCTTCAAAGAAACAGGCAAAAAGGCTAAGGACTGAGGAAGGTGAGAAAGAGCAGGAAAGTGAAAGAATGGAAGCCAAATCATCAAGACCTACTGCTGCACTTCCTGTAGAGCAGCAGAAACAAGCTGAGCAGGTTGAAAATCAAGAGAAGAGTCAAGAGCAATCAAGTAAACAATCACCAGAACAACCAAGACAACCTGAGCAGTTTGATTTATATATGACAGTGACAGATGAAGAACCTCTGAAAGTTGATCCTATCTCAGTGAATGCTCCAGAAATCATTCATTGGGATACTTTGTTGGATAAAAGAACAGAATATTTCAGAATAAAGAGAATGGGTGACAAGTATGAAGTATATTCAACTTGGGGTAAGATAATCAGAAGTTGTACCAGAGCTGATTTAGAAGAAATGTATAAGGTTGGACTAAAACTGTATGGTGACTTGTTGAAAGGAGCAGGGATGAGCCTAACAAAGATGGCTATGGAATATTTGTGCATGATGTTTGACCCTGTTAAGGTTGAATATCTTATCAAAGATGTGCATCACGAAAATGGATTTAAAAGTATTGATCATTGGATGCTTTTTGAAAGATCTGGAGTCTATGTCATAACCATTGACAAAAGCTTTCATGAGTACTACTTGGTTGATAAGGTGTATGACCACAGCAAGGCAAAGTTGCAAAGGATGCTGAAAGCAAAGTTGGTCTGCAATAAAGGTTCAGAGATGGCAGTGATTGTGATTAAAAGAACCATCAATCAAAGTATGGGATTGAATCCTGATCTAGGAAATTGAGCAGTTATTTTGAAAGCATCATGAAGACCGTATTCTGAAGAACTTAACTTCTTGAATTGAAAAGTTAAGTTAGGGGGAGATTGTTGGGTCTGAAATGTGCTAAGTCTAGATAGTGTTGCTAAGTATTGAAGATTACTACTGCTGAAGACTTTAGTACTGCTACTTGAAGATTACTACTACTAGAAGTATTACTACTGCTTGAAGGATTACTACTGCTAGTAGTTAGTACTGCTTGAAGAGTTAATACTGCAAGTTGGAAGTTACTACTGCAAGCATGGTTAGTACTGCTATTGATAAGAAGATGTTGCTGAAGATTAATGTTGCTTATGATGATAAAGATGGATTGGTTGCGAAAGACAAGGAGATTGAAGATAATTATGGACTGAATGCTGAAGATCAACTTTAATTTAGTAATTATCTTGTAATCTGTTTTGCATATATATAATCTAGAAGTCTTAGGTTATTAGATATACAGAGATAGATACGCATTGTTTTGTTTTAGAGAGAATTAGCCTCAAGATTCTTAGAAATCCTTTCTTTAGAGAAGTATTGAACGTCTGTTGAGCCTGTTCAACAAATTGAGGCTTTGGTTGTAATCAGCAAGTTAATTCAATATAACTTGTGATTTGATTTCATATATTGTTCCATTGATTTACTGTTAAAGTGTTATTCCGCAACTTATTTAACAAAGTTTCTGAGTGTTTATTTAAATTCTTGTTTTGAATTTCGATCCTGAAATTGGATAAATCCAATCCGATCCAAATGATAACCAATGTTAATATCCATTGGATGAGACCGATTAAATCTAGTCATCCATTAGATTAGACTGAATCATTTATTCAATGTTAATTGGATTGGATTGGATAACAAAGTCTAACGCCCATGAAATAATCGGATCAAATCCATCTAAATTTATTGGATTTTAAGCGATGAATACCCATAGTTGTTTGCATCATAAGTATTTTAGTTTCATATTGATTAAAAAAGTATATAAAGGTAAATTAACACATCGAAAAACATTGCTACGTTTATTTTGATAGAAATTAAAAAAAATACTTATGTCTTTAGAAATACATTGATTGATTTTACATAAAATAATAATAAAAATGTTTGCTTATTGATTAAATACATAAAATATCTCTTGAGAAAAATTACGAACTAAAACCAAGAATGCCAAAAATGCATAATAATTTAGGCCAAGATTTAAACCAAGAATCCTAAAATATTGCATTCATTCCAAAATGATGGAGATATGAGCAAAATAGCCATTTATGTTCAACCATGTTACATATTTGAAAATGCATAATAATTTAGGCCAAATATATGAGCAATAGTCTCCACTAAGTTGTACAACTCCATACTATGTGATATTCAAGTTTCCTCCAAAATTCAATACTCAAAAGTTAACCAAAAATCAACAAAGAATCATATTTATAAGAGAGGTGGCTAATAAAGGTCTAAATCATAAAAATAAAAAATAAAAAGACATTTTGATATGTATAAAGTTTGAAGAGTTATGATGAGCTCACAAATTCTAGATTTGAACTAATCAAGGTTTTGATCAAAGAAGCTCCAAAGATTCTTGAAGATGTTTGATGATTCAACCAAAACCCTTCAAGGTAGCCACAAACTGTAACACCTGTAAGTTTATAGAATAACAGACAAATTAAAACTCCCAAATTCATTCAAAATAACACAACTTTAATACTATAAATTTAAAGTTACATGAGAAGGAGGATATATATGCATCAAAATTCTAAACAGGACTAAAGTCATTAAGTCTGCTATCTTTAGAATAGAACTTTAATATTAGAATTAGAATAGGTTGGGAGGTTACATAAACCATTAAGTCTGTTATCTTCAAAATTGGATGACGCCTCTAAAGCCATCCTACTAGAACCTCTATAAAGCTCCAAACGTCATTCAGATCCCACTAAGACCTCATATACATGTTGATAAAAAAAAGTGTTAGACTTAATACATAGTTAGTTAAAACAGTTTATCATATAAGCATAAAACAGTTAAATAGAACAGTTTATTTTAAATAATGACTTCTTTATTTAAATCATAAATCATAAAAAGGAACCTCTTTCCAAACCTCGTTATTTACAGATCAAATATTCGTTTTAGAATGACAACCAATGTCCCAAACTCACACAAAACATACGACAGACGCATACTCCAAAATATCAAATTTTTACATAACACTCTATATCCAAAACACGGAAATCATAGGGAACAAAAAACCCAAAAAAACACCTTTCAGTTATCAATGTTCTCGAGTTTCACCTCAGGCCATGGATCCCCATGTATGACTTCGTCGAGTACCACCGCAAGATTCCCACAATGACCCTAGTGTCTACTCGACCTCTAGATGAATTTCACCATAAAAGTCACCGGTCTTCGTATATGGCTCCAACGAGCAACATCGCAAGACCTAGCTTCGTATATGACTCAACAGAGTACCACCACATGCTCCTAGCTTCGTAACGACCCATTAGGGTACCACCAGCAAGCTCTCAAACCATGACTTGGTGACCAATCACTAGACTTAAGCGAGGACATCAAAACTCCACACTTAATAACACGACAAACTCGTATGCCTATGGATCCAATGCATTACAATCTAAATTACATGACTACAATTGAATGACTATGTAACACCCAGAATTTTGATAAGCAAAATGTATTCGTATATCTTTCAGTCGATCGTATTGATTAGTTTTAATTAAGGGTTATTTTGGCTTAGAGCTATAAATGTGGTCGGCCCTAGAGCTTTAAATGCTCGTTTTTCCAAGCCATCTCTCATTTACTCCATCAACTACTCCTCCCTTTCTCTCTTAAATTTATTCCCAGCATTAAATACAAACTCTGGGCTATTTTCTTGAAGATTAAAGTGTTCCATCATTATCAAAGCAAGATCCATCCACCTAGGGTTCAAGACCAAGTGTTCATCTTCATTTTAAGAGATTTCTTGGTTTCTAGGGTCTCCTCCTAACTCAAGCATTGTAAGTTCATAACTACTTTTCTAAAGCTTTATACATGTCAAAACCTTAGGGTTTTAATCTCCTAAACATCTCTCACATTATTCCTCATTTTGATGAACTTTAACCTAAATTGAGTATTTTAGGAGATTTTAGGGTTCCCACCCTTTTAATGAGAAATGTTGGATTTTATAATATGTGTTATGAAATGAGGTTTTATATGCAATATTTATGGTGTAATATATTTTGGACACATTTATGATTTTAACTTAGTGGATGATCTTTTGGCAAGAAAAATGGATTTTGGAATGAGATTGAGGGTTTGTCTCAAGTACAAACTAAGGTTACTTTCGGCCTTATGGTTTTGGGGAAAATGATTTGAGAACATATGATGATAGAAATGGAATGGTCTCATTTGGATACTTTTATGGATTTGAGTCTATGCAATAATGTTTACTTAAAAGAAGAGTTTTATGGAATTCATGATGTTGAGAACTATATGTATGATTATAGTTTTGTCACAATGTAAACGTGTTGAGCCTTAGACTAATACAAATGAATCCATTGGTATACGAGTCAGTTTATTTGATTTGGGATGATTCCCGTTTGTAACTAGTTGAGGCATTGGGTCATTGAGAGCAAATTAGTACGGTTATATGGAGTCGGATACTAGCCATTGACCATAAATGTAATCATAGTGAATGAGTATGATTAGGATCATCGGGGGCCCATATCCACATCAAAAGTGTGAGTCGACAAACTCGTGGCCATTAATCCTAGTATGAGCTCACCAACTTGGAAAGTAGCTTACTTTTGTGTTCCGCTTCAATCCTTGGAAATCGGGTCTCCTCCATCATCGTAAGATGCTTTTTGAACCGTATGGTTCCTATGTGGTTTTGATGGAAACAAACTTACTTTACACTAATGGAAAAACACTTATGTTGTTTCATGTTTCATTCAATTATATAAATGTTTGTTATCACTAGGCGTAAAGCCTAACACTTTTCTTAAATGCCATGTATATCAAGTTCCTTTAGCGGTGGGGCTCCGAAGTCTTAAGTGGAGAGTTGGGTGTTGTTGGTCCCGAAGGTGCTTAACAAGTTTGTAGAAGGGGGGCGGGGTTGAATACAAACACAGAAATTAAAGTTTAATAAATTGTTTATTGATGAATCAAATACAATTTACAAGTTTGTTGCGGAATAAGATTAAGACAGACTCAATCTAAACAAACTTAAGAAACACTGAGATGGTTGCACAAGAATTTCAGAGAATGAGGGATTAAGAAATATAGAAAGCAAAGGTTTCTATTTTGGAGTTCAAGGATTGAGAACACTTCAGATGAAGGGGTGAACTTCCTATTTATACCCTATGCATTAAATGCATGGCAGGGCACTTTACACGTGGCGTTCACAGATTGGCTTTGGAGGTCTGACTTTTGGGAGAAATGCTTTCGGCCGGATCATGAACAGTGTAGTTGACAGAGTAGTTGTACGTATGGTGGCAGAGACATGTCCGTTATGACACATAGTACTAGTTTGTGCAAGGATAAACAAAAGGAAACTTGAGACATAAACTTTGTGATCGATTGATCGCTGAGTATCTCTTCTTTCAGAGATAAAGAGGTTCAGCTATCGCTGAAGCTTTTCCTCATGTTCCTTCGCGTATATGTAGAGTTGTCTTTGCTTCACTGATATCCGCATCAGGTCACTAGTAGACTTCTCTTTGTTCAGCAGCTTCGTCTTCGATTCAGCTATGAACATATGTTGACGCGAGACTTGTCTTCAGGGATTACGTTAGCTGTTTACTTCAGAAACTATCAGCGATAACTGAACAGACTCAGTCTGGTCACTGATAGTGAAACACTAATACATAGAAATGTTTATAAGAATGACTATCAACGATAACTGAACAGACTCAGTCTGATCGCTGATGGTGAAACACTAATACATATTAAAACGTAATTTTCACTAAGTATAGAAGAGGGTCGTTATCAAATCACTAAGAGAGTTTGGATCAACAATCTCCCCCTATTTGATAATGACAAAGTAACTGAAGAAAGTTACTTTATGATTCAAAATGATGGAATAAACAGGACTCATAACATACATGTCCCAATTACTATTTTGAGGGATCTTTTACAGCACTGATGGAGTTAAGTACTTCACTGAAATTTTCATTAATCCAAGAAAAGAATTACAAGGTATGAAAATTACAAGTACAAGTGATGTACTAACTACTGTAAGTTAAACTAATAGATTACAAGTAAGAAAACTAATCTATCAGCTATCTAAAGAGGGTTTAGGAGGATTGATCAAATACTCAGGTATTTCTTCTCCTTTTTGCCTTCGCTCTAAAGATTCTTTGCAGATAATCGATATGATTGGCTCAGCAGCAAGAGAAAGAGTACACCATAGGCACATGAGATCCTTGAGAAGAGCGAGGGGACGGATAGGGATTTCAGAGACCCTTTGAAATCTGAGTTGTTCCTCGTCATCTCTGAAGAAGATTCCAAAAGGTTCTTCTAGAACTTGTCCCGCAGCATATGGTCCGCCAGGAGGCAGAGATAGATCTAGAACTGAAAGATCAGGAGGAGGACCGAACAGAGCTTCTCTAGAGAATTTGATGGAGGTTTCATTTCTGATCACTGCGACATTATCAGAAGAGGAGGAGACAGGCTTTCTCGTGACTTGCATGGATCTTGAAGGAAGAGTAGATGGCACCTTTAGTATAGCAACGACTTTGTTGATGAGAGCATCATTTACCCTTTTAACGTAGCCTCTGTATGTTGACTTTGATTTCTTCAGCGCATCTTTGAACTCAAGCCACTCCATGTAGCCGAAGTCTTCCAGCTTTGAAATGAACATTGCCTTGCAGCTTCCATCCTCTCTGGAAATCTCCATGGTGACAGAGGGTTTATCCTTCTTCTTTCTCCCAGAGATAGCAACATCTACGATCTTCATTGGGTCAGAGCGATAGTCAATTTTGTGCTTGCACCAATCGACTGTATTATCGCTGACCGCTTTTTCTTTGGAGCGTTCCTCTTCAATCTCCTTTAACAGAGCTGCCTGGACTTCAACTGGTTTGTGTTTCAGCTTCTTGTCTTTGACTTGAGAAGACTGAATTTTGAGAGCCAGAGAGGCATCTCTTTGACAGTCAGCAATCAGCTTCTCAGCCCTGATGGATTCTTCAATTTCATCGTCAGTCAGGAATTTCAGCTCTGATGATTGAGAGGGGATCTTTCGTCGTTGACTCTCCAGATGAGAGATCATCTCTGTTCTTTTCTTTCTCTCTTCCTCTGACCAGTGAGATGGTCTAGAGGGCATTCCATGATGTTGCAGGGACTCTTCTTCTTCTTCATCCTCTTCATCAATCTCTCTGACAGAGACTGGGATTATTTGGTCATCAGCTTCAACAGCTGGGATTATTTGGAGCTCTTTACCCTTAAGCAGGGGAGAGAACTATCTAGTCAGAAAATGAAAAAGATTAGTTTATTTTAGGGAAAGAAGAGATGTCAGGATCGAATTCTCAACAAGAATTATGAACACTCAGAAACAATATTAAAGAAGTTACGGAAAAACACTTTAATATTCAATAAACAGAAAAACAGTATGAATCACAACTTGCAAACTTTACTTAATGATTCAAGTTACAATCTTTTCACTCACAACCTCAATCTTGAAGAACAGGCTCTTTCAAGACGAATTCTACTTCTCTAGAATTAGGAACGATGCCTTGAGGTTGATTCTCTCTCTAGAACAAAAACTCAGAATTATTCAATTGTATCTTTCAATTCTATTCTATTCTATACATCATTGAATAATAAAAGATAATTACTAAACATAAAAAGATCTTCAAAATAATCTTCATAATTATCTTCAAGCTTTCCATGTTTATCTCCAAACGCGATCTCTTCAACATTATCTTCAAATTATCTCAGAAGCAGCATTAATCACCTTGGAAGCATTAACTAAGTCTTGAAAGTATTAACTACTAAGCAGCACTAACCACTAGCAGTACTAACTAGCTAAGCAGTACTAACTTTGTTCAAACAGCACTAACTTTGACTAGCAGTATTAATTCTACTAGAAGTAGTAATACCTAGCAGTATTAACTTTGAGATCCTCTAGCAGTACTAACTCTGAACTAGCAGCATTAATGACTTGGTCACATCTTCAGTTCCCAACAATCTCCCCCTAACTTGACTTTTAGAAAGAGAAGTCAAGTTCTTCAGATGCTTCCAAAACTTTCATTGATTTAATCCAGTGTTAGGATCCAGTCCCATACTCTGATTGATAGTTCTCTGAATTAGATACTTTGCTATTTTTGAATTTGGTGCACAACCTAGCTTCTTATGTAACATGGCATGAAGCTTCAGACTTGTGTGATTGTAGACCCTATCCACCAAGTAATACTCCATGTGAAAAGTATCCATGGCCAATTCATAGACTCCACTCCTTTCATACAAAGCCCATCCTCTAACAGTTTCAAACACATCTCTGATTATAAGCTTTACTGCTTCTGGATTGAATAACATACACAAATACTCCATAACCAGCTTCACAATTGGTAACCCTGGAGCTTTCAACTGATCTGCATGTAATTTCATACCAAGTTCAAACATCTCTTCTAAATCAAATCTTGAACATTCTCAGACAATTTTATTCCATGTTGAAAACACATAATACTTCTCATCCTTTCTTTTCAGCCTGATATAGTCCTTACCATCCACCTCCATAGTATCCCAGTGGATAACTTCAGGAGGTTTGAATCCAACAGGTTCAGCTGTGATAGGCTTTGGAATTTTATCCATTACCACCATGTACATATTTACATCTGAACTATGTGGTACTTCCTGAGATTCAGCTCTCTTTTCTTCATTCTTAGGTGCCTCTTCTTCTTCAGCAACCTTTTTCTCTTCTTCTACTCTAGGCTTCTTGTCAATTTTCTTTCTTTTGGCCATCATCTTGGTTCTCTTCAGAATCCTTTGACTTTGCTCTATAGTAGCTTCCTTCTTCTTTTCTTCCTTTTTTCCTTTCCTCTGATCTAGGACCTTTAGAAGCAATAGACTTAACTCTTTTTATTTTCTTGATCTTCTGAGCTAAAGTCTCTTCTTCCTTAATCTCTGCCTTTTCTTTTGTTGGAGTTCCCTCTTCACTTTCAGGGAAGGGTTGATTAATGTTCACATCATGCCTCTCCTTGGCTTTCCTTTCAAACTCCACTCTGGCCTTTTCATTACTCTGCAGCTTCATTTAATTCATTAGCTAGTGCTCTGGCTATCTCTCTGTCTTTCTCAACCTGCTCTTTCTCTGCTTGATTTATCTCTTCTTGCAGTTTCTTGGCTAATGCTTCATCTGACTCAACCATCTTTTGCTTTTTGGTTGGTTGATCAGATTCTATCATCCTTTCTTTCCCTTTTCTCTTTGCATCTGCAGCCATGTCTTTCTTTTCTGTTCTCTTTGCTCCCCCTTCATTTATGACCACTCCCTTTGCTTTGGGAGTGTCATTCTTTGCTTTTACAAGCATCTCTGCTACTTCAACCTCTTCAGGTGTTAACCCTGTTACTGCTGCTTGTGTAGTTTTAGCAGCACTAACAGTTTATGCTGCTCCTTTTGGCTCAGCAGTAGTAACAGTTTCTATTGCTGGGGTTGTTACTGCTGCTGGTGTTGTTTCTGCTGCTTCAGCCTTATTTACTGCTGTTTTGCCAATTTCTGCTGCTTCAGCAAATATTTCTGTTTCTATCACACCTTCAGCTTTTTCTTCAGCCCTCTCTTCAACAAACTCTCCCTTTGCTTCAACATTCTCCCCCTCAATCTGTTGATCCATCTTTTCTGAGCTTGAACTCTCCCCCTTTTTGGAAGCATTCTCCTCCTCCTTTTTGTTTGCCCCCTCTCTCCTCCTTAGAACAAACTGCTTTCTTCTTTTCTTGGCAATGAGTTTTCCCACCAATTGCTTGAGTTTTGAAATCTGCTCTTGTTGGGAGATGACCACTTGCTGCAATGCCTTGATTTCCTTTCCTTGATTAACCACATCAACATTGATGTTGGCTATTGTTTCCATCAATTCCAAGTAAGTATAGCTATCCTCACCTTCTTTAGGTGTTTTACCCACCCTTGAAGGATTATTGGAACCTTTTGCCATCAATTCATCAATTTCAGTTCTGTCCTCACACTTTTTGGATATTTTGCCCATCCTTGAGGGATGCTTGGATCTTTTAGTAGTGGCCTTCTGCCTAGCAGAAGCACCAACTACCCCTTGGTTTCTTGGCGCCAGGGTCCTTTGGTTGATTTCTCACCCAAAGTGGCCATGGGGAAGGTCTTAGAGATGTTACCACTGTCCTTCTCTATGCTAGCAGAAGTAGTGGCAGCCTTTTCACCCATATGCTCATTCATCTCCTTAGAGAGCACCTCCTCAGGGTTGGGAGACACCCTAGTGGTTTCCCTTTGGATATTCTCTATTGGAGAATGCTCCAATAGAAGGCTTTGAGGCTCTTGGTTAATAGTAGGTACAACAAGGGAAGTAGCCTTGTGTACCTTTCTCTTGACATAAGTCTTGGATATCATAGGAGTGGGTTTAGCAGCAAAGGATTGAGGAAAAATTTGAGAGAGGGAAGGTTGGGATTGGCTCTCAATGGGTTGGTCTAATGAGGGCCTTGACCCTGAGGCCATACCTTCTTGTGGTTGGGACACCACCATCATTGTTGAGAACAATGGGGTGTCAACTCCTTCCAAGTCCCTAGCAGATCTTCTCATGTTTGAGAAGAGCTTGCCTTTAAGGGGTTTAGGTACATATACCTCATCAAAGTGAGGTATATCCGTCAATTCATTGGTTATAACTGCCTGTACAAACCTGGGATACATGAAGAAACTCTTCTTGTTGTCTAGGTTTGAGACAAGATCATTGAAGATCATCAGAGAAAAGTTATATTTTCGAGTAGTAGATAAGCATACCAAAGCATAGGCAATGGTACTGCTAAATTGGCTCCAACCAGTAGTTTTCTTGGAAATACAGTGCATCAGGGTATGAACAAAGAACCTCCATTGGGGTGAAAATTGAGCTTTGAAAAACTTGAAAATCCGCATTTGGCCTTCATACCCCATTCTGGTGAGGTTTGAAAACAAATCCTCATTTGGAATAGAAGATATACCTGAAGCATCGTCTAGACGTAGACAGATGTGAATGGTCTCCTCAGTAACTGTCAAGGGTTTGTCACAAACCCTTGTTTTGATGCACGACACTCCGTTTTCAGTGCTAGTAGTGGCCCAGAATTGCCTTTGATGCTCTATGTAGATGGTAGGAGACACAGTGAGAGCATGAGCGATGTGGCTTGACCTCAGAAAATCGACTATCTAGTAAAAACCTTCGGCTTGTTTTGGCTTTTGGAGCATGGCTATCTCGTTGTGCTCATCAATAAACACCATTGAAGCCATCTGTACGCAAGGATTCTTGACTAGCGAGCACTGGATACTTGAGAGAAAAGAGTGAGAGAGAAGATGAACAGTAGACAAAGAGTCGTTATGATCTTTTAGGCGGGGAAAGTATATTTATAGCTTTTGGATTATAAGCAGTATTAACCCTAAAAAATTTAGTGAAAGCAGTATTAACAGTGAGCAGTATTAACTGAGAGCAGTGTTAACTGAAAGCAGCATTAACTGAGAGCAGTATTAACTGAGAGCAGTATTAACTGAAAGCAGCATTAACTGAAAGCAGTATTAACTGAGAGTAGTATTAACTGAAAGCAGTATTAACTGAAAGCAGTATTAACTGAGAGCAGTATTAACTGAACACTGGCAGTAGTAAAATTGTACTTGCAGTACTAAAACTGTACTGGCAGTATTAACCATACTTACACTTTTAAGCTTGTGATGAACTGAGTACTGCTATACATTTCCTGAGAAAGAAGATTAGTAACACCAAGCATAAACTATATACAGGTATTGAACCACTTTTTAAGTAGGAGCTTATTCAGAGTTGATCATTCCCACACTTGTTACCAAGAAAGTGAATCTACCCACATCAAAGGCTTTGGTGAATAGATCAGCAAATTGGTTATCAGTATGAACTTTTACAACTTGAATAAGCTTCTTTTCATTGCAGTCTCTTATAAAGTGATACCTGATCTCAATGTGCTTTGTCTTTGAGTGCTTGACAGGATTATTAACAATGCTAATAGCACTGCTATTATCAATAAAGATTGGAGTGTGTAGAAAGGTTACCCCATAGTCCAGCATTTGATTCTGAATCCATAAGACTTGAGAACAGCAACTTGCAGCTGCTATGTACTCTGCTTCTGTTGTAGATGTGGACACTGTGGTTTGTTTCTTGCACTGCCATGAGACTAGTCTTGCACCCAAAAACTGGCATCCTCCAGAAGTAGATTTTCTGTTCAAGTTTGCTCCACCTAGGTCACTGTCTGAGTATGCAAGTAGGTCAAATGATGAGTCATGAGGATACCAAAGTCCCAATCTAGGTTTCCCATTTGAGATATCTGAATATCCTCTTAACAGCTTGATAGTGTGATTGTTTTGGCTTAACTTGAAATCTTGTACACACACAGACTGGAAACCTTATATCTGGCCTAGAGGCTGTAAGATACATGAGAGAGCCAATCATGGATCTATAGTGATGAACATCCATATCCTCCCCCTCAAGATCTGCTGTTATCTGCTTGTGTGTCTCCATAGGTGTGCTGGCAGGCTTTGAGTCTGAGAAACCAAACTTGGTTAGAATGTCCTGCATATACTTGGACTGACAGATAAATATACCATCTGACTTCTGTTGGACTTGGAGTCCAAGGAAGAAAGTAAGTTCCCCTATGGAACTCATTTTGAACCTTTGATGCATTAGTTCCTCAAACTCCTTGCACATATTGTCTCTTGTGGATCCAAAGATGATATCATCCACATAGATTTGGACCAGCAAGATGTCCTTCTTCTTTCTCTTGATGAACAGAGTCTTATCAATGACTCCTCTTTCAAAGCCATTTTCCAAGAGATAGGATGACAGAGTGTCATACCATGCTCTTGGTGCTTGATGCAGTCCATAAAGTGCTTTCTTCAGTTTGTATACTCTGTCTGGATAGCTTGGGTTTTCAAACCCTGGTGGTTGACAGACATATACTTCTTCTTCAATTGAGCCATATAAAAATGCACTTTTTACATCCATTTGATAGACTTTGAACTTCATATAAGAAGCATAGGCCAGGAACAATCTAATTGCTTCTATCCTAGCCACTGGTGCAAATACTTCTTCATAATCTATTCCTTCTTCTTGTGTATACCCTTGTGCCACCAACCTTGCTTTGTTCTTTATTACTATTCCTCTCTCATCTCTCTTATTCCTGAAGACCCATTTTGTGCCTATTGCTCTTTGACCTTTAGGAAGGTCTACCAGATCCCAAACATCTTGAAGCTTGAATTGTAGCAGCTCTTCTTGCATGGCTTCTATCCAACTAGAATCTTTCATAGCATCATAAGCCTTCTTAGGCTCAAGCTGGGATAGAAAGCAAGAAAGCACTGTATGTTGTTGGTCTTGCATATCTTGCAGCCTGCTTTGATTTCTAGTCATCATAGGAGAAGAGATATCTCCTATTACCAGCTGAGGAGGATGATTCTTTTGTGTTCTTGTTTGATGACTAGGTTCTTCATTGAGTCCCACCCTAGATTGGAGTCATTCAACTCAACTGAGGTGATTTCAGCAGCTACTTCTGGTTCTTTATTTTCTTGACTCTCCTCATCTCTTCTTTCTTCTTCACTCTGATTTGGTTCAGTAGATGGCTCCTTTTCACAGTCTTCAACAGGATCCACTGTATGTATGGGAAAAATCACAGACTGAGGTATGATGCTGTGTGATTGTGTAATTCCTGAATCTGAGCTTCCTGATCCTGCATTATTATCACTACTGAAACCCAAAGAGTTAGTTAGTGAATCAATGTCAAACAACCACTGAGGACCTGAACCAATTGGATTTGGTGTATTCTCATTGCATTTGACATTGTCACTTTCTTCAATTATTCTAGTAGAAGAATTAAAAACTCTGTAAGCCTTACTCTAAGATGAATACCCAACAAGAAAACCATCTTCTGCTTTGCTATCAAACTTTCCTAAGTGAGTTTTGGTATCGAGAATAGTACAAGGACACCCAAAAGGTTTAAGGAAACCAATAAATGGTTTTCTATTGTTTAAAAGCTCATATGGGGTCTTGTTCTTTGGCTTGACCACTAGAACTCTGTTTTGGACATAACAGGCAGTATTAACTGCTTCAGCCCAGAAAGTAATTGGCAGCTTTGAATCAGCCAACAAAGATCTAGCAGCCTCTATTAGTGTCCTATTCCTCCTCTCAGCAACTCCATTCTGTTGAGGAGTCCTAGGGGCACTATATTGTCTCTCAATGCCTTTTTCTTCACAAAAGGTGTTTAGATCAAGATTTTTAAATTCAGTTCCATTGTCTGATCTAATGACTTTTACTTTTTGATTTGTTTGGTTTTCAATTCTTAGGATAAAGGATTTGATCAGTCCACTTGTCTCATCCTTAGTCCTTAGAAAATATACCCAAGTAAATCTAGAGTAATCATCAACAATAACTAAGCAGTATGATTTCTTGCCTATACTCATAACATTTGTAGGACCAAACAGATCCATATGTAATAACTGGAGACAAGAAGAAATTGTATTTAACTCTTTGGACTTATGAGAAGTTTTGTGCTGTTTGCCTTTAAGACAAGCAACACAATGATCATCACATGAAAAGACTTTTGATGGTAAACCTCTTACAAGGTTGTTTTTAACAAGTTTATTCATTGTCTTGAAGTTCATGTGACACATCCTTCTGTGCCAAAGAGAGGATTCATCCACAGAAGCTTTTGAAACAAGACAGTTCAGGGATGAATCACTTGAAACATTGTCCCTCATTGGTAACAATGTTGTTTTCTAAGGGTATCTCTTTACTCACAGCATTGTTCCTATTCTCACTGGCTTCTTTCTCAGTCATATCCTCAACAACCACCTCATCCAAAGGATCGATCTTAAAGGCTTCCTCAGACAAGTCCTTTTTCTCCTTGGTCTCTAACAAGTCTGATGTAGGAGGGATGTAGTTGTTGTTGTAAGGAGGGGGTGTGTTGTTGTATCCAACACCAGGCTTCATCTTATCATGAATCTGAGCCTTTAGAAGAGAATCCATTGCTTTTGAAGCATATGAAAACTTTTCTACATCAAGCTTAACCTTAGCTAGTTCTTCTTTCAACTTATCATTCTTTTCTTTGGACTTAGACAGTTTGGTTTCTAACTCATTCTTTTCCCACTTCCAGTAGTTTGTGTCATAAGAGTGTTGAAGTTCATTGGCTTGGAAGCCTTTGATTTGTTCTTCAAACCTCTCAACTATCAACACATATTCTCTTCTGTCCTTTTCTAATCTTTTGAGGTCATCACACATGTTTTGGTTGTGATCCCTGTACCTTTTGACAGTGTCTATGCAAGATTGAGTACAAAGATTAGAAATTACCTCAGAGGGGAGATAAGACACCTCTGCCATAAGAGCTTGATTCTGAATGGCTTCCTCATCTTGGTCACTCCAGTCAAACCCCATTCCTTGTTGAGAAACAAGGGCTTGAGTAGAGTTCTTGTTTTGATTGTAGCTTCCATTCTGAGCTTGTTGGTGGTTGTTATTTGGCACACCACTTCTGCACTCTCTAGCAAAGTGTCCCTTCATGTGGCACTTATAGCATTCCACCTTTGTCTTGTCAAAACCTGCTCCATCTTCTCTTCTTTGAGAGAATTTGTTCCTCCCAGTTCTTTAATGTCCATCTCCTCTAGATCATCAGGGTGAAGTTGTTCCAGATCATCATTAATCAAGGAGTTGTTGCTGTGACTGGACAAAAAGGCTTCAAAGACAGTTTCAGTGCCTTTTTTCTGAATTCACTCCACTAGCAGCACTAACTGCTTCAGGGTTGCCAGTAGTATCAGTGGATGCTGATAGAAGTGCAACATTATGAATATATCCAGTGGGCTTCTTCTTCGCTTCTACCTCAGATTCAAAAACTCTTAGATCATTATACAGATCATCTAGTTCCTTCTCTTCCAGATTGTCACTCTGTCTATATGAGAGAATGTACATAGTCCATTCATCCCCAAGAGATCTGAGGAACTTCCTGTTAATATCATCTTGCTCCATCTTCACTCCAACAGTAGCCAGTTCACCAATAAGCTTGTTGAACCTATCAAAAGTTTGAGTCATAGACTCATTCTTTGAAGAAGTGAAGTTCTCATACTGCTGCTTCAGAACATCCCTTTGATTTCTTTTGGTGCTCTTAGTTCCAGCAAATCTTTTCTCTAGAGCATTCCAGAGAATCTGAGCATCAGTGCAGTTGCAGAATTGATGCTGATATTCATTGGGGATGGCCAAGAGCAGAGTGCTCAAGGCCTTCATCTCTGTCTGCCTGATCTTCCTCTCACCATCTGTCTTTGGTGGAGGTCTTTTCCCATCTGGTCCAATTTGACCTTCAGTAGAGGGGTCATTCTCAATGACATCCAACATTGAGTAGTCAGTGAGGAGAATGTATTGCCTGATTCTGATCTTCCACATGTCAAACTCATTGGGTTTGAGCATTGGAACCTTAGAGACAAGAGTACTGTTTGATTCTGCAAAGTTTTCCATGATGAATGAATGAATGTTTCTGAGAGAACAGGCTCTGATACCACTTGTCAGGATCGAATTCTCAACAAGAATTATGAACACTCAGAAACAATATTAAAGAAGTTGCGGAAAAACACTTTAATATTCAATAAACAGAAAAACAGTATAAATCACAACTTGCAAACTTTACTTAATGATTCAAGTTACAAGCTTTTCACTCACAACCTCAATCTTGAAGAACAGGCTCTTTCAAGACGAATTCTACTTCTCTAGAATTAGAAACGATGCCTTGAGGTTGATTCTCTCTCTAGAACAAAAACTCAGAATTATTCAATTGTATCTTTCAATTCTATTCTATTCTATACATCATTGAATAATAAAAGATAATTACTAAACATAAAAAGATATTCAAAATAATCTTCATAATTATCTTCAAGCTTTCCATGTTTATCTCCAGACGCGATCTCTTCAACATTATCTTCAAATTATCTCAGAAGCAGCATTAATCACCTTGGAAGCATTAACTGAGTCTTGGCAGTATTAACTACTAAGCAGCACTAACCACTAGCAGTACTAACTAGCTAAGCAGTACTAACTTTGTTCAAGCAGCACTAACTTTGACTAGCAGTATTAATTCTACTAGAAGTAGTAATACCTAGCAGTATTAACTTTGAGATCCTCTAGCAGTACTTACCTAGCAGTATTAACTTTGAGATCCTCTAGCAGTACTAACTCTGAACTAGCAGCATTAATGACTTGGTCACATCTTCAGTTCCCAACAAGAGAGATAAAGGCTAGAAGGAAACAGGGGTAGGATTTTTATAGTAAGATAAGGGAACAAGAGTAAGGCATACCTGAGAAGGATTCTCCTCAGGTAGTGAAATCATCTTCAGGGTTCCCTCAGCAGATGCACCTTTACTTTGGGAAGGGGTTCCTGAAGGTTTCTCTTGTCTCCCCCCTGCTTTGATAACTCCTTTCGAAGCTATCGCTGATGAAGTGACGGCTGAAGAACACCATAAGGATTGATCTTCTTCATCGTCATCATCATCATCTTGATGAGGTTCTTCCTCTTGATCTTCAAGATCAAGGGATTCATCATCTTCTTCCTCTTCTTCATCATCTACTAGATCAGCGATGGAAGGAGGTGCTTTTTCAGCAGCTTCCTCCCCATCAACATGAGAGGGAGTTTCCTTCAGTTGTTCCTCAGCTTCAGCTTCTTTCTCCTTATTTTCTTCATATTCCTTCTCCCCCACTTTGTCATTAACACAAAGGGAGAGATCTTTGGAAGGAGTAGAGGTCTCAGCGGTGGACAACTTTTGGACTTCAACCTCCAGTCCTTTGAGCCGAACTTCAATTTCAGGGATCTCTGACGTAGCTTGATGAATAAATTCTACAGCTATGTTCAGAGTTGTGCGATCATTCTCTGTAAATGAAGGAGCAGAAAATGGAGCTGGTGCCTTCAGCTGGTCGAGGATTTGCTGAAGCATAGAAGTGCAGGCGTCAACCTTTGCAGACAGGTCATCAAACTGCTGCTTGGAGTCTTCCCTAACTTTGACAATCGCTTCTTGGAGAGTAGCGATTTGAGAAACGTCAGCTTTGGAGGCGCAGTTGTCTGTCAGCGTCTTCAGCGCATCACCAGCTGTTTGAACAGCCCTGGTGGTATTGTTGAGAGATGAAGTCAGAGCCTCCACCTTTGCACTCAAACTGTTGACATTGGTGTCAACAGTCGCCAAACTAGGACCTGAAATATAAGTTAGTTGTTGAGAAACAGGCTTATATGGTGAGTTGGGAGAAGTGTTTAAGGTTATAGGGATACCTGAATTATCAAACATTTTGTAGAATTGTAACGATTCCTCAAAAGATTGATGTTCAGGTCCTATGGGTTCAAACTGTGGTTGAGTAGAAATAGAAGGAGGGTTAGAGATCAAAGAAATAGAAGGACGAGAGATGGGGATAGAAGTAGGGATAGGGGTAGTTACCGTAGGGGTTACCTCTAGAGGAGGAGGAACCGAGACGATTGGCGGTGTCATTGTTGTTGTGACAGCGACCGTAGTCGCTGGCACGGTTGATGTGGGTATCGCTGAGGATGTGGAGGAGAGACCCACGAAAGCATCTAAGGATGTTTGTTGAGAAGCATACTTAGGTCTTGAACTAGTGGAACTTTTCTCCTTGGTTACCTTGGCCTTCTTCGAAGGACCAGGGGAACCAGCTGATGGTCGTTTGGAAGGTGTAGCGGCAGGGATAGCAGAAGAAGGAACCTCTTGCGTGGCCACTGAAGACGAAGAAGTGAGGAGAGAGAGACGGGAGCGAAGTTCAGTGATACTTACCTCGTTGGGGAGCGTCTTGACCTCCAGGGATCGCTGACCCACTTTCGGAAAGGATGCATCCACATTAGTGGGGTAAGTAGTAGGGTAGAGGAACTTCAGGTACGCGCATATGAAGCGTACGTAGGGGACCTTGGGATCCCTCTCGGTCTTCTCTATCTTTGACTTTAAGTCGTCAAAGATAGTTGTTGTTTAGTCGAAGTTTTTCCCAGCGATCACTGAGTAAGCCATCTGGACCTGAATCTTGCTGGCTTGGTCCAGTGAACCACTCTTCCCACTCATACACTGGATGATGTGAGAGAAGATGTAGTTGAGCTGGGAAGGCATCAGTGCCTTCTTCACAAGAGTCAGCTTCTTGTTGGGAATCGTAGTCCTTGGTTTGGGTTCCCAAGCGTATTCCATGGCATCCAGGAATTGGATGAGTTTCGCGTCAGTTGGCAGGGCGTCGAATCCATTCCTGGGCTTGTCAGAAAATCGGAGAGCTTTCCTTAGTCCTAAAGCAGTCATCATTCCTGAGCCAAGTTCAGTGCTGAAGGAGATGGAAGGGACCAGATCACCCCTTTTGTTGGTGATCGATGCTTCTTCAGCAGTGAACCAGAATTGCTGGAGAAGAGCTTTAGAGGGTGTTGGATCCACAGTGATAGCGTAAGCAATGCATGATTGCTTCAGAAACATTGCGGCTTTCTTCAGATGAGGATACTTGACACCATCAAAATCGAGGCGAGCAAGATGATTGTTTTTTGGGAGCTCAGAGTCAGAAATGGCGAACTTGACGTTCTTTGAGGCAACAAGTGCAGATTGAGTCATTCTGAATTAGGAGTAGATAAACGAGTAGAAAAAAAATTTAGTCTAAAAATAAAGAAGATTTGCTAGTTTCTATTTGAGGAAAGAAACGTAGAAAATCAACATATTTGCAGATTAAAACAATTTATCTTAGAACAAGATTTAAAAACAAGAAGAAAAACCAAAGATTTTGAAGAAAGCAAATCAAAGTAAAATGGTTTTGAAGGAATAAAATCAAAAATGAAGATGATTTTAGAATCTTATAAACTCATAAATGAAGTTTTATGTAACAAGATGTAAGAAAAGAATAAGAAGAAGATCAAGAATAACCTGTTGATCTTCAAAGAAGATGATGCAAATGTTTGAAAGTGCTAGAATGCTTGAGAGTAAATTCTTGCTTTAAAAGTATTTGCAGAAGGCGTAAAAATGATAAGAATGGAAAAACATTCTTTTTATACGTGAGAGAGAGGAGAGAGAGTGTGAGAAGAAGTGGGAAAACAAATGCTCATCATGACATGGACACGTCCCACGAAGTTGATTGGATGGAAGGGCAACGGACGGACGTGTCAGAAAAGGCATGTCGTGGATTGTCGTTTCAAATGACGTCACAGAAGAAAGACTGTTCATTTTTCCGTTTTGAAAGTATCACTGAAGAAAAGTCAGCGATAGATTTCTTTTTAAAAATATCCCTGATGGTAAAGATAGGGATAGATTTTCTTTTTAAGGATCACTGACAAGAAATATCAGTGATTAATGTATTTTTCAAAAAGCTTTTAGTCATTTGAAGAAAGTTCAATGATTAAAGTTTATATTTAGAAAAACATCTTAATTGAGTTAAGATTCAGTTGTGGGGATGGAGAGAACATACCTGAGAGTCAGAATGTTTATCAGAGAGAATGATGAAAAGGGGAACTTTTGATTACTGACACAATGCATGAACGCTGAAGAATTATTCTTCGAAGTTCAGCATTCCAAGCTCACTGATGAGAAAGTTGAACCTTTGTCTCATCAAGAGGTTTGGTGAATAGATCAGCAAGCTGAAAGTCAGTAGGGATAAAGTGAAGTTCAATATCACCATTCATCACATGATCTCTGATAAAGTGATATCTGATCTCAATGTGTTTCGTCTTTGAATGTAGCACTGGATTATTTGCTATAGCGATAGCACTAGTGCTGTCACAATAGATGGGAATCTTTGACAGCTGAAGGTCATAGTCTAATAGTTGATTTCTCATCCACAAGATCTGAGAACAACAGCTTCCAGCGGCTACGTATTCAGCTTCAGCTGTGGAAGTGGACACCGAATTTTGCTTCTTGCTTGTCCAGCTTACCAGCTTTCCTCCCAGGAGTTGACATCCACCAGTGGTACTCTTTCTATCGAGTTTACAGCCTGCAAAATCACTATCAGAATAACCAGTTAGATCGAACCCTGAGTCTTTGGGATACCAAAGACCGAGGTTAGGAGTTCCTTTCAGATATTTGAAAATTCGCTTTACAGCGATCAGATGGGATTCCTTGGGTTCAGATTGATAGCGTGCACATAAACAAGTAGAATACATAATGTCAGGTCGGCTCGCTGTAAGATACAGCAGGGAGCCTATCATTCCTCTATAGGCAGTGACATTAACAGGTTTTCCAGAAGGATCTTTGTTAAGTGTCAGGGGTGGTGCCATAGGAGTCTTCATAGCTGAAGTTTGTGTAAGATCAAACTTCTTCAGCATATCTTTAACATATTTACCTTGGCAGATAAAAGTACCTTTGTCAGATTGTTTAATCTGAAGACCAAGAAAAAATGTCAGCTCACCCACCATACTCATTTTATATTCTTTCTTCATTCTTTCAGCGAAGTGAGTACACAGAGATGGGTTAGTAGAACCAAATATTATGTCATCGACATATATTTGTACAAGAATTATATGACCTTTTATCTTTCTGAAAAATAACGTATTATCAATCTTGCCACGTTCAAAATTTTTAGAGATAAGAAAAGATGAGAGAGTGTCATACCAAGCACGAGGGGCTTGTTTTAGACCATAGAGAGCCTTATCCAATTTATAAACATAATTTGGATGCTTAGGGTCATAAAACCCTGGAGGTTGTTCTACATAGACTTCTTCATTCATCTTTCCATTTAGGAACGTTGATTTTACGTCCATTTGATAAACGATGAAGTCTTTATAGACTGCATAAGCTAAGAATAGTCGGATTGCTTCGAACCTGGCCACAGGGGCAAAGGTTTCATCATAGTCTATGCCTTCCTCTTGTCTGTATCCCTGAGCAACAAGTCGAGCCTTGTTGCGGGTTACAGTTCCATGTTCATCTAACTTGTTTCTAAACACCCATTTGGTGCCTATTACAGTTTTATCAGATAGTCTAGGAACGATATTCCAAACTTTGTTTCGAGAGAATTCAGTCAGCTCTTCTTGCATAGTGCTGACCCAGTTTGGATCTCTGAGGGCATCATCAGTCTTCTTTGGTTCTATTAAAGAGAGAGAGAGTTTACAAAGAGACAGATATTACCTGAGCTTCGTCGTGTCTGAATACCTGCTTCGAGATCACCAAGAATTTGATCTATTGGGTGATCTTTGGTCCATCGCTGAGCAGGAGCATGATTGCTTAACTCAGAGGTTGGATCAACAATTTGAATGTTTACTGATGAGGACGTTTGAGGTTCATCAGCAATTAACTGTTGAGTAGGTTCATCAGAGAGGTTTTCAGACGAAGGCAGATTTGATGGTAGTAGTGTGTTTAGAGATTCTGCTGAAACCCATGAGGTGGATTCAGCGGTAGGATGTAAAATGTTTGGATCATCATCAGCGGCTGGTGGATCAGAGTGCTGATGGTTTGAGAAGAAAGGTTCTGTTTCTCTGTAGTGAGAAAGCATCCAAGCATTTAACTCTTCATTGTCAGCAATTGGTTTAGAGTTCGCTGAGCGAGTTTCATCAAAAGTGACGTGAATTGTTTCTTCTACGGTTTGTCTTCTCTTGTTAAAAACTCTGTAGGCTTTGGAGATGGAGGAATATCCTAGAAATATTCCATCATCAGCTTTTGGGTCGAACTTTCCAAGTTGATCTCTGTTGTTTAAGATAAAGCACTGACAACCAAAGATATGACTGATGCTTAGAAGATTGTGCTTCAGTCCATCTACATAAGCGACTCTTCGAAAGGTAGTTTTCCCATTGCTGAGAACACCAAACCCTCGGGTAATTCCTTGTCCATTTCCACCAAAGGTCACAGAGGGACCTTTCTCTTCCTTGTATTCAGTGAGCAGGTCTTTCTGTCCAGTCATATGTCGAGAACATCCACTGTCGAGATACCAGATGCCCTTTGATCCCTGCACACATAAGGAAGATTAAGCGTTGTTTGGTACCCACTTTTCAATGGGTCCTTCAGAGTTAGTGGATAAGGAAGGTTCAGCAGTCTTCTCAGCAGATGAAGATTCAGCTTCAGTGGTAATCTTCACTTTGGTTAATTTCTTAACCTTAGTGGTATTTTTCACCTTGGTTGATTTTTCAACCTTGGTGACCTTCTCAACTTTAGAGGCATTTTTCTTCACTTTAGCTGTTTTATCAGCTTTGGTGGCATTTGGATATTTACTTGCAATATGGTCAGTAAAACCACAGTGATAACATTTTCTGTATTTCAAAATGGTTTTAGGACCAGAAGTAGAAGGTTTTGCAAGTTTAAGATGAGGAGGTCCAGGTCCAAGAAGGCTTTTCTCTTGAGATCTGGGAGGAATTTTCATTTCTTCAGATCTCGTGGGTTTAAAGTCAATCTTTATCTTTGGAGGACAGAGATCAAAAATTTCTATCACAGAGCTAGAGGATTGCTTAGCTGAAGGTTTAGAAGGAACTTTCAGCTTTGCTTTCCTGGTTGCCTTCTGAGGAAGGAAAATGGACTTTCCTTTATCCACAGACTTAGTGTCTTTGGATTTTTCCTCAGGGATGGGATTTGAAGAAGAACAGGGATAGAATTGATTATAAGAAGTGTCAAAGAAAGAAGTGACAAACGTTCCAAACTTAAGCGAGGAACTTTCTTCTTTAGTTACATCCAGTGGTTTCCAAAAACCAAGACTAGTTCTATCACTTTCGGGAATTTGAGCATTTATTATCTCAGAGATTTTTGTTGATGATTTGCACCATTTTTCAACATGAGCCTTTTCTGCTTTTAGAGCAGCGATGGCTTGTTCGTGTTCAATGCTGATGATTTCATTTATAATGACTTGATCTTTCAACTTTTCTTCTAAAAGATTTAGTTCTCTGATCTTTTCATGACATTTCTCTAGCTCTTGAGTTAAATGAACATTTTTATTCTCAACTTGAGTTTTGTCGTTTAGAGCATTATAAAGGTCAATCGTCAGCACATCAACAGCGCGACTTCTCTCAGCTTCAGGCAGAGAGGGATTTGTAGAGATAGATACCTGAGATGATATGTAGCTCATAGAAGGTTCAGATGGTTCTTCCACTTCTTCTTTAATCTCAGCCATGAGGCAAAGATTAGCGACTTCTTCTTCATCAAAAGTTGATTCTTCTGATTCAGCCCAGTCGTGTTCTTCAGCGATGAGACCTTTACCTTTTCGCTGATAGCTTTTCAGCTTTTGATATTTGTTCTTCAGCTTTTGGTATTTGTCATCACTGGATCTTCTTGAGGTAGAAGGTTTGAAGACCTTTTTCGACCTGCACTCACTAGCAAAATGTCCAATCTTTTCGCAGTTATAGCAAGTGGCAGTAGCCTTATCAACCGGAGTTGATTTTGGCTTTTCAGTAAGAGAGAGAGGTTTACTTCTTCGGAAGTTGCTCTTTCTTGCAAATCTCTTAAAAGAGTTTGTCAAGAGTGTTAAGGACTCATCAAACTCTGAAAGATCAGGGTCTGATAGATCCTCAGATTTAGAATCTAACTCAGTGATGGTGAGAGTAGATCTCTGAGATGGAATTATCTCTGAAGAGACTAAAGCAACAGGAGTGCTTTTGGATTCTTTTACAAGATTCTTCTTCAAAAGATTCGATTGCTCATAGTTGAGCAATATTCCATACAAAGTGATTAGAGAGAGAGAATTTAAGTCTTTTGTCAGCTTAAGACATATTGAATAACTGTCCCAGCTTTCAGGAAGACATTCCAAGAATTTTCTTAGGACCTCAGAATTAGAATAGGTCCTACCAACAGTTCTTAGGTCAATGATTAGGCAGTTAAACCGCTGATGAACGTCAGAAAGAGATTCATTCTTACCAGCGATAAAACTTTCATACTGTCTTACCAAGTTAATCTTTCGAGTCTCTTGGATTTCAGTGGTGCCCTCATATTGAACACATATGTTTTCCCACATTTCTTTAGAAGTTTTCAGATGCATGATGGAATGGAAAACTTCATCAGGCAGAGCCATTGAGATAATGGTCTTTGCTCTTGCATCTATGCCTACCTTCTTTTTATCTTCATCACTCCACTGTCTTATTTCCTTAACGACATAGCGTTCAGGGACATCTTCAGTGGTGGCAGTAGCGGGAACCGCAACTATAATTCTAACAGGTTCATAGGGTCCATTTTCTATATATTCAGGTATAGTAGGATCCACACCTTCAAGAAATAGCACCATTCAATGTTTCCATAGAGAAAAGTTATCTCTGCTAAATCGAGGAGGTTTAGAAAGTGAACCATTATCATAGTAGTTTGTGTTTGTGTTTAGTGCCATATTAGAATAGCAAGGAAGAGTATACAGCAAGATCTTGTTTATTAGATTAAACAAACTGCTCTGATACCACTTGTTGGTCCCGAAGGTGCTTAACAAGTTTGTAGAAGGGGGGGGGGGTGAATACAAACACAAAAATTAAAGTTTAATAAATTGTTTATTGATGAATCAAATACAATTTACAAGTTTGTTGCGAAATAAGATTAAGACAGACTCAATCTAAACAAACTTAAGAAACACTGAGATGGTTGCACAAGA
This sequence comes from Arctium lappa, assembly GCA_023525745.1. NCBI lineage: Eukaryota > Viridiplantae > Streptophyta > Magnoliopsida > Asterales > Asteraceae > Arctium > Arctium lappa. Next base: position 25,148,349 of record CM042048.1, on the reverse strand, counting down.
ATTTCAGAGAATGAGGGATTAAGAAATATAGAAAGCAAAGGTTTCTATTTTGGAGTTCAAGGATTGAGCACACTTCAGATGAAGGGGTGAACTTCCTATTTATACCATATGCATTAAATGCATGGCAGGGCACTTTACACGTGGCGTTCACAGATTGGCTTTGGAGGTCTGACTTTTGGGAGACATGCTTTCGGCCGGATCATGAACAGTGTAGTTGACAGAGTTGTTGTACGTATGGTGGCAGAGACATGTCCGTTCTGACACATAGTACTAGTTTGTGCAAGGATAGACAAAAGGAAACTTGAGACATAAGCTTTGTGATCGATTGATCGCTGAGTATCTCTTCTTTCAGAGATAAAGAGGTTCAGCTATCGCTGAAGCTTTTCCTCATGTTCCTTCGCGTATATGTAGAGTTGTCTTTGCTTCACTGATATCCGCATCAGGTCACTAGTAGACTTCTCTTTGTTCAGTAGCTTCGTCTTCGATTCAGCTATGAACATATGTTGATGTGCGACTTGTCTTTAGGGATTACGTTAGCTGTTTACTTCAGAAACTAACAGCGATAACTGAACAGACTCAGTCTGGTCACTGATAGTGAAACACTAATACATAGAAATGTTTATAAGAAGGACTATCAGCGATAACTGAACAGACTCAGTCTGATCGTTGATGGTGAAACACTAATACATATTAAAACGTAATTTTCACTAAGTATAGAATAGGGTCGTTATCAAATCACTGAGAGAGTTTGGATCAACAGGTGTCGTAGAGGCTCTTTTGTGTTAGATGGTTTTTAGTCAAATTGGGGTACAGCTTCTTTTGGAAGACGATAGTGACACCCATCTATAATCTAGGTTTAGCATAACTTAGATTAGTAGGTTGTTATGTATCACCTTCATTATTTTGTTTGTAAACGCTCATCCTTTTCCCCTTCTTGGGTGATTTCGTTTTTATATATGTCATTGTTACGTCATTATTCAGGTTTAAATTTGCCCCTATTTTAGGGGTGTTACAGACTAACACACTCAAAACATGTAATATTCAAACAAATATGCAATAAATGCAATTTACTTTTAAAGCAACCACATTGAGTTATTTAAACCGGACATATGCCCCTATAACTCATTCTAGTTAAAAACAATCCAATAGACCCCAAAACTCACTTGACTAATCGAATATAGTTAATATAAATCAATGTAAGCCAAAAAATGTGTTTCCCAAACATTAGGTAATTCATGACACCTATAACATGAATAGACCGATAAACCATCAATTTTTTGTTGAAGCAAATCTGCAAAATGTCCAAAATCGCATGGTTTGTTCTTTCGAAATTCCCACAATGTCAATGAAAGACGTTTATCAAAGATTTATACATTTATGACCAAAAGGGTTAATGTGCCACTATTAAAAGCTCATAAGTTGGGTAAAATCCCAAAAACAAAACCTTTAACCTAAAACAAAGTCAACAAACTCTTCAACTTGTTTAACTAATCCAATGAAATCATTAATAACCCAAAGGTACATTTTTCAAGAATTAAAATCATATCTTGCCCGAAATTACCGAAATATTCAAAAAACCTCATTTGATATAATAAATATCATTTGAAACAACCATCTATGATTTATTGTCTCAGAATAACCAATAACACATTATAACCATTCTTTCAAGATTTTGAAACCCAAATTATACCCAAGTGCACAAAAATCATAGAACTCATCGGATATGGAATAAACTCATGGGGATGTGTTCAAAACCCAAAATAAAGATATTTTGACATGTATATAGTTTTGCAAAACAAGTAGAACGTACTTTGCTAGATTTATGCTAAATCTAGGTTCCAAACCTAAATCTTGAGTTTCATTTGGTGAAAACTTGAGATCTTCTTACTAGGCTCCCAAATCTAAGTTATGAAGCTCCCAAGAATTCTCCTCCTACTCCTAACCTTACACAAAGGCACCACAAAGAATAAAAGCTTGGGGATGCAAAGAAACTAAAATCGTAACTCTTTAAGATGAGAGATGAGAAGGTTACCTTTAACAAACATTATTGAAACCACCAAAAAATGGTACCAAGACCCAATATCGGACCTAGGGATCCAAGGATCTTCAAATTAGAAAGAAAATGGCAGACGAGAAGTGTTGGGCAGAAGAAGTGAAGAGAAAACCCAAAACTCGAGGATTTTAGGGCGCAAGGGCTTTACGCGACCTAAATCGCATGGCAGGTCGCCCGCGTGCTGGAAGTCTACAACATTGAGGAAGGGATTTTTCACCTGAAAGTCCCATTTTCTTCGCCTATTTTGACTTCTAACGCAACCCATGCCAACTCATAAGCAACCTCTTAATAAAATGAACACTTTAAAGACATATGACCACTAATTGGCTCCCAACAAAAACCCTAAAATTGTAGGTACTACATAACCTTGAAAGTTTGAACTACCCTTTTTGCTCCTAAGAAATCTTCTAAAAAAAGCCAAGAACACCCAAAAAGATGCTCAAGAATCACCCAAGAAGAGAGTGTGTGGAAAATGAACTTGAGACAACAAAAAAGAGGTTAAAAAAGGAGTTGGGCACCCGCACGACTTCTTGCATGACTTACGTTGCAGCCAAAGTCGCCCGCCCCTTTTTGCCTTACTCGACCACTGCCTTGGGTGCCTATCCACATCACTTAGGCAACTCGGTAAGCTACGTGACCCTCTAATAAACCCTCTTTGACCATTCTGAAGTTCCAATGATTTAGGCGACTTTTCATGTGGCTTTGCCCGTACAGGAAGTCACCCGGACTTCCAAAATTCACTGAAATTCTTAGATTTAGCATCCTTTTTACATCAAATCTCAACGGGGTAAAATTAAGAACTAAGATTTATATATTTCCAAATTAACTACGAAAACAACTTGATAACTCCTGAAATTATATTTTATTAATAATAATGAAATTACGGGCATTGCAATAGAAACTCTAAAATTAAAAAAAAAATGGAGATTTTGTAGTGTTTATTTGATTTAACAGACTCTCCAAAATATCTTCAAAATAAAAAACAAAATGAGAGAGATTTTTTCTCCATATTTGAAAGAGATGGGAGAAATCTCCAAAATAAATTTTGGAGAGAAAAATACATTACTGTTGTAGGATTATGTGTCATCATCAAAAGGAAGTGATTGATATAATATTTTCCTAGTATTAGAATTTACCATAATGAATGTTTCATTTTCTTTGTAAACTCCTCCCTATTTAAAGCGCTTATGATTAATGAGAATTACAGATTTCTTCTCTTTGTCTTATTGTTATTCTCTCCATATTGTTGTTCTATTTGTTTTTCCTTTAACATGTTATCAGCACGTAGCTCGTTTGCGCTATCGCTCCCTCAAATCGTTTCCGCCGCTATTAAGCGGTTGTTCTATTCGCAATCTACCACCATTAGAAGGTATGTTTTTCCAATATTGCAATTCAAGTAAGTATCTCTACAAAAACTTACAATTTTTTTGTCTATGAATTATGATTAATCGTGATTAACTCTTTTAGCCATGATCATGTTTATATGCTTCAGTTTTTATTTTTTTTTCTTATTCTTATTAGTTTGTGGTCTCCGATCAATTTTAATAAACATAAAAATGGTTCTGGCAATTTGAAAGGTTGTAACCAATTACTTTCAAAATTCTTGTATTTTTTTAATGGTAATATGGTTTTTTTTGTAATAGTAATTGATCGTTATTTAATTTGATTTAAAATCAATAATTTTTTTTGGGACTATGCAACTTTAGAATTGTTGTTAAAAAAAACAATTAGTAAAAAAAAATCGTATTCTTCAATTAATTTTTCACGGATGTAGCTCACCGTATGTACTTGAAATATGGTTTGTATTTTAAAAAAAAATATGGTTTGTATTTACCTCCTATTAAATTGGTTTTATTTATTAAATATTTATTATATTAACTTATTGTGTTTTAATGCGGAATTATAGCTTTTATGTATATGATAGATTTATAATTTATAATTTTGAATTTATTTTTATTTTTATTTATTTATGATTATTCAATTAGTTTAAACATGTTTAGATGGTCAATTTCATTATATAATGTTATGTATTTATTTATGTCTACAATTTGATGGAATCTTTTAAATTAGACTAATATATCATTGTGAGATATGCTAATTAATTATTATTTGAATATGATAGTTAATTTATTTAACTTGGCTTGCCATTTTTAATTTAATTATATGGGGCAATAAATATTTATAAACTTGATTATAGATTTCTAATACCATTATTATCTCTTTTGAAATCTTCTATATGTATGTCAATTTATAAATTCATTATTATTTTATTTTGGTTAATCAAAAAAAAATTATATATTTGTTTAAATATTCCTAAAATATACACTTTTATCATATATTTTTGTTTTATAACAAGTTAATTTAAGATATGATAATTTATTTAATTCAATGATATGGGTTATTTAATTAATATTCTAGTTGCTATTTTAAACCAACTATATATGGATATGTAAATACGTTCCTATTATTTATATTGTAATATTCAAATATTATATTAGTATTTAAGTATATAAAGGTTCTTGAATTCTTAGTAGTCATATTTGTGATTGAGGATCATATAATTGTTAAAATGTTTTGTAGTTTATTCATTTTGACATTGAATGTTTTATAAAATTTAATATATAAATTTAAATGTTTATCTTGAATTTCTACTCATAATTCTTAATTCTGTAATTAAATTTTAGAAGTTACACTTCCAGCCCCCATATTTTGGTATCATACCAAAAGCTCCAAAAATACTATTAAGGTATTAAAATTGGCTTTATATGTCAAACTCATAGTCATTTTGGCCTCATGCCAAATGTTCTATAATTAATAATTTTATATTTAAATTAAATAAATCTCAAAATATCGATTGGATTTTGTCAAACGGGTGTAAATAGCCCTAAGGTTTGTAGGGACTTAAGAAATCCATGTGATTCCCCTACTACCTGGAAATCCAATAGATTGAGTGATTTGTTTTTGCAAATTGAAATATTGATGAATTATTATCAATAAAATTAAAGCATACAAAAATCCAATATGGTTATGATAATGAAATTTCATACATAAAATAATAATTATAACCACAATCCATTGTCTTATCAAAAAGAAAATAATATATTATCCCTTATATACGTAAATGATTGAATCAACTTATCCCAAAATCAACGTCGTAAACTCAAAAGAATCTGAGTATCATAAATGAGTATATAAACCTCCTTTTGAAAAGGTATAAGAAAATACCTAAAGTCCATTAACTTCCTATTTACCCTAAAACAATCTCTTGAAAAAGTACAAGCAAATACCATCATGTTTTGAGACGATAAATAAATCATAACCTTCATAAGAATACCTTCACTAAAAACCCCAAAGAACAGTGGGATGCCCCGAAAGAGAGAATCGGGAGTATTCATGAACATGTATTTCTCGAACTAATCGTACAGCGAAATGAAACTCGCATATTCGATTATAAAAAGGTAACTGATTTCAACAAAGAAATGATGTATCCCAAAATGCATCTCAATCTCTATGACAAGGAACTCATAGAAGATGACATGATTCATAACATTATTTTCACTTTTCATACATCGGTAAATATTATTGAACCAATATAAGTTGGAATGTAACCTTTAGACAAACTCATCAACCACTGCAAGTGGTTGAGAGACATAACAAAGTTCTTTCAAATAACAACGCCACATATGTCGGGACAAAGAAAATTCTCGATATCAATAATGAAAGTGTTAGAGGTGGAAACAACTCCAAATGATTGTGAGTTAAAAACAATTTCACACATTTATGCACCATGTGGACGAGGTCAGGGTCTTGTTAAGAGTCAGGAAGGATTTTTGAACACCTGGAGTAGGGATACAACTATTATCCCAGGTGATAATGGACAATCAAATAAGAAATGCACTAAAAAATGCTTATATAAAAAAGGGAACAAGTTGAAAATGAACTATAACATATTAATTTAATATTTAATATTGATTAAGCATATGTTTCTTTGAAAATTAATTTTAAGTATTAAAATTAATTTTTCTACTAAGTAATCGAATATGTAACCATTATAGATGTAAAGAAATACATCATAACAAATGCAAAAATTTCAATATACTCCGTTCCGTGTAGGAATGTATCGAGGAGAATTGATTTTTTTTACCTCTCACACAATCTAAAATGATAGACAAATGCTTATTTTATAATTCATTCAACCGAAATACTTAGACGATGAACTGTCATTTTCTTGTTGGTACAAGATCAATAGGAACCTTGTAAAGATATTCGTATCAAATGGAAATTATAATGAACATATATACATAAGTTTTAATGAATTTGAAAGTAAACATATATATATGTGTCAAACTAGCTAGTAGATTATTGAGCCATCGAAACATTTTTGTCACCAATAAAGAACTTTAGGGAAATGACACATATATGTTTCGACATGACCATGTGGGACACCATGGTTATGACATAGTGATCCGTGTATTGCAAAATACACATAGACACATTCTCTTTCGAGTGATAGGCAAAACGAGGCAAATTGCGACTGTTGACTTCTGCAGCATAAGAAACAACATTGTCATCATAATATGCCCTCTTGAATACCTAAAACTTTTGTATATACCCTAATCCTTAGCCAAGACAGGAATGAGATCATCCTAAAGCTAAGGGCATAATACAAAAATATTCCATTGTTACAACGAATACACGGTGATATTTATGGACATAAACATCCAGAATGCGGGCCATTAAAACTTTATGGTTCTGGTTTTGACATGATGAACGCATGTTGTATTATTGTCCACATGAAATACTGCACTCCTAGCACTAGCTATACGTTTAAGGGCTCACCACCCTGATTAATTCATCAAGTCTACATGACTTGGAATGCTGGAGAATTTACATCATAAGGATTTGATGTTAATTGCATATGTATGAGGATCAATGTAGAGTTTCCTATACCCCATGTGTATATATAATGGTCTCATATAAGTTGTTATCAAAAGAATATGATGACATCTAGGGTATTAGTAATGCGCACCAATTTACCCACATCTACCTGGGGTTATGCAATTATTATATGCAGTTTGTTTTCGTTTTTAGACCCGCTGCTTGCTAACCAACCTCATGCGTACCAGTTGGTAACTGGATATAAGCCTGATACTTTACATTTACATATGTTTGATTATATGTACCAATTGCGCCCCCACAGTGCATCGAAATGGGTCCTTAAAGATGATTTGGTATATGTTGGATATGAATCCCCAACAATTATCCGCTAAACAGAATATTTGACTAGTGGCTAGATTTGCGGGTTGTCACTTTCATGAGACAATCTTCCCGTCGTTAGGGGGAGATAGGAAAAAGTATTTTCCATGGGAACGACAAGAAGTATCATTGAATATTCCCACTCTGTCTCATTTTTCACAACGTAATGTTGAAGTCAAACGATTCAGACTCGATACCTGATACGTTTAATGTTATTCCAGAAGTGACAAAATCACATATACGAGCTGCAAATATACTCGCAAGGTTAAAGTCCCCAAACAAGGACACAACGTCGCTGGAAAATGCGTTGCAATCACATATGGTGGAGGTGTGGTTGAGGTCGTAGCTCCCAAATGGAAATGGGGGAAGCTACTTGGTTCGATAGATACTCATCTAAAGGAAGAGAAGAGTAAGGCACAACTATTTGTCATCAATACATAAACCTCTCATGAGATTGTCTCTGATTAAACTATGTCTATGAATCATTACTGGAGGACGCTCCAAAGTTAATATTGATTCCAGAGATTAAAGAAATTTCAAATGAATTATGAGAGTACATATGAGTCGATGGACAGATCATACATACTCATTGATGATATATTTCGCATATATTGTTGCTTATGAGATGATAGAGCACATTGACATCGAACCATGCTCAGTTGAAAAATATCAACAAAGAGCAAATTGACCTAAATAAGCAATCCAGGAGAATCATATTATTTGACAAATGAACAGGTATTTGGTTTGGTAGTGCTAACCCACCAAGTGTAAAGCCTGTAAGACATAGATAAATCATTTTTCGTAAAGCGTAATGAGAATAATCAAGTCATAATGTATGAGACTCTCCTTTGGCGCAAGGTTTCTCACAACGCCCTGGATTGACCACGAGAAGACTTACTCTCCCGTGATGGACGTTATAACGTTATGCTAATTAATTAGCCTAGTAGTTTCCGAAGGACTGGAAATGTAGCTCATGGATGTGGTTAATACATATCTCTATAGGGATCTAGATTTAGAGATATAAAAGTGCTTGATGGCATTACATTACCAAAATCAAGTAACTCTACACCACGAAGTGCGTTTGCAATAAAATTGAAATGCTCACTTTATAGATTAAAACAATCTATGCGGATGTGGTATAACCCCCTAAGTGAACAATTGATTGGGAAATGATATATAAGAACTATGAATTGTGCCCTTGCGTATTTATGTAGAAAAACAAGTTCTAGATTTTCAAAGTAGCTTTATATGTCGATGTTATGAACATAATAGGCACTCTTGATGAAATAAGAGAAACCACAAGCAACTTGAAATCTAAATCTGAGATAAAAATCTTGGGAAAACTTGGATTTGTCTAGCTATTTGAGCCAGGACACCGAGTTTGTGAAATATTAATTCACCGATCGCATATGTCTAGAAAATAATCAGGCAATTTAATATGGACAAAGCGCATCCGGTTAGCACTCCCATGATTGGTCAAAGTGTTGGATATAAGGAATTGTCCATTTCGTCTAAAGGATGGTGACGAAAAAAGTGTTGGGAGTTAGAATTCCCTATCTAAGTACAATATAAGCATTATCGTACTTAGCACAATACACTTGACTGTATATTCTATTTCTCAGTGAACTTTTTACCTAGATTTAGCTCAGCGCCAACGCAACATCATTTGGAATGATATCAAGTAAATCTTTTAAAACCATTGACATGGGCTTATACTTTCCCTGTAGAAATAAAAATGAGATTGATAATGAAAATTCAATACCTACTTAGATTGTAAGCAACAAAAGTATTATCTCTTATAGAAAAACACCAAACAACCTCTTGGTATGTCTTTGCTGATATTAGATATCTGTCTGACCCATACAAAGGTTGTTCTCAAATTGGATAAGGAATTACCACTGGGAATACGCCGATTGCTTGGAAGTAAGCTAAGCAAACCCTTGTAACTACCTCCTTGAACTAATCCAATAATATTACTCTCCATGAGATAATGTATATGATTAAGGACTATCATTACATATATTAGAGGAGTTAGTAATTTTGGGTTCAACCAGTATCCTATTTGCATATATGGAAATAATACATCATGTATCGAAGAAATGAACATAAGATACATCAAGGGTGATAACACAAAGCATATTCTGCTTAAGTCTTATACAATCAGCAATAAGAAAACTCTCATCGAAATTCAATTAAATCAAGTAAGATGTCAAGAGGACATGACATATTTTACCAAATCATTACCTAAAACCATATATTGGGAAACATGTAGAAAGTAAGTGCAAATGTTTTCCAAACTCCCTTGATTAATGCACGAATCAGGGGGAGTAATAGACAAATGGGGGAGTCTACTATATTTGTGATATTGGTATGTTGTACTCTTTCCTTAACCAAAGTTTTATTTTTCCCATTGGGTTTTGTTCCTTGGTGTAAGGTTTTAGTGAGGCAATTGTTTATATACTATCATATTTTTTTAACTCTCTCGATTAATGTACGAATCTAAGAGACAACTAGATTGAAGGAAATGTCTATATATTGCAAAAAAATTGGTGCGTTGTACTCTTTCCTTCGTCAGGCTTTTATTTTTTACCACTGGGTTTTTATTTTGGCGTAAGGTTTTAACGAGGCAACAATTGTGCACCATCACTCCTTTGACTCGGCACAAGGGGAGTGTTGTAGGATTATGTGTCATCATCAAAAGGAAGTGATTGATATAATATTTTCCTAGTATTAGAATTTACCATAATGAATGTTTTCTTTTCTTTGTAAACTCCTCCCTATTTAAAGCGCTTATGATTAATGAGAATTACAGATTTCTTCTCTCTGTCTTATTGTTATTCTCTCCATATTGTTGTTCTATTTGTTTTTCCTTTAACAATTACTTATTTTCTTACTTATTTTAAAGAGAAAACATAAAATTAGTATTTTATAATAGTTTACTGAAGTATTAAATGCATTAAATATTTTAAGATGAATTTTATCGGTACCCCATATGTTAAAACTTATTAAACTTTTTCAGCCCTTATTATTTTTGTTATTTTTATTTTTAATTGTATACCCTAACCAATTAGTTGATTAATAATGTATTAACTAAAATGTGCATTTTTTAGTACTATAACATAACTATATTTTATTTCAAAAAAAAAACATAACTATATTTCTACGGTTAAAACAAATTAAAGTTAATCTTTATAATATTTTATTAAAATTGTGTTATTTTAAAGATTATAATTTTAAGATTAAGACGAATAAAAAACAACATTTATGATTAATATTTTAATTAATCATTATGTTATAAAATAAAATATTTAATATTTTTGATATTATCAATCATGTAAATCAATATATTCATGGGCATTATTAGAATCTAAATATTTTTTTTTGTACACGTTAATCAATATTGATACGAGATAGTCCATGTAATTGCTCCTATAGATCTTCAATACCCATTTAACCACTACTATCACTTAATTTTAGATAAGAGGAATTTGGTTCATTTTATTAAGTTATAAAACTCAAAACGAGAATAATGAGTAATGGAAAGTGAATGGTTTTACTTCCTTCAACTTGTTGAAAATTGCTTTATCATCCAATATCTAATAATTACCCGTTCTAGTATATTAATCCAACTAATGAACCATACAACATGATAAAACAAAATCAAAACAAGTTTAACAAACCCACTGTATCTTACTAGTCTGCAAAGGATAATATGTACGAAGTCCTAACCTCTATTTCTATTAACGAGGTGTTTGGGATTGCTTATTTAAAACAACTTATGCTTATTTTAAAAAGTGTTTATCAACTTATGCGGTGTCAAACCGGTGTTTTTAAAAAAGTGTTTGGATTAGCTTATTGTGGTATCAAAACGTAATAAGCTAATAAGTTGTTATTTAAAGGTGTTTGGGATTGCTTATACATATAAAATAACCAAAAAAGTGATAAGCACTTTTCAAATAAGTTGATAAATTAAAACCAAATGACTTATCAAAAAGTGTTTTTCAGCAGTTTGACACTGCTATAAACCATTTTAATTTTTGCTCATCCAAACACTCAAAAGTGTTTATCTCCGGTGCCAAATCGCAATAAGCTAAAAAGCACCTCAAATAAGCAATCCCAAACACCCCCTAAGACCTCTTGCTTATGCAAAATGTAAGTGAAAAAGAAAAGAAGGATAAACAAAGCTAGCACATAATAACCGAGAGGCAAACCCAAAAATTTTGCTAAGCGGGTACACTGTAAAAGTGTATCAATTGTCCGCAAATTCGCAGTTTCACCCGGTGGAAAAGTTAGTTGGGTTAATTTGAGAAAAAAAATACATTCTTTTCAAATCAAATCGACTTTTTGAGAATGATGCAATACTACATCTTAGATATATGTTTAATGTGTTTTTGACCGAATTCCATTATTTCGAAAGTTTTTTTTTAGGTTTTCTGGTTGATTTGGTAAAATTTTCCAATGACATCAAACTAGGCAAAAACTAGGGTCTAGGCTTTGTGCAAATTAAAATTAAAAAAATATCACAAATTATAATTATAAACCCCTTATATAATTAAATGTTAAGTGAAATATAATTATTTATAATGATTAATGTATTATAAATTATAATTTTATTCAAAATAAAATAAAAGGACAACAATTTCTTTGGTCAAAATTCACAATAATGATTAATAGTAATAAAAAGAAAAACTTAAGAATTAAGGGGGTGTTTGGGATTGCTTATTTGACGGGCTTTTTAGCTTATTGCAATTTGGCACCGCAGATAAGCTATTTTGAGTGTTTTGATGGAATAAAAAGAAAACAGTTTATAGCGGTGCCAAACCGCTGAAAAGCCATTTTTGATAAGTCATTTTGTTGTAACTTATGACTTATTTCAAAAGTGTTTATGACTTTTTTGGTTTTTTTATATGTATAAGCAATCCTAAACACCTTTAAATAACAACTTATTAGCTTATTACGTTTTGGTACCACAATAAGCTAATCCAAACATTTTTTAAAAAACTCCGATTTGACACCACATAAGCTGATAAACACTTTCCAAATAAATAAGCAATCCCAAACACCCCCTAAATATCAAAAAGTTAAATGAAAAAACCTTGGACAATTGTACTTGAAATCTAGTTCAATATCTCTTTATGAACGAAATTTCACCTTATGACCTTTTATATAAATGACGCTGGTAATGGTCCCTTAACTATGCAAGTGTTCAATTACATCCTTACGTTTTCAAATATTTCATGCCCCTAAAAGTTTTGTTTGCAAATAAACAGATTTAACGGTAGCACCAGGCCTCCCTCGGATCTACATAGCATAAAGCAAAAAACTTAAAAGAAAAGGAGATCCAACTTTTCATAATTCAAAGCCATTCAAAACCATAAACATAACTCAGTTCATATATATTAAAAACAACTAGAAAGTTTTATGGGATGGTAACATGAGAGCAATAAACTTGTACATCATGCAGTAAAAGATGTACCATCAGAAGATGTATATCTCTTTGGGATGGCGAAATCGGACCAACCACGCAGCAATGACTTGTATGTCACGCAACAGAAGATGTACATTGCTCTTGGATTTCACCATCCCAACTCTTCCCGAAGGAAGAGAAGAGAAGACGCTTTATTCCATAATTTTAATAAAACAGAGTTCATTGAAAAAAGGTTGATTAGAGTATAACCAACTCCACGCCTCGACTGTGAGGCATCGATATCTCGAGCTGCCGCTTGGCAAAAGATCGAGCCGCTTCCTCGGCTTTCAAGGAGGCTTCTACAGTTGTAGTTCCCCTCCGAGTATAGCCACGAGGATCAATAAAGATCTTCTCGAGCGCAGAAGCATTGTTAATGACATATAGAGCAAGTTCAAGGTCACTAACTCGACCGTAATAGCCCACAAATTCGAGCAGCTTCAGGTGTTCATGGGGGTGTTCAGCAGCATGCCTCACCTTCTTTCTTCTTCTTATTGGTGAAAACCAATGCAGCTACAAAAAGATCAAACAATTTGTGAGTAATATGTGGAACACCAAATTAATCTCCAAAGGAGCACTTGTGCAGGAAGAGAGGTTCTAACATATATCGAAGAGAATAGCTCAAAAAGTCTGGTCGAAGTGGAACTCAAATAATCATATACATTTTTATAAGAAAAACCAACCTTTTTATTTAAATTTTGTGTGGTTACTATAAGTAGGAGATTGTATATATTACAAGAAGTCTATTCGTCGTTTAATTGTTGCTTAATTGATGCCACTGAGTTGCTACTTTATGAAAATGTCAAGATTTTTGCATTCCACAATGGTAGAATTGAACCCATTATCTTCTATATATATATATATATATATATATATGTTAGAAACTCCATTCTCTCCACGAGATGGAGGCCGTTATGATATGATCACATTAAATTTCGAAATCGGTGCAACGTTAGCCAAGATAGCCAATTATCGGATCGGAAGCACCTTCATCGATTTGAAGTTCAACAACATCATTCCATAATGACCACCATCGCATGGTAAAAACGGAGCTTATAACATATATATAGAAAAGAATAGGGCCGACGTGGGACTCTAACAACCATAAACATTTTTATAAGAAACCAAAAGGAGCAGCTCCGTGGCATCAATAATAAACCGAACATTTTGTAATAATTAACCACACTAAATTTAGGTAATTAAGTACCAATTAATGGATGAATAGACTTCTTATGGTAAATTTATCATATAAAGAATCTCCTACTGCATTGTTTCTTTCATACCTCAATTGTAAAAACCTCCAAACTGGGACAAGCTTCGGCTATGGAAGTAAACTCTAGCAAACAATCATCTTTTTGTGCTCCAATTGAGAGCTTCAATTTCTTGACCATTGGCAGTTCGGGAATGGTGGCAAGCTTTAAACTTTCCTGCAAAAACAAGAAGAAACGATCACACAATATGTTCGTTAAAGATTATAAAACGCTAGAGATGATATACTAACCTTCGGACAGTGTATGTCCAAGGAAAGAACCTGAAGGTACGAAAGGCAAGATGCGATCTGGCTGAACACGTTGTTTTCCAAACTCGTAACTCCTTCATCTATATCGAGTACTTTAAGGTTGGGAAGATTGGAAAGTACTAATTCAATTTCTGGACCCTTGTAGGTGAAGGAAACAAGATTGAAATCATTTAAACAAATAAAGTTGATCGCAGGACAATACATGATCTCGATGTGTTTCAATTCAAGTTTTTTCCCACCAGCATGAATGTACTTCAAGCGACCTGCGCCATGCAAAGATAGCGTTTCAAGATTCGGAGAATTTGCCAGAATTTGCTGAACGGTTCTTCCTTTCATGTTAACACTCTTCAAGAAGAGTTTTCTAAGATTCGGGATCTCGATGATCGCGAATTTTGCCGTCGGCCATTTGTAAAGGTGTCCGATGCTTCTATGTGATAAACGAATTGGGAAAGCGTAGCATTCATAAGTGCTGCGAAGCTTCTGATTGCAGTTCGTTAAATCCAGCTCAAGATTCTCAACACTCTTGTCGACCGCAAACTGGAGCCATGCATCGATAATGAGCTTGTAACTCTCATCGAAATCGTAACGAATCCGGAAGTCTTGAACTTTCGGTTGGTTGTAACTATCGAGCATGCAGTTCACCTGCCTGACAAACTTAATCCGCTCTGGAACTAACAGGTGTCTATCTGTTGCTATCTTTGCTAATGACACACCACCGTCAATGTTTAAGGTGATTAAATGCAACCACAACGACCGCCATCTCGTTGAGAGGCAGCTGGTGACCACGGCATCCTTGATGGGCAACAACGACATGATGATTAGAAGAAGATCATCGGGCATTTCACTGATGAAATCGGTCGAACGGCGACCACCCTTCACAAATGAAAATCATCAATAACCTTAACAATCAACAATTGGGAGGTTCAAAACAGAATAACAAAAAAGTTGACAATGTAAGAATAGATCTCAACTGTGAGATTGATTTAAAAGGGGGGTTACAGCGATTTTTCTTAAAAAAGAAAAAAAAAATCCCCCTCAATTTAAACGAAAATAATCAAAAATAGAGTCAAACAAAATTATAAAAAAATAGCATTTTATTGTCTTTAATTTAACATTTTTCTTGTCATTTTCACATTCTCTAACCTTTTTTTTTTCTTTTTGGTAGACAATCGTTTGAATCCCCAATCAACAATCCTCACATATATACACAATTCAATTGGTGAAACCCTAAAACAGTAATACTCATAAAAAATGAACGATCGTGTGAACATTCAACACTAACCGAACAAAACAATGAATCGAATTGCAAAATTCAGGCGTAAAATCGGTTGATCAACAATGAAGTAACAGGAAGATATCGATTTCAATTTTAGCAATCGATGCATACACAATTGTAGCAGCAAAAACAAGAATCTGCATGTGCAGCTTACAAATTTCAATCTGTGAATCCCTAACGATCGCATATATGGAAAGCAAAATTTTGGGGAAAATCGACGTCCGATTGTGACGATTAACTTCAATCGCCCAAAAGATCGAAATGAATTGAACGAAACTACAAAATCGAATGGGTAAATCACTAATCGTAAACAATTAGCAAGTAGACATTACATATAGAAAGAGGGGAAATCAAGAAATAACCTTGTTGTTAGCAGCTCGAATCCTTTTGTTCCTCATTGTTTGATGTTGAGCAGAAAGAAGAATTGAAATTGACGACAGCAGCAGAAAGAAAGAAAGAGAAGCAAGCGGTTCAGACCAAAGAAAAGTTGGCCAAAGGTTTTGATATCAACTCACTCTAGTCTTAAGCGGTGTGGTGGTTTTATAGTAAAATTCATAAAGAAATTTGACTTTTTTGCAAAATGGGCCTTAAATTTCTTTAGATTTTGGGTTGGTCCATTTCATGTTCCCAAAACTGAAATCAAGATTTTGGATACTTCATCATGTTTATGTAATTGTTTTATTTTTGCAAAATAATATAGAAATTGAATACTACAAATGAACAAGAAGGAATGCTTGATCCTGTTTATTGTAAAATCTTATTTAAAGAATTTATTATTATTGTAAATAGTTTGTGAGTTCATAAATAACGAATTGAAGATACTTTTATCGAACATGATCAAATGAGTTTTTGTCTGTGACAGTAATTATTTCTTAAGCGATAACAAGACATAGGGCACAAGGTAATAAGGTACATTGCTATAACATGGAAACTCTTTTAGCCGTTCAACGTAAGACTATGAATTCCTTCTCGGATGAAGTAGGTGTATATCTTGCGTGTATGTATAACAATATAAGTTTGATGAAAGCTTATAAGTTCTTTTTTTTTGTTAACCAGAATGTACCGGTCAGCTTGTCCGAACGTCGACTAATCTCAAGAGCGTAGAAAAATCCGAGTGGCCTTATAGGACTTGAATAGGTGACCTATGAGGAGGAGCCCTAAAGATCAAAGTCTTATTGTCAGTTGAGCTAATCCCCAAGGTTAAAGCTTATAAGTTTGATGAAAGCTTATGTTGCTCACAATTTACTACACCTTCATGAGTCATTTGATAACTCGTGTGCTTATAGATCTCTTCTAATGGAAGATATTTAAATTATTTAAATGTAAGCTCGAATAATTCACTTACATAGAGGGATAATAACAAGTAATATATATGAACGTAAATGTGATATAAACATATATTAGTTAAAAAAAAGTTATGCCCGTCTGTTACTTGGAGAATCAAACCTTTAGCTAAATTATATTGCCGATATTTCTAAAAATATATTTAAAGTTCTAGGGTTTTGTTGCATCTTATTTATTTCAAATTTAATAAAAATTAGTTCCCATGTAAAGAGAAAAGATGACTTGTTTAAACTACTACAGAAAGATACGGAGTGAAGGATTTTAAATTTTGTATAGCGATTTTGAAAAGATCTAGGATTATATTTACGAAAACCTAGCACTAAATGGAAATAACACAAAACATCACTCTTGATAATTGTCTTCCGGTGAGTCAAATTATTTGCCTAATGCCCTCTTCAATCTTGGCATTCTTTTCGATCTTGAACACCAACTCAATTGAGACAAAATATATATATATATATATATATATATATATATATATATATATATATGAAAGAATAGCAACTAAATCAACGCCCTTGATTCCCACTTCATTTTTGCAATGTTCTCTCGACTCTTGTCTTGAAAAGATTTTTGGGAATTAGTTCTATCCCACTGTTAATGTATATAGAGGCCCAGGCCCATGTTAGGGCCCAAGCCCTTTTAGCCTAGTATATATTTGTTGTATATCATAGTCTAGGTTAGACTACTCTCATAATTTTCTCTTTCATATTGTAAGCTTTCTCTAAATCAATATATCGAGGTTACAAACCTTCAGTATATTCATCGTGTTCTTCAATCATATTCATCTTCTAACATGGTATCAGAGTTGTAGGTTTGTTCATCGATTAACTGTTCATCACGTTTTTACTGTTCATCACGTTTTTCACTGTTCATCGATTCACTGTTCATCGCCGCCGCTGTTCTTGCCATCGCCGTCATTGTTCTTGCCTTTGCCGTCGATCAATCGATCTGTTGGAAACCCTAGCCGCAACACCGGTCGTTTCTCTACCGGTCTTTAACCCCTTCGGTCGAACACCCCCTCGGTCGAACATCTCCTTCGATCGAACAACCCCTCGGTCGAACATCTCCTTCGGTCGAACATCACTTCAGTCGAAACACTCCCTTCGGTCGAACATCCCCTTCGGTCGAACATCACTTCGGTCGAAACCCCCCCTTCGATCGAACCCTCCTCCGGTCGAGCATCCCTTCGGTCGAAGGTCGAACTTTTCTCCGGTCTTTAATACTGTTTCTCAGTATTTTTTCATTTTTCATGGCTACCAATTTCAGTCACTCAAATCCCATCTCCGTTGTTTTCAACGGTAGCAACTATATTCTTTGGCACCATCATATGACAATTCTGTTAAAGTCTCATGGTCTTTACACCTATGTTACTGGCGCATCCAAAGCTCCAGTTCAAGAAACAGCTGAGAATGCTGTTGACTTTGCCAAACGAATGAACGAGTGGGACATTAATAATGCTCGTATCTTGGGCTTCATTAATGCCTCCACTACTCCTGAGATCAATCAACAGTTCCTTGGTTATATTACAGCCAAGAGTCTCTGGGATTTTCTCGCCAAGCGGTATACATCATCTGGTCTATCTCATCAGTATCAACTGTGGACCACTTTTCAGAGCAAACGTCAACTTCCTGATCAATCCATCAATTCTTATATTTCTGAAATGCAATCTCTCAGAGATCATATCAGTCTTGGAGCACCTCAGATTTTTGATGAAACTGCTCAACAGTTCACCGCCTACTTCAACCAGCTGCACCTGATCACCATTTTGATGGGCTTGACTGATAAATTTGAGAATGTTCGTGCTTCACTTCTTCATAGGCAGCCTTTACCTACTCTTGAAGAAGCAATCTCAGAATTGCTAAGTGAAGAAACTCGTCTTCACATGCGGTCACCAGTGCCTGCTACTGATAGTGTTCTCTACACGTCTCATTCCAAGCCAAAAGGCAAATGGACCAATAACAATCATTCCAGATCTGTGAGCAAGACGAACACATCCGAGTGTGCCTTCTGTCATTCTCCTGCTCATCTTCTTCTTGATTGTCCTATCCGTAAGTGACGTAAGTGTGGCATCACGCATCCGCGCCACTATGAGACTGACTGTCTGAAGAACTCAAAGCACAATAGTTCTCAGAATCGGACTCATGCTGTTGTTGGGCCTGTCATTGCTGATACTGAGGCTTCTACAGCCTCCTCACCTGACCTAATGGAACTGATGCGTCACAATCAGGAACTTATGGAACAGATCATGTCTGGTGCTATGGGTATGAACTCTCCACACTCAGCTGCATCAGGTAACGTATGGCTTTTTGATTCTGGGTGTTGCAATCATATGACACCTTTCCCTGATGGTTTCGCTTCTAAGAAATCACCTCAGCAATTTACGTCAGTAAGAACTGCTGACAACACTGGTCTACCGGTATCTTTTAGTGGAAATGTTTCCACTCCTCTTATACAATTACCGGATGTTCTAAATGTCCCAAAGCTATCTCTGAGCTTAGTTTCGATTGCACAACTTCTTGAATCTAATTTGATCATTTTATTTCATTCTTCTAGTTGTGTTGTACAGGATCCAAAGACCAAGCAGATCCTTGGACTCGGCCGTAAAGTTGGACGGATGATTGAAGTGGTCTACCTGCGTCTTCCTTTACCCTCTTCAAGCCTTGTTGCCTCGGTCTCTAGCACTTCTTCTCTTAAGCTGTGGCATGCCCGACTGGGTCACTTATCTCTAGCCAGAATAAAGTCATTAGCTCATTTAGGGGTTTTAGGAAATTGTGTATCCACTGACAATATTTCTTGTTTATCTTGCAAACTTGGCAAACATCATGCTTTACCTTTTGAAATGAATGAATTTAATTCTACTTCTTCTTTTGATCTTATTCATTCTGATGTATCGGGACCAGCACCACATCCATCCATGGGTGGTTCTCGATATTTTGTGATTTTTATTGATGACCATACCCGTTTCACATGGATATATCTTATGAAACATCGTTCGGAATTACCTCAAATCTATATTATGTTTGCTCGGATGATTCACACCCAGTTCTCAAAATCTATAAAGATTCTTCGAGTTGATAATGCTATGGAATACAAAGAGTCATCCCTTCTCTCCTTTCTTCAATCTCAGGGGACTCTCTCTTAGTACTCCTGTCCTGGCACTTCTCCTTAAAATGGTCGTGCCGAACGCAAACACCGTCACATTCTTGATACGGCTCGCACTCTTCTCATCTCTGCTAAATGTCCAGAACGTTTTTGGGGTGAAGCTGCTTTTACTGCCGTTTATACTATCAATCGTCACCCTACTCCCATCCTTCATAATAAGTTTCCTTATGAGGCTCTTTATGAGGTCACTCCTGCCTATGAACTTCTAAAAGTTTGGGGTAGTGCTTGTTTTGTTCAACTGCAATCTCATGAACATACCAAACTTGAACCTCGCTCCAGACTGTGCTGCTTTCTTGGATATGGGATTGAGCACAAGGGATATCGCTGTTGGGATCCTATCTCACAGCGTCTTCGTATTTCTCGACATGTTACCTTCTGGGAACATGTTCCTTTCTCTTCTATATCGAAGTTTCGTGAGTCTCCTAATCTCACACCTCCGTTTTTCACTGATGCCTCTGTCTCATTGGACTCACTCCAATCTGATATTATATCACCTCCACCTAGTGTTCCAACTTCCTCTGAGTCAGCCTCTCCAAATTTTCCTGATCATCATCAATCATCTGCTCCATCCGCACAGCCAACATCTGAGGTGCCTGCTGAGTCTTTGGCTCCTGAAACTTCTCAATATCAGAATGTTAGACGATCAGAACGGGTAAGACAAGTTCCTTCTCATCTTCGTGATTATCATGTTTATGCTACTCTTCTGTCAAATCACGAACCTACTTCCTACAAGGAAGCCTCTTCTAACCCTGATTGGCAGAAAGCTATGGATGAGGAACTTCAGGCACTTGACAAAGCTCAGACTTGGGATTATGTCCCTCTTCTACCAGGCAAGAAACCCATTGGCTCCAAATGGGTGTTCAAAATCAAAACCAAATCGGATGGCTCTATTGATCGATACAAAGATCGACTTGTGGCCAAGGGCTTCAATCAAGAGTATGGTATTGATTATGAGGAGACCTTTGCACCTGTTGCTCGAGTCACATCTGTTCGCAGTCTTCTTGCCATTGCTGCTACCAAACAATGGCCTCTTTTTCAGATGGATGTTAAGAATGCCTTTTTAAACGGTGACTTATCTAAGGAAGTCTACATGACACCTCCTCTAGGCGTTCGACTTCCACAAGGTCATGTTTGTCGTCTTCGGAAGGCTCTTTATGGCCTCAAGCAAGCTCCGCTAGCTTGGTTTGAGAAATTTAGTTCTACTGTCACCTCTTAGGGCTTCTCACCCAGTAACTATGATTCAGGATTGTTTACTCGAACCACTGAAGCTGGCACAATCTTACTTCTCCTGTATGTGGATGATATGATTATTACTGGCAGTGACTCTACATGTATAGCCAATCTGAAGTCATCTCTTAGCTCCTGTTTTGAGATGAAGGATCTTGGTTCTTTACATTATTTTCTTGGTCTTGAGGTGCTCTCTGATCCATCGGGTCTTTATCTGTGTCAAGCCAAATACACCTCAGATCTTTTGTCGAAAGTTGGGATTACTGACAACAAAACAACATCCACCCCTCTTGAACACAACCTTCATTTGGCTCCAAATGCTGGTCCACCTCTATGTGATCCTACTTTATATCGCAGTTAGTGGGGTCACTTGTCTATCTGACAGTGACTCGACCTGATATTGCCTATGCTGTTCATACTGTTAGTCAGTTCATGTCTGCACCTTGTTCTGATCACTATGCTGCTGTCCTGCGCATTCTTCGATATTTAAAAGGGACCATGTTTCATGGTCTTCATTTTCCATCCACCTCATCGTTGACTTTGCGAGGTTTTTCTGATGCTGATTGGGACAGTGACATGACTGATCGTCGCTCCACTACTGGCTACTGTTTATTTCTTGGCGACTCTCTCATATCCTGGCGAAGCAAGAAACAATCTCTCACAGCTCGATCCAGTACTGAAGCTGAATATCGAGCGCTAGCTGATACAGCTCAAGAACTTGTGTGGTTACGCTGGCTTCTCTCTGACATGGGGGCTCCTCAACAGTCTTCAACTCCATTGTGGTGTGACAACAACAGTGCTATTCAGATTGCTCACAATGATGTCTTCCACGAGCGAACGAAGCATATTGAAATTGACTGCCACTTTGTTCGTCAACGTGTGACTCGTAAGACTATTCAGCTTCTTCCTATTTCGACTCTTGATCAACCGGCTGATATTTTCACTAAAGCTCATTTACCAGGACGGTTTCGTGATCTAGTTTCCAAACTCCATCTGGCTTATTCTTCTCCTGATTGAGTTTGAGGGGGGATGTTAATGTATATAGAGGCCCATGTTAGGGCCCAAGCCCTTTTAGCCTAGTATATATTTGTTGTATATCATAGTCTAGGTTAGACTACTCTCATAATTTTCTCTTTCATATTGTAAGCTTTCTCTAAATCAAAATAACGAGGTTACAAACCTTCAGTATATTCATCGTGTTCTTCAATCATATTCATCTTCTAACACCCACGTCCAATTAGATGTTTTATGCATATAGGATAATGGAAAATTGAAAACTACAAGGGATTCTTTGGTTCATTGAGTTTGAAGGAATTAGAATGGATAATACCTTTGACCAAATTTCAAATGTTACTTTTGGTTGACATAATGAAAATGATGGAATCATTTGAATTCCATTTAATTCTACAATTTAAGGAATTCATCATTCTTTGACTTAAGTGAATTAATTGAATTCATACCAACCAAATGTGTGATCAAATTTTATCAAATGTCATTCCAATTCCTTCAAAGTCAAATTCTTTCGATGGATTCCAATTCCATCAAATTCCATTATGTGAACCAAAATCCCCCTAAATGGTTGTTTGGTTCATGGATTTTGAAGGAATTGGAATGGATAATTTTTTGACCAAATTTCAAATCCTATGTTTGGTTCACATAATGAAAATGATGATTCCACAATTTAAGGAATTCATCATTATTTGACTTAAGTGAAGGAATTGAATTTCTACCAACCAAACGCGTGGTCAAATTCCATTACAATTCCTTCAAAATCAAATTCATTCGATGAATTCTAATTCCATCAAATTGCATTTTGCAAACCAAATGTCTCCTAAATTCTTCCAAGTAGGATTTTAACCTATGACCAGTCAATTAACAGTCAAGTTTATAAATCACAAACATCATCTCCCCATTGGTTTTTGCCTCTGAAAATGTCCTTTCTCAATGCCCTCATGATTTCTATCCTTACAAATATGAACTCTTGTATGTGTTATATTAGTTTAACCACTCATTTATCTTTATGTTCTTAGATATACAATATATACATACATACATATATAAACCAAATCCGATTGAACTACTTATTATTATTACAGTTGCATAGTAGATTGTTAACACCATGCATGACAAAAATCATGTCTCTTGCTTATCAAAAACCCGATTAATGTCCCTTTGTGTTAGATTATTATATTGCTTTATGTGTATTTATGTATGGTCTAGAAGCTAGTCCTCTCTTTTTTCAAATTCTAGTTGTAAGTATAAATACTTTAGGTATTTTTCTATTTGTAATTAATATAATTCTTAATCAAATACAAGCCTCTTATCGGAATCCTCTATCACTCTCTCATTCTACACAATTACAATTAAGATTTGATTCATCTACCAATCATAACGCTTCAAATATAAAACAACATTTGTTCATTTGTTCAAGCACAATGCAGTGATATTGGTTTCGTATCCAATAATACGAGCATATCTCGAACAATATTACAAAATTACTTGAAAATATTTTATATATTTTGCCTTTTAAGATATCACTTTCTTAACTTATAAAAATAAAGGGGTAAGGTTGTAGGAGACATGCAATTATGCAATTTCACCATATTTCTAATTTATATGGTCAAAATCAGTTTTTTTGGTCCATACTTTCATTTTTTAACATGGGTTGTTTGGTTTGATAGAATGGTTTCAAAGGGATTTAGGGTGCGTTTGGTTCGCAGAATGGAATTTGGTGGAATTTGAATCTATTGAGAGAATTGCAATGAAATTTGATCTCGCGTTTGATCGATAGGAATTGGATGAAATTCAATTGTTTCACTTAAGCCAATGAATGATGGATTCCTTAATTTGTGGAATTCAATGGAATTCAAAGGATTCCATCATTTTCATTATGTAAATCAAACATAAGATGTGGAATTTGATCAATGGAATTATCCATTCTAATTCCTTCAAAATCCATGAACCAAACATCCTATTAGATTTTGTGGAAGGATTTGGAATTGTAGGAATTTGGATTTGAAAGAATTTGAAATCTTTGGTGTGTTTAATTTGTAAGATTTTGGAATGGAATTAGATTTCATTCTTTATAAATAATTTATAAAAGCAAATTGTAATTTATTATAAAAATAATTAAATTGCTTTTTATTAATTACTTATTAGAAAACAAATGTTTTTAACATATTTTAAAACATTATTACATATACAAATCCTATAAAATACTAACCACCTTTGTGGGATTTCAAAATCCTAGGAAGTTACTACTGGACACCACAAATGTGGGCTTATGAAAATGGGCTTTTTCATTGGTCCTGTATCTTTTTTTTATCATTACAATTTGCACATTTCCCTTTCTTTTTATCTTGAGTTGTTAAAAAAGATACATTCCCCCACTCCATAAGCTAACAATAAGTCAATAAAAATAGGATATTAACTAAGGAGATGTTTATCAAACGGGTAAGTATGATAATAACTGAAAATTTTATCCGGTAAAAAATAGAACAAGGCATGAAACTCTTATTGGGTAAGCTTCTTAGGGGCTGTTCGGTTCGTTTTCTGTTAAGACCTGAATGGATAATGTTGTCTGTATTGATAAAGTTGTCTGTATGTTGAGAGATAAGTTATTGTTCGGTTGTTGTGCTGAATATGCAGTCTAAATATCATAAATTACCAATTTACCCCTACTTTTTATTTTTGTTTGAATAAAACAACTATATTGTATAAAAATATCGAGCCTTCAAATCGAACTAGAAAATCCTTCTTTATGCTCTAATCCTTTATAAACTCAAAAAATCGAACTAGAAAATCGAGTTTGAACTATATTAAAACCAGAGTCTTGAACCATAAAATTGAGTCTTGAACCAGGATCTTGAACCATAAAAGCGAGTCTTGAACCAGGATCTTGAACCATAAAATCGAGTCTTGAAATAGAAAACGATTTACTGAAACAACAGGAAAGGAAATCGAGGGAGAAGATGAATGGAGCTTGGAGGAGAGTTTAAACAGGATGGAGAAACTGAAGAGAAGCGTCTTATCTTTTAGGTGTTTTTGGGTAGTTGAGGAGGTAAGGGTAAATAGGGAAATAAAATGGCTGAGTGTAAATGACTAATGTTTTCTAACTTACCGATTAAGCCACCGACTGAGCGAATAAGTCACAACCGAACAACTTTTTATAGCTGAGTGAATAAGTCATATCCCTTATATGGCCCATTAAGCTCCTACCGAACAACCCCTTAGGCTCTTAGAGGTCGTTTACCCAACGCTTACCCGGTAAGCGCTTACCGGTAATAGTCAACACTTTCATTTAACTTTTTTTTGGAAGGGACACTTTCATTTAAACGATACCATATGCAACTTTTTTATCTGATAAGCTCTTACCAAGTAAGAGTCGTCACTCTCACTAACGGGTAAGACTCAGTCCCTGTCATGACTCTTACCGGATAAGATTCCCAGTCATTGTCATTTTCATCCGATAAGGTAAAGTGAGCCGGTAAGTACTTATCAGGTAAGTATTAAGTAAATGACCCCTTACCCGATTAGCATTTACAATATTTAAAATTATTGCTTACAATGCTAAATTCTTACCGGGTAAGCACTAAAATCGGTAAAAGTCATAACTCTCATTTATTATGTAAAGAAAACTATGTAGAATGTAGACATGCTAAAATGACAAGAAAATTATAAAAAATCAGTTGTCCAATATACATAATAACGAAAATAAAGAGAATTTTCATTTAAATTTTGCCTTTCTAAAAAAAATATAAAGAAAATTATAAAAAATTAGTTGTACAATATACAACTGAGATTTCTATTTAAATTCCGATTTTGAAATTTTAGATATTGAGGATTAAACACTTTTAATTTTTTTTTTGAACGACAGATAACACACACGTTCCCAGGGTATCCGAGCTCCCACTTAAGGGTGTCACCCGACTAATCCCCATCGACCACGGCCCGACCCAATTAAGGGTACCACTAAGTGGCAGACCCATGATCTGGATATCGCCACATGTTCATCACGGGGTTCGAACCCGGGTAGTCAGGGATATCATCCACTGACCCCCAAGAATGTTACCTTACCACTGGGCTAGACATGTTTTGAAAAACTTTTAAATTTTATGGCTGTAATAATTCATGCCTTCTGCATCTTTGTGGATATGAAGGTAAATTCGTGGAAAATATGTCAATGACTCACCACCTTAGGGGTGTTTGGATATGAATATATTTTATGACAAAAACTTTTAAAACATGACATGTGTTTATAACAATAAACTTTCTTCAAACATGACTTTGTTTTGTCATGTTAAATGTTGTAATATATGTCAATGTTTTTGTATGTAAAAAGTTGTCTTTATATATAAGACTTTATTTGGTTACATTATATCATTTTTTTTATATGTATTATATTTAATACGACAAATCTTTTAAGATTACAGTTTTACTTCAATAAATTTCATGAGAAACAACCCCTGAGGGATCCAACTGCTTTTGATCCAACAAAGAAGGCTAAGTCCACAACACGCCGTAAGGACTGATTCTTTAATCATGTGTTCCCATTTGGTTGACAAAGGTGCAACAAGGTGATAAAAGTTGTTATTGTACAGAGGAGATGGACTTTGTGGGTGTTCTTTATTTTTTAAAGATGGTTTTGCTCAAAGATAACAAAAGTGGAGATAGTAGGTTGTGGTAAATCGTGTGACTTGGACAAAATGGAGGTGCAAGTTTTGATGAGGGCAAAGATAAAGGATTGAGTGTTGGAACTTAGTGTAGACTTGAGAAACCTAGTCCCACATAGGAGCCAAGAATAATTTTACACCACTTAATAAATCCAATCCAATGAGCATTAAATGAATCATTTAATTGCTTGGGTTTGGATTATGGTGTGATTGGTGGGCTCTCCTTGACATTAGTATATACATATTAAATGTCAAAGATTGGGCTATTGGGGTTAAGATTCATTGACGGTGGAAAGTGTGTGCAGGCAAGGACATACCCGCCGCGCGATGCACTGGAGTTTTCCAACGGACAGAGACTGGCGCGGGTGCACTTTTCTCACAATTAGGGGACACGAAATTTCTCAAATTTCTGGGTTTTTCTATCTACAAATTCATCATCAAACATATGAAGATTCGATAGAT
The DNA here is from genome assembly GCA_023525745.1 of Arctium lappa. Classification (NCBI taxonomy): domain Eukaryota; kingdom Viridiplantae; phylum Streptophyta; class Magnoliopsida; order Asterales; family Asteraceae; genus Arctium; species Arctium lappa. The sequence continues at coordinate 25,120,911 of CM042048.1, read as the reverse complement.
TCAAGTTATAAACTTGAATTGATTGTTGTATCCTCTAGACAACGCCGATACATCGGGCGAATTTTGTCTTAGGACACTGCGTTGTTCGCGGGCCTCAATCGAATTCGTTGAAACAGATAATCTTTGATTTCAAGTAAGGTTTATGATTATTTTATTGTTTTATGTTTACTATATAAGTTTGTAAATAATTCCTATTTATTGTAGCCAAAGGATATCGACAAAAGGAAGGTCAAGACTTCTTCGATACATATTCACCGGTTACACGGATAACGTCTATACGGACGTTGGTTGCTATAGCGGCTATCCATAATCTGGAAATACATCAAATGGATGTAAAAACCGCATTCCTAAATGGTGAATTAGAAGAAGAAATATACATGCAACAACCGGAAGGATTTGTTGTGAAAAGCCAAGAGAACAAAGTCTACAAGTTGATTAAGTCTCTTTATGGACTGAAGCAAGCGCCAAAGCAGTGGCATAAGAAATTTGTTAACACCATGTTGTCAAATGGTTTTCACATAAATGAATGCGATAAATGTGTTTATGTGAAACAATACAAAAGTGCTTATGTCATCATATGCTTGTATGTTGATGATATGCTCATCATGAGATCAAACTTGGATATGATAAACCAAACCAAGAAGATGCTACACTCCGCATTTGACATGAAAGATATGGGAGTAGCTGATGTTATCCTTGGTATAAAGATTCAAAGAAATCAAAATGGTTACATCCTTACCCAATCTCACTATGTTGATAAGGTACTGAGAAAGTTTGGTCATTATGATGACAAACCGGTTGTGACTCTATTTGATCCTTCAAGCCAATTAAAGAAGAATCAAGGAGATAGTGTGGCACAGTTGGAATACACTCAAGTTCTTGGAAGCTTGATGTATATCATGAACTGTACACGACCGGATATCGCGCATAGCGTGTGTAGACTTAGTCGATACTCACATAACCCGGGAAAAGACCATTGTTATACACTAGTAAGAGTGCTCCGATACTTGAAATACACAATGAGTTATGGGTTCCACTATACGAAACACCCTCCCGTTCTAGATGGGTATTGTAATGCTAATTGGATTTCCAACCATTCTGAGAGTAAGTCCACAAGTGGATATGTGTTCACACTTGGTGGTGCAACGATATCTTGGAAATCTTCAAAACAAACGGTGAATACCAGATCGACTATGGAAGCTGAATTTGTCGCCTTAGACAAAGCCGCTGAAGAAGCCAAATGGATTAAAAGCTTCCTAGAGGGTATTTCGTTGTGGCCTAAACCAGTGACTGCAATTGGTATCCATTGTGATAGCATGGCCGCTCTCACCAGAGCGAATAATCAAATCTATAATGGTAAGTCACGACACATACGACGACGCCACAATACTATAAAGGACTTGCTGAAAAATGGAACAATTTCCATTGACTACGTTAAGTCAAAGGAGAATATTGTCGATCCTTTGACAAAAGGCCTAAGTAGAGAGCAAGTATCCTTCACATCGAGGGGAATGGGCTTAAAGCCAACACAATGAGTGTCCTCGGCGGCAACCTAACCTAGCGAAATTAGAGATCCCATGGTCTAGCTTCAATAGGCAAACTAGTCGGGGTCAACTCAAGCTACTCTCAAACAAAGGTATGCCCTTTCCTATGATGTTTTCCTTTGTAATTTTTCGTTGACGATATAGGGTTGAATATTACATTCTTAATAATGTTGATAGCTATTTAGTAGAATACTACGGAATATTTTTGATCGGCATTACCTATCTGAGAGTGATGTGTGGTCGCATCTTTGCGGACGGACATGGCTACGTCTTCTAAAACTCTCATGAAGAAAGGATATGTTCATGACCGAAATGAACACAACGGTAAGAATTTGATTATGTATAGTTATGATATGTGTGTTGCCTATTGTTTCGATTTACTACAAAAAGTGGCTAGTTCAAGACATTAGTTCACTATCCACGAAGTAGATCCGATAGGTACTCACTAGGACAGGTTCAAGTCCAAAAGACACCTTTTCCGATGCATATTATAAATACCTTGGTGATAGAAACATAAGTTCCAATATATATTGCTTATTTTCTATTCAAATGTGGGGTATTATTGAGGTTTGAATAGAAAATGTGGGGTATTGTTGGAACTTAGTGTAGACTTGAGAAACCTAGTCCCACATAGGAGCCAAGAATAATTTTACACCACTTAATAAATCCAATCCAATGATCATTAAATGAATCATTTAATTGCTTGGGCTTGGATTATGGTGTGATTGGTGGGCTCTCATTGACATTAGTATATACATATTAAATGTCAAAGATTGGGCCTTGGGCCTTGGGGCTCTTGGGGTCGAGATTCATTGACGGTGGAAAGTGTGTGCAGGCAAGGAGAGTGCTTGGCGCGGACTACGGCGCGCGGTGCACTGGAGTTTTCCCACGGACAGAGACTGGTGCACAAGCCGCGTGGACATCCTGGCAGTTAATTCGGTTAACAGTCTGCACATATAAATTGCTGCACTTTTCTCACAAGTAGGGGATCCGAAATTTCTCAAATTTCTGGATTTTTATCTCTACAAATTCATCATCAAACATATAAAGATTCGATAGATTCAAGTTATAAACTTGAATTGATTGTTGTATTCTCTAGACAACGCCGATACATCGGGAGAATTTTGTCTTAGGACACTGCGTTATTCGCGGGCCTCAATCGAATTCGTTGAAACAGATAATCTTTGATTTCAAGTAAGGTTTATGATTATTTTATTGTTTTATGTTTACTACATAAGTTTGTAAATAATTCCTATTTATTGTATTTAATTCAATAAATATACAAAATTTGTGAATTGTGATTGATCATACCTAACATTGAGAACAAATCTTCGTGGGTTTTTTGTTCAGACGATATGGTTCTTTTTTTTTCCCAAACAATCTAGGATTTTTGTTTTAGGTTTGATTTAGGTTTTGGGTTTTGACTTTACGGGATTCTTGATTTTTTTTGGTGACTGGGGGAGTTGTTAATGGTGATTCTTAAGGGGGAGGAAAGGGGTGGGTAGGGAAAAATATAGAAAAAATGGATTTTTTTTAATTCTAGTTACACTTGGACACGAGCTTCATATACTTGTATGCTAACGTCTTTTAATTTAAAAAAATTGACAGAAATGGTCATCAACTAATGACACTCCAACAAATAGAGTTAGTGTCAAGGACCATTTTCAGAGCAAAAATGTAGACCACAAGAATAATTTCTAGACTTGTAAAGGTTAGGTAGAACTTTCAGATTTTTCATTAAACCTCAAGACCAAAACCGTAGTTTACTCAAAGAAAAGAATAAACTACATTTTAAGGCTCTATGGGTCAAAACTTTGAAACCGATCCTTTAAATACAGAAATTACAAGAATGGTCACTAAAAATTTGCATTGCATTTTGGTTAAAAAGGGTCGCTTACACTAACATCATCACTTGAAGTGCCATTAGTTGAGAGGTATTTAGTTCATGTTGTATACTTTTATTAAAACTTGTATACTTTTATTAAAATTTATTGTACAAAATAATAAAATAAAATCCTTTTTCTCTCTCTTCCCTCCTCCACCACTAGAGATCCTCTCCTTCCCTGCTTCCGATCTCAAGCCTCCTAAAATTAAACCTCTATGGGAATGTGTGGAATAATCAAAAGTCACAACCTGAATACATCAAAACCAAAAGAACACCTACTCTATTTTGATGGGTTCTATTGCAGGTCGAGCTCTGTTAAGAGGGAGGGTTGCGACAGTGAGGAGTAATGAAGAACAAGAACTTGATTTGAGGGGTTCTGTTACAGATTTTATGGCTTGTTATTGATCTTGAACAATAATAGTATTCGGGAACTAATTTAGATTGCAAGTCAAAAGCGAAGAATAAGAAACGAAAGTCAACTCACAGGAAGGGGGTGCTTGATCGTCGGTTTAAGTTACTTTTTCTAAATGGTTTGTCTATGTGATTATCGTGCGAAATGCATGTTGAAAGATGCACCACCTTTTTGTGTTACTGTGTGAAATGGGTGTAGTTCTTAACTTGATCCCTATGATTTAATTGTGATTTGTTCCTGCCAAAGAAGATGACCGAAAAATGGGTCGCCGATGTAGGGGTAGGGAGGGGCGGTGAGCAGTGAGGTGCATTAACAGGTTGTACATATATTGTACATTGAAATCTATAGCATAGTAATCAAAGGGACACGTTTCAAGCAAAATTACAAATTATAGTGACCATTCTTTTAAAATTTACATTTTAGGGTATAGTTTTAGGCTATGTTTGGCAAACTAGCTGATGACTAATAAGGTAGTCGGTAGTTGATAAGCTAGCTTATGAAAAAGTCACGTTTGACAAAAAGTAGCTTATAAATATATGTAAAATTATCAAAAACGACATCTAGAAAAAATAATCAATTACAATATTTAATAATATAATTAAAACAAATTTGTAGTAATATAATATATTTATAATTAATACAAATAAGGTAGTAAACAATATAATATGTTAATTAAAAGAGTTTGAAATTTATTATTATATATATTATAAATTTTGAACTTTAAACCATATTTTAAAAAAATCTTCATTAACTTATTTTTTTTATCAACAAGAAGGAAATTTATTTCACCAAAATAACCAAACAAAATACACGAAGGGATCAAACAACAACAAAACAGAAGGCTCCAACTAAACTCCAGGGACCAAGATATCAACCAAGCACTACCCAATACCATAAACCAAAAGAATACAGTACACTACCCAGTGCCTGTTTGCGAGGGGCAAACCCGACCACTGGTATGGTCAGCACCCACCTCAAAAATTTCGCCGATTACACTAGGGCAGCAACAAAATCACCGTCGATTGCAGTTACGTCAATCCCGGACTAGACAACCAACTACTTCAATCGGTGATAAGGGTGTTGTCTCTATTTTTAATCCATTCAAAGACTTTTAACTGGGCCATGAAGAATTGGTCTGAGATCTTTCCTTGCTTCTTCTCAAAGACCACTTTATTACGATGCGTCCAAATTATGTATAGGAAATGCCATAACGTCGCAGTCCATCTTTCCAAAGCTTTTGCGTTGGTACTCACTTGATCGCACGTCCCTAACAGGTCGCTTACCGAACTAATCGCCGAGAGGTTTATGTTCCACCATCTCCCTATTAGGTGCCATATCGATTTCATGTCCTCATAATTAACCAAAGCGTGATCTATTGTCTCTACCGCTGTTCCGTATCTCGGGCATAATATTGTATCCATTTCGATTCCCAATTTATCTAGCACCTCATTAGTTGGAATCCGCCCGAGTCAACCTCCACAAGAAAATACAAATTTTCTTTGGAATGGATTTGACCCACTTTGTTTCCATCACATTGATATCACGAGCCTCCCTTTGTTCTTCTAATAGATTCCTTATTTTCTTAACTGTAAAGTCATTTTGAGTGTCCAAAGTCCACACTTATCCCTCCTATCTCTACTTGGGATTTTGGAATGTACAAGACACTCTAAGTTTGCTAACTCTCACTCTCCTAACTCCCTCCCTCTTGGGTCACGCCTCCAACCCCAATTCCATACCCACTCTTCTCCCACCCACTCCCCTCTTTCTAAGACCGAGACACTTTTATTTATCTCAAGTTGAAATAGTCACGGACACTCCTCTTTTAGCGGCCTATTTGCAACCCATATTTCCTCCCAAAATCTCGTCTCGTCTCTGCTCCATCTCCTAGTTTCTTTACCAAAGATCCCGCAAAATTTACTCCTTCCGTCTCCAACTCTCTCCCCACTCTCATAACATCCCTCCAAACCCCTACTCCCTCCAATCTTCTATGACCATCCTCAACCAAACCCCCATCCCATCCATAAATACTCCTAATTACCCTTACCCATAAAGCTTCCCTTTCCACCTTGAACCTCCACCACCATTTACATAAAAGAGCCTGATTCATGTCCTTTAGCCCCCAATGTTTAAACCCCCCTTTTTGAAGCCCCCCAAAACTGAATCTCATTTTACCCAAGCAAGAGATCTTTTGTTTAGAATATCCTCACCACCCCCCACCCCCCAAAAAAGAATTGGCTTCTCACTCTCTCAAGTGTTTTTAACACTCCTCGTGGGGCTCAAAACATGGAAAAGAAATATAACGTTGTGCTACCAAGAACCGGCTTTACCAAAGTTAATCGCCCTCCAAATGAGATCGTCTTCGCTTTCCAAGATGCAAGCTTGTCTTTCATCTTCTCAATTACCGGTTTCCAATGATCGATTTTCCTCATAGAAGCGCCAACCGGTAGTCCGAGATAAATAAAAGGGAGCATAGCACTCCCGCACCCCAATCTTTTTGCCCAAGAATGAACTTCCTCTTCCGGTACACCCACTCCAAAAATTCTACTTTTGCTTAAGTTTATTTTTAAACCTGATACTAGATGGAAGCACTTCAATATTTTCATTAAATTCTTGACATTTGCCAAATTCCACTTATCGAAAAAGATTGCGTCATTCGCATATTGTAGGTGTGATATTTGTCCTCACTTCGACCCACTTTAATTCCTTTAAACACACCTTTATCCACGGCCTCTTCCACCATAATCTGAAGACTCTCGGCCACCAAAAGAAATAGAAAAGGAGCAAGTGGATCGCCTTGTTGCAAGCCTCTCTCCATTTGAAACTCTCTAGTCGGGGAACCATTAATAAGCACCGATGTCTTTGATGAGTTAAGACATGTCTTTATCCATCCTCTCCATTTTTCTAAGAATCCCATCGCTTCCATGATCTCTAAAAGAAAATTCCAATCAACCGTGTCATGTGCTTTTTCGAAATCGACCTTAAAGATCAATCCCCTCTTCTTCGTCTTTCTAAAGAAATCCACCAACTCATTTACTATTAAAATCCTGTCGATGATGTATCTTCCTTGCACAAAAGCGCTTTGTTCTATACTTATAAGTTGGCTCATCACCAATTTTACCCTTTTCGCTAAGATTTTGGACACTATTTTGTAAAAAATTCCAATTAGGCTAATTGGTCTAAAATCATTTAGACCAATTGGGTTTGGAGTTTTTGGCACCAAGGTTATGAATGAGCATTACAACCACCACTCATCTCCCCTTTTTCCATGACCCAATCTACCGCCGCTAACAAATCCGCTTTATTAACCCCCAATACGCCTTTATGAAACCAATCGTGAACCCGTCCGGACCCGACGCCTTATTGCTACCGCACTCCTTGATTGCATTCCACACTTCCTCCTCCGAAGTTCTCCTCTCTAGGTGACGAGATTCCTCCTCACTCAATTTTTTTATACAGTTAAAATTTAAAGTTGGGTCGTCTTTCTTGGTGTTTGAAAATTTACCTTTGAAAAACTCAAAAGCGAATTCCTTGATTTTTGTCGGGTCTTCCGTCCACTTACAATCAATGTTTAATCCACGTATGGTGTTTCTCCTTTCTCTTCCTTTTATTGCGGCATGAAAAATCTTAGTATTTTCGTCTCCATCTTTAAGCCACCGAACCTTAGCCATTTGTTTTAACATCTCCAATTTTTCTCCTCCAATTCTAACCATCTTTTTCGGGCCACAATCCATCTTTGTCTTTCCGCTTCACCCATGTTATGATCACCGACTTCCTCTTCCCATTTCCTTACCTCTTTCTTCTTTAACTCCCTCTCCTCTTCCAAGTTACCCCAATTTCTCATATTCCAACCTTTTATAGCCGACTTAACATTCTTCAATTTATCCCAGAAGACGCAATCCGGGCGTCTCGATATTACGTCTTTGTTCTACGCCTCATTTACTATATCTTCTAAGCTGTCATCCTTGAGCCAAACGTCAAAGAATTTGAACGGTTTAGGCCCAAAATCAGCCCATATGTCGCTAATCATGATCGGGAAGTGGTCCGACCATTTTCTCTCTAACACCTTTGCTCCCAAATTCCTCCAGCTCGATACATACTTATGTGTCGCTAAGAATCTGTCAAGTTTACTCCATTTTTGTCTGTCATCACTCACACGTGTGAAGTTCATCCCCCCATCGGAATTTCAATAAGTTTGGCTTTTCGGAATTTCTACATTAACTTACGATTTTAAATAACCGTTACATATAATACGAAAAAAATAATCAAATAATAATTACAAAAATAATAATAATTGATAACTAAAATATATTGATCACTATTGAAAAAAATTGATATAATTATCAATAATTCTAAACAATAAAAAATTAATATCAATATATAATTAAAATTTATGTTATAATTTTCAGATAATATTAATTAATAATAATAAATTTTAGTAATTAATATTTATTTATAATTAATAATTAATATATAATAATGAATATTAATGATGGTATAATTGGAATAATCACAAAAAATTCCTTATAAGCAACTCTAAGTGGCTTATCAAAAAAGTGGCTTATCAAAAAACTAGATTATAAGCTAACTTATGTTCATCCAAACATGTACCAAAAAAATAAGTTACCTTATAAGCTAGTTTATTTTTGTCAAACAATGCATTAAAATTTTGAACATACGAGAGGACCAAAATTTTAGCTTATTATAAAGAAAAAGTTAGAAATTATTAAAGGAAAATTGGACTCAACCATAACCCGGTAGCCCAAGGGGTTATTTTTAACCGCATGAGTGACCCAATAAGAGCATCTCCAACAGTTATGCTAAAGTTTTTTTTAAAATAGAGTAAAAAAATCAAAATCTTTAAAAAAAATTGCATCTAACTCCAACAACTATTCTATTTTAACAAGTCTAGTGTTAATTATCGTATTAAAATATTCAGTTTATTTAATTATATTATTAAAATATTCAATATAAAGAAAGTTGGGAGAGGAAAATTTTGCTTTTTGAGGGTAATAATTAGTCTTGGGAGAAACTATCGATTTAGAGATTTCTCTAAATTTATAGATTTTTACAATCTCTCACATTTTTTCTCTATTTTAGCATAGAGGATAGCATAGCTGTTGGAGCAACGAAAATGCTAAAATCGCAATTTTTTCCATTTTAGCATAGCTATTAGAGATGCTCTAATAACCGTTGCTACAATTACCGAAATATGTTGACAAAGAAAGTAACGACGTGTTTGGTTTGCCGGAATGGATTGAAATTGGAGGGATTTGAATTTCAAATCCCTTCCAATCCCGTGTTTGGTTTGCAGGGTTATCCCGATTTGAAATCCTAGGATTTCTTTGAAATTCCTCCAACATAAGATTTTGAAATCCCAAAGAGATGACTAGGATTTCGAGGGATTTCGTAGGATTTTTATATAATAATGTTTTAAAATATGTTAAAAACACTTGTTTTCTAATAATCAGTTAAATAAAAGGTAATTTAATTATTTTTTTTATAGTTTTTAATGATTTTTTATAAATAATGGAATTACAATCCTAAAAACCAAACACACAAAAAGATTTCAAATCCTCTCAAATCCAAATCCCTTCAAATCCAAATCCCTATATGAAATTCAATCAATTTTATTTTATTCCTTCAAACCAAACGAACCCTATTTTAGCAACAACTATGGTATATGTAAAAAAGTCCAAATCTCTAAAAAAATAATTACATCCATCTCCAAAGCTATTCTATTTTAGCAATCCAAACATTAATTTTATTAATAAAATAATCAATACATTAATAATATATTGTATTTCTCTCCTACACATTAAATTTAAAATTCTTTTATTGGTGGAAAAATATTATTATATTATTTATCTCTCTTCTATAAAGTTTTAAAGATTTATCTAAATTTAGAGATTTTTAGAGTATCTCTAACAGCTATACTAAAATAAATAAATAAAATGAGATTTTAACAATTTTTTTGCTCCAACAGCTCTGATATACCATATGCTAAGAGTCTTTAAATTTAGAGAAATCTGTAAAAATCCATATTTAAAATGGAGAAATAATATATAATTTTTTTTCACCAATAGGAGACATTGAAGTCGGTGTTTAAGAGAGATAAATAATATTTTATTAAATATATTGAATATTTTAATAATATAATTGATGATATAATTGCTAAAATAGAGTAGTAGTTAGAGTTTGATGTAAATTTATTTAGAGATTTTAACTTTTAGAGTAAACTACTATTTTCGTCCCTGTGGTTTGTTGTTTATAACTATTTTCGTCCTTGATCTTTAAAAATTGCTTTTTTGGTCCTTATTGTTTGCAACTCCTTTCGCTTTTAGTCTTTGATAGGAAATAGGAATAAAAAAATCGTATTTATATTTAATATTAAAGGAAAAGTTTGAAAAAACCCAATAAACTATCTGATTTTGAATGATTAAGTCCTTCAACTATTTTTTTGAATGACAAAACCCTTAAACTTTTCTAAAACCGGTTAAATACATCCTTGTAACCTGTAAAAACAAACAGGTTAATGTGATAAAAATTTGGAAAAAGTTTAAAAAAACTCAACAAACTATCTAAATTTTGAATGATTAAGTCCCTAAATTTTTTTAACAAATAAATTTCAAAAAAAAAAAATTCCTAAATTTTTTACCAAATAAATTCTTAAACTTTTTTTTTGACAAATATATCCTAAAGTTTTTTTAAGAAACAAATCTATGAACTTAATTTTGAACAAATAAACCCGAAACTTTTTTTGAACAAAATCATGAACAAAAAAATATATATACAATTCCTCTCAGCGACAGCAAAATAAAATGAACCAATTAAACAAAGAAAAGTTATACCATTTCCATTACTAATTCCGAAGCATTCAAAAGTTCTGTCTAAAACATAAATAGATGCATACAAAAAATGAAACTCATCATTTCACAAAATATAAAAAAAACGCTCATCCTTTCACAAAATATACCAGAAAAACGTCCATCCCTTCACAAATATACCAAAAAAGCCCATTTTTTGGGGGTTTTTTGTGTGAAGGAATTGACGCTTTTTTGGTATATTTTGTAAAAGGAAGGGTGTTTTTTTTCATAGATTTTGTGAAATAATTAGTATAATGTTTGTATTTATCTATTTATGTTTTAAGCATAACTTTTCAATGTTTCAGATTAGTAATGAAAATGATATAATTTTTCTATATTTAATTGGTTCATTTTACTTTGTTGTCCATGAGATAAATTGTATATATATTTTTTGTTCATGATTTTGTTGGGAAAAAATGGATTTATTTGTTAAAAATTAAGTTCATGATTTTGTTTTCTTAAAAAAAAGTCTTTGGGATTTGTTTGTTCAAAAAAATATCAAGAATTTATTTGGTAAAAAGATTTAGGAAAAACTTTAGAGATTTATTTGTTAAAAAAATTGAAGGACTTAATCATTCAAAATCAGATTGTTTGTTAGGTTTTCTTAGACTTTTTCCAAATTTTTATCACGTTAACTTTTTTTTTTGTAGGTTATAAGGATGTATTTAACCGGTTTCAGAAAGTTTAATGGTTTTATCATTCAAAAAAATAGTTTAAGGACTTAATCATTCAAATCTGATAGTTTGTTGGGTTTTTCAAACTTTTCCCTAATATTAACAATATTTTTTCAAAAAAATAATTAAAGTTTCGGATATTCGGACGGGTCGGGTGGATGGGTGGATACCCAACCCGATCCGATATACCCGCAAAGTTTCTCGGGTTTGGGGTGGTCGGATATCGGTTTTGGGACGATTTCCGGGGTTCGGGTCGGCAGGATATTTAGGGTCAATCGGGTTATATATGCTCCCCTAATTTTAGCAATGTTGTTGGAAATGCTCTAACAAGTTTTTTAAAAATATTTTTTGTTATTAAAAAAATATTATAAGTTTTTTGATAAATTATAATTAAATTTAAAGTTCTCTAGTATAACTCTCATTATTTGAAATTTTAATGATATTGTTTATTGTGTATAATCTGTTTTGTTTTATAACTGTTCAAATAAATTTTAAATATTGATTTAAAAAAATTATTAATTTGTAGTTAAAAAATTATTAATTTGTAGTTAAAAAAATTAAATTACATGTATATTAAACATACTAGTAGTGTACCCGTGCAATACAGCGGGATGCAAAAGTTGCACTATAGGGCTTTTTTTTTGGGGGGGGGGGGTACCTAACTTAAATGCAATAACAATGGAAGAAATTCAGTTTCAATTTTAATTTGTTGTCGCAATTTTTATTACATTATGTAATTTTAGCGACGTATCTAAAAATCCATTGTGCATAGAAGATTTTAATATTGACAAAGAACAAACATTTAAGCGTTTTGATGGAATAGTAGACAACAGTTGAGCGTTACCACGTCTGACTTCTTCGTTCTACAAGGAAAGTTACCATGTTAAGTCACTTGGTTCATAACAGTAACAAACAATGGTGACTTTTTTTTTGTCATGCAAGAAAGTAACTATGTTAAGTTACTTGTCCCACGTTTAACACAACAATTACTCAAAGATTTTAACTTCTAAGTATTCTTGAAAGAAAAAATGTACGTCACTTTCTTTTAAATGAAGTGAATTTTAGTTCTTGAACCACCAATATAGACCATCACTAATAGTATCAAAATATATAGGCATCACAACAATATCCACTAAATGGATAAATATGAGCAACCACATTTAACTACTCCTAAGCTCTATAATTGAAGTCCAAGTTGTAAAAATATCATTTCAAGATAAAAATATCAAGGCACAATAGTAACACACAACAATCTCAAATATTTCCAGTCATGTCTAAATCAATGAGATTGACCTAGAATTTGAACATACTCTCAATTTTCCACAACTCTTCACAAATGCAAACGCTATCCAGACAAGATAAGCCGAAAGAAAATCTTGGTCAATCAAGAAATAATCTTCATGAGAGGATTTAGGCAAAAAGCTTGGCATGCAGAAAGAGTTGTGATCCTTGGTGAACTCAAACTCTCACCTGATCAAGATAGGACTCCAAGTTAAAATGAATTACAACCATTTCATACTAATGCAAAGCAGACACGAAAACAAAAACAATACACATACGTTTTTAGTAGAAGAATGTCATGAGTTTAACACAAAGCACAAAAGGACACTCTGGATAGACTCGAATGTTGTGGGATTTAATTCAATTGCAAAGGTTTTAAACAAGAAATAAACATCTAGACTAAAGGGCCGTTTACCAAACGCTTATTCGGGTAAGCACTTACCAAGCTTACCAAGTTATTACATTAACTGAAGAATATGACAATGACCAAATCTTACCCACTAAAAGCAAATGCAATGGTCGAGAGTCTTACCGGGTAAATGAGGACGACCGCTCTTACCGGTTAGCGCTTACCGAGTAAATTTTTACCTACAATACCATTTTAATGGACTAAAATCTTACCCGATAAGGTAAGTGATAAGGTTGAACTAAACCGGGAAGTGCTTATTGGGAAAGTGTTTAGGTAAACGGCCCCTAAGTATCATCTCAAAGACGCTTAAAATTCACAAATGCATGTTAAGTCGAAAGGGACAAATATAAAGAAGGGACATTCTTACTCATGCTTCCCAAGACGACTCGACTCTGTTTCAAACATGTACAGATAATACAAACTAAACACTAATTTTGCAGGCGGTGTCAACATCCTCACTATTAAGAACTCTATATCCATGGTGAAAGAACCATAAATCCTCACTGTTGGGACCTCCATATCCATGTTTGTGAGGACGAGTGCTGAAAATCTCAATTATTGATCATAGGCAGCAACAATAACAATGTAACGAAGACAACACAAAAAAATTACCTCAAAAGACTTTCCTAAGAAATGTACGAAAACGCTTCTCATATTTTTGCCTTGCAGAACCAGCTCCACAACAATGGCATTAAAAGTGACCACTGCCTTTTGAACAACCTCTTCATGTGCTTCTCGCATTGCAGCCTACAATGATTTAAAGGGTAGATTACCTAAACACTTGAACATTGGGTTAAATGAAAAAAATGAAGATAATGAACCATATCACAAGCAAAAAGAAGATTTTAATATGTTGATAAAGCAAAAGGATAACTAATGCAGAAGGTCATCATGTTATGATTAGTGTGTCAATAGTATTGTACATTGTACTAATAAGCTTCTCCATCTATGCTCCAAATCACTGACCGGTGATAAACGTGTCTATGCTTCTTTCGAATAATATTTATGAAAGAGATCACCCGGTACTAATAATATTCATAGCCATGTTTCTCTCAAATCCAGGAAAAAACAGCGGTGGTAAACGTCCCTAGATTGAAACAATCTTTTCCACCAAACCCTAACAAAAATCAAACGGATGAATAAAAGTGTGATGAAAAAATAACATTTTGAAATTGAAAATCTGGAAAGAATATGTTCCTGACCTTAACAAAGTCAAAGTTGATTTGTGATGAATAGAGATGCACATGAAGGCTGCAAATGGAAATCCAAGATCTTAAGCTTCTCCATCTATGCTCTAGTGGCAATTCCAGGATGGTAATCCAATTCAATAAACCAATTCAATGCATAAATACAACATGGTAATCCAGCTTCTTAAGAGTGTGAAACACTCTTTTTATAAACCTTTGTCGTCCAACTTTTCTGATCAGGCAACTTTTTAGATCTTAGAATAATATATCTTATTAAACAATGTGTAAACAAATACTTGGGTGCCATTTACTCAAACACTTACCCATCAGTGCAAACATATTAATCGAAGATGAAGTAGAGATGAAACCTGTTAATTGAAAACGAAAAGTAGAGCTGAAACCTGTTAATTGAAAACAAAAAGAAGCAATGAAAACCTGTTAATCGAAGATGAAGATGAAAACCTGCAACCGATTATAATCGAAGCACCAAGATAAATCGATCACAAAGCTGGTAATCGAAGCTCGACTTGGAAACCTAGATTGAAAAACAAACATGTTAATCGATTGCCATCAAAAACAAAAATAAGCAATGGAAAACAGATGACAAACCTAGAAATAGACTGACCGAAGACACCGAGATGAACACCAGATCGATTTAAATAACTCTGTCTTCCCTCTATATTCAACACATAAAAAAGTAGTTGAACTACTAAAATAAACCATCTAGGCCAGAAGAAGATTCTGAATTCAGCACAGACAAATAAATAACTTTTAACGGTTATAATTCTCAACAGTTGCATTAATTAAGAAGCAAATATGAACCAGCAACTAAAACTGAACAGATGCCAACTCAGAAGCTGAATAACAACAAAGAACCAACTGGAAATGGCCATGATTTTGTGCGACCATTTCTGGATGTCCTTAATTCTTTGTATCCAGTCCTACATATTCCAAACAACGAACGAGTCAATAAACATCATATCGTGTACCATTATTAAAGGTGAACAAAATATAACCAGCTACTTCTACCTCTTCCATGTACCTACAAGATCTAGTAAGCATATATATACGAAAAATCTTCTCCAAGCCCACGTCCATTTAAAAAAAAAGGATAAATCCAAGCTTTATGGAGTTCGATTCTGAATGCCAGAGGCACTTTTGCACACAAACGGTCAAAC
Source organism: Arctium lappa (assembly GCA_023525745.1). NCBI lineage: Eukaryota > Viridiplantae > Streptophyta > Magnoliopsida > Asterales > Asteraceae > Arctium > Arctium lappa. The sequence goes on along the minus strand of CM042048.1, from coordinate 25,105,478 downwards.
ATAACATTCAAAAAACACCACCATTGATTTACAAACACCATAAGATTTTTTACACATTTTTATAACATAGAACGTTCTTATAAAAAAATGCTCACAGTTGCATAAAGTTATCAATTAGTAATTCCAAATTTATACGAATTTTACTCAAATCTCAATAGCGAGGTAAACAATTCAAATTCAAGAATTAGCTAGAGCAAAACAGATGCTTGCAATCCATAGGCTGTAAATAATGAAATTCAAATCAAAACACCGAATTCAGGAACCTAGAACTGAATTCAAATTAAAAAAAAAAAGTTCTCATCCTTTCAAAACCAATGCAGAAAAAACCTAAATTCAAAAAGAGTTATCATCAGATTCAAACCGAAAACCTAGATTCAAACAAAACAAAAGCTTAAACGAAATGGGAGAGAAAATTACATAGGAAACTTACTTGAAAGTTTTCAACCGAGTGGGAGTGGGATTGTGACTAGCAGGGGACGGCGACCGGCAGCAGGGGATGGTGACCGGCAGGGTTTGCAGGCAACGGCGACAAGTCGCACTCTCAGGCAACAGCGGTGGAGCGAGCTTGATTTATATGCGAAGTTTATGTGTGGGTATGGTGAAGACGTGAAGAGGTATGGATGTATAGTGTGGGTATGGTGAACACGCGAAGAGGTATGGATGCACAATGTGAGTATGGTGAAGACGTGAAGATGTAGAAGAAGAAGGGAATGGTTATACTGAGATAAGGTCCGATCTTTGTCTATAAAAACCTAAAAGTGTTTTAAGTTGTAAAATGTGCATTAAATCTTGTAATTAAGAGATTTTTTAATTTCATGCTTAAATTGGTTGTATATTGTGCTCAAATATTTGTTTTTAAGACATTTTGTGTAAATATATATTAAGGTAGTATATATATTATTGTCTTGACTCCTGAGATAAAGAAATAATATCAAACAATTGACTTAGACAAAAAACGTCGTAGTCTTGTGATTTAATCGTCGGTTGTAAATTGTAATATGTATGATTGAGAGAATATGGTCGGCACGGTTCTACCTTATCTTCTTATATTTTAAAGCATCATTAATATTCAAATAATTTTTAGTACATATTTAATTTTATACCTAGGTTAACTATACGAGAATTCATAAAGTTGTCATAATCATGAATAATTTATGTAAGGTGTTGCTATAGCAACATCTATCTATATATTATAGATATATTTGAATTAAATCCAATAACCTAAGAAATATAAATTTTGACTACTTTATATTTATTGCTTCCATTTATATTAATGTTCCCACTTTTTATTATCTCTATAAAATTAATTTTGACTATTTAAAAAACTATAAAACTACTTTTTCTTATATATATGAAAAAATAAAAAATAAACATTAAAGTAATCAGTTTTTTATTTTAATTAGTAAATGTTAAATTAATTAGTTATTGAAAATTAAATTTTTTAACCAAGTAATAAATTTTTAACACCCAACTACCCATTTTTCTACTATAAAAATAAGTCATTGTTGGTTTACTTATTAACATATAAACTTATCTTACTATATGTATTTTTGCAAGTTATAAGATGTGGGAAGAGTTATGGGATGAGTTACAACGTTAAGATGGATTTCAGGATCAACATCAAACTAGAGAATTGTCGGATTTAAATGAGAGAACTGAATTTCATGTCCATGACGAATCGAGTTTTTCCGTCGACAAGGTATGATATTTTATTTTATATAATGTTATCTTTTTTTTTTGTAAGGACTTATTTATTCACTATAATTATTATTAAATAATATAATATTATTTATATTGTTTTATTATTAGATTGTCCTTTTTATCCAAACTTCTACGTTCCACCAAAAATTTTCTCAAAAAAAGAAACTTTTTCTTCCTTAAATAAATCTTACAATAAATAAAATGATCCTCCTCCAGACCTCCACATCTTTTCATACGATCTTCTATTCCTATCTTTGAAATCTAAATTCAACAAAAACACTGGAAAAAAAAACAAAAATTAGTTAAAAACGTATAAGAAAAAAAAAAGAAAAAAATAGTACCCACAATTAGTAAACAAAAATAATAGATAAATGGTGCCATAGTCAGGATTCGGACCTAAGATCCCTATAAACAAAAGTCACCTACCCATTAACCCTTGTCAATCTGTCACCGGATTTATGATATTGAATTATGTTTGTGTCACTTTACAGGTGTATTCAAGTATCTGAATGACACATGGTTGAACCCCTTTAAAGAAATGTTTGTATCTGTCTGGACTGACAAATATCTCCACTTTGGAAATCACACAACTAACATAGTTGAGAGTCAGCATGCCAAGCTTAAACTATATTTGGATACACTACGATCAGATTTACAATCATCATTGTATGATGTTCACCATCTGATTAAGACTCAAGAAACTCATATAAAGGCCAGTTTCGAAAAGAGCAAAACTGTCACAAAGCATCGTTACAACATACCTCAATTCAACGAATTACGTGGTTTTGTTTCAATATATGCATTGGATTTAATACACAAAGAACTTCAGCGGTGTAACGATGTTGGTGTATTTTCTGAAAATTGTGGTTGTCAACTTCGTACTAATCATGGGTTACCATGTGCCCACGAACAAGCACTATATTATAGTCAAAGTCGGGCCATTCCCCTTGATTCGATCGATGTGTTATTGAGAAAGCTTGATTTTACACCGTGTATAGCTCTACGCGATGATGACATCAGTTGTGAAAAAGAAGTTTAAAGGTTTACCGACATGTTCAAAAAGCAATCACAACCGAATAAGGTCAGATTTTTGAGAAAGCTAAAGGATATATTTGTGCCATCAACAACTAATATGCGTGAACTAGTAGTTCAGAAAACTACTCGTGGGCGTCCGTCCTTAAAGGATAAACTTTCAAGAAGTTTTCGTTTCATTACCTCTACTCAAGAACCTCCGAGACGTAGTTCGTATGACACATCAAAGATTGATGGCGTAGACATTTCGGGGTACCAGGCACCAACGAGACACAATTCTTATGTTTCAGGGTACCAAGCACCAACGTCAAACGACGACAAAGACTTTGAATTTCATGATCAGTTTTAGTCGATACTTCATCCTTACATCATGCAGGTATTAGGTTTAAAGCATGATATATATATATATATATATCACTATGCCTTAATTTATTTTGATATTTGATACGTATTTCATGTAGGTACAAGATGTGAAACCTGACAGAAATTGTGGATTTCAAGCGATATCTGTTTGCTTAGGTTTCAGCGAAGATAATTGGCCCAATATTAGACGTGAATTACTGGAAGAGTTAAATATGTATAAGTCAGAATATGAAATGATATTTAACCCTTCTGATTTCGCCCAAGTTGGAGCATCGTTGAGTTGGTTTTATGAAGACAAATTTGCACCAATTGATCATTGGTTGAGTATGCCTGAGATGGGTGTACTAATTGCTTCAAGGTATGATCGGATACTACATGTTTTGAACTGTACGGGAAGTTTCACGTACTTACCGCTTCGGTCTACACCTCAACATTGGACTAAACACTCTCCTATTGCAATCGGGTTTGTAAATGGAAACCATTATGTTCGAGTAAAACTAGAAGGAGGGTATCCGGTGCCTACTATTTCTCCACAATGGTTACGTTGGAGGTATACATGTGCAATTGGATGGGCAACCCCGTATCAGGCTCGAATAAAACGGTACACCGATTATCAAAAATCCAAAGCTACAGTAGGACATGTTGTTTTAGATGACTGAATATTTAATGTCAAGTTCGTAATGTTTGATTTTATATTAACGGTAACATTTTTTAAAATTTTTGATTGATTTAAGATGTGTTGATTTGCTAGTATTTGTTTATATTATTATTTTGATTTATTAAAATATTATGATTGCTAATTTTTTTATAATCTTTATGTTTTAAAATTTAAATAACTAACTTTGTAAATAAAAGTTATCAAAGTAATAATCAAAAATTTTAAATACTATTATATATAAAATTAAAAAATAGTTATGACTAGTAAATAAATAAAAAAAGAAAACAAAAAGTAATGATGACTAGTACATAAAAAAAAAAGTAATCAAGTAATGATGATTAATGGATAAAATAAGTAAAACAAAAAATAATTAACTAATCATTATATATGGTTTTAATAGAATCACTCTTTATGTATCATGTGTTAGTTGATATAATTTTTTTTTAATATATGGCTAAGACATTTGTTTTGTTTACAATGTAACATTTTTTTACATGTTTGTATGAATTAAAATACATGTAAAAAAATCTATATTGTAAGAAAATTGAATTTAAAAAAAATACATTAGAAAACAAATATATGTTAATTGATATCATAAATTCTATGATTAAATGAAAAAAAAATCATTTTACACAAATATTTTAATGTAAAAGTTCTAGCAATTTGTAACAACCCGGCAATTCACATAACATATAACATGTAATTTATACAAAACAAACCACATTGGGAATATGCCTTGGGTCCCATTCTACGATTTAAACAATCTCATGAAAGTCACTACAAACTTTTCGCTAAATAAACATTATACAATAAAATTATTTCACATATATCAAAAGCAACTTTCATATAATCATCTTTGATCTTCACATATAGATACTCAATACGTAAGATCATATCTTTCACTTTCCCTTATTAGTTATACACACATGCCCTAACAAAATGAGGGTTAGACCGAATGGTCTAGTGAGATAACCTTTGTCATTTCAATAGAGTGTAAAACCAGTTTATATAAAACATTTATCAATCTCACATTTGTTGTCACACAGACACAACTTAATTAATCACAACATTGGCGTTCTAGCACAACTCGGATAATCAACCCGTTGGCATTCTAGCACAACTCTATAATAATCTATGTTGTTAATTGTGGCACTATTGCGGTGCAATAGCGGTTATCGTATTATAGAGAAATAGCGGTGGTAAAAAAGCGGTCAAAATTGTGGTTCCTCTAATATCGGCGCAATTGAACGATATTTGACCGTTATGTGAGATCAAATTGGGGACAACAATAATGGTATTGTAGCTTGGGCCTTTTATTCTTTTTTTTTTTTTTTGGGGGGGGGGGGGGGGGTTACTTGGGCTTCTAATTAGAATATTAGACTTGAGCTTTATATGATATAATACATTCACATTAGAAATTTATTGAGTCTGATTTTGAAACTTATTAGGTTTTCAATTTCTTTCCAAGTTCAAACAAAAATACGACAACAGTTGATAACGCCAATTTTGGCGTTATTTTAGAGGCACCTTCTGAGTAATTATGCTTGTTTCTCCAAACAAATGAAGCGTCTTTTCGCATTTATTCATGAGCTTTCAAGTAGCTATCTTTCGGGAATAAACTAAGAAATTGGTCCAAAAGAAGCTAATTATAGACGAGAATGACGCACCTGTTAAGTTTAATGGCAAAGCAAAGCTCGTGCAAGTCAAATTTTGGGTCAAGGCTCGGAGAAATGCATCAAAGAAGCAAACAATGCTCATTGAGACTTACACCGAGAGTTAACCCTCGGTGTAACTAGCATCAATATGAGTTTTGGAAAAAAAAGTGCTCACCGAGACTTACACCGAGAGTTTAACTCTCGGTGTAAATAGCGCCATTTGAGTTTTGGAAAAACAGTGTTCACCGAGACTTACACCAAGAGTTAACTCTCGGTGTAACTAGCGCCAATATGACTTTCGGAAAAATAGTGCCCACCGAGAGTTAATGTCGCTGTAACTAGCGACGACCTGCAGACACGTTTTTAAGCCTATTTTTCACCTTGGGTTTTGATTATTCATCCTTCATTCGACTAGAGGGCGGCTAAGGGAGATTTTGGGGCGACTATAAACTATTTTCATGGGTTTTCATGCCAATTAACGTGGGGAAATCATCGGGAAACACAAGATTAATGAAGATCAAATCCTTGTTCGTGGGTATTGCGATTCACCAAAAGGGAATTTGTTCATATCTAGATCTTTTGTTCATGAGACCATGTTTAGTTTGATTTTTCTTCCTATTGCTTTGTGTTTTAACACCCCCAACATGAACTAATCTTTAGATGTTGGGGATTGGATGAACTTTGGTTTTTAATCATATGAACACAAAATCTTGTGACTTTTATCAGTTTTTCTAATTAATGAAGCATATGAATTTGGTCTTAATGCTTTTGTGAGTCCAATCAACTTTCAAATTGGTTTATTTGTTATGGATTAGATTCGAGAGAACTAGTTCATAACTTGAATTGGATTTGTATGCCTAAAGTGAGAAATTGGATAGAGTTATACCAAGTAAACCTTAGTACCTATTTTACAATCTTGTTCTTAATGAATTTTTGAACTCATAGGTTGAGATCGAGAGATAAAACTTATGGTTTTAGAGATAACTATGTTGTTGCTTGAGAGAGAATAACCGTTATTTTGGTGATTGTGTATTCATTTAATTGGATTAGTCTGATAATAGTCATAACTTGAGTGTTCTTTGTGAAAATCATTGGAATTTCAACCCTCAACTGCTTTCTTCCCGAAAAAGTTTCCAACTTTGTTCTTGCTTTTACTCTAGAGTTTATTTTATTAATTTAGTTATTATTTAATCATCAACAATTCATCAATTGGATCGTCCAGTAAATAATGATTATAGTCATTGTGATACTCAGTTCCTAGTTCCCTTGGTTCGATACTCGTACTTCCAAGTACATATTATTTTATTCGACCCGTACACTTGCGGTAAGATTAGGGGGTGTAAACCCACCTATCAACAGTCAACTCTACCTTCTTCTTCATCTTTCACTATTTACGCCCCCGACCCTCTACTCCATCTTCTTCTTCATCATTCACAACAACCTCTTCTTCTTCATTGTTCACGACAGTCACGACTCAGGGTAGCAACTTCTGCTCGACAACGGCTTCTATTGTTCACGATAGTCATGACAATCAAGATTCTTGTCTAGTTTGACAACAACTTCTACTATTGTAACACCCATAATTTTGTTTAGGATTTACCAATATATAAATATATGCATTCTTACATCTTTCAAGTCATGACTAGTATCCTGGAACAGCGAGTTACGCGGGTTACTGCGCGGGCTCCAAGCTGCGGAACTCGCTGGAAGTCAGTCCCTTGGGGCACACGCGCGGCCTATAGCGTGGCCTCAAAGCCGTGACCAAAGCCGCGGGAACACCTGCAGGTCCTAAGACGGATTTTCTTCCCATTTGAACTTATTTTCAGATTTCCCAACTTTAGGATAAACGTTTTTTTAATGCTTTCTTGGTGTTTTCTCCTCCAAACAACCCTTGCCTCATTTATTATCAACCTAGGGTTTGAGAAAGGGCATTTATTGAATATCAAGAGACCAAGGAGGGCATTAAGTATGGTTGTTAGCATCATTCAAGCCTCCATTCTCCACTACATGAAGCTAAGGTTTCTAAGTTTCTAGGGTTTTCTATAAAACCTAGATAGTGAGTTTTCTTCTAACTATTTTAAATGGGAAACACCTCTTAATATGTTCTTGTTATTATTTCACATCTCCTTATAAATGTTAATCACATGATAAGTTTGGGTCACATTTCTATATTTGGTATGTATTGGAGTTTTTAGTCGATATGTATCATGTGTTGTTTGATGGGTATGCTTTGTTGGTAATAGATGAAGTATGTACATATGTTGATATATGGGTGATGGATATTGTTGGTAAATATACATGATTTAGGGTTTTGACCTAAATTGGGATTGGAACTAATTGGAGTCTTATACATGTATTTTACTTTATGTGGAATATGTATAATGATGGATGTTGTAAATATTGGATGAACCATGAGTAAGCGCTAGGAGCATATAGTCTTAGGGTGCCACCATGACGGTATGCACCTAGACCTCCGCCATTTGGAGTAATGCCTAGAAGGTAGTCTTCAAGTGTGTCGGGCCTTCGGGATGTTGCTCACGAAAGTAAACATCAAGGTACATTGAATTGAGGTGAAACTCTTTGGTGTGATGGGTCTCCCCCATTGATTCCTTTATGGTTCTTATTGTCTATAACTGAACTAATTGAATATGCCATGTTATTGTTCAACTCACTAGGCTCGTTTGGCCTAACACTTGATTGGTTTGATGTGTATCTCAGGTTCTAGCGGCGCAACCGCCAAGAAGGTCTAGATGACTTTAGATGCGAGCTTGGGGGATATTTTTGGGACGCCAACTATAGGAGACTCATATTTTGGGTTGGATCACAAATTGAATTAATCTTGTTCCTATATAGGATTTAGATTAAAGGGTTGTCTTCCCTTCATGGTTATTTATTACAAACTTGTAATCTTAACAGGCGTATATTGTTTCCCCCTTTTGGGATGAGCTCGTGCTTTGGCATATTTTATGTACCACATTTCTGTTTCTGGAAATTTTTGTTTATTCCAATTTTTGGGGTGTTACAACTGTTTCTTCATGTTCCTTCTGTTGTTTCTTCTTCATCCTTCAGGACAACAGCTGCTGCACCATTCCTTTTTTAATTTTCATTTTTCTGCTCCAACCTTACTACTTCAGCCTCGAGGTAATGACAGAAGTACAGAACAGGTTCATATTTCAGTGATGGAAGATGAATCTTAAGTAATTGCATTGATATTTCTCTCTCATTGATTGATAAAAAACTACAATGCTCATGTTAGGATAACAAAGCTTCAGATCCTACTTCCTTGCGGGATTTGGAAGAAAATGATGATTGGAAGGTTCCAACCGACGTTGAGCTACAAGAGTTTGTGGATGCAAGAGATGGACTCCTTTGGTCAGATGTATGAGAAACAATGGGAGGTAAGTTGGGACTAGTACAAGAAGTAAAAGGGAGCGCTATAGGGATGATGATGATGATGGTCAAGTTGGAGATGATGGGGAAGAAGGGGAAGATTGGGAAGCTAACCTAAACGAAGAAGTGAACGTACTAGATGATGTTTACTCGGATGTCGAACCTATTGCTTGCGATTAGCTCGTTTATGAACATTTTTCCTATTTTGTTTCATGAAACTTGTTTAATTGATGTTTTGATGTTAAAACTATACTTTTAATTAATGCATATGACATGTTTATGTACGCATATACATATATATAATTGTATATATATATATATATATATATATATATATATATATATATATAATTCTAAGAAATATTATATGAACCGCTATTTTTGGACCGCTATAACCGCTATTTCAAACATCGATACAGACCACTATTTTGTATTTTGACTGTTGTAACAACATAGATAATAATATAGTTAAAGTTCTAGCGCAAAGCAATAAAAGTATAGTTGGTGTTCAAGCACAGCGTGATAATAATATAGCTGACATTCTAGCATAGTGCGATAATAGTAAATACGTTGGTACTCAAGCATAACATCCCTCCCCGCATCTAGTCATAACGGTTACTTAAAACCCAAGAATTTATTCATTAAACCACATATATAACTTTCCAACAACACGTGCTCAAATATCGTATCACAATTAATGGTAATAATTCAAACATACCAAGTCGGTATTATTTCGAAATAATAACCATTTAATAATATATGCATTCCAGTTTGAATATGATTAAAAGAAAACTCACCTTGATCACTTTATACGATTCAACAACTTTAACTGATATCAAATTATCAAACTGAATGAGATTCTGAATCAAATTAACATGGATCACAAACTAAACAAATACCTTTACCAAAACTCTTAACATCCTCTACGGTACTTAACTAATACCTAGAAACACACCAAAACGACCCAGAAGAAAAACGAGAAAGATCAATTTTTTTGCAATCACAGTGGATCACGCAACCTACCACACGACTTAGGTCACATGGTTAGTCGCGCCACTTACTGTGTTGTTTTCTTCCCTTGTTTTCAAACTTGAAACTCCCAAAACTTAAAACTCCTCATCAAAACTTCTTCAAAACTTCTTCAAAACTTAGTCATATTTGCCTATGAACCATGGAACTCATAAAATGAAAATTTTAGGATTCCTTAGTCATATTTGCCTATGAACCATGGAACTCATAAAATGAAAATTTTAGGATTCCAATCTCATCTCAAAACATGAATTAGCATAACTAACTTGCAAGAATCCTTTAGATAAAAATATACCAAATTTATCATTGGAATAATCACATAAACTAAGACATGAGATGAGATGAAAAATATCCCATCAAATCTAAAACAAACCCATACACGGATCAAATTCCATGAGAATTTTTAGACAAAAACTCCTAAAACTTTAATCCACCAACTCCATGAGAATGACCCAAAAATTAATACTAAAGCTAAACTTTAAACTATAAAAACTCAAAGATGAAGTAATATGATGCCACATACCTTAAGGATTAAAAGAAGATGCTCAACCCTTTGAAATTCCCTAGTTCTCTCCTTCTTTGTTGTCAAATTTCTCCACGGACACAAACACACAATGCACTTTTCTTCTAAACTTAAATAATGACACAATAAAAAGAGAAAAGTGATGACTCATGCTTCAAAATAGGCACTATTTAAATCCATACCATCCACTTTAGCTACATTATCACTTTAAGCCCCTAAACTTATAAAATATTTAAACGATTATTACAATATCTCCCGTTCACGAAATTATGTCCCATAATTCTATCTGTCGAACAAATAGGGTATTTGGATCTCAATTAGGATTCCGATTCTCATGATACTTTGGATTCTTAAAACCATGTATACGACCTCATAATCATGATACGCAACTATGGTCAGAAGAATCCTGATGGATTTAAAATAGCTATCGGAGAAAATGTCTAATCATAATCTACTCTCTAAGTCTAAGTGAAGATTTTTGCTACCAACCTAGCTTTATAGGTACACACAATCTCAACCATGTCAGTTTTCTTTTTCAATACCCACTTACACCTCACAACTTTGCAGTTGGCAGGTGCATCTAGCCATCTACCAAGTTCCAAACTTGGTTGTCTGACATAGAATGTATTTCAGCTTTTATGGCATCATGCAATTTATTAGATTCTAAACTTGATACGGCTTTATTGTAGGTTACCGGTTCATCATGAACTGAATGGTCACTTCCAATGAGATAACCATATCTCTCAAGTTCTTGACGGTTCCTAGCCGACCATACTACTACTGTAACTATCACACCCCACCCTAACCCCCCCACCCCCACCACACCACTATTGTAGCTGTCACAACTGCCACCCACCCCACCGACCATCATGCAACTACTGTCATCGTCACAGCTACAACCCACATCCCCACCCAACCCCATCGACCATCATGTCAATATTGTGTTATCATAGTTACCATCCTCACTCACCTTGCCCACACACACCCTGGTGGTACCCCAACCCACCTCTGCCCCGCCCCGCCCCACCCCACCGACCATCATGCTATTATTGTCATCATCACAGTAAAAACCCCACCCTGACCTGACCTGACCTGCCCACCCCATACCACTCACCATCACCATCACCATCACCCTTCCCTACCCACCCCACCAACATCCATTCATGGCCTATCCACCCCCACTCCTACTACCCTCTGCCCATCCTACCCTGCCCACCCCACCCCACCCATCCTGCCCTAACACCCTTACCTCGACCCCTGCCCTCACCTACCCCTACCGTAGATGTGATCGTAGGGTGGTTGTGGACAGGACATGATGGGTAGGTTGGGTGGGTGTGGATAGTTGTCGTTGTCAAAATGACCACCCTCCCCAACAAAGATGGAGATTCCAACTATTTTAAGAGATTCTATTTCAATTCCTACCAACCAAATGCGTGGTCAAATTTCATTCCAATTCCTATGATGGATTCCAATTCCACCAAATTCCATTTTGTGAGGTTTTCGTAGGATTCCATTCAATATATCATATATTAAAATTGGCACGTTTAATCCTACTTCAACGTTGTAACACCCTAAAAATTGGCGAATTAAAAATTCGAGATTTCTGCAATGTGACGTCTAAAATACGGAGATCCAAAATACCCTGTAAATATAAACATTTGACAAGGACAAATCCCAAATCCCAAATCTCAAAGCAACTAAAACCCAAAGAAGCCAGGATAGTTTGTACCGAAAGTAGTTGTAAGAATAAGAGACATCACAATACAACAACCACTTAATCTATAATAAATTACGAGTAGATTAAATTTGGGTGTTGCTAATCCACCAAAAATCTCTCTTCACATGAATCCCCAAAAGACTAGCACTTCAAGACCTCCTACGTGCCCGGTTGACAAGCCCGACAACCTAAACTCCACCACGAGTGGGATTTGTAGGAAAAACAACAACCACAACAAGTGTTAGGACAAAGCCTAGTGAGATCACATAAGTTATATAATTCACAAAGCAAGAATATCATAATACAATAATTCAAGACTTACGTTACCGAACTCCATCGTCTCATAATATTATTTCCACCGCTACCATGTTCCCAACATAAACATACAAGAGATAACCCTTGAAAATACGGGGGATGCCCGTTTCCATCGGGGTGACATAAACACGGGAGTGGAGTCACCCATGATATTATTGGATTACACCTCATGTCCCGGTCCTAGTTCCCATGCCATCAAGACATCACAATCTCAAACCATAAGCATTGCCTTTATTGCCTACTCCGTCGAGTTACACCTCAAGGTCTTATGGGACATTATTGTCTATCCATATCTAGACGAGTTACACCTCAAGGGCCCACGTCCCCCTATTGCCTACTCGCTAGCAAACCCCACAAACCAATCAATAATAGGTCTAATCAACATATAACTACTTCCTCGTGCACAAGGAGTAGAAACCCACATTCTTATCAAGTGATCACATTTTGATTAAATATACTCAAATAGACATATGTATTTCCCTAAATCGAATTCATTGCCACCATACTCATCATACAAGGTTTCATAATGATAAATCAATATATTCACAATCATCACAAGCCATTTTTACATTTTACTTGGTAAATCTACATGGCCTTTATTAACCTTTATGATATAGAATTGTATTTTATTCCACATTCCCATGAGAACCTAGTTAATTAGATCAACCACATAATAAAGATATCTTCAAGTATTATCCATGTAACATGTAGTTTAGGTCAATATATACTTTTCATAAACCCCCAACTTTAACTAGTAGAGTTTATAGAAGAAAACTCACCATCTATGGTTTGCAAGGTAAAGAAACTTAGAAGTTAGGTCAAAATCCAAATGAATGGTATACATATATATAATAGAGGTAATATTTCAAGTAATAAATGAGTAGAAGAGCATTTAAGGAGTATGAACTCACAAACTAGGGTTTTTATAGAGAAAACTCTAAAAATGGTAGGTGGATTTGAGAGACTTGCTTATCTTCCTTGCAGCTTTAACAACCCACAAGTGCAAAGACTTCAATCCAACAACCCTTTTGATGACACTAAAAGCTAGGGTTTGTTGGTAGCAATAAATGAAAAGGAAGAAAGAAAGGAAAGGAGAAAATTGTCCAAATGAGAGAGAGGTATCGAACTAGATCTGAAAGTGTAGAAAATGCTCTAATTTTGGTCCATAAATCGGCTTTTCAAAATAATGGTCAAGTCCCCGTGGGCGACAATGCCCATGAGACTTTGCCCATGGCATTGTTGTTGGGGCATAGTTGCACATCACCACCCGCTCGCTGGAAAGTTCGGCCAAAACTCAGAACCCTTCTTCCTAGCTGCGACATTGACCCAACGACTTTGCCCATGGCATTTTCACCTGGGCAATGTCGCCCAAGCCCTCTCACCTGCTGATGTTCGACGCTAAAAACTTAACAACCCCAAATCTCGATCCCCCTTCGGACTCTTTTTGTAACACCCATAATTTTCGGTAAGTGATCGTCACCCGGACGCTTCTATGACATGTAACAGTGGGGTTTTGTTGGGAAACTTATTGTTTAAAATCCCTTGGAGTATCAAGAGTATTGGCAGTGAAGAAGTCGGGTTTTGGGGCTCCGGGAAGGTCCCATGACAATGCCCGACGACTATGACAGTGTCACAGTCGCATGGGGTATACCGTGAGCTGGTACATACCAGCAACTATGACCAGCGACATTGCCCAGGGCAATGTCGCATGGGCAATGTCGTACCATGGGTCCAGACTCTGTTAAGTCGGATTTTCAGCTTCTTTTCTCATTTCCTTCCCAACTCTCCTAAAACTCTCCCAAGACCCCTCCTCCCCATCTATGGTGTTTTGGGGCTCTAAATCCGTGAATCTTCAAGTTATGGGGTATCAATACTCCATCAAGTGCAATGTTGGAAGCTGGCTATCAAGGACCTTTGTTAGGACTGAAAGTCCTTTGTGTTGAAAGTGGAATAAAGTATTTATAAGGGTGCATATTGTAATTACTTAATAGTCTTATTAATTAGATGGGCCCAAGCCCATAATCCCATTATCTTGTAAGCCTGAGTATATAAAGGCGTTATTAGTTCATTTGTCAGGTGATTCAAGTCATTTGTTAGATTGCTAGTCAATAGGTTTACTTTCTCTGATCAGATATTCTCTCTGTAAACCTAAATCCTTTGATTTCATATTAATCATATGAGTAGTAGTTGTGGCTTGATTATTGTTCTACATTGAATATTTACTCTTGATTGCACTGTACTGGGATTTACAATTGGTATCAGAGCAAAGAGATTAAAGGTTTGATCCAGAAAAAGGTTTGTCTAAAACCCTAATCAGTTATTTGTGTTAATCGCTTTTATCTGCATTAATTGATTATGTGTTTATGAATTTACCGATCGATCAATTTGTTTTCTGGAAAAAGTGATTATTTGGAAAAGTGTTTTTCTTACGATCTGCTTTATGATTATCGGTCGTATTTTTTTTTCTGTGTTTTATCATCTATCGATCTGTGTTTCTGAAAAAATCAATTTATCGGTCGAAGTTTCTTTTCTGAAAAGGTTATTTATCGATCGTTTGAGTTGATTATCGATCTTTTGTGTCCAGTAAAAATCGATTTTTGGTGTTTATCGGTCTATTGATTGTTAAATTTATGGGTCGAATAATATTGAAATTCATCGAGTTCTTCGGTGTTCTTCGACTTTATCGACCCTATCTGCTAATCTGTTATTTGACCGATAGACATCCTTTGACCGGGAAGTTGTATTTACCGGTCATTGTGTTTGACCGATACATTGTATTTTTCGGTCATTGTGTTCGACCGATACATTGTATCTACCGGTCTTCGTGTTTGACCGGGACGTTGTTGATACCGGTCCCTCTCTCGACCGACACCTACTTCGATCGGTACCCTGCTTACCGGTCTTTGTCATTTGACCGATACATTGTCACTTCCGGTCCTTTGGTTTGATCGGCCTTGCTTTGACCGACATTTGGATTCGACCGATAGTTTGTCTATACTGGTCCTTTGCTTGACCGACACGTTGTCTACACCGGTTCTTTGCTTGACTGGTACGTTGTCTATACCGGTCCTTTTCTTGACCGGTACGTTGTATTTACCGGTCCTTCATTTGACCGATATCCTGTTAGACCGGGTCCTTGTCCTATTCTGCTTATTTTTTTATTATTATTGTATTTGGATCATCCTGTTTGTCTCATGATCGCTACAGTGCAGTTAAGAATTAAATTTCATCCCGTTCAAGTTTCATCTCTCTTCTAAGCCGGATCGAATACAGTCTATTCAATTCGTTCAAAATGGTGAACCCACCAAGACTGCGGCCCAAAGGAGAATATGAAAGGTGGAAAACTGATTTTCTGTATTTTGTTGACGAACATGAGGTGGGTCCCTACATCAGATTATCTTTGACTGAAGGAGAAAAGCAATCCCAAATTCTGGCAGAAGCTTCTCCTGTGGAAAAGGAGCAAAGAGAGAGTGGCAATAATTATGCTAGAAATTATATGACAAGTAGTATTTCTTGTGACCTTTTTCGTGACACTTTTAATGAAATTTCTGGTCAAATATTTTATAACAAAATGACAGGAAAAGAGTTGTGGGATTGTACTGAATGGTTGGTGTTAGAGCCAAATCTGATTTTAAAAGGGAGATAATTGGAAGCTGAGAACTCTGAGCTAAAAGGAAAGATCTCTATTTTGGAAGCTAAAACTCAGCAAACAGTCTCTGTTGAAAGATATGAGGAAAAGATCTCTGAACTGAAAGATGCAAATGCCGATCTTCAAACGCGAATATCTGATTTGGAGCAAAAGCATGCTAAAGATAAATCCGAATTTGAAAAATCTTTCGCAAAGAAGTTCTCAGATTTTTCGAGAAAATGTGCTGATGAGAAGAAAGAAGTTGAGCTGAAATGCATAAAACTTTCTCAGCAAGTTTCTGCTTTTGAGAAAGTAATCATCCTTGAAAGAGATAAGTTTGCCAAAGAGAAGAAGGCCATGGAACAAAAGAATGTTGGTGTTTTCAAAGAAATATCCGACCAAAGAAACAATGCTGAGAAGAGATTTGAAGAAGAGAGAAGAATCTTTGAGACTGAGATTAAAAAGCTGACTGCCAAGCTATCTGAACTATCTGAGAAGGCACTAAAAGAGCAGAAGACGAAGTCTGAGTTCACGAAGAAGATTGACCTGCTTGTTAAAGAAAGAGACAACTTTGCTTCGACGATTAAAGTGCTTGAAAAGTCTGTATCAAGCTCAAATCAGAAATCTGTCTCTACACAAAGGTCAGTTAAATCTTTTGATCAGATTCGTAAAACTAACCTTTTCTATGATAGCTATATAGATGGTTCAGGTACACTTCAAAGAAGAAGGAGATACAAAGAAGAGAAACTGGTCTGAAAGAAGAAACCAGTTGAAGATGAGCTGAAAGAAAGAGAATCATGTGTACATGCGGTCAATGCCAAGAAGAACAAAGTGCATAAAGGTAAACCTGATCATATCTACTCGAGAGATCAATTACTCAGGTTATCAGGTAAGAAATACCACTGTTCTTATTGTCGTACACATGATCACATTCACAAAACCAGTGATCATTTCTGGTATGGTTCTTATTCTATATCCCCCACAAGAACTGCAACTAACATTCATGGACCCAAATACCAGTGGGTACCAAAGCCGAAAACTGATTCTTTGTTGCAGGCACCTACTGTCAAGGGGGAGTAGAAGAACGATGGCTTCTAAGTAAATCATCTTAGAACCCGGACTTCAACGAAGTTTGGCTTCTAATCACATGATAGATCAGGACCTGTTCTTCAATGTTCAGACTTGGATATTCTGCAAATATCCAGGGGGAGCTTATCTGATATATATCTGTTTATCATAATTTGAAGGGGAGCTTAAAGGTAAATATCTTCTGATCTAGATCTCTGATTGTTTGAAATAAGAACAACTTTCGAACATGAAAAACGTGTTCTGAAATGTTCAAACCACTTCTGGTTCTCAAAAGATTTTATGAATTCAGAAGTGTGAGTTTAAAAGTTTTTCATTTTTTGAGCTTTAATGTTTATCTGACTGTGTGTTTCTAAAGATCTATACTTGCGTATTATCTTATCTTTATACTGTAACGTATTCACACACACAGGTTCAGTACTTTATTTGTATTTGTTATTACCATGTCTCATAACGAACAAATTTTTCGATGGTAATACCCCCGTTTGATATTCAATATTGTTGAGATTCAATCATAATTTCTAATCTTGTGCTTTCATTGTTAAATTGTTTATATTTGTTCATATAAACAAAATATCCAATTCTTTGATACCCTAACCAGTTTAGTTGATCTGATTGATACATTATCAGATTTTCAAAGTTCAATTGTTCAAATCTCCTGAGCATACTTTTTGACAGTGTTATCTTATTTGAGCTTAAATGTTCAAGTTAAACTGTTGAGCTTCTATTCTTTATAGGAATTACATGGGATTTGTGTGAGAGCTTAAACAGAACTTCCATGGATTCACGTTAACCAGTGTTTCCTACCCTGGAAGTTATCCTAGAGTGATTGAGGGGTGAGGGGTCATAAATCAAAGAGTGGGGGAGATAACTCATCGGGTTGAGTTTTTCTCATTGTGCTGAGCGAAAAAATGGAAACGAGAGTTTGGTTAGAAGTGAGCTTTAATGTTAAAAAGAAAGAGGGTGTGAGAACAGAGTTAAAAGAATAACGAAACTCTGCACCAACCATTTTCTGAGCCGGGCAGCCACATTTTCTGATTGGTTCACATTCTTTGGTGACCATCATTGAAACAGGCAGCTAGCCCATGCCAACTCTTGCATTAACCCCACCAACCACTCGTTTCTTTCTTAACAAAGAAATGTTTCATTTTCTTTGGGGACGCAACATATCTGCTATCTAGTCCTCACTCGAAAGATTTAGATATTGAAAAAGAAGGAAAGTTGCCCCACCTTCGCACCTCTTTCATGCACATTGAGTCCGTGTAATATCTGTTGTTGTCTCAACAGTTTACACATTTTTGAGCCTGATGTAGCTAAGTAGCTTCAATCATTCATACACTTGCACGAGCACACAAGGAATAAGTTTTCTTGTTATAACATTCATAGAAAATTCCTTTGTGGTTTTTCGATGATTGAATGGAAGCCCTGGGGGAGTGATCATCACAAAAACTCCTTTCCAAAGTACATCCGTTGTACAAAGTGGCTCCGTGCTACTTACAGGCATACTAACTGTATCATTTGTTGATTCAGGTTTACCATTCCTAATATATCTGAATTTGAAAAGATTCGGATATATACATTTCATGAATTGACGGATACTCAGATCACAGGTGGAAAAATGTCAAATTATCATAAAGGGGAGATCAAAGAAAGTGCTGAAATTGAAGAAGTTTTGATGATCATGATGCTCACAATCATCAAAAAGGGGGAGAAAAAGTTTAATTTCAAAGTTTTAAAGAAAGAAAGTTATTTCTGAAGACAGTCTAGAGATCAAAGAGATGAAGATGTTGTTTCAATATTCAAAAAGGGGGAGAAAAAGTTCAATTTCAAAGTTGTAAAGAAAGAAAGTTATTTCTGAAGACAATCTAGAGATCAAAGAGATGAAGATGTTGTTTCAATATTCAAAGATGAAGATTTCAAAGATTTTATTTCTTCACAAAGATTTTATTTTTTCTTTCCCATATCATGTGGTGTCTGATACAAGTTTATTTATCATTCCTCCTATGCGCTGATTGAAACAAGTTCTTGAGAAGAAAACAAATCTATTCAACTCGCGGTTCAAAGACATATTCTTTGTTTTAAACTGAAGTTGCACCGTGGAATGTCAAGTAACTCTCACATTATCTTTCTTGTGTGCTGATACGATGTGATTGAGTTTTAACAGTTGAAAGATGCTTAATAGTGTGTTCAGTCAAGGCTATTGTACATTGAATCTGGTTACAAAGTTGAAACTATGAAGACCAAGAGCTTTATTCAAGGGGGAGCGTGGAAAGACATGAATTCAAGTAACACCAAAGTTCTTCAAAGATTCAAAAGGGAAAGAAGATCAAGGCCTGAAGTTTTTCAAGAAGATAAATGCTTTATTCAACTTTAGGGGGAGATTGTTAGGACTGAAAGTCCTTTGTGTTGAAAGTGGAATAAAGTATTTATAAGGGTGCATATTGTAATTACTTAATATTCTTATTAATTAGATGGGCCCAAGCCCATAAGCCCATTATCTTGTAAGCCTGAGTATATAAAGGCGTTATTAGTTCATTTGTCAGGTGATTCAAGTCATTTGTTAGATTGCTAGTCAATAGGTTTACTTTCTCTGATCAGATATTCTCTCTGTAAACCTAACCCCTTTGATTTCATATTAATCATATGACTAGTAGTTGTGTCTTGATTGTTGTTCTACATTGAATATTTACTATTGATTGCACTGTACTGGATCTACAACCTTCCTCTTCATCTTCAACCTCAAGATCTAACTTAGGGTTTTTTAGGTTTTCACCAAAACCTAAGTGGTAAGTTCATTCCCTCCATTTCTAAACCATATTAAGTGATGTAAATGCTCCATCGATGATTTCCTAGTGTTTTATTACTCTAATTTCGGTTTGTAAGAATTTGGAAGATTTGGATCAAAATTAGGGTTTGGACCAAAAGGGAGATTTTGGTGTAATATGTTTGGGGAATGTTTCTATATGGTTGAATATGGTTATTTACGGGTGAAAATGTTTAGATCTAGGTTTTGGAGATTTTGGCTTGGAGGATTCAAGTTTCGTCAAAGAAGCTCAAGTTGATTTGTGAAAACGGTGTACATGCCAAAATGGTTATTTTAAAGTGTTTTACATCTTACATGAAATTGTTAACTACTGATCAGTTTGGTTATTTTGAAAGTGTTTAACTTTATAAACTTATATAACACACATTCTTATGATTTTGGGCATTTTGATAATGAGTCATAAATGAGTGTGTTTAGTGAATTGTTGCAAAAATGAGATTATTCGGTTAAAAGAAATTTTTAGTGTTGTTGGGTAAAAGGTTAATTTTGTGTTATGGGACATTTTGAAAGGATAAAGAGTATACATTTATTTGGAAAACCTTTTGTCCTGACTTAAACCGCGTTGGGGTCCATTCAGGTATTTTGGAGAGTGTGATTTCACGGTATGGGTCGAGTACACTTATTATTTGGAAAACGTTAATCTTTGGTCAAAAAGAGGTTTGAGTATTTTGACTCGATATCGTTCTAAAGGAGTCCTGAGGACACTTGTCAGGTTTTTTATATGGCTCAATGTAGAGTCCAGTTATGACGTACGTACTAATGCGCGGTGTTGCGTATTGAGGTTGGTTACGGGCTCGAGTGTTGTGCTCATTTATGTGTAGTCCGGTAATGTTAAACTGTGTTGCATTAGATCCATAGGCACGTAAGTCAGTCTGTTTTGGGATGGTCAATTGGGTATTGCGGGGTTGAACTTCGGACCGAAAACTTTACAAGTGATCGCTAGGAGGGTTGAGTCGGCTAGTGCTACCGGGGTAGTAGGCACTAGGACCTCCGCCGCTTGAAGTAATGCCTGGGAGGTAGTCTTTAAGTGTGTCGGGCCTTCGGGATGGAGTTGTTCGGAATGATCCATCAAGGTTAACTGACTTGGGATGACACTTGTAAAGGAGTCGTAGGGACACCGGGCTGTGATGTCGGGAGGTGTCATGCGATTAACGTTGCATGGGTGGTATACTTTTGTGTTTCCTCCACTCTCAATGGATACGGGTCTCCCCCGTTGTCGGCTATCAGTATTTTAAATTAAGGACGTCTTATTTTATTGTCGTTGGTTCTTTACGGTCACATGAGTATTGGACCTAGTGTCCATGTTTTCGGACGTACGGTATATGTGGTTTTGATAACGATTCATGGGTCGAATAATTACCCCACCCGTGCTAGGGTGTTTTGGGGCATAACGTTTTACCCGCATATCTTAAATGGAAGCCATTTCATATTCATGTTTCGAGCTAGTATATTACTTCAATTTATAAATCATATTTGAAATGAGGTGTCCATCTTTGAAAGTACATAACATTGGATCCGAGTTATTTTATACGTTTTAAAGTACATCAATGGAACGGACATGATTCCAACCGAGATCCATTCTTTTAATGTTATATTTTTCCCATGTAAAACTCTTGAACTCACTAGGCGTTAAGCCTAACCTTTTTATTTGTCGGCATGTGCATCAGGTACCTATTGGGGGTTGGGTTCTAGCAGCTTTGACGAGTTGAACCTTAGCTTTGTGCAAGTGTAAGTGGTTGGAAAAGTCTTCCGCAGTTTGGAGATGGTGACTATTATTGGGTTTTAGTAGCACCCGTCCTTAGTATAGATTGTATGTATAGAATGTATGTGTGTAATTGAGGTTAAATCTCAAATTTATGTTCGTAGATAAATCATTTATTGGTGTATTTAGAAAAGTTTAATTTAGTTGCTATTTCCAGATTTGAGGGTGTTACAAGTTGGTATTAGAGCTTAAGTTTGAGAGAATTAGGTATTGATTGTAGGATGCCTAGACTCAAACTAGCGTTTTTATAAGTGATTGTAAGTGAAGTTGCACATTAGGTACCTTAAGATATGATATTTGGGAGTTGATCGAGTCGCTAGAAACGGGAAACTCATCGAGGGTCGCAAGGATGAACATGTATGGTACGTTTATAATGACACCTAGCCAGTGTTATGGTGAACCTACATGCTACATGTGTATACTTGAACTGCCTTGGTATGATTACCGTTGGGGTAGTGAGAAAGTTTCTAAGCGAGTAATCTAAGGAAGGGTTGAAGTTTATAGCAATGTCACTTTGAAGTGATAGTTAAGATATGATGAATGCTGGAAGTTGACCATTATGTGATAGGAAAATTGGTTGGAGTAGGACCTTAGGCTTATGGAATTGATGTTATTCGAGAAGGAATTATAAGATGAACCGATGAAATATTCGAGTATTGCTTTAAGATGTTGAGCATTCGGATGACAATAGTATAAAATTGAGGAGCGTGATTTCGGGATGCCAGTGCCGACCAATTTTTTGCATGAAATTTATTTCTAACAATAAATTGCATTGATTATTTCTCATATTTCCTGAAACATAAAGTGAGTTATATTATGGAATATTTGAAAAATATTTGCCAAGCGCCGGATTTTAGACCGTGAGTTTAAACATGCATGGAGTTGTTTTATTGCACGTGGTTACAATCTGTCATCAAAAATCTCTTCATCCCCGTTTCAAATCTAACATCATTTTCGGGTATTGTAAGATCCGTGTTTTAGTGTCAATTGGGATAGTGGGCAGGCAACTGTGGAATTTTAGCCTTGACATCGGATCTCCTCCACGTATGTTCAGGTTTTAAAGGAAGAGTTGTTCCCTTGTTCTTGAGTCGGAAATTTATGGAAAATTTTGGTCTGTATGAGTCGTGTTTGATTTTACGGGGTGTACTTTTGCAACATTTTTGGGTTCGTGAGTGTATTTTGAGATGCGTGGGTTTTAATTTTTTTATTGCGTGTAAATTTACGAACTTGTTGGGTGTCGTGTCTCGTTAAAATTTTGTTGAAAACGGTCCCTTTATCTTACGACATTTTGCGTCGCGTAAATAAATTCTGGGTACCGGTACATATGCATTTGTGTGCGTTGATTGACAAGTTTTGTTAATGGATGTCATCTCACATGTTGTTTTGGGAAAGTTTCATTATTGCGAGAGTTATCTTTGAGCTATATACGAAATTCAATCGTTATATACTATTTGCATTTGGGTTAAACCATACTGTTGGGAATAAGCAAATAAAGGATTTATGTTATTTCAGTCATCGATTTTACTGTTAGAAATTTTCCGCATGCATTAGACGAGTTAGCGGTATTAGAATCGTTGTAATTATTATTTTGGTCAAGTGTGTTTTATCTTTGCGGCTTGGCGTTTTAAACTTGATTTGAAATTTATTTACATTCTCATCGTTTACCGAGTTTTGGGGAGATAAACTAATGCATATGAAACTTGTTGAGAATTTTATGCCGCAACATTTTTGGTTAAAGAGGAAAACTTTAAAGTTAAAATTGTGAAGTTCTCTTTTGGGATTGTACAAATATTTATCGCACATGTTGGGATGCAGGAATTTATTTTCATGTTAATAGTGTAAATTTTGTTACACACCTTTTGTTACCATTTTATTTACGTAAATATTGATCAAATGAGTTTGGAAATGGTTTTATATGCGTAGTGTTGGTAACTAGTTTTGAAACCTATCAGATGAACGATAGCATGTTTTCACTGTACGGTTAATCGTTATAAAACTTATGTATTTGAAAATTTTATAAAAAGTTTAAATTGGCATATTATTTGAAAACCTTGAACTCATTAGGCCTATAGATTTAAACCCCTGTCGTGGAAGGAGTTGTAATTAAAGGACTAGAGAAGTCCTTGAGAGTTAAAGCTTTGGATGATCTTATTTGAAGTATATCTTGAGTTTGGGTTTCAATTTTTGAATCGGTTCACGTCTGGCTAGTTGAGGAAATAGATTCATGCCTTCCCCGTTAACTTAGGGGTGATCTCTATGCTATGGTAGACTTGCGGGAAAATGTCTTGAGTGATTAACGGCATCTGGTTGGGTTCGATTTAATGAATTACTTGTCGGTTGGACATCATGGTGTATGTTGATGATGTATTGTCTTAGTGGGTTCCGTGATTTAAGTAATTATGGTGGTCCGTTTGTTGAGAATGTAAAATTGGGAATCTTAGTGCCCTGTTAGGTGTCAACTTTAACGCGAGGATACTTCTGAGATGAAATATTGGGCGGGATGTCCACGTTTTCGATATCGACATTTTGCCTTTAGGCGTCAACTTGTCTTCTAAAAGTCATTGAATCTTGGAATGTTCGAAAGTATCCCCGCTAGGAGGGTTGAGTCGGCTAGTGCTACCGGGGTAGTAGGTACTAGGACCTCCGCCGCTTGAAGTAATGCCTGAGAGGTAGTCTTTAAGTGTGTCGGGCTTTCGGGATGGAGTTCTTCGGAATGATCCATCAAGGTCAACTGACTTGGGGTGACACTTGTAAAGGAGTCGTAGGGACACCGGGCTGTGATGTCGGGAGGTATCATGCGATTAACGTTTCATGGGTGGTATACTTTTGTGTTTCCTCCACTCTCAACGGATACGGGTCTCCCCCATTGTCGGCTATCAGTATTTTAAATTAAGAACGTCTTATTTTATTGTCGTTCGTTCTTTACGGTCGCGTGAGTATTGGACCTAGTGTCCATGTTTTCAGACGTACGATATATGTAGTTTTGATAACGATTTATGGGTCGAATAATTACCCCACCCGTGCTAGGGTGTTTTGGGACATAACGTTTTATCCGCATATCTTAAATGGAAGCCATTTCATATTCATGTTTCGAGCTAGTCTATATTACTTCAATTTATAAATCATATTTGAAATGAGGTGTTCATCTTTGAAAGTGCATAACATTGGATCCGAGTTATTTTATACGTATTAAAGTACATCAATGGAACGGACATGATTCCAAGCGAGATCCATTCTTTTAATGTTATATTTTTCCCATGTAAAACTCTTGAACTCACTAGGCGTTAAGCCTAACCTTTTTATTTGTCGGCATGTGCATCAGGTACCTATTGGGGGTTGGGTTCTAGCAGTTTTGACGAGTTGAACCTTAGCTTCGTGCAAAGTGTAAGTGGTTTGAAAAGTCTTCCGCAGTTTGGAGATGGTGAATATTATTGGGTTTTAGTAGCACCCGTCCTTAGTATAGATTGTATGTATAGAATGTATGTGTGTAATTGAGGTTAAATCTCAAATTTATGTTCGTAGATAAATAGTTTATTGGTGTATTTAGAAAAGTTTAATTTAGTTGCTATTTCCAGATTTGAGGGTGTTATACTTTTGATTTCCAAATTTTCGGGATAGAGTTTCTCGAGATCGAGGGTGGAAGTCCAAGGTGTAAACGACTCTCGGTAACTAATAAACACTCAAGTGAATATCAATTTCTCATGTACACAATCTTACACGTAAGAACACGCATACATATACCTACTACACATGTGAATACTAACGACACAACTGAACCACGTAATGGCATGTAAAGAGTTATGAACAAGCTACAATTCCTTAAATAAAAATAAAGTTGTTATAGGCTTAACCAGAAAAGTGACAAGACGCGCTACTAGAATTACCAAAGAACGGGGTGTTACAAACGTCTTGAAAATTCATAAGGATCGCCAATGCAACTGTCTACGATATTTCTATGTAAACTAACCATATTAAGGTATCGTGATCCCACTTAAACACTCAATTTAAGGTTTGTTGGGATCAGTCATCCAAAAAAGCGACTATTCAAGTGAATGTCCAAACGCAACTGTTCACTTAAATCTCATTATTTTGGCATCTTGTCTCACACTACAGTTATCCGGTATGATTGGCTAAGATCAAACCATACCGAAATCTGTAATCCTTGACAAGTACCTTAAATGGGTGGCTTTTAGTTTACATTTGTGAAATGTTTGAATTTTAGAAAACATTTTTTTATTTTAAAACGTTTGATTTTATCTCTAAAAATATTGTTCTATAAATATATCCAAAAACCATTTGATTTTGATAAGCATATCAAATTTTAAAATATCATATTTTAGTTATTGGTTAAAGTTTATTTCATGTTTGATTTTATTTTAAAACTCGTTTGCAATTATCACAACAATAATAAAAGTAAGAAATAAAATACGAATACAAATACAAAATTGTTAAAGGAAAAACATAATAGAACAACAATATACAGAGAGAATGAATATGTAATTCTCATTAATCAAAAGCCCTTTAAATAGGGATGAGATATAAGTAGATAACCACGAGATATTTTAGTTCTAATCAAACTCTGATATATTTATCTCTATCTCTATCTTTATCTCTATCGTCATATCCTTTAGACGATGTCACACTTATCCTACAACACTCCCCCTTGTGTCGAGTTAAAGGAGTGGTGGTGCACAGTTGTTGCCTCGTTAAAACCTTACGCCAAAATAAAACCCAGTGGGAAAAAGTAAAAATATGACGAAGGAAAGAGTACAACGCACCAGCTTCTTTGCAATACATAGACTTATCCTTCAGTCTAGTTTTCTCTTAGATTCATACTTTAATCTTGAGAGTTAGGAAAGCATGATGGTATATAAACAGTTGCCTCACTAAAACCTTACATCAAGGAACTGTCAGGATCTTAATTCTTAACAAGAATAAACACTCAGAAACAATATTAAAGGAGTTTGCGGAATAACACTTTAATATTCAAAGATTAATGAAAAACAGTGAATCAGAATAACAACTTGTAAACTTTATTGAATGATTGTAAAGCTACAAGATTCAACACACAACCTCAATATTGATGAACAGGCTCACCAATACGAATTCTACTTCTCTAGAACTAGGGTTCTAAACCTTGAGGTTGATTCTCTCTATGAACACAAAAACTCAGAATTATAGATATTGATCTAAAGTTACAAAACTATTCTATACATATACTGAAGATAAAAGATAATTATAAAGAATAAAAGATCTTCAGAATAATCTTCCATATTTATCTCCAAGCCTTCCATATTATCTTCAAACTTGATCTGCACGAATCTTGATTATCTCTTAAGCAGCATTAAGTCTTCAGCAGTATTAATACTTTGAGCAATATTAAGTTCAGCAGTACTAACTACTAGCAGTACTAAAATTGCTTAGCAGTAGTAACTTCTTCAAGCAGTATTAATCTTGACTAGCAGCATTAACCTGTATCAGCAGCATTAACTTCAGAAGTAGTAACCATGTAGTGCTAGCAGCATTAACTAGACTTAAGCAATTCTTTCAATTCCCAACAATCTCCCCCTAACTTGACTTTTAGGAAGAGAAGTCAAGTTCTTCAGATGCTCCCAAAACTTCATAATTCATATCTGTCAGGATCGAATTCTTAACAAGAATTAATTCTCAGAAACTAATATCAAAGAAGTTTGCGGAATAACACTTTGATATTTGATAAAACAGTAAATTAACACAGAAAATATGAAGAACAAACTGTAAACTTGTATTGAATACTTGAAGTTACAAGATTACACACTCAACCTCAATATTTATGAACAGACTCACCAATACGAATTCTACTTCTCTAGAATTAGGATCTATGCCTTGAGGTTGATTTTTTTTAAAAAAAAATTATTCTCTAAAGTTAATTCTATCTATTCTATACATATACTGATCAAAAGATAATTACAAAGAATAAACAAATCTTCAGTATATCTTCCATGTATATCTCTAAGCTTCCATATGTATCTTTAGAAAATCCAGCTGTCATTTGTTCCATCCGTATCTCTTAAACAACACTAATTATGCTCAGCAGTAGTAACTTCTTCTAGCAGTATTAACTACTCAGCAGTACTAACTAACTAAGCAGTACTAACAAGCTAAGCAGTACTAACTTTGTTCAAGCAGTATTAACTGACTAGCAGTAGTAATTCTACTAGCAGTAGTAATACTCAGCAGTATTATCCTTCAAAGTACTCTGGCAGTACTAACTCTGAACTAGCAGTAGTAATTTTGTACTAGCAGCATTAACCACCCTTGTACTAGCAGTAGTAACCATACTTGGTAGAATCTTCAGTTCCCAACAATCTCCCCCTAACTTGACTTTTAGAAGAGAAGTCAAGTTCTTCAGATACTCTTTCAGAAGCTCTTCAAGATGCTCCCAAAACTTCATAGTGGCCTACATTCCAGTATTTGCATCCAATCCCAAACTCTGATTGATGGTTCTTTGGATCAAGTATTTAGCCATTTCTGAATCTGGAATACACCCTAGCTTTTTCTTCAGCATGGCATGAAGCTTCAATCTGCTATGATTGTACACTCTATCCACTAGGAAGTACTCAGTGTGATTTAAATCCAAAGTCACTGCATATACTCCACTAGTTTCATATAGAGTCCAATTATTCACTGTTTGAAAAACATTTCTTATTACCTCCTCTACTTCATCAGGTTTGAACATCATACACAGATACTCCATTACCAGCTTTTTAATTGAAATCTCTGGAGCTTTCAGTTCATCTGCATATGACTTCATCCCTATTGCAAACATTTCTTCAATATCAGACCTTGAACAGGTTCTGACAATCTTACTCCAAGTGCTGTACACTTCATATTTCTCATCTTTTCTCTTCAGTCTGATGTACTCCTTTCCATCCACTGTCAATGTATCCCAGTGAATGACCTCAGGAGGCTTAACTCCTACAGGTTCTGCAGAAATTGGTTCAGGCACTTTGTCCATCACTACCATATACAAACTTACATCATCTTCGGTTGATGGCTCTTGCTGTTTAGATGACTCAGGTGCCACTTCTTCTTCAGCAACCTTCTCAGCTTCTCCTTCAGATACTCTAGGCTTCTTAGTTGACTTTCTCCTAGCCATCATCTTTGTTCTTTTTAAAGATCTTACACTTTCACCAATTGTAGTTTCCTTTTCTGGGGTTTCTTGCTCATCAGGAAACGGTTTTTGTAAGAAATCATTGCTCTCTTTCATTCTTTTCTCCATTTCAACCCTTGCAGTATCATCCCCTTGGAGCTTTGTCATCTCAGCATCATACATCTTCTTAAGGTTCTCAAAAGACATTTTAGAAAACATCTCCACCTTGACACCTATTGCACCCTTGAGGAAAGTAATCATTTTCTTTCTCTCTTGAGCACCAAGGTATGTCTTTGAAGGTTGTCTTTTTCTTGCAGCCATTTTGATCTTGGTAGGCTTATTCAAAAATGTGGCTTTCTGTTTGGCTTGCTCAGTTGCTAAACTCTGTTGGTAGGCTTTGTTTAACTCTGCAGCCATTGCTTTAGCTATTTCTCTATCCTTTGATACTTGCTCAAATTCTGCTTCTTCAAGTTCAAGCTGAATCTTCCTGGCTAGAGCTTCATCTGAGTCAATCAACTTCTGCCTTTTCATTGGTTGATCTGATTCAACTAGCTTTGCCTTACCTTTCTCTTTACCCATCACTTTCTCAGTGCTGGAGTTCTTTGCTGCATCACCTCTTTCTTTTATGACAACTCCTTTGGCCTTTGATATGACCTTGGGAGTATCATGCTTGGCTTTGATGAGTGTTTCTGTAATCTCAAGCTCTGTAAGGACCTCTTTTACTGTTTCTGCTGCTTCTTTCAGATCAACAGTATTAACCATTTCTGCTGCTTTACTTGAACTGGCAGTATTAATGGTTTCTGCTGCTGGCTCTGTTTCTGCTGCTTGCTCATTCTCCCCCTCAACATCATGTTTTTCCTCTTGCTCCCCCTTAGCTTTGGCCTCAGCTTCTGACTCCCCCTTTTTGGGAGCATCAGTCACTGGTTTCCTCCTTCTGAGCACAAATTGTTTCTTCTTCCTTTGCATAATCAATTTCCTTACCATTTGCTTCAGGTTGATGATTTGTTCTTGTTGTGACAGAACTATAAGTTTAAGTTCTTCTATATCCTTACCCTGTTTGATTACATCCATGTTGATGTTTCCCATGGTTTCCATCAATTCATAATAGTTATAACTGTCCTCACCTTCTCTGGAAGTGTTACCCTCCTTTGAAGGATCATTGGATCTTTTAGTAGTGGAAGTCTTCTGCCTAGCAGAAGCACTATCCACCCCCTTGGTTTCTTGGCACCAGGGACCTTCAAATGATTGCTCATTTGAAGTTGCCATGGGGAAGGTCTTATTGATGTTACCACTTTCCTCCTCTGTGCTAGCAGGAGTAGTGGCAGCCTCATCACCCATATACTCTTCCTCCTCCTCAGAGAGCACCTCCTTGGGGCTGGGAGACGCCCCTGTGGTTTCCCTATGGATATTCTCTAAAGGAGAATTCTCCTTTAGAGGGCTTAAAGGCTTGGGGGGTGATGGTACAAGAAGGGAAGGAGCCTTCTTTACCTGTTTCCTCTTGTAAGTTTGGGTAATAGGAGAGGTTGGTTTTGCAAGAAGGGACTGGGGAATTGTTTTTGAGTGGGAAGGTTGGGCTTGGCTAGCAGTGGGATGGTCTAATGGGGGCCTTGACCCTGCTGCCATACCTTCAGTGGTTTGGGACACCACCATCATTGTAGAGAACAATGGGGTGTCAACTCCTTCCGAGTCCCCAGCAGATCTTCTCATATTTGAGAAAACCTTGCCTTTGGGGGGTTTAGGTACATATACCCCAACAGGTTGTGGTATATCCATCAATTCATTAGTAATAACTTCTTGGACAAACCTGGGATACATAAAGAAACTCTTTTTGTTTCCCATGTTTGATACAAGATCATTGAATATCATTTTTGAAAAATTATACCTTCTGGCTGTAGCCAAACAGACCAAAGCATAGGCAATGGGACTGCTGAACTCACTCCATCCAGTAGTCTTTTTGGAGATGCAATGCATCAAGGTATGAACAAGAAAACGCCATTGGGGTGAAAATTTTGCTTTTGAGAATTTGAAAACACCCATTGGGCCTCCATACCCCATTCTTGTAAGGGAAGAGAACAGTTCATCATTGGGAATAGAAGTTATACCAGAAGCATCGTCTAGACGTAGACTGATGCGAATAACTTCTTCAGAAACAGTTAAGGGTTGGTCACACACCCTGGTCTTGATCATCTGCACACCATTCTCAGCAACAATGGTGGCATTAGCCCAGAACCGCCTTTGATGCTCAATGTAGATTGTAAGAGCATGAGCAATATGGCTCGACTTGAGAAAATCCACAATTTGATGAAATCCTGCAGCTTGCTTTGGCTTTTGTAGCATTGCGATCTCATTGTGCTCGTCGATAAACGCCATGGATGCCATTGAACTGGGTTGTTCTTGCCTGGAAGACTAGGTACTTGAGAGAAAAAGATTTAGCGCACAAGTGAACAGTATGCAAAGAGTCGTTATGAACGTTTAGGCGGGCAAAGGGTATTTATAGTCTTTGTAACATAAGCAGTATTAACCTAGAGCAGTATTAACTGTGAGCAGTATTAACCGCGAGCAGTATTAACTAACTAGCAGTATTAACTGCGAGCAGTATTAACCGCGAGCAGTATTAACTAACTAGCAGTATTAACTGTGAGCAGTATTAACCGCGAGCAGTATTAACTAACTAGCAGTATTAACTGCGAGCAGTATTAACCGCGAGCAGTATTAACCGCGAGCAGTATTAACTGACTAGCAGTATTAACCAACTAGCTGTAGTA
The DNA here is from genome assembly GCA_023525745.1 of Arctium lappa. NCBI lineage: Eukaryota > Viridiplantae > Streptophyta > Magnoliopsida > Asterales > Asteraceae > Arctium > Arctium lappa. Next base: position 25,073,898 of record CM042048.1, on the reverse strand, counting down.
ATTCTACTAGCAGTAGTAATACTCAGCAGTATTATCCTTCAAAGTACTCTGGCAGTACTAACTCTGAACTAGCAGTAGTAATTTTGTACTAGCAGCATTAACCACCCTTGTACTAGCAGTAGTAACCATACTTGGTAGAATCTTCAGTTCCCAACAATATTCTTGTATCAACATTCAGCCCCAAGCTTTGATTGATAGTTCTCTGAATCAGATACCTTGCCATTTCTGAATCTGGTGCACAACCAAGCTTTTTGTTCAACATGGCATGAAGCTTCAATCTGTTGTGGTTGTAAACTCTATCCACTAGGAAGTATTCTATGTGATTTATGTCCATAGTCAGTGCATATACTCCACTAGTTTCATATAGAGTCCAGTTATTGACTGTTTGAAACACATTTCTGATTACTTCCTCCACTTCATCTGGTTTGAACATCATACACAGATACTCCATCACAAGTTTTGTGATTGAAATCTCTGGAGCTTTTAATTGATCTGCATACAACTTCATTCCTATTTCAAACATCTCCTCTAGATCAGACCTGGAACATGTTCTGACAATCTTGGCCCAAGTATTATACACTTCATATTTCCCATCTTTTCTTTTGAGCCTTATGTACTCTTTTCCATCAACCTTCATTGTATCCCAGTGAATGACCTCAGGAGGCTTAACACCAACAGGTTCAGCTGTTATAGGTTCAGGAACTTTGTCCATCACTACCATGTACAGATTCACATCATCAGTACTTGATGGTTCTTCCTGATCAACTGATTTAGGTGCCCCTTCTTCTTCAGCAACCTTCTCACTTTCTTCTTTATCCACTCTAGGCTTCTTGGCTGATTTTCTTTTGGCCATCATCTTAGTTCTTTTTAAAGTCCTCAGACTTTCACCTAGAGTGGCTTCCTTCTTTGGTGTTTCTTGCTCATCAGGGAAGGGTTTTTGAATTAGATAGTCATTACTCTCTTTCATCCTCTTTTCCATTTCAACCCTGGCTGTTTCATTCCCTTGAAGCTTTGTCATTTCTGAATCATACAACTCTTTAATCTGTTCAAAAGTCATCTTTGAGAACATCTCCTTTCTGACTCCTACAACACCTTTGAGAAAAGTAATCATCTTCTTTCTCTCTTGAGTAACAAGATAAGTCTTTGAGGGTTGTCTCTTCTTTGCAGCCGTTTTGACCAACACAGACTTCTTCAGAGTTGCAACTTTCTTCTGTGTTATTTCTGTTGCCAAGCTTTGTTGATAAGCTTCATTTAACTCTGCAGCTAGAGCCTTAGCCATCTCCCTGTCTTTTTCCACTTGAACCCTTTCTTCTTGCTCAAGATCAGCCTGAATCTTCTTGGCCAATGCTTCATCTGACTCAATCAACTTTAGCTTTTTGATTGGTTGATCAGATTCCACCATTTTAGCTTTGCCTTTGTCTTTGCATGCTACCTTCTCAACACTTGCTTTCTTGATAGCCTCACCTCTTTCTTTGATGACAACTCCTTTGGCCTTTGAAGTGACCTTGGGAGTATCATGCTTAGCTTTGATCAAAGTTTCAGCTATCTCAAGCTCTTCCTTATTGCTGCTATGAAGGTCAATTAATACCTCTTTCACCATTTCTGCTGCTTAATTTACTTCAGCAGCATTAACAGTTTCTACTGCTTTTTCTTTTACTGCTGCTTATACAAATTCTGGTTCAGTTTCTGCTGCTTGTACTGTTTCTGTACTTACTTCATCAAACTCCCCCTCAACTCTATGTTTCTCCCCCTTATCTGTAGCAGCTTCCAAGTTGTCCTCAGCTTCTGACTCCCTCTTTTTGGGAGCATCAGTCACTGGTTTCCTTCTTCTGAGCACAAACTGTTTCTTCTTCTTTTTCTGGACCAATCTCTTCACCATGTTCTTCAGTTTGGAAATCTGAACTTGTTGAGACAGAACTATCAGTTTCAGCTCTTCTATGTCTTTTCCCTGCTTGATTACATCCATGTTGATGTTGCCCATTGTTTCCGTCAATTCATGATAGTCATATATGTCCTCACCTTCTCCAGGAGTGTTACCCCCTTTTGAAGGATCATGGGATCTTTTAGTAGTGGGAGTCTTCTGCCTAGCAGAAGCACCCTCCACCCCCTTGGTTTCTTGGCACCTGGGACCTTTGAATGATTGCTCATTCAAAGTTGCCATGGGGAAGGTCTTATTTATGTTACCACTGACCTCCTCTGTGCTAGTAGGAGTAGTGGCAGCCTTAGCACCCATATGCTCAAACATCTCCTCAGTGAGCACCTCCTTGGGGTTGGGAGACACCGATGTGGTTTCCCTGTAGATATTCTCTAATGGAGAATTCTCCATTAGAGGGCTTAGAGGCTTTGAGGGTGAAGGTACAAGAAGGGAATGAGCCTTCTTTACCTTTTTCCTTATGTACGTTTGGGTGATTGGAGAAGTTGGCTTTTGAACAAGAGACTGAGGGATTGATATAGAGGGTGAAGGTTGGGATTGGCTAGCAGTGGGATGGTGTAGTGAGGGCCTTGACCCTGCTGCCATACCTTCTTCATTGTGGGACACCACCATCATTGTAGAGAACAATGGGGTGTCAACTCCTTCCGAGTCCAATGGAGATCTCTTCATGTTTGAAAAGACCTTACCTTTGGGGATTTTGGGTACATATACCTCATCAAAGTGAGGCATATCCATCAATTCATGGGTTATAACTACCTGTACAAATCTTGGGTACATATAAAAACTCTTTTTGCTTCCCAAGTTTGACACAAGGTTATTGAAAATCATTCTGGAGAAATTGTACTTTCTGGCAGTGGCCAAACAGACCAAAGCATAAGCAATGGTACTGCTGAACTCACTCCATCCAGTAGTCTTTTTAGAAATACAGTGCATCAGGGTATGAACAAGAAAACGCCATTGGGTATAAAATTTAGCTTTTGAGAATTTGAAACCACCCAATTGGCCTCCATACCCCATTCTTGAAAGATTTGAGAACAAGTCCTCATTAGGAATAGAAGTAATACCTGCAACATCGTCTAGACGTAGACAGATGTGAATCACCTCTTCAGAAACTGACAAGGGTTTGTCACACACCCTTGTCTTGATTATCTGCACACCATTCTCTGTGACTACGGTGGCATTCGCCCAGAATTGTCTTTGATGCTCTATGTAGATTGATGGAGACACTGTCAGAGCATAGGCGATATGGCTGGACTTCAGAAAATCCACTATCTGATGAAATCCTGCAGCTTGCTTTGGCTTTTGTAGCATCGCGATTTCATTGTGATCGTCAATAAATGCCATAGACGCCATTGAGCTTGAGTATTTTGGACTGAAAATCACTAGGTGCTTTGAGAGAAAAGGGTTAGAGAGAAGGTGAACAGTATTCAAAGAGTCGTTATGAGCTTTTAAGCGGGCAACAGGGTATTTATACGATTCGGGACATAAGCAGTATTAACCACTAGCAGTATTAACTGAGAGCAATATTAACCACTAGCAGTATTAACTAACTAGCAGTATTAACTGAGAGCAGTATTAACAACTAGCAGTATTAACTGAGAGCAGTATTAACCACTAGCAGTATTAACTTTGCACTGGCAGTATTAAAACTGCACTGGCAGCATTAACTACTCTTACACTTTTGAAGCTTATGATAGTCTGATCAAGGTAATAACTTCCTGTGAAAGATGTTAGTAGCACCAAAGAATAACCAATAACAGGTATGAAAACACTTTTTAAAACATGAGCTCATTCAGAGTTGATCATGCCCACACTTGTGACCAAGAAAGTGAATCTACCCACATCAAAAGCTTTAGTGAATAGATCAACAAACTGGTTGTCAGTATGAACTTTAGCAACTTGAATTAGCTTCTTTTCATTACAATCTCTAATAAAGTGATACCTGATCTCAATGTGCTTTGTTTTGGAGTGCTTGACTGGATTGTTAACAATGCTTAAAGCACTGCTATTGTCAATGAAGATTGGAGTGTGAAGAAAGGTTACCCCATAGTCCAGCATTTGATTCTGAATCCATAGAACCTGAGAGCAGCGACTTGCAGCAGCAATATACTCAGCTTCTGTTGTTGATAAGGACACTGTGGTTTATTTCTTACACTGCCAAGATACTAGTCTTGCACCCAAAAGCTGACATCCACCTGAAGTAGACTTTCTGTCCATGTTAGCACCACCCAAGTCACTGTTTGAATATGCAATCAAGTCAAATTTGGATTCATAAGGATACCAAAGACCAAATCTAGGTTGCCCTCTTAAGTATCTGAAAATCCTCTTAACAGCTTGAAGATGTGATTGCTTTGGCTTGACTTGGAATTTGGCACACAAACACACTGGAAACATGATGTCTGGTCTTGAGGCTGTGAGATACATGAGAGATCCAATCATTGATCTATATAGATGGACATCAACATCGTCCCCCTCAAGATCAGTCGTGATCTGTTTATGAGTCTCCATAGGTGTGCTTGCTGGCTTTGAGTCTGTTAAAACATACTTATCCAGGATGTCTTTCACGTATTTTGATTGACTTATGAAGATCCCATCTTTCTTTTGTTTCACTTGAAGCCCAAGGAAGAAGGTAAGTTCACCCATTGAACTCATTTTAAAGCTCTTGTGCATCAACTTTTCAAAGTCTCTACACATCTGATCTTTTGTGGATCCAAAGATGATATCATCCACATAGATCTGAACAAGTAGGATGTCCTTCTTATTTCTTTTAATGAAGAGGGTCTTGTCAATTATTCCTCTTTCAAACCCATTCTCCAAGAGATAGGTAGACAGTGTATCATACCATGCTCTTGGGGCTTGATGAAGACCATAAAGTGCTTTCTTCAGTTTGTATGCTCTGTCTGGATATGATGGATTTTCAAATCCAGGGGGCTGATAGACATATACTTCTTCATCAATTGTACCATAAAGAAAGGCACTCTTCACATCCATTTGGTTTACCTTGAACTTCATGTATGAGGCATAGGCTAGAAATAGCCTAATTGCCTCTACCCTTGCCACTGGAGCAAACACTTCTTCATAGTCTATGCCTTCTTCTTGGGTGTACCCTTGTGACACAAGCCTTGCTTTGTTCCTGATCACAATTCCTCTCTCATCCTTCTTATTCCTGAAAATCCACTTGGTGCCAATAGCACCATGACCTTTTGGAAGGTCCACCAAGTCCCAAACTTCTTGTAATTTGAACTGCAGTAACTCTTCTTGCATAGCTTCTATCCAACTGAAATCTTTTATTGCATCATAAACCTTCTAAGGCTCAATCTGAGATAGAAAGCAAGAGAGTACTGTGTGTTGCTAAACCTGCAGCTCTTGAAGTCTGCTTTGATTCCTTGTTATCATAGGAGAAGAGATGTCTCCTATGACCAGCTCTGGAGGATGATTCTGTTGAGTTCTAGTCTGATGACTAGGTTCTTCATTGATTCCCACCTCTAGATTGGAATCATTTAAGTCAGCTGAGGGGATCTCATCAGCTACTTCTTGCAGTTCATTCTCCTCGTCTCTTCTTTCTTCTTCACTCTGACTTGGTTCAGCAGCAATCTCCTTTTCACAGATTTCAACAGGTTCTATTATAGGTATGGGAAAGATTACAGACTGAGGAATAGTGTCTTGTACTTGGTAATCCCCTGATCCTCCATTTCCTGAACCTGCATTATCATCACTACTGAAACCTAAAGAGTTAGTTACTGAATCAATGTCAAACAACCACTGAGGACCAGACCCAATAGGATTTGGTGTATTCTCATTGCATTTGACATTGTCACTTTCCTCAATTATTCTAGAAGAAGAATTAAAAACTCTGTAAGCCTTACTCTGAGATGAGTAACCAACAAGAAAACCATCATCTGCCTTGCTATCAAACTTTCCTAAGTGAGTTTTGGTATTGAGAATGGTACAAGGACATCCAAAAGGTTTGAAAAATCCAATAAATGGTTTTCTTTTATTTAAAAGCTCATATGGTGTCTTGTTCTTAGGCTTGACTACTAGAACTCTGTTTTGGACATAGCAAGCAGTATTAACTGCTTCAGCCCAGAAAGTAATTAGAAGTTTTGAATCAGCTAACAGAGATCTAGCAGCTTCAATCAGTGTCCTATTCCTTCTCTCAGCAACACCATTTTGTTGTGGAGTCCTAGGAGCACTGTATTGTCTCTCAGTTTGTCATGAATCTGAGTTTGTAGTAAAGAGTCCATTGCTTTAGAAGCATTGGAAAACTTTTCCACATCAAGCTTAACCTTGGCTAGCTCTTCTCTTAACTTTTTACTCTCCTCTTTAGATTTGGTCAGTTGGAGTTCTAGATCCTTTTTCTCCCACTTCCAGTAATTGGTGTCATATGAGTGTTGGAGTTCATTGGCTTGAAAACCTTTAATATGTTCTTCAAACCTCTCAACAATTCTCACATAGTCTTTTATATCTTTTTCTAACCTCTTAAGGTCGTCACTCATCTTCTGGTTGTGATCCCTATACCTTTTAACAGTGTCTATGCAAGTTTTAGAACAGAGATTAGAACTTACCTCAGTTGGGAGATCAGATACTTCTACCATAAGAGCTTGATTCTGGATAGCCTCTTCTGCTTGATCACTCCAATCAAACCCCATTCCTTGTTGAGAAACAAGGGCTTGAGCAGAGTTTCTGTTATTGTTGAGGTTTCCAGACTGTGCTTGTTGGTGGTTGTTGTTGTGAGACACTCCACTTCTGCATTCCCCGGCAAAGTGTCCCTTCAGATGACATTTATAGCACTCCACCTTTGACTTATCAAAGCCTGCTCCATCTTCTCTTCTTTGGGAGAAGTTGTTCCTCCCAGTCCTCTTTATGAACTTCTTCACCCTCATGGAAAGCATGGCCATCTGCCACTTAATATCCATCTCTTCAAGATCATCAGGATGAAGTTGTTCCAAGTCATCATTAATTAAAGAGGAATTTCCATGGCTGGAAAGAAAGGCTTCAAACACAGATTCAGTGTCTTTTTCTTGATTTGCTCCATTAGCAGCATTAACTGATTCAGGAGTAGCAGTAGAATCAATTGATGCTGATAGGAGTGAAACATTATGAACATATCCAGACCGTTTCTTCTTTGCCTCCACCTCAGCTTCAAATACTCTAAGGTCATTATACAGATCATCAAGTTCTTTCTCTTCCAATTGTTCATTCTGTCTGAATGAAACAGTGTACATGGTCCATTCATCTCCAAGGGACCGTAAGAACTTTCTGTTTACATCATCTTGATCAATATGTACTCCCATAGTAGCTAGTTCACCAATCAGCTTGTTAAACCTGTCAAAAGTTTGAGTCATGGACTCATTCTTAGTTAACATAAAGTTTTCATATTGTTGCTTCAATATTGCCTTCTGATTTCTCTTGGTACTTTTGGTACCAAAGAATCTCTTTTATAGAGCATTCCAAAGCATCTTTGCATCAGTGCAATTACAGAATTGGTGTTGATACTCATTGGGAATGGCCAAGAGCAGAGTGCTCAAGGCTTTCATCTCTGTCTGCCTTATCTTTTTTTCTGCATCTGTCTTTGGTGGGGTTCTTTTTCCATCTTCACCAATCTTTCCTGCATCAGATGGACCATTCTCAATGATGTCCCACATGGAGTAATCTGTGAGGAGAATGTATTGATTGATTCTAATCTTTCACATGTCAAATTCATTAGATCTGAGCATTGGAACCTTTGAGACCAGAGAACTGTTTGATTCAACTGTGTTTTCCATGATGAATAAGATTTCTGAGAATACTAGCTCTAATACCACTTGTCAGGATCTTAATTCTTAACAAGAATAAACACTCAAAAACAATATTAAAAGAGTTTGCGGAATAACACTTTAATATTCAAAGATTAATGAAAAACAGTGAATCAGAATAACAACTTGTAAACTTTATTGAATTATTGTAAAGCTACAAGATTCAACACACAACCTCAATATTGATGAACAGGCTCACCAATACGAATTCTACTTCTCTAGAACTAGGGTTCTAAACCTTGAGGTTGATTCTCTCTATGAACACAAAAACTCAGAATTATAGATATTGATCTAAAGTTACAAAACTATTCTATACATATACGGAAGATAAAAGATAATTACAAATAATAAAAGATCTTCAGAATAATCTTCCATATTTATCTCCAAGCCTTCCATATTATCTTCAAACTTGATCTGCACGAATCTTGATTATCTCTTAAGCAGCATTAAGTCTTCAGCAGTATTAATACTTTGAGCAGTATTAAGTTCAACAGTACTAACTACTAGCAGTACTAAAATTGCTTAGCAGTAATAACTTCTTCAAGGAGTATTAATCTTGACTAGCAGCATTAACCTGTATCAGCAGCATTAACTTCAGAAGTAGTAACCATGTAGTGCTAGTAGCATTAACTAGACTTAAGCAATTCTTTCAGTTCCCAACAGGAACAAAACCCAATGGGAAAAATAAAACTTTGGTTGAAGGAAAGAGAACAACATACCAATATCACAAATATAGTAGACTCCCCCTTTTGTCTACTACTCCCCCTGATTCGTGCATTAATCAAAGGAGTTTGGAAAACATTTCCATTTACTTTCTACACGTTTTCCAATATATGGTTTTATGGTAATGAATTGGTAAAATATGTCACATTCTTTTGACACCTTACTTGATTCACTTGAATCTAAAAGAGAGTATTTTATTGCTGATTGTATATAAACTTAAGCAAAATATGCTTTGTGTTATTACCTTGATGTATCTTATGTTCATTTCTTCAATATATGATGCATCATTTCCATATATGCAAGTAGGATACTGGTTGAACCCAAAATTACTAACTCTCTAATATATGTAATGATAGTCCTTAATCATATACATTATTTTATTATCTCATGGAGAGTAATATTCTTGGATTAGTTCAAGGAGATAGTTACAAAGGATTGATTAGTTTACTTCCAAGCAATCGACGTGTTCCTTGTGGTAATTCTTTATCCAGTTTGGGAACAACATTTGTATGGGTCAGACAGATACCTAATATCAGCAAACACATACCAAGACATTGTTTGGTGTTTTTCTATAAGAGCTAGTACTTTTGTTGCTTACATTCTAAGTAGGTATTGAAGTTCCATTATCAATCCAATTTTTCTTTCTATAGGGAAAGTATAAACCCATGTCAATGGTTCCAAAATATTAATTTGATATCATTCCAATGACTTTGCGTTGGCGCTGAGCTAAATCTAGCTAACAAGTTCATTGAGAAATATAATGTATGGTCAAGTGTATTATGCTAAGTACGATAATGCACATATTGTACTTAGATAGGGAATTCCAGCTCCCAACATTTTTCGTCATCATCCTTTAGACGAAATGGGTTTTTCCTTATATCCGACACTTCAACCGATCATGGGAGTTCTAACCGAATGCGCGTTGTCCATATTAAATTGACTGATTATTTTCTAGACATATGCGATCGATTAATTAATATTTCACAAACTCGGTGTCCTAGCTCAAATATCTAGACAAAACCAAGTCTTCCCAAGATCTTTCCTCTCAAAATCAGATTTTAAGTAGCTTGTGGTTCCTCTCATTTCATCAAGAGTGCCTATTATGTTCATAACATTGACATATAGAGCTACTTTGAAAATCTGGAACTTGTTTTCCATAATAAATACGCAAGAGAACAGTTCATCGTTCTTATATATCCTTTCCCAATCAAGTATTCCATTAGGCGGGTATACCACATCCGCTTAGATTGCTTTAATCTATAAAGTGGGCGTTTCAATTTTATTGCAAACGCATTTCGTGGTTTAGAGTTATTTGATTTTGGTAATGTAATATCATCAAGTACTTTTATATATCTCTAAATCTAGATCCCCGTAGAGATATGTGGTAACCACATTCATGAGCTACATTTCCAGTCCTTCGGAAACTATTAGGTTAATTATTTATCAGAACGTTATAATGTCCATCACGAGAGAGTAAGTCTTCTCATGGTCAATCCAGGGCGTTGTGAGAAACCTTGCGCCAAAGGAGAGCCTTACATATTAGGACTTCATTATTCTCGTTACGCTTTCTGACAAAGACTCAGTTATGTCCTATGGGCTTTACACTTGGTAGGTTAGCACTACCTGACCAAATACCCGATCCTTTGTCAAATAATAGAATTCTTTCTGGATTGTTTCTTTACATTTAGGACAATATGCTCTTTGTTGATATTATTCAACTGAGCCTGGTTCGATATCGTCGTGCTCGATCATTTTATGAGCCATTGTATATGCGAATAAATCATCAATGATTATATATGATATGTCCATCGACTCATATGTACTCTCATAGTTCATTTGAGATTAATATTCATCTCTCGAATCAATATTAACTTCAGAGCGTTCTCCAGTGATGATTCATGGACATAATTATAATTAGAGACAATCTCATGAGAGTTTTATGTATTGATGATAAATGGATGTGCCTAACTATTCTCTTCCTTTAGAATAGTATCCATCAAACCAAGTAGCTTCCACCACTTCCATTTGGTAGCTACGACCTCAACCACACCTCCACTATGTGTGATTGCAATGCACTTTCCAGTGGCGTTGTGCCCCTGTTGGGGACTTTTTAACATTGCGAGTATATTTGCAGCTCGTATATGTGATCTTGTCACTTTTGGAATATTAAACGTATCAGGTATCGAGTCTGATTCGTTTGACTTCAACATTACGTTGTGAAGTTTTGGGGATCAAAATGAGACAGAGTGAGAATATTCAATGACACTTCCTGTCATTCCCATGGAAAATCCTTTTTCCTATCTCCCCCTAACAACGGGAAGACTGTCTCATGAAAGTGACAACCCGCAAATCTAGCGGTAAAGAGATCACTAGTCAAATATTCTAATTAGCGGATAATTGTTGGGGGTTCATATCCAACATTTATCAAATCGTCTTTAAGGACCCATTTCGATGCGCTGTGGGGGCGCAATTGGCACATATAATCAAACATGCGTAAATGTAAAGTATCAGGCTTATATCCAGTTACCAACTGGTACGCATGAGACTGGTTAGCAAGAAGTGGGTCTAAAAATGAAAAAAAACTGCATATAATAATTGCATAATCCCAGGTAGATGTGGGTAAATTGGTGCGCATTACTAATACCCTAGATGTCATCATATTCTTTTGATAACAACTTCTATGAGATCATTTTATATATACACATGGGGTATAGGAAACTCTACATTGATCCTAATACATATGCAATTAACATCAAATCCTTATGATGTAAATTCTCCAGCATTCCAAGTCATGTAGACTTGATGAAATAATAAGGGTGGTGAGCCCTTAAATGTATAACTAGTACTAGGAGTGCAGTATTTCATGTGGACAATAATACGACATGCGTTCATCGTGTCGAAACCAGAATCATAAAGTACTTTAATGGTCCGCATTCTGGATGTTTATGTCCATAAATATCACCTTGTATTCATTGTAACAATGGAATATTTTTGTATAATGTCCTTAGCTTTAGTACGATCTCATTCCTGTATTGACTAAGGATTAGGGTATATACAAAAGTTTTATGTATTCGAGAGGGCATATTATGATAGCAATGTTATTTCTTATGTTGCAGAAGTCAACAGTTGCAATTTGCCTTGTTTTGCCTTTCACTCAAAAGAGAATGTGTCTATGTGTATTTTGCAATACACGAATCACTATGTCATAACCACGGTGTCCCACATGGTTATGTCGAAACATATATGTGTTATTGCCCCCAAAATTTCTTTATTGGTGACAAAATATGTTCCGATGACCCAATAATCTACTAGTTTAACACATTAGTTTCCATGATATATGTTTTCTTTCATATTCATTGGAATTTATGTATATATGCTCATTTTCATTTCCATTTGATACAAATATCTTTACAAGGTTCCTATTAAAGTTGTTCCACCAAGAAAGTGACAGTCCATCGTCTAAGTAATTTGGTTGGATGTATTATAAAACAAGTATTAGTCTGTATTTTTTTTTTCGATTGTGTGATAGGTCAAAAAAAAAACCAATTCTCCTCGATACATTCCTAAGCGGAACGGAGAATATTGAATTTTTTTGTATTTGTTTTGATGTATTTCTTTACATCTATAATGGTTACATATTCGATTTTACTTTAGCAAAGAAATTAATTTTGGTACTTAAAATTAATTTCAAAGAAACATATGCATAATCAATATTAAATATTAAAACAAATATGTTATATTTCATTTTCAACGTGTTCCCTTTTTGTTATAAGCACTTTTTAGTGCATATCTTATTTGATTGTCCATTATCACCTGGGTAGTAGTTGTATCCTACTCCAGGTGTTGAAAAATCCTTCCTGACTCTTACCAATACCCTGACCCTTTATAGGGTCTCGTCCACATGGTGCAGAAATGTCACATGTGTGAAATTGTTTTTAACTCACAATCCTTTGGAGTTGTTTCCACCTCTAACACTTTCACTATCGATATCGGGAATTTTCTTTATCCCGACGTATGTGGTGTTATTCGAAAGAACCTTGTTATGTCTCTCAACCACTTTCATTAGGTTGATGAGTTTGTCTAAAGGTTGCATTCCAACTTATATTTATATTTACTTATATATGAAAGGTAGAAATAATGTTAAAAAACATGTCATCTTCTGTGAGTTCCTTGCCACAAAGATTGAGATGCGTTTTGGATATATTTCTTTATTGACATCAGTTACCTTTTTTGTAATCGAGTAAGTGGGTTTCATTCCAGTGTACGATTAGTTCGGTAAGTACATATTCATGAGTACTCCCGATTATCCCTTTCGGGACATCCCATGTTTCTTTGGGGGTTTCTAGTAAAGGTATTCCTATGAAATTTAGGATTTATATGTCGTCTCAAAACATGAAGGTATTTGCTTGTACCTTTTCAAGAGGTTGGTTTTAGAGTCAATAGGGAGTTGGATTTTAAGTATTTTTTTGTACCTTTTCAAAAGAAGGTTTATATACTCATTCAGATTCTTTTGAGTTTACGACGTTGATTTTTGGATGAGTTGTTTCAACCATTTACATATATAAATGATAATATATATTTTCTTTTTCATAAGAAAATGGATTATGGTTATGAAATTTCATTATCATAACAATATTGGATTTTGTATGCTTTAATTTTATTGATAATACTTTATCAATATTTCAATTTGCGAAAAAGAAATCACTCAATCTATTGGATTTTCAGGTAATAGGGGAATCACATGGATTTCTTAAATCCCTACAAACCTTAAGGTTGTTTACATCCGTTTGACAAAATCCAGTCGATGTCTTGTGATTTAGTTAATTTAAATATAACATTTATTATAGAGCATTTGGAAAGATGCCAAAATGACAATGAGTTTGGCATAGAAGACAATTTTAATATTTTAATACCTTAATAGTATTTTTGGAGTTTTTGGTAAAAAACAAAATATATGGGTTTGGAAGTGTAACTTCAAAAGATTAATTATATAGTTTAAAAATAATGAGTAGGAACCCATAATCAAGATAAGTATTTGAATAATTTTTTTAAACATTTTAATGTTATTTTTGGAGCTTTTAGCAAAATAACAAAAGTTATGGGGGGTTGAAAGTGTAAATTCTAAATATAATTTATAAGATTGAAATTAATGAGTATGAACTCATAAACAAGATAAACATTTGAATATTATATGGACAAGGCATAAAAATCTATAAAAGAATTACTAAACATTTTAATACCAAATTAAAACAATTGATTTAGATAAATAAATACAAATTAAGTTGTCCACTTCAATGTACATTATCAATAACAATAGGATAAAATAGAATCATATATAAAACAATTAAAATAATAATGATCCAATAGATAATGACAAATTTTAGGTTCAAATGCAAATTAAACAAATAACAAAATTAAATGGTGATAAATCCAAGAAAAAATTAGATAAAAGATAATTATAACAAATCCAATAATAATTTTTTTTAAGGGTTCAGAACTAAATCTACAAATATTAATTTTAACTATAAGATTGATTTGAAATTGAAATTTACAACATCGAAGATTACTAACATATTAATCGTTATAATAATGAGTTGTCACAAATTAATTAATTTAAATAAGTAAATAATAATAACATGATTAAGTTAACTAACTAAATATATGCAATATTATAAACTTATTTAAGAATACCTAAATAAATAACTATAACAAAAATTGAGTCAGTGATTAATTGTTTAAAATATATAAAATACGATTCCAAATCCATAAGAAAGGTTAAAACACAAAAAAAATAAAGTGTGTATTTTCTTTTTAAATAAATAAAAAAAATAGCGAAACTAAGGTGACCAAATCCATATGAAGGGCAAAAAAGCAAAATAAATCATTAAAACAAATTCATCCACATCATTAGCATAATTATTTAATTGTTCATATGTATAAAGAGTTGAAGAATGTGTACTTGTATTTGGTAGGAGGATGCGAGTTGTCCAACAGCGGAAACCGGATATATCTGAGCTTACGTGCTGATAACGTCTTAAAGGAAAAACATAATAGAACAACAATATACAGAGAGAATGAATCTGTAATTCTCATTAATCAAAAGCCCTTTAAATAGGGATGAGATACAAGTAGATAAACACAAGATATTTTAGTTCTAATCTAACTCTGATATATTTATCTCTATCATCATATTCTTTAGACGATGACACACTTATCCTACAACAAAAATAAACAATTAAAAGGTGTTAAATAATTCAATATCAAATTATATTATTATTTCCAATTATTTTTTAACTAATTAAAAAGTACAATAATAATGTATTTATGAAATTATGTGATAGATTTTTTTCAATACTTGTACATTCTAAAACCTATTTCAGTCCTATCCAAATAACCCACTTCTGCACTTCCAGTACCAAAATTGAATCCCCTAACTCTCCAACTTGAAATACGTTTTTCTTTCATTATAAACATTTATTTTGAAATAGATGAAATAATTTGCACATATTTGAATAATTCAAATCAAACTATATTATTGTCTACTTTAGTTCCATAAATAAATTAAAAAAATTATCTCCCATAAAAGAACAAAGAAAATGACAAAACGAACAATTAAAAGGACAGCGTCACAATCGTATTAATTTGACTTTACTGGTTCATTGTACGATTTAGAATTCAATTATTTGAAGTGATAAAAGAATAAAAAAAGAAGTACTTAATAAATGAAGTAAGCAGCATAATGCTTGATGACATAGTTAAAATATAAAAATATTCTTATCTATACTATATAATGAAAATTCTAAAATGGTTATACGGTTATTTTACAATCTTTTGTATAATAATATTTACCACCCTTAATCTTTTGTACAATAACATTTACTACCCTTATAATGTTACATTTACCATCCTTACAATTACTTATTTAATTTATTTTATATCCCTTACTTTTTCATTTTTCATTTTACACCGTTATCATATTAACACAAATAATCGTATAAGAACAAAAATGCAATGAAAAAATACGTTTCTTTTTTTTACAAATTATACCATTATAATCGTTTCGTCAATACCTTCAAAACGAGCCCAATATTGAATATTTTTTAATTTAACCGTACTATTAAATATCATGAATATCTACGAAATAATTTGTTTTTCTATCCATACGTTTTATTTTTTTTCCACCGTTAGCACGTTAAAAATACATAATCGTAAAATACGTTTCATTCTTATTATAAATAATATCATTATCATTTTTTTCGTCAATAATTGTAATATAAATAATTATTGAATATCTTTATTGGTTTAGGTTTCATAAGTTGTGCTTCTTAGGTTATGGTTGATTATTGATGAAATGTATATAAGGAAATAACATTAATTGTTCGTTCTTTACTTACATTCCGCTGCATCGCGCGGGTATATGCCTAGTATATGATGAAGAGTGAATTGTGGATTTGGTCCGATTTTTTTGATCATGGTTCTCATTTTATGTTTATTGTGGATTTGATCCTTGTGCTATTTAATTTATTTTGATCATGGTCCTTCTGACTAACACTTTTGTTAACTTCGTTAAATTAAGAATCATTTTAGTCATTTTGCCTAACTTTTGTCCTTTTTTTTATAAGAAAAATAAAAAAACAATATTTTTATACACACAAACACACACACACGCACATACACACACACATGTATATATATAACGATATTAAGTACGATTTAATTTTATTATTTTATTGTAACTGTGAAAAAAGATATAGTTTTATTGTTTTAATGTAATTAAAATTTTAATTTAAACAAATCAGATAATAAAAGGGAAAAGTTCAAAAAAACCCAACGGACTTTAAGGTTTGGAGTGATTAAGTCCCTGGACAATTTTTTCGAACAAATAAGTCCTTGGATATTACAAAACCTGTCAAATAAATTCTTGGACTTTTGGTAACCTGTTGAATACATCCTTATTACTTAAAAAATGTAACTTACAACCTATATAACAGATAAAACTTCAAATTAAAAAAGAAATGTCATATATTTTATCCACCTACAAACTAAAAATGGGGAAATTAACTGAAATAAGTCAATCTCATCAACTAAGTTTACTTTTTAACCACTTTTCAAACCTTTTTTTTTCTTCTAAAATAGTTAAAGTTTACACATAATGTTTTTTTTCTACGTAAGGATTATTTTAACATCTAAAATAGTTAAAGTTTACATTTTGCATCCTTATAAAGCTATAATTAGTTATTTAATTTATTTTATATGTATTAATTTTTCATTTTACATTTTTATTATGTTAACACACATAATTATATATTAACTAAAATATATAAAAAAATTGGTTTCTTTTTTTACAAATTACACCATTATAATCGTTTGGTCAATACATGAACTATTTTTAATACTTATAGTTACAGATTAATATTATATTATTAAATAAATAACCTAAAAGGATAGAAAATGTAAATATTAAATATAATTCGTACGTATTTATGATATTTAATAATATGAGATTATATCCAAAAAATTCAATATTAGGCTCATTTTAAACGCATTGACGAGACAATTATAGTGGTGTAATATGAAGAAAAAAAAAACATATTCTTTTTATGTATTTTAGTTAATATACGATTATATGTGTTAATATAATAAAGGGTTAACTGAAATTAAAAAAACAGAAGATATAAAGTAAATTAAATAGCATATTATAAAAATGTTTTCTATTTTTATTTTTTTTGCCAAAAACAATTCTTAAGGCAAAAAAAAAATATGCATAAACTTAGACTACTTTAAAAATAGATTTTGAAAAATGTTTAAAAAATGAATTTGGTTGATGAGATCGACTATTTTAGTTAATTTTCTCATTTTTTAATCTGTAGGGGATAAAGTAGGTGACATCTTTTTTTTTTAATTTGTAGTTTTATCTGTTATGTAGGTTGCAAGTTACATTTTTAAGTAATAAGAATGTATTTAACAGGTTTTGAAAAGTCCAAAGATTTATTTAGTGTGTTTTAAAATGTCTAAGGACTTATTTGTTCCAAAAAATTATCCAAGAACTTAATCACTCCAAACACTAAAGTCCATTGGTTTTTTTTGAACTTTTCCCATCATAAAACTATATCTTACTTTATTTAGAGTGAATAAAATAAAATATGGTTTTATAATTTGATTTATTGAATTAAAATTTTAATTAAGTTAAAGACGATTTAATTATATTGTTCTTTTACTATCATTGCAACAAACAAGCTTATTTTTGATATTTTAACACAAAAAATTATTGAAAACCGTTGAGAAATGAACTATAATTTTATCATCTTAAAATTAGAGGTTCCAATTTTCATATTGTTTTTCAGTCAAAAACTCAAAATCAATTTTCATATTGTTTTTAGTATGATAAAATTAAAGTTCATTTCTCAATGGTTTTTAATGATTTTTGGTGTTAAAATATCAACAATAAGCTTGTTTGTTGCAATGATAGTAAAAAAACAATATAATTAAATGGTCTTTAACTTAATTAAAATTTTAATTCAATAAATCAAATTATAAAACCATATTTTATTTTATTCGCTCTAAATAAAATAAGATATAGTTTTATGATCTGATTTGTTTAAATTAAAATTTTAATTACATTAAAACAATAAAACTATATCTTTTTCCACAATTACAATAAATAATAAAATTAAATCATATTTAATATAATTAATTTTAAAAAAATTAAACAATTAAATCATATAATAATATCTTATTTTATTTATTTTAATATTATTATATATATATATATATATATATATATATATATATATATATATATATGTGTGTGTATTTGTGTGTATAAAAATATTGTTTTTATTTTTTTTATCAAAAAAAGACAAAAATTAGGCAAAATATTAGGCAAAATGGTCCTTGATTTAACGAAGTTAACGAAAGTGTTATTCAGAAAGACTATGACCAAAATAAATTGAATACCACAAGAAACAAATCCACGATAAACATAGAATGAGAATCATAGTCAAATAAATCACTAAACACATAAACCAAATCCACAATTCACTCTATGATGAAATTAGTGGGGTTTTCATTTTTAAAATTATAATTCATTCAAATAGAGCAATAAAACCACAAAAGAAGAAAAGCATATGATCTTGAAACTCAGAAATGAATCATAAAAATATAAATTAAATTCCCAGTTGGGAAATTATGAAGAAATTCACATGAAATGCAAAAAAGAAAAAAATTAAAAGAATTCCCAGTTGTTCTTCCCCTAAACCAAGATCAACTTTCACTTTCCTTCTTCCTCCTCCTACATCTGAATCATACTACTACAATACTACATCTGAATCATCATCATAATTATATATATAAGGAATTAATTAAGAATTCATCAAAGAATTATAATGGCAAAATCAAAGCTTTTGCTTTTATGCCACCATCTGCTCTTGCTCTATATACATCTGCTCAATCCATTGCGGCAGTTTCTCTCCACCGCCGCCGTAACGATGTTTTTCCGGCGAACTATGTAACCCAACTCCAACATCTTTAACCAACGTATTCACCCATGAAACATCCGGTTCATGATTCACATTAACAGCACCACCACCATACCCAAAAGATGCAGATTTTCTAAGCTTATTAGCATCATCACCACTAAACCCCCACTCCAACTTCCCGTCCGGCGAACCCCATTCGGAGAAATTGGAAGATTGTTGCGGAGGAATTGACCGGAGACTCATGGTGGCTCCTGCTCCACGGTCAACGAAGCTCTGACTTCGTTGCTTCGAGAACGAACCGGACCGCGAATTCATGACTGCCTGAGCAACAGCCGCCGACGAATCGAACCCGTAACTCGCCGGTTTAAAAGATGGTGAGTAGTTTGGTGAAGGGTATGACGCACGAAGTGGGTTTGAATTTTGACGGAATTGTTGGTGCCCAGTTGGTGATTGCAATTGGGTCGGTGTGTTCGATGATACTTTCGGAGATAAACCATGAAATTGAGATCCAAAAACGTCATCAAGATTAGTAGCTTTCATTTCCCCAAATCTATTGTTGTTGTAAAGATTAGTTGAAAGATCATCGATCATTTGTCGTCTTTGTTGCTGTTGAGCTCGAATACTCTCCGATCCAATCAACTCCATATCCATCTCCAAATCTCTAGCGTTCAACGCCGTCTTCAACCGACTCCCCGGAAGTTGAAGCGCCGGCGGCGTCAATAGACTCACTTTGTTCTGCCACATCGGAGAAGACGGCGGAGACATAGTCGGATTCGACCCAAGCGCCAACGGACTCATCGAACCCATTTCAATCGAACTCACCGACCCTGATTTCGGCGACGGCATAGCCGACCCAGTTGACGCGTACACCGGCCGGAGCTCCTCCACCCGGTGAGCGAAAAAACAAACTTTTCTTGCGCACCCGATTTCATCTTTACACAAACGAGTTCTGTATTGAGCTGGGTGGAGCCATGATTCAAACACCCCGTGTGCATATTCGCATGAATCACCTTTCACACAGCTACCTTTGCGAAACTCCGGGCACGGTACGCAGCTGTAGTTGTACTTTCTCAGGTCACGGCGGCGGGCGTTCTCGCCGGGATGAACAAACGGGCATTCGGTCCAATCATGAGTGTAAGCTCGTGAACATGGTTTCACTTTAAACGTGTACATCCTAAACTCGTCGGAACCATAGACGCCATTGTTGATATCAGGCATCGATACATCGATTGGGTATTCCTTTTTCGCTGCAGCAACAATTTCTTTTTGTTCTTCATTGCTATCATCATCTTCAATCGCAAAACCCTTTAAAAGCATCTCTAAAGCTTTTCGTTTTGACGATTTGATGCCACGAGCGATGAGATCGCCGGGTTTGTTGCCGTTGGCGTCGGTTACGTTAACGTCCGCGGAAGCTTCGAGTAAAAGCTTCACGACTCCAACCGACATCGGAGACCCACCGGCGGCGGCGCAGTGGAGGGCGGTGGCGCCGTCGGAATCGGAGGTTTTGTTGACATCGATCTTCTTTGAATCGATTATGTATTTCAAAACTTGAGTGCTTCCGTACATGGAAGCAATCATGAGCGGGGTTCGTTCTTCAAACCCCATCTTTGTTTTACATCCGTTTCTTCTTACGTACCAAAAGCTGATCTCATCTAAACTCGCTTCTTTCTCTTCCACCATGTAAATAAACCCAGAAACATCATCTGCAGCTGCTAACTCGAGCAAATTCGAGCATTTCAAGAACAATCCGTGGTACTTTTGTTGAAACTTTTCTCCATCCATGATAGAATAAAGTTTACCCTTTATAACTTTACACATGAAAACCTGCAAAATTAAAGAACCCCCATTAACAATCGTTACTTTAAAAAACAAGAAAAATATTGAAAAACAAAAATCAGTGAGAAATCAGAAGCATGTGCATACCTTTAAGGAGGATGATGTGAAGAAATAAGGTGTAAGAAATTGGATGAAGATGTAGAGAATGAGGTGGGATTAAAGGATATTTATATGATGTTGGGATTAAAAGATAGAGATATTGGAGAAAGCACACGCTATGGAGAGAGGAGGAGGAGGAAGAAAGAAGGAAGGTGTGACTTTTCTTCTTCTATGTTTCTTTGGTCCAAGTCAAAGGTTTCAACACCCACTTGAAATGAAAGAAAGATTTTTGAAATGAAATTCAAATGCAAATGCAAATGCAAATTCAAATTCATGAATTTGAAATGTGGTTTGTGGAGGAGCCTGCAATGAACTGATGATATCTGACTGGATTTCAACGGGTTTGTCCAGTGGAGTATGAGCTTGACCCGGCTGGAAATGACGTTGGAATCCCACGCGCCTCCAACTAGAGTGAGGAATGTTTTTAGAGGTTGATGGTGGCGTGGGGAGCTGTGAGTGGTGGAGTGGCGCGTGGGATTTAGGAGAAGAGTTGAATCGGTTCAATCGGGTAACGATTCCAGGCGAGTGGTCACACGCTTGACACGGTCTTTTTACCCGTTCCTTTCCTCGCACATGTTCTAATTATATTTTAGTAATTATATTTTAGGGCAAATTGCACGTACTTTCCTGTTTAGGTAACGTACTTTTAAAACTTCTATTTTAGTACCTGAGATATGAAATCTCAAACTTTTAAGTACCTAGTTACATATAAATGCTTACTAGAATTAGGTTTTTTTTTTGACATGACATTATTTATTTATTTTTCTAACGCCAACTAAAAATATCAATTCCATGTCATCATTTTTTAAAATATCAAATATATTTTTTTAAATTAAGAAGAAAATTTCATATATATTTTTTTAAATCTTAAACTTATCACAATTTTCTTAAAAACCAAGAAAATCAAATTAACATAATTTTTTTAAAACAATAAAATTTGTAATTCTTTTTCTTTATTAAAAAAATGACCATAAAATTTGTAAAACTATTTAGGTGATTGTAATTCTTATAAT
The DNA here is from genome assembly GCA_023525745.1 of Arctium lappa. NCBI lineage: Eukaryota > Viridiplantae > Streptophyta > Magnoliopsida > Asterales > Asteraceae > Arctium > Arctium lappa. The sequence goes on along the minus strand of CM042048.1, from coordinate 25,052,021 downwards.
TCCTTATTAAAAAATACCATAAAACAAAAATATTACAAGAATTACAATCATCTAAATAATTTTATAAATTTTATGGTCATTTTTGTAATAAAGAAAAAACTACAAATTTTATTGATTAAAAAAAAATTACGTTAATTTGATTTCTTAGTTTATAAAAAAATTGTGATAAGTTTTTAGAATTAAAAATTTTTATATGAAATTTTCTTCTTAATTAAAAAAATATAAATTTTACATTTTAAAAAATGATGACATGAAATTTATATTCTTAGTTGGCGTTAGAAAAATAAATAAATAATGTCATGTCAAAAAAAACTAATCTTAGTAAGCATTTATATGTAACTAGGTACTTAAAAGTTTGAGATTTCACATCTCAGGTACCAAAATAGAAGTTTTGAAAGTACGTTACTTAAAACAGGAATCAGACTAAAGTACATTACTTTTTCATGCAATTTGCCCTATATTTTAAAGTTGATTAAAAAATTGTGTATGGTTTTTTTAAACTCAAAATAAAAATAATGTTACATTTTAGTTTGATGTTTTAACTTAATATTTTATTCACGAATAAGAATTTTGAATTTGATTTTTTTCTCCTTAATTTGAACCAACTATTTTATTATATAAGGGGTGGTTTTATTAAATATTTATCTGGAATATGCTTTGCACATCACTTACCTTATCAGATTAATATGATAATGATTTAAAATCTTATCTAGTTTGAGCGATAATAAGGACTGATATTCTTACCTGATAAGTAAGAGTGACGATTCTTACCCGATAAGTGTTTACTGGATAAATTGTTGCATACGACGTCGTTTTAATAAACTAAATCTTAATTGGTAAGTTAAATAAAAATGTTACTATTACCGGTAAATGCTTACTAGGCAAGCGTTAGATAAACTTGCCCTAAATTTTGTTTCAATTGTAATATACTCAAAGAACACATTAATAATATAGTTGTACCTGGTTTTTATATATGTTTTTTATTTTGAAAATGTGCATTCCTTCTTTTCAAACAGTAAGGGGACGTTTGGTTCGCATGATTCCGATGGAATTCGAAGAATTAGAATGATTAATTCCATTAAAGAGTTTGGTTTACCTATTAAATGGAATTGAATTTCACACATTCCGCAATTCATGAATTTGGTCATTCCATCACAATTGAGAAGGAATTCAATTTCGTTCCATCACATTTTCTCAAAAGACAAAAGTATCTCCATCTTCCCTACTTGATTTACCACTGCCGATCACCACCGATCTGAACCACCCGCCGACCATTGCCTATATAAACTACCGTCGATCTGAACCACCGTTGACTACCGTCGATCAAAACCACTCGCCGACCATTGCCTATCTAACCCACCGTCGATCTGAACCACCGTCGACCACCGTCGATCTGAACCACCCCGCCGACCACCGCCTATCTGAACCACCCGCCTACCACTGTCGATCTGAACCATTGTCGACCACCACCGATCTGAACCACCGTCGACCACCACCCTTCTGAACCACCGCCGACCATCACCAATCTGAACAACCGGCCGACCACCATCAATTTGAACCATCACCGTCGACCACGATCAACCACCATCGATCTCAACCACCCCTTGATTTAAACCACCGTCTACCACCACCAACCACCATCGACCACTACTGACCACTGCTAACCACCACCTACTTGAACCACCACCGACCACCCCTGATCTGAACCGACGTCGACCACCACCGATCTGAACCGACCGACCACCGTCGATCTGAACCACCATCGACCATCACCGATCTGAACCACCGGTCGACCACCAGTGACCACCATCAATCACCACCGATCTGAACTCCTGACGACCACCATCGATATGACCATCGTCGACCACCACTGATCTAAACCACCGTTGACCACCACCAATCTGAACCACAACCAACCACCACTAATTTAAACCACAATAGTTGGATTTTGGTTTCAAAATTTCCAAAAAAAAAAGGTATTTTGGTCATTTACCAATATTTCATTTCCATTCCAAAGCTACATTATGTGAACCACACAGACAGATTCCAATTCCTTTAACATATTTAATTCCAAACCACAAGGGCTATGGTGTGGTGGTAAAGGCTTGGGGAGTTCATAGAGCTCAACCCGGGTTTGATCCCTACTAGCAGCACTTGTGGCCACTGAGGATAAACTCAGGGCTGCACGCTTTAGCAGCTGGGCCAAAGGCCCTAGTTGCCCGGGATTAGTCTAGGCCATAGGCCCAGGATACCTTTTCAAAAAAAAAAGCATATTTAATTCCAATTTCTTTTAAATTCCTTTATCTAAATAGATACTTGATTACTTCAAATAACAATTCTAGATTTAACATCAAAATAATTATTTCAAACCTCATACAAGGCCTAGATTAAGAACGTGTGTTACTAAATCCAAAAACGATCAATATCTCCAACGTAAGGAAAACATCTATGAATAACTAGTTTCTTCTTGTGCCTCTAAATAGCACTCAATACTCATCTTATCACAGTGTCGCTAGTCCCATTCCCAAACGAGGACCTGATACACATGCCGACAAGAAAAAAATGTTAGGTTTAACGTCTAGTGAGTTCAAGAGTTTTCACCTATAATATAAAATGGGAAGACTGAAAGAATGCTATTTAAATTACAATTTCCAAAATTAAATGCATTTAATATGAAAACATCTTTTCCAAAACCCAAATTTTTTGTGATGATAACTCATAAATCAAAACTTCCATTAACATGGAGTCAAACCCGATACTCACACAAAATGTGCATAAGGTTTTATTATTCAAATGTTGGAATGTCAGGATCGAATTCTCAACAAGAATAAATACTCAGAAACAATACCAAAGAAGTTTGCGGAATAACACTTTGATATTCAATATAACAGTAAACAAATAGTATAAATTTGATGAACAACTGGTAAACTTGTATTGAATGCTTTAAATCACAAGATTACACACACAACCTCAATCTTGAAGAACAAACTCGTTCAAGACGAATTCTACTTCTCTAGAATTAGGAACTATGCCTTGAGGTTGATTTTCTCTAGAACAAAAACTTAGAATGAATAATTATTATTTAAACTATTCTATCAATTCTATACATATATTGAATAAAAGATAATTACAATTAATAAAATATCTTCCATGAATATCTTCAGTTTATCCAGCTGTCATTCTTGTAATTCGGATCTCCATCTCATAAGCAGCACTAATCACCTTGGAAGTATTAACTGAAACTTGCAGCATTAACTACTAAGCAGCACTAACTTCTAGCAGTACTAACTAGCTAAGCAGTACTAACTTTGTTCAAGCAGTACTAACTTTGACTAGCAGTATTAATTCTACTAGAAGTAGTAATACCTAGCAGTATTAAACTTGAATTCCTCTGGCAGTAGTAATTCTGTACTAGCAGCATTAAACACTTAAGCTTTTCTTCAGTTCCCAACAATCTCCCCCTAACTTGACTTTTAGGAAGAGAAGTCAAGTTCTTCAGATTTTCTTTAAGATGCTCCCAAAACTCCATCATGGCCTAAATTCCAGTATTTTCATCCAACCCGAAACTCTGATTAATTGTTCTTTGGATCAAATATTTAGCCATTTCTGAATCTGGAATACATCCTAGCTTCTTCTACAGCATAGCATGAAGCTTCAGTCTGCTATGGTTGTATACTCTATCCACTAGGAAGTACTCAGTGTGATTCAAATCCAAAGTCACTGCATATACTCCACTAGTTTCATATAGAGTCCAATTATTCACTGACGGAAAGACATTCCTTATTATCTCCTCCACTTCATCAGGTTTAAACATCATACACAGATACTCCATGATTAGCTTTGTAAGTGAAATCACTGGAGCTTTCAGTTGATCTGCATATAACTTCATCCCTATCTCAAACATTTCTTCAATATATGATCTTGAGCAGGTTCTAACAATCTTGTTCCAGGTGCTGTAAACTTCATATTTCTCATCTTTTCTCTTTAGTCTGATATATTCCTTTCCATCTACCTCCAAGACATTCCAGTGAATAACTTCAGGAGGTTTAACTCCAACAGGTTCTGCTGAAATTGGTTCAGGCACTTTGTCCATCACTACCATGTATATCTTGACATCCTCAGTACTTGCAGGTTCTTTCATTGTAGATAACTCAGGTGCCTCTTCTTCATCATCAACCTTTTCAGCCTCTTCTTCTGCTATTCTAGGCTTCTTTGTGAATTTTCTCTTTGCAATCATCTTTGTTCTCTTTAAAGTCCTTAGACTTTCACCAATTGTTGCTTCCTCTAGAGTTTCTTGCTCATCAGGGAATGGTTTTTGTAAGAAATCTTTCCTTTTTTAGTTCTTTTCTCCATTTCTACCCTTGCAGTATCATCCCCTTGGAGCTTGATCATCTCAGTATCATACATCTTCTTGAGTTTCTCAAAAGACATCTTTGAGAACATCTCCACCTTGACACCTACTGCACCTTTGAGGAAAGTAATCATTTTCTTTCTCTATTGAGCACCAAGGTATGTCTTTGAAGGTTGTCTTTTCCTTGCAGCCATTTTGATCTTGGTAGGCTTCTTCAAAGATGTGGCTTTCTGCTTGGCTTGTTCTGTTGCTAAGCTTTGTTGATAGACTTTGTTTAACTCTGCAGCCATTGCTTTAGCTATTTCTCTATCCTTTTGCACTTGCATAGCTTCTGCTTCTTCTTGTTCAATCTGTATCTTCCTAGCTAGAGCTTCATCTGAATCAATCAACTTCTGCTTTTTCATTGGTTGATCAGATTCAACTAGCTTTGCCTTACCCTTTTCTTTGCTTATCACCTTCTCTTTACTTGAAATCTTTGAAGCATCACCTCTTTCTTTGATGACAACTCCTTTGGCCTTTGAGATGACCTTGGGAGTATCGCGCTTTGCTTTGATTAGAGTTTCTGCTATTTCAATATCTGTGAGCACTTCTTTCACTGTTTCTGCTGCTAAGCTTGTACCAGCAGTAGTAATGGTTTTTGTTGCTTGCTCTGTTACTGCTGCTTCTTGGGCAACATTTTCTGCAGCTACTTGCTCTCCCTCAAACTTTGCATTCTCTTGCTCCCCCTTAGCTTTAGCATCTTCAATATTGTCTTCAGCTTCTGACTCCCCCTTTTTGGGAGTATCAGGCACTGGTTTCCTCCTTCTGAGTACAAATTGCTTCTTCTTCTTTTGGAGAATCAATTTCCTTACCATTTGCTTCAATTGGAGGATCTGTTCTTGTTGTGACAGAACTATGAGTTTAAGCTCTTCAATCTCTTGGCCTTGTTTGATCACATCCATATTGATATTCCCCATTGCATCCATCAATTCTTGATAGTTATATCTGTCCTCACCTTCTCTAGAAGTATTACCCTCTTTTGAAGGATCATTGGATCTTTTATTAGTGGAAGTCTTCTGCCTAGCAGAAGCACTATCCACCCCCGTGGTTTCTTGGCACCTGGGACCTTTGGATGATTGCTCACCCAAAGTTGCCATGGGGAAGGTCTTAGAGATGTTACCACTGTCCTTCTCTGTGCTAGCAGAAGTAGTGGCAACCTTCTCACCCATATGCTCTTCCATCTCCTTAGAGAGCACCTCCTGAGGGTTGGGAGACACCCTATTGGTTTCCCTTTGGATATTCTCTAAAGGAGAATTCTTCCTTATAGGGCTTAAAGGCTGAGTGGGTGAAGGTACAAGAAGGGAAGGAGCCTTCTTTACCTGTTTCCTTTTGTAAGTTTGGGTGATTGGAGAAGTGGGCTTATGAAGTAGAGACTGTGGGATTGATATAGAGTGGGAAGGTTGGGATTGGCTAGCAGTGGGATGGTCTAATGGGGGCCTTGACCCTGCTGCCATACCTTCTTATGGTTGGGACACCACCATCATTGTTGAGAACAATGGGGTGTCAACTCCTTCCGAGTCCCTAGCAGATCTTCTCATGTTTGAGAAAACCTTGACTTTAGGGGGTTTAGGTACATATACCCCATCAAAATGAGGTATGTTCGTCAATTCATTAGTAATAACTGACTGAACAAACCTGGAATACATGAAGAAACTCTTCTTGTTGTCCAGATTTGAGACAAGATCATTGAAGATCATTTGAGAAAAGTTGTATTTTCTAGCAGTGGATAAACATACCAATGCATAGGCAATTGGACTACTAAATTGGCTCCAGCCAGTTGTTTTCTTAGAAATGCAATGCATCAGAGTATGAACAAAGAACCTCCATTGGGGGTGAAAACTTAGCTTTGAAAAACTTGAAAATCCCCATTTGGCCTTCATACCCCATTCTTGAAAGAGTTGAGAATAGTTCCTCATTAGGAATAGAGGTTATACCTGCCGCATCATCTAGACGTAGACAGATGCGTAGTACCTCTTCAGTAACGTTTAGGGGTTTTTCACACACCCTTGTCTTTATCATTTGCACACCATTCTCAGTAACAATGGTGGCATTAGCCCAAAACTACCTCTGATGCTCTATGAAGATGGTAGGAGACACGGTGAGCACATGAGCAATATGACTTGTCCTTAAAAAGTCGACTATCTGGTGAAAACCTTCAACTTGTTTTGGCTTTTGGAGCATGGCTATCTCGTTGTGTTCATCAATAAACGCCATTGAAGTCATTAAACTTGAGTGTTCTTGCCTGAAAACTTGGTACTTGAGAGAAAAGGGGTTAGAGCACAAGTGAACAGTATGCAAAGAGTCGTTATGAACTTTTTAGGCGGGCAAAGGATATTTATAGTATTCGGTACAAAAGCAGTATTAACCACTAGCAGTATTAACTAACTAGCAGTATTAACCACTAGCAATATTAACTAACTAGCAGTATTAACTAAGAGCAGTATTAACCACTAGCAGTATTAACTAACTAGCAATATTAACTGAGAGCAGTATTAACTAACTAGCAGTATTAACTGAAAGCAGTATTAACCACTGGCAGTGTTAACTGTGCACTAGCAGTATTAAAACTGTACTGACAGTACTAAAACTGTACTGGCAGTATTAATCATACTTACACTTTTAAGCTTGTGATGAACTGAGTACTGCCATACATTTCCTGAAAAAGAAGATTAGTAACACCAAGAATAAACAATATACAGGTATTTAACCACTTTTTGAGAAGGGACTTATTCAGAGTTGATCATTCCCACACTTGTTACCAAGAAAGTGAATCTACCCACATCAAAGGCTTTGGTGAATAGATCAGCAAACTGGTTATCAGTATGAACTTTTACAACTTGAATAAGTTTCTTTTCATTGCAGTCTCTTATAAAGTGATACCTGATCTCAATGTGCTTTGTCTTTGAGTGCTTGACAGGATTATTAACAATGCTAATAGCACTGCTATTATCAATAAAGATTGGAGTGTGTAGAAAGGTTACCCCATAGTCCAACATTTGACTCTGAATCCATAACACTTGAGAACAGCAACTTGCAGCTGCTATGTACTCTGCTTCTGTTGTAGATGTAGACACTGTGGTTTGTTTCTTGCACTGCCATGAAACTAGTCTTGCACCCAAAAACTGGCATCCTCCAGAAGTAGATTTTCTGTCCAAATTTGCTCCACCTAAATCACTGTCTGAGTATGCAAGTAGGTCAAATGATGAGTCATGAGGATACCAAAGTCCCAATCTAGGTTGCCCTTTGAGATATCTGAATATCCTCTTAACAGCTTGAAAGTGTGATTGCTTTGGCCTAACTTGAAATCTTGCACATATACAGACTGGAAACATTATATCTGGCCTAGAGGCTGTAAGATACATGAGAGAGCCAATCATGGATCTATAATGATGAACATCCATATCCTCCCCCTCAAGATCTGCTGTTATCTGCTTGTGTGTCTCCATAGGTGTGCTGGCAGGCTTTGAATCTGAGAAACCAAACTTGGTTAGAATATCTTGCACATACTTGGACTGATAGATAAAAATACCATCTGACTTCTGTTGAACTTGGAGTCCAAGAAAGAAAGTAAGTTCCCCCATGGAACTCATTTTGAACCTTTGATGCATTAGTTCCTCAAACTCCTTGCACATATTGTCTCTTGTGGATCCAAAGATAATATCATCCACATAGATCTGGACCAGCAATATGTCCTTCTTCTTTCTCTTGATGAACAGAGTCTTATCAATGACTCCTCTTTCAAAGCCATTTGCCAAGAGATAGGATGACAAAGTGTCATACCATGCTCTTGGTGCTTGATGCAGTCCATAAAGTGCTTTCTTCAATTTGTATACTCTGTCTGGATAGCTTGGGTTTTCAAACCCTGGTGGTTGACAGACATATACTTCTTCTTCAATTGAGCCATATAGAAATGCACTTTTTACATCCATTTGGTAGACTTTGAATCTCATATAAGAAGCATAGGCCAGGAATAATCTGATTGCTTCTATCCTAGCCACTGGTGCAAATACTTCTTCATAATCTATTCCTTTTTCTTGAGTATACCCTTGTACCACCAACCTTGCTTTGTTCCTTATTACTATACCTCTTTCATCTCTCTTATTCCTGAATACCCATTTTGTGCCTATTGCTCTTTGACCTTTAGGAAGGTCTACCAGATCCCAAACATCTTGCAGCTTGAATTGTAGCAGCTCTTCTTGCATAGCTTCTATCCAGCTGGACTCTTTCATAGCATCATGAGCCTTCTTAGGCTCAAGTTGGGATAGAAAGCAAGAAAGCACTGTATGCTGTTGGTCTTGCATATCTTGCAGCCTGCTCTGATTTCTAGTCATCATAGGAGAAGATATATCTCCTATTACCAGCTGAGGAGGATGATTCTTTTGAGTTCTGGTGTGATGACTAGGTTCTTCATTGAGTCCCACCTCTAGATTAGAGTCATTCAACTCAACTGTGGTGATTTCAGCAGCTAATTCAGATTCTTTATTTTCTTGATTCTCCTCATCTCTTCTTTCTTCTTCACTTTGATTTAGTACAGTAAATGGCTCCTGTTCACAGAATTCAGGAGGTTTCTCTATAGGCGTAGGAAAGATCACAGATTGAGGTATACTATCTTGAACTTGTGTAGTCCCTGATCCTCCACTTCCTGAACCTGCATAATCATCACTACTGAAACCAAAAGAGTTAGTTAGTGAATCAATGTCAAACAGCCACTGAGGACCATACCCAATAGGATTTGGTGTGTTCTCATTGCATTTGACATTGTCACTTTCTTCAATTATTCTAGAAGAAGAGTTAAACACTCTGTAAGCCTTACTCTGAGATGAATACCCAACAAGAAATCCATCATCTGCCTTGCTATCAAACTTACGTAAGTGAGATTTGGTATTGAGTATTGTACAAGGACACCCAAAAGGTTGGAAAAATCCAATAAAGGGTTTTCTTTGATTTAAAAGCTCATATGGGGTCTTGTTCTTTGGCTTGACTACTAGTACTCTGTTTTGGACATAACAGGTAGTATTAACTGCTTCAGCCCAGAAAGTAATTGGCAGTTTAGAATCAGCCAACAGAGATCTAGCAGCCTCTATTAGTGTCCTATTCCTTCTCTCAGCAACACCATTTTGTTGTGGAGTCCTAGGAGCACTGTATTGTCTCTCAATGCCTTTTTCTTCACAAAAGGTGTTTAGATCAAGATTTTTAAATTCAGTCCATTGTCTGATCTAATGACTTTTACTTTTTGATTAGTTTGGTTTTCAATTCTTAGGATAAAGGATTTGATCAGTCCACTTGTCTCATCCTTAGTCCTTAGAAAATATACCCAAGTAAATCTAGAGTAATCATCAACAATAACTAGGTAGTAAGATTTCTTGCCTATACTCATAACATTTGTAGGACCAAACAAATCCATATGCAATAACTAGAGACAAGAAGAAATTGAATTTAACTCTTTGGACTTATGAGAAGTTTTGTGTTGTTTGCCTTTAAGACAAGCCACACAATGATCATCACATGAAAAGACCTTTGATGGTAAACCTCTTACAAGGTTGTTTTTAACAAGTTTGTTCATTGTCTTGAAATTCATGTGACACATCCTTCTGTGCCATAGAGAGGATTCATCCACAGAAGCTTTTGAAACAAGACAGTTCAGGGATGAATCACTTGAAACATTGTCCATATCTAGACAATACACATTGTCCTTTCTTGGAGTTCTAAGTAGTATCATGCTTTCATCAACTACCTTGAACCCTGGAGCAAGGATCATACATTATGTATTGGTAAATAATATGCTATGTTGTTTGTCACAAACCTGTGATACACTTAACAGGTTGTATTTTAGCTGATCAACATAGTAGACATCCTCAAATGTCATCTTACCTTTTGTAACATTACCTTTTCCACTTATTTTTCCACCTGTAAGATTATCTCCAAATGCAACATGTCCTCCATTGATATGCTTAAAATCCTGAAGGCATGTCATGTTGCCTGTCATGTGCCTAGAGCAACCACTATCAACATGCCATATGCTCTTCCCCTTGAGCTGTTGGTTGCCCAGCACATAAGATAAACCAGTCAGTATGAAATAGGAACCCAAGCCACAGTGGTCTTGGGTACCCCTTTCTCATCAAAATATTTGCATTCCTTCTTGACAAGATTTTTAAACTTTGACTCCTCATTACTGGAGTACTTAGTCACAATAATAGGTTTAGATGCACGTTTTCTAGAAGCAGTACTGGTGTTAGAAGCACTAACTGCATTGGCAGCACTTGCATGCTTAGCAGTACTAACCTTGTTAGAAGTAGTAACTGTGTCAGCAGCAGTAACTGTATTTGCAGTAGTAACCATTGAAGAAGTACTAACAGTGTTAGAAGCATTAATCTTTTCAGCAGTACTAACACTGGTAGCAGCAGTATTGCTATTAGCAGCACTATCCCTGTTAGCAGCACTAACAGTTTTAGTGCTTCTAGGCACCCACATTAAAACACTTTCTTTTAAAACCTTTTTCTTCATTTGGCCTTTGGTTACAACAGATTTCTTAGCCATATGTTTCTTTCCAGTCTCCTTATAACCAACAGGTTTTTGCACAAATCTTTGAAAGTTCATCCTTTGGTTAATAGGATTGAAGAAACAGTACTTAGCCAAATGATAAAACTTGCCACATATGAAACAAGGTTTTGGTCTGATTATCTTACTCAGATCAACTCCTTGTTTCTGAGCCCATTGATTATTCCATTTTCTTTTATTACCTCTCTTTGTACCAGAATTTGGGCTCTCAGATTTATTGTAAGCACACTGTTTACAAGGGTCAGGATTCACAACCGTGGTCTGTTTGTAATGGACCTTGTTAGCTTTTCCTTTGGTCTTCTCTATCTCTTTAGACTTGACCCAGATTTTTCCACATCCCTAATTGGTGATAATGTTGTTTTCTAAGGGTATCTCTTTACTCACAGCATTATTCCTATTCCCACTGGCTTCTTTCTCAGTCAAATCCTTAACCACCACCTCATCCAAAGGATCTATCTTAAATGCTTTCTCAGACAAGTCCTTTTTCTCCTTGGTCTCTAACAAATCTGATGTAGGAGGGATATAATTGTTGTTGTAAGGAGGGGGTGTTATTGTATCCAACACCAGGCTTCATCTTATCATGAATCTGAGCCTTTAGAAGAGAATCCATTGCTTTTGAAGCATATGAAAACGTTTCTATGTCAAGCTTAACCTTAGATAGTTCTTCTTTCAACCTATCATTCTCTTCAATGGACTTAGACAATTTGGTCTCTAACTCATTCTTTTCCCACTTCCAGTAATTTGTGTCATAAGAGTGTTGAAGTTCATTGGCTTGAAAGCCTTTGATTTGTTCTTCAAACCTCTCCACTATCAACACATAATCTCTTCTGTCCTTTTCTAATCTTTTGAGGTCATCACACATGCTTTGGTTGTGATCCCTGTATCTTTTGACAGTGTCTATGCAAGATTTAGTGCAAAGATTAGAAATTAACTCAGAGGGGAGATCAGACACCTCTGCCATAAGAGCTTGATTCTGAATGGCTTCCTCAGCTTGGTCACTCCAGTCAAATCCCATCCCTTGTTGAGAGACAAGGGCTTGAGCAGAGTTCTTGTTTTGATTGTAGCCTCCATTCTGAGTTTGTTGATGGTTGTTATTTGGCACACCATTTCTGCACTCTCTAGCAAAGTGTCCCTTCATGTGACACTTATAGCATTCCACCTTTGTCTTGTCAAAACCAACACCATCTTCTCTTTTCTGAGAGAAGTTGTTCCTCCCAGTTCTTTTAATAAATTTCTTCACCCTCATAGATAACATGGCCATCTGCCATTTAATTTCCATCTCCTCCAGATCATCAGGGTGAAGTTGTTCCAGATCATCATTGATCAAGGATTTTCAGTGTGACTGGACAAAAAGGCTTCAAAGATAGTTTCAGTGTCTTTTTCTGAATTCACTCCACTAGCAGCACTAACTGCTTCAAGGTTAGCAGTAGTATCAGTGGATGCTGATAAAAGTGCTGCATTATGAATATAACCAGTGGGCTTCTTCTTGGCTTCTACCTCAGATTCAAAGACTCTTAGATCATTATACAAATCATCTAGTTCCTCCTCTTTCAGATTGTCACTTTGTCTATATGAGACAGTGTACATAGTCCATTCATCCCCAAGAGATCTGAGGAACTTCCTGTTGATATCATCTTGCTCCATCTTCACTCCTACAGTTGCCAGTTCACCAATGAGCTTGTTGAACCTATCAAAAGTTTGAGTCATAGACTCATTCTTTGAAGAAGTGAAGTTCTCATACTGCTTTAGAACATCCCTCTGATTTCTTTTGATGCTTTTAGTTCCAGCAAATCTTTTCTCTAGAGCATTCCAGAGAATCTGAGCATCAGTGCAGTTGCAAAATTGATGCTGATATTCATTGGGGATGGCCAAAAGCAGAGTGCTCAAGGCCTTCATCTCTGTTTGTATGATCTTTCTCTCACCATCTGTCTTTGGTGGAGGTCTTTTCCCATCTGGTCCAATCTTTCCTGCTTCATAAGGACCATTCTCAATGATATCCCACATTGAGTAGTCAGTGAGAAGAATGTATTGCCTAATTCTGATCTTCCACATGTCAAACTCACTGGGTTTGAGCATTGGAATCTTAGAGACCAAAGTACTGTTTGATTCTGCAAAGTTTTCCATGATGAATGAATAGATGTTTCTGAGAGAACTACTCTGATACCACTTGTCAGGATCGAATTCTCAACAAGAATAAATACTCAGAAACAATATCAAAGAAGTTTGCGGAATAACACTTTGATATTCAATATAACAGTAAACAAACAATATAAATTTGATGAACAACTGGTAAACTTCTATTGAATGCTTTAAATCACAAGATTACACACACAACCTCAATCTTGAAGAACAGACTCTTTCAAGACGAATTCTACTTCTCTAGAATTAGGAACTATGCCTTGAGGTTGATTTTCTCTAGAACAAAAACTTAGAATGAATAATTATTATTTAAACTATTCTATCAATTCTATACATATACTGAATAAAAGATAATTACAATTAATAAAATATCTTCAGAATATCTTCCATGAATATCTTCAGTTTATCCAGCTGTCATTCTTGTAATTCGGATCTCCATCTCATAAGCAGCACTAATCACCTTGGAAGTATTAACTGAAACTTGCAGCATTAACTACTAAGCAGCACTAACTTCTAGCAGTACTAACTAGCTAAGCAGTACTAACTTTGACTAGCAGTATTAATTCTACTAGAAGTAGTAATACCTAGCAGTATTAAACTTGAATTCCTCTGGCAGTAGTAATTTTGTACTAGCAGCATTAAACACTTAAGCTTTTCTTCAGTTCCCAACATGGAAGCATAAATGAAACTCCATTATCCAACACCAAAACATGGATAAGTTCCAAGATGCTAAAATTATAAATTAAGGATACACTCTATGCCGAAAACAACACGAAAACATGGATAATACACTATCCAAAAATAATACCTTTCGGTGACGAGGGAGACCCGTTTCCATTGAACGTGGTAGGAACACATAAGTATGTCACTAATCCAATGTTGTCATGTGGACCTCTAGACATAGTATCCATACGCCCAACGACTTCTAACAAGTTTGACCTCAAGAGTCGATTAACCTTAATGTCCATTTCGATGAACAACAACTCAAGGATCACACAATTAGTGCCTACCTCCAAGGTAGCACCTCAAGCATAGTGGTTTTTAGTGCTACCCTGCTGGATAACACTCAAGACTTAACTCTCCTAGTGCCTACTTGCAGAATCATTCCAAGCACAAACTTAATACAAGAGTCCTGGATTCCAATCCCGTAATACCCGATGTTCCGGAGTCCAACCCCACATGGTTCCTCTCTATAGAACTAACACAATAACAATGTAACACCCGTAATTTCTAGAGTATCTACTTCATAATTTTGGGAGTCGTTTGACCTCTAGGACGAAAATTTAATAAGATTTTTATGATCAAATAATAGTGGAACCATCGAGGATCGAATCGGGTGCGAAAGACAATAGAAAAGGACGAAAACAGTGCCCGTGACCTGGGGCGCGACCCTGAGTCGTGGCTTAGGCCATGTAAGTCGCTGGATGTTTGTCCAAAGGACACGTACGACTTCCCACGCGACCTTAGGTCGCGGGAATGGCCGCGGGAACGTAACCTGCAGATTTAAGGAACGATTTTGGGGATTTTACTCACTCACTCACTCCCTCTCCTCCAACCTTCTTCTTCATCTCCCTCTCTATAGATTAGGGTTTTGAGGATGCTTGAGGACCAACTTTGGAGGCCATTGGGAACATTTCTTGAAGGTTTATGATAGCAAAGTGAAGGTAAGATCTCCATCTCAAGCTAAAAGCTAGGGTTTGATATTTTTCATTCTACCTCTTACATCCTTCAACTTTGGTGTATGTTGGTAGCTTGGTGATGAAGGAAACCTTGTGGGAATGTTGGATCTAATATCTAGAGAGGTCCCTTGACTAGCGGCTCACTTTTGGGGTTGGAACCTAGGTTTAACTTAACCTAGCAAGGTGAGTTCAAGTTGATTTGTGAAAATGTTGTACATGCCAAAAATGTCTATTTTAGAGTATTCATGTGTTTTACATGATTATTATAAAATGTTGAAATCTTTAATGAGTTTTGCTATTTGAACAAATGAGATTTTATAAATCTTGTGAAAACACCATATTTGGGATTTTTAGGAATTTTGATAAATAAGTCATAAATGAATGGGTTTTGATGTTTTATTGTATAAATGGAGATTATTTGGTTAAAAGACACTTTTGGCGTTTGTTTTGGAGAAATGCTTAATTTTGTGTTATCATATGTTTTTGAAGGAATAAATGGTTTAAATTCATTTGCAAAGAAATTTGTCCCAATCTAAATTGTGTTGGAGTTTATTCATGTATTGTGGAGCGTGTGTTTGCATGACGCGAGTCGATTGCGTTTTATTATTTGGGGACCTTTATTTGTTGGTCAAAAAGGGGTTTGAGCACTTTAGCTTGGTGTTGACTTAAAAGAGTCTTGGAGACAATTGGCCGGTTTTAATGGCTAAGTGTAGAGCCTAGTTATGATTTACATACTAATGCACCTTGTTGCATATTGATGTTAATTACATGCTCGAGTGCGTTGGTCATTTCTGTGTAGTCATGTAATGTTAGACTGTGTTGCATTGGATCCATAGGTACGCAAGTCAGTCTTTTTTGGTGGTTAATTAGGTATTGCGGGGTTGGACTCCAGGACCCATGTTTTACGACCGGAAACTTTTCAAGTAGGCACTAGGAGGGTTGAGTCTGGAGGTGCTACCAGAGAGGTAGGCACTAGGACCTCTGCCACTTGAAGTAATGCCTTGGAGGTAGTCTTTAAGTGTGTCGGGCATTCGAGGTGGAATTCGTTGTAAAGTTCACCAAGGTCAACCGACTCTTGAGGTGAAACTTGTTAAGAAGTCGTAGGGACACTTGGGCTTTTATGTTGTGAGATTGCAAGAGTGACATACTTTTGTGTTCCTCCACTCTCAACGGATACGGGTCTCCCCCGTCGTCGGCCAATAACATTGTAATTATTAACGTCTTACTTTATTATCGTTTAGGTTGGGTGGTTGACTGTAAATGATGACCTTAATATTGGATTCCCTCCACGTATATTAAGGTTTGAATGAAATATGTCATTCCCACATTTTGATATTTGGGTTCCTTCCATTCTACGGTCGTGTGAGTATTGGGCCTAGTGTCTGTGTTTTCGGTGACATATTGTATATGTGGGTATTTAACCATGATTTAAGGGTTGAGAATTTTTCCCCACCCGTGCTTGGATGTTTTGGGATACAACGTTTTATCCACGTTTCTTAAATTGGGAGTCAATTCCCATTCTCGTTGTGCGTGAGTGTTGGGTTGCATCATTTTATAAAGAATGCTTTGTAATAAAGTGTTAATCTTTGAAAATACATGATATTGGAAAATAGTCGTCTCCAAGTTTAAAGTAAATCATTTGAAAGATTATGATTTTAAGTGCAGTTTATTTCATTTAAAGATTATTTATTCATGTAAAACTCTTAAACTCACTAGACGTTAGCCTAACTTTTTTATTTGTCGGCATGTGCAACAGGTTTCGGTTGGGAATAGTTCTAGTGGCACTGTGAAGAGATGAATGCTAGTTGTGTGCTCGAGAATAGAGTAGCTTGGTGAAGTCTTCCGCATCTCATGGGGTTAGCAACTTGTATTTGGGTTAAGTAACACCCGACTTTGGTTTAGTCCTTGTATAAGACTGAAGTTCATAATTGATAAGGTCAAATGTAGAACTTTATTTGGGGGTATATCAAGTCTTTGATTTATAGGAAGAAGTCTTATCTTTTACTTGATGTAATAGCGAAATTTTTAATTAGTTACTCTTTCCAAATTTGAGGGTGTTACAAGTTGGTATCAGAACTTTAGTTGGAGGGAATTAGGTGTTAATTTGGAATGCGTAGACTCAAACTAGTGTCATTTTAAGTGATTAAGAGAGAAAATTACCCCAATAGGTACTTTAAGGTTGGTTGTTTTGAGATTGATGGAGTCACTAGGAACGGGAATCACGTCGAGGGTAGCAAGGATGATCATGTACAGTACATTCATAATTGCACCTGGCCAGTGTTATGGTGAACCTACGAGTTACATGTATATACTTGGACAATTGAGATGTGACAACCGTTGGGGTAGTGAAGGAGTTTTTAAGTGGGTAGCCGTTACAAGAGGCTGATGATTTTTAGCGTTCGTCACTTGGAGTGACAGTAAGCATAGTGATTACATTAAGTGGACCATTTCAGCTCGAAATGATTGGTTGGATTAGAACCATAGACTTTTGGAATCGACATTATTCGAGGGAAAATTGTAAAGTGAACCTATGAAATCCTTAATTATTGTCTTAAGATGTTTGAGCATCCAGATGACAATAGTGTGACTAGGAATTGAGGAGCATAGTTTCGTGACGTTGAGTGCCGATCAAATTCATGCACTAAATTTATTTTGAATTAAATTGCATCTTTTATTTTTTATGCTTCTAAAATCATCATGTGGATTATATTACAAAATCTTGGAAAGATGTTTGGCACACACAAGGTTTAAACCAGGATTTTAAACATGTATAAAACTATTTGATTGCATGAGGTTGCAAACTTTGTTGAGACTTTCTTTATTCTCATTATTGTCCAACGCTGTTTTCGGATATTGCAATGTTCGTATTTTGATGTTGTTTAGGGTCTTGGACAAGTAACTATGGTTTATGACTTTAACATTGGACCTCCTCCACATATGTTAAGATTTTGGATGCAGAGTTATCTTCCATTATTTTGATGTTTAAGTTTATTGGAAATTTTATTCTGTGTGAGTTTTGTTGAGTCTTATGGAGTATTATGTTACGGTGTCTTGCAACGTATGAACGAACATTGAAATATGTGGGCTAGATTCACTGCATGTGTTAGTTTATGATTTATTGAGAAATTTATTTCATGAGAGTTTTGTTGGTAAATGTTACCCCATATGCTATTTTGGAGTTTCAATGTCGTGTGATTTCACTTTTGAGTTTTATACAAGTATATTCGCCGTACACTACTTAGTGGATGAGTCGATTTAAACTTTTGATATGAGTAAGCTTATGAAAAACCTAGGATGGTTCGTGTTTAACTGATGCATTGAGCATTCTTTGATTTTCGGTTTTATCATTATTGTGTCACGAAACGCATTATATCGATTTGCTAGTATGCATGGCCTCGTAGCAACTATCTTTGGTCAGGAGTATTTTATTCATATAGCCTAGAGTTGGAAATGGATTTAAAATTTATTCACATTTAAACCAAATCGCATGCATCTATCGTTTTACTAAGTTTGAGAAATAAACTTATGTATGCTAAGACCGTAGTGGTCTAATTAAAAATTCTGTGTGCATCTTTTGTTATCGCCATTATTAGCGTGAGTAGTGTCAGGATCGAATTCTTAACAAGAATAAAGTCTCAGAAACAATATCAAAGAAGTTGCGGAATAACACTTTGATATTCAATGTAACAGTAAACAAACAGTATATGATCAACAACTGTTCAACTTGTATTCAATTATCAAATCACAAGATTACACACTCAACCTCAATCTTGAAGAACAAGCTCTTTCAAGACGAATTCTACTTCTCTAGAACTAGGAACTATGCCTTGAGGTTGATTCTCTCTAGAACAAAAACTTAGAATTAATTCTGTATATACTAAACTATTCTATACAATCTATATATAAACTGAACAAAAGATAATTACAATAAATAAAATATCTTCAGTATATCTTCCATGAATATCTTCAGTTTTCCATGTTTATCTTTAACCACGATCTCTTCATCATTATCTTCATATTATCTTAGAAGCAGCATTAACTGAGTCTTGGCAGCATTAACTACTAAGCAGCACTAACCACTAGCAGTATTAACTAGCTAAGCAGTACTAACTTTGTTCAAGCAGCACTAACTTTGACTAGCAGTATTAATTCTACTAGCAGTAGTAATACTCAGTAGTATTAACTTTGAAGTCCTCTAGCAGTAGTAATTCTGAACTAGCAGCATTAAAGACTTGTTCACATCTTAAGTTCCCAACAATCTCCTCTAAATCTGAATTTCAAGATGCTTTCAACACTTCTCATTCAGTTGCCCAAATTTGGATCTAGCCCCAGACTTTGATTTACAGTTCTTCTCACCATAATTTTAGCCATCTTTGAATCCTTTGTGCATACCAGTGTAGCTTTAAGCATCCCTTCTAGCTTCTCCTTGCTATGCTCATAGATTTTGTCCACCAGGTAGAATTCATGATAACAGTTGTCAATAGTAATCATGTATACTCCACAGTTTTCAAACAATATCCATTTATCAATCTTCTTGAATATAAACTCATGATTATGATCTTTAATCCTATAAGCCACTCTCTCTGGATCAAACATCATGCACAAGTATTCCATTGCTATCTTGATAAGATTCTCTTCAGTACCTTTCAACACAGGCTCATAGAGTTTCATCCCCACTTTGTATAATTCTTCTATATCAGCTCTTGAACAACTTCTGATAACTCTCCCCCATGTTGAATATGCTTCAAATGAACCACCAGCTCTCTTGATTCTGAAGAAATCCTTTCCATTATCTCTTAGAATGTCCCAAAAGGTAATCTCAGGAGTTTTCATGGAGATTGGAACAGCCTGTACAGGTTTTACTATAGTCATGTACAGCCCCATAAGCTCATCTGATTGCTCTTTGGACTGTTTTGGGTTCTGCATAGGTTCTGTTGAAGGTGTGACTGAAGGTTCTGCTTCAGTTTCTGCTCTTTCTTCCACTTTTGGCCTTTTAGACTGCCTTTTGGAAGCAATTGTCTTCACCTTCTTTGCAGATTTAATTTCTTTACCAGCATTCTCTTGTTCTTCCTTCATTTCTTCAGCATTGTCCTTTGAAGGTGTGGTCTCCTCAGGGAATGGTTGTTGAATATTTAGGTCATGCCTTTCCTTCATTCTTCTTTCAGCCTTTTCCTTTTGAGATGAGTCCCCTTGAAGCTTGGCCATTTCTTTCTTGTACAAATCCTCAACCTGACTGTATGCCATGTTGGTAAACATCTCCCCCTTGACACCAATTGCACCTTTGAGGAAATTTATCATTTTTCTTCTCTCCTGATTGGCCAAAAATGTCTTGGAGGATTGTCTTTTCTGCTTCATTACTGGCATTCTCTGCTTAGACACTTTCACAGAGCTTTTCTTGGCTTCAGTTGCTGCTTTTAAACTTTCTTGATACTTAGCATTTAGTTTTCTGGCCATTATCTTTGCAAGCTCTCTATCTGTTTCTGTTTGAATCTGTTCCTCTTTTTCCATTTGCTCTTGAAGCTGCTTTGCCATCTCCTCATCCATTTCAATCTGACTCCTCTTCTTTGAAGGCAGTTCAGTTTCAATAAGCTTTTCCTTTCCCTTTCCCTTTGTATCTTTCAAAGTTGCTTTACTTGATTCTTTTCTTTTCTTTGAGCCTCCTCCTTCATTAATGATCACTCCCTTGACCTTTTGACTAGACTTAGGAGTGTCATTCTTGGCTTTAACCAATGTCTCTGCAATCTCCAGTTCCTCTACAGAGAGCCCTGTTACTGCTTCTTCTGTTTATGTTGCTTCTTTTGTTTCAGCAGCATTAACTGTTTCTGCTGTTTCAGCAGCATTAACAGTTTTTGCTGCTTGAGCAACTTCTGTTTCTGCCTCTATTGCATCCTCTGTCTCCCCCTCAACTTCAACTCTCTTTTCAGCTGAACTTTCTTTTTCTGTTTCCCTTTCTTGCTTCTCCCCCTTGTTGGAAGCATCTTGAGCATTGTTCCTCTTCTTTAGAACAAACTGCTTTCTCCTCTTCTTTTGCAATAACCTTGTCACCATTTTCTTTAGCTTGGCAATTTGGACTTGTTGGGACAGGATTACCAGCTTCATCTCTTCAATTTCTTTCCCTTGTTTAAGAACATCTTGGTTGATGTTGCCCATTGTTTCCATCAATTCATAGTAGTTATATCTGTCCTCACCTTCTCCAGAAGTGTTACCCTCTATTGAAGGATCATGGGATCTTTTTGTAGTGGAAGCCTTCTGCCTAGCAGAAGCACTATCCACCCCCGTGGTTTCTTGGCACCTCGGACCTTTGAATGATTGCTCATTCAAAGTTGCCATGGGGGAGGTCTTATTTATGTTACCACTGTCCTTCTCTGTGCTAGCAGAAGTAGTGGCAGCCTGCTCACCCATATGCTCTTCCTCCTCCTCAGAGAGCACCTCCTTGGGGTTGGGAGACACCCCTTTGGTTTCCCTATTGATATTCTCTAAAGGAGAATTCTCCTTTAGAGGGCTTAAAGGCTGAGTGGGTGAAGGTACAAGAAGGGAAGGAGCCTTCTTTACCTGTTTCCTTTTGTATGTTTGGGTGATTGGTGAAGTTGGTTTATCAAGAAGAGACTGGGGAATTGATTTAAAGTGGGAAGGTTGGGATTGACTAGCAGTGGGATGGTCTAATGGGGGCCTTGACCCTGCTGCCATACCTTCATCAGTGTGGGACACCACCATCATTGTAGAGAACAATGGGGTGTCAACTCCTTCCGAGTCCCCAACAGATCTTCTCATATTTGAGAAAACCTTGCCTTTAGGGGGTTTAGGTACATATACCCCATCAAAATGAGGCATATCCGTCAATTCGTGGGTGATAACTTCTTGGACAAACCTGGGGTACATATAAAAGCTCTTTTTGTTTCCCAAGTTTGAGACAAGATCATTGAAAATCATTTTAGAAAAATTGTACTTTCTGGCAGTGGCCAAGCACACCAAAGCATAAGCAATGGTGCTACTGAACTCACTCCATCCAATAATCTTTTTAGAGATACAGTGCATAAGGGTATGGACAAAGAAACGCCATTGGGGTGAAAATTTGGCTTTTGAGAACTTGAACACACCCAATGGGCCTCCATACCCCATTCTTGTAAGAGTAGAAAATAATTCATCATTAGAGATAGAAGTTATACCAGAGGCATCGTCTAGACGTAGACTGATGCGAATTACCTCTTCAGTAACTGTCAAAGGCTTACCACACACCTTTGTCTTGATCATTTGCACACCATTTTCAGTAACAATGGTGGCATGTGCCCAGAATTGTCTTTGATGCTCGATAAAGATTGATGGCGAGACAGTGAGAGCATGGGCAATGTGGGTTGTCTTGAGGAAATCCACAATCTGGTGGAAACCAGCGGCCTGTTTGGGCTTCTATAGCATCGCGATTTCATTGTGCTCGTCGATGAATGCCATTGATCTTTGAAAATTCTTGCCTGAAAACTTGATACTTGAGAGAGAAAGGGTTTAGATCGCAAGTGAACAGTATGCAAAGAGTCGTTATGAACTTTTTAGGCGGGCAAAGAGTATTTATAGTATTCGGGACATAAGCAGTATTAACCTAGAGCAGTATTAACTAATAAGCAATATTAACGGCGAGCAGTATTAACTACTAGCAGTATTAACTAACAAGCAGTATTAACGGCGAGCAGTATTAACTACTAGCAGTATTAACTAACAAGCAGTATTAACAGCGAGCAGTATTAACTACTAGCAGTATTAACTAACAAGCAGTATTAACGGCGAGCAGTATTAACTAACTAGCAGTATTAACGGTGAGCAGTATTAACTAACTAGCAGTATTAACCACTAGCAGTATTAACTGAGAGCAGTATTAATCACGAGCAGTATTAACTAACTAGCAGTATTAACCACTAGCAGTATTAACTGTGCACTGGCAGTATTAAAGCTGTACTGGCAGTATTAACCATACTTACTCTTTTAAGCTTGTGATATACTGAGTACTGCTATACATATCCTGAAAAAGAAGATTAGTAACACCAAGAATAAACAATATACAGGTATGTAACCATTTTTTGAGAAGGGGCTTATTCAGAGTTAATCATTCCCACACTTGTTACCAAGAAAGTGAATCTACCCACATCAAAGGCTTTGGTGAATAGATCCGCAAACTAGTTATCAGTATGAACTTTTACAACTTGAATAGGTTTCTTTTCATTACAGTCTCTTATGAAGTGATACCTGATCTCAATGTGCTTTGTCTTTGAGTGCTTGATAGGATTATTCACAATGCTAATAGCACTGCTATTATCAATAAAAATTGGAGTGTGTAGAAAGGTTACCCCATAGTACAACATTTGATTCTGAATCCATAAGACTTGAGAACAGCAACTTGCAGCTGCTATGTACTCTGCCTCTGTTGTAGATATGGACACTGTGGTTTGTTTCTTGCACTGCCATGAAACTAGTCTTGCACCCAAAAACTGACATCCTCTAGAAGTAGATTTTCTGTCCAAGTTTGCTCCACCTAGATCACTATTTGAGTATGCAAGTAGGTCAAATGGTGAGTCATGAGGATACCAAAGTCCCAATCTGGGTTGCCCTTTGAGATATCTGAATATCCTCTTAACAGCTTGATAGTGAGATTGCTTTAGCCTCACTTGGAATCTTGCACATACACAGACTGGAAACATTATATTTGGCCTAGAGGCTGTAAGATACATGAGAGAGCCAATCATGGACCTATAATGATGAACATCCATATCCTCCCCCTCAAGATCTGTTGTTATCTGCTTGTGTGTTTCCATAGGTGTGCTGGCAGGTTTTGAATCTGAGAAACCAAACTTGGTTAGAATGTCCTGCACATACTTGGACTGACAGATAAAGATTCCATCTGACTTCTGTTGAAGTTGGAGTCCAAGGAAGAAAGTAAGTTCCCCCATGGAACTCAGTTCCTCAAACTCCTTGCACATGTTATCTCTTGTGGATCCAAAGATAATATCATCAACATAGATTTGGACCAACAAGATATCCTTCTTATTTCTCTTGATGAATAGAGTCTTATCAATGACTCCTCTTTCAAAGCCATTTTCCAAGAGATAGGATGACAGAGTGTCATACCATGCTCTTGGAGCTTGATGCAGTCCATAAAGTGCTTTCTTCAATTTGTATACCCTGTCTGGATAGCTTGGGTTTTCAAACCCTAGAGGTTGACAGACATATACTTCTTCTTCAATTGAGCCATAAAGAAATGCACTTTTGACATCCATTTGATAGACTTTGAATTTCATATAAGAAGCATAAGCCAGAAATAATCTAATTGCTTCTATCCTAGCCACAGGTGCAAATACTTCTTCATAGTCTATTCCTTCTTCTTGTGTATACCCTTGAGCCACCAACCTTGCTTTGTTCCTTATGACTATGCCTCTTTCATCTCTCTTATTCCTGAAGACCCATTTTGTTCCTATTGCTCTTTGGCCTTTAGGAAGGTCTACTAGATCCCAAACATCTTGCAGCTTGAACTGCAGTAGCTCTTCTTGCATGGCTTCTATCCAACTGGACTCTTTCATAGCATCATGTGCCTTTTTATGCTCAAGCTGGGATAAAAAGCAAGACAACACTCTATGTTGTTGGTCTTGCATTTCTTGAAGCCTACTTTGATTTCTAGTCATCATAGGAGAAGATATATCTCCTATTACCAGCTGTGGAGGATGATTCTTTTGAATTCTGGTGTGATGACTAGGTTCTTCATTAAGTCCCACCTCTAGATTAGAGTCATTTAAGTCAACTGAGGTGTTTTCAGCAGCTACTTCTGGTTCTTGATTTTCTTGATTCTCCTCATCTCTACTTTCTTCTTCACTCTGATTTGGTCCAGTAGATGGTTCCTTTTCACATAAATCCACTGTTGGTATGGGAAAGATCACAGATTGAGATATACTATCTTGAACTTGTGTAGTCCCTGATCCTCCACTCCCTGAACCTGCATAATCAACACTACTGAAACCAAAAGAGTTAGTTAGTGAATCAATATCAAACAGCCACTGAGGACCAGACCCAATAGGATTTGGTGTGTTCTCATTGCATTTGACATTGTCACTTTCTTCAATTATTCTAGAAGAAGAGTTAAAAACTCTGTAACCTTACTCTGAGATGAGTAACCAACAAGAAATCCATCATCTGCTTTGCTATCAAACTTACCTAAGTGAGATTTGGTATTGAGAATTGTACAAGGACACCCAAAAGGTTTGAAAAATCCAATAAAGGGTTTTCTTTTATTTAAAAGCTCATATGGGGTCTTGTTCTTTGGCTTGACCACTAGAACTCTGTTTTGGACATAACAAGCAGTATTAACTGCTTCAGCCCAGAAGGTAATTGGCAGTTTTGAATCAACCAACAGAGATCTAGCAGCCTCTATTAGTGTCCTATTCCTCCTCTCAGCAACTCCATTCTGTTGAGGAGTCCTAGGGGCACTATATTGTCTCTCAATTCCTTTTTCTTTACAAAAGGTGTTTAGATCAAGATTTTTAAATTCAGTCCCATTGTCTGATCTAATGACTTTTACTTTTTGATTAGATTGGTTTTCAATTCTTAGGATAAAGGATTTGATCAGTCCACTTGTCTCATCCTTGGTCCTTAGAAAATATACCCAAGTAAATCTGGGGTAATCATCAACAATAACCAAGCAGTAAGATTTTTT
Source organism: Arctium lappa (assembly GCA_023525745.1). Classification (NCBI taxonomy): domain Eukaryota; kingdom Viridiplantae; phylum Streptophyta; class Magnoliopsida; order Asterales; family Asteraceae; genus Arctium; species Arctium lappa. The sequence continues at coordinate 25,026,568 of CM042048.1, read as the reverse complement.
GCCTATACTCATAACATTTGTAGGACCAAACAGATCCATATGTAATAACTGGAGACAAGAAGAAATTGTATTTAGCTCTTTGGTCTTATGAGAAGTTTTGTGCTGTTTGCCTTTAAGACAAGCAACACAATGATCATCACATGAGAAGACTTTTGAAGGTAAACCTCTTACAAGGTTGTTTTTAACAAGTTTGTTCATAGTCTTGAAGTTCATGTGACACATCCTTCTGTGCCATAGAGAGGATTCATCCACAGAAGATTTTGAAATAAGACAGTTCAGGGATGAATCACTAGAAACATTGTCCATATCTAGGTAATAAACATTGTCCTTTCTTGGAGTTCTAAGTAGTATCATGCTTTCATCAACTACCTTGAACCCTGGAGCAAGGATCATACACTCTGTATTAGTAAATAATATGCTATGTTGTTTGTCACACACCTGTGATACACTTAACATGTTGTACTTCAATTGATCAACATAGTAGACATCCTCAAATGTCATCTTACCTTTTGTAACATTACCTTTTCCACTTATTTTACCACCAGTAAGATTATCTCCAAATGCAACATGTCCTCCATTGATATGCTTGAAATTCTGAAGGCATGACATGTTGCCTATCATGTGCCTAGAGCAACCACTATCAACTTGCCATATGCTCTTTCCCTTGAGCTGTTGGTTGCCCTGCACATAAGATAAAATTAGTTAGTATGAATTAGGAACCCAAGCCAAAGTGGTCTTAGGTACCCCTTTCTCATCAAAATATTTACATTCTTTCTTGACACGATTTTTAAACTTTGACTCCTCATTTCTTGAGTACTTTGTCACAATTATTGGTTTGGAAACACACTTGCTAGAAGCAATACTGTTTTTAGAAGTACTAACTGCATTAGCAGCACTTGCATGCTTAGCAGTACTAACCTTGTTAGAAGTAGAAACTGTGTTAGCAGCAGTAACTGTGTTAGCAGTAGTAATCTTTGAAGAGGTACTAACAGTATTAGCAGCATTAAAATTTTCAGCAGTACTAACACTAGTAGCAGCAGTAATACTTCTAGCAGCACTATCTCTGTCAGCAGTACTAATAGTTTTAGTGCTTCTAGGCACCCACATTTTAATACTTTCTTTTAAAACCTTTTTCTTCATGGGGCCTTTGGTTTCAACAGATTTCTTTATCACATGTTTCTTTCCAGCCTTCCTATAGCCAACAGGTTTTTGCACAAATCTTTGAAAGTTCATCTGTAGGTTAATAGGGTTAAAGAAACAATACTTAGCCAAATGGTTTATCTTTCCACAAATGAAACAAGGCTTTGGTCTATTGATTTTACTCAGATCAATGCCTTGTTTTTGTGCCCATTGGTTATTCCAGTTTCTCTGATTTCCCCTTGGTTTATCATGTTTTTGGGGCTCAGATTTACTGCATGCACACTGCTTGCAAGGAATAGGGTTCACAATAGTGGTCTGCTTATAATGAACCTTCTTGTTCTTTCCCTCAGTCTTCTCTATCTCTTTGGACTTGATCCAATGTTTTCCACATCCCTCATTGGTGATTATGTGGTTTTCTATAGGAATCTCACCACTCACAGTATTGTCCTTATCCTTGACAACTTCTTTCTCAGTTTTATCCTTAACAACTACTTCATCTAAGGGATCTATCTCAGTGGCTCCCTTAGATAGGTCCTTCCTATCCTTTGTTTCTAACAAATCTGAACTAGAAGGGATGTAGTTGTTGTTATAGGGTGGTGGTGTAGTATTGTACCCTATTCCTCTTCTCAGTTTATCATGAATCTGAGTTTGTAGCAAAGAATCCATTGCTTTGGAAGCATTGGAAATTTTTTCTACATCTAGTTTGACTTTAGCTAGCTCTCCTCTTAGCTTTTCACTTTCTTCTTTGGATCTGGTCAGTTGAAGTTCTAAGTCATTCTTCTCCCACTTCCAGTAGTTTGTGTCATAAGAGTGTTGAAGCTCATTAGCTTGAAAACCCTTAATCTGCTCTTCAAATCTCTCAACAATCCTCACATAATCTTTTATGTCCTTTTTCCAATCTCTTAAGGTCATCACTCATGTTCTGATTGTGATCCCTATACCTTTTAACAGTGTTAATGCAATTTGGAGAACAAAGATTGGAAGTTACCTCTGTTGGGAGATCAGACACCTCTGCCATAAGTGCTTGGTTTTGGATGGCCTCTTCAGCTTGATCACTCCAATCAAACCCCATACCCTGTTGAGAGACTAGGGCTTGTGCAGAGTTTCTGTTATTATTGAAGCTTCCAGATTGAGCTTGTTGGTGGTTGTTATTTTGAGACATTCCACTTCTGCATTCTCTAGCAAAGTGTCCCTTTTGATGACATTTGTAGCATTCCACCTTTGACTTGTCAAATCCTGCTCCATCTTCTCTTCTTTGGGAGAAGTTGTTCCTCCCAGTTCTTTTGATGAACTTCTTAACTCTCATAGAGAGCATGGCCATCTGCCATTTAATGTCCATCTCTTCAAGATCATCTGGATGGAGTTGTTCCAAGTCATCATTAATGAGAGAAGAATTTCCATGACTTGCCAGAAAGGCTTCAAATACAGTTTCAGTGCCTTTCTCTTGATTTGCTCCATTGGCAGTACTAACTGATTCAGGGTTGGAAGTAGAATCAGTTGATGCTGAAAGGAGTGTAGCATTGTGAACATACCTAGAAGGCCTCTTTTTAGCCTCTACCTCAGATTCAAAAACTCTTAGATCATTATAGAGATCATCAAGTTCCTTTTCTTCCAGTTGATCATTCTGTCTGAAAGACACAGTATACATGGTCCATTCATCACTCAAAGACCTTAGAAACTTTCTGTTAAGATCATCTTGATCAATTTGTACTCCCACTGTAGCTAGTTCACCAATAAGTTTGCTGAACCTGTCAAAAGTTTGAGTCATGGACTCATTCTTGGTTGACATAAAGTTCTCATATTGTTGCTTCAGAATGGCTTTCTGATTTCTCTTGGTACTTTTGGTACCTGAGAATCTCTTCTCTAGAGCATTCCAGAGCATCTCTGCATCAGTGCAGTTGCAGAACTGATGTTGATATTCATTGGGAATAGCCAAGAGCAAGGTGCTCAAGGCTTTCATCTCTGTCTGTCTAGTTTTTCTTTCTGCATCAGTTTTTGGTGGAGTTCTCTTTCCATCTGCACCAATCTTTCCTGCTTCAGAAGGACCATTCTCTATGATGTCCCACATAGAATAGTCAGTGAGGAGTATGTACTGCTTGATTCTGATCTTCCACATATCGAATTCATTGGGTCTGAGCATTGGAACCTTTGAGACCAGAGTACTGTTTGATTCTGCAAAGTTTTCCATGATGAATGAATAGATATTTCTGAGAGAAAAAGCTCTGATACCACTTGTCTGGATCGAATTCTTAACAAGAATAAAGTCTCAGAAACAATATCAAAGAAGTTGCGGAATAACACTTTGATATTCAATGTAACAGTAAACAAACAGTATATGATCAACAACTTGTAAACTTGTATTCAATTATCAAATCACAAGATTACACACTCAACCTCAATCTTGAAGAACAAGCTCTTTCAAGACGAATTCTACTTCTCTAGAACTAGGAACTTTGCCTTGAGGTTGATTCTCTCTAGAACAAAAACTTAGAATTAATTCTGTATATACTAAACTATTCTATACAATCTATATATAAACTGAACAAAAGATAATTACAATAAATAAAATATCTTCAGTATATCTTCCATGAATATCTTCAGTTTTCCATGTTTATCTTTAACCACGATCTCTTCATCATTATCTTCATATTATCTTAGAAGCAGCATTAACTGAGTCTTGGCAGCATTAACTACTAAGCAGCACTAACCACTAGCAGTACTAACTAGCTAAGCAGTACTAACTTTGTTCAAGTAGCACTAACTTTGACTAGCAGTATTAATTCTACTAGCAGTAGTAATACTCAGCAGTATTAACTTTGAAGTCCTCTAGCAATAGTAATTCTGAACTAACAGCATTAAAGACTTGTTCACATCTTCAGTTCCCAATAAGTAGTGATCAAACATTTTCAAAACTGTTTTTATATGTGTAACGCTTGTGAGCACTTTGTACAGCTACCGAGTATAGGGTAGTGGATTTTTATTCGTATGACTAATCGCTATAAAGCTTTTGCATTTAGAAGTTTTATGAATTCTTAAATTGGCATATTAGTTTGAAAAACCTTGAACTCAATCGAGGCTATTTAGTTAAACCCTTCTGTAGAGAGAGTTGTAATTAAGGACTAGAGGAGTCCTTGGTAATTGAAGTGTCGGATGACTGATTGACTGGTGGTTAGTTTTGAATTTTGGGATTTCAGTTCTGTGAATCGGTGCATGCATAAATAATTGAGGTATTAGATTTATAATTTCTCCCACTTAATTAAGTGGTGATCTTTCGGTTCCGGTAAAACTACGGGTTAAGCATTTGTGGTTGTTTGCTTATGGTTGGATATGAATTAATGGGTTGATTGTTCGACATCATGTATGAGTGGAGGTGTGCCATCCGGGTGAGTCTTCAGGAATAAAGGGAATGTTGTGGTTCGTTTATTAGGGATGTAAGATTGGAATTTTAGTGCCCTATTAGGTGTCAACTTTAATTCCGCAATGCAATATGGAATTAAATATTTGACGGTATACCCACATTTGCAGTATAGTTATTTCAAGGATAGGTGTTGACATTCGATTTTGACGACAACAACCGTTGGGTGATACAGTGCTTTTCCAATGAATCATGTGTGTTCGTATTCGTAATTTAAGTGGTAACCTTAAGGAGTTTAGATGCTGGCAACTAGGGATCGATCATTGGTACTTTGGTAATCGACAAGGCTTTCGCCAATCTATCAACCGATGCTTGAATGCATTATGGGAGTTATGTAATCCTAGAGTTTGGGGTAATCCGCTATCTATAGAGTATAATGGTACGTTTCTGGGTGAAACATCAGACAAATGCTTTAATTTAGGGGATATTTGGGAACCCTTGCAGATGTTGTGCTTGTGTCGGTTTGAGGAACAAATTTATTGCTGTGTGGAATCAGACCAAGCTAGTGTTAGGAATTTCGTTAAGGAAAGGACGATAAATCCTTTGTGGTATTGGTTATTGGAGAAATTTGATGAAAAGGTCGGGATAGACCTTAAGTAGAAATCGACTATTGAGGAGACCTTGGTTTGTCGATACTAGAAATATCGTTTTTATAACAGCAACGAGTGATCAACTCATCAATTTTATACGGGTTCCTTGCCACTCGGGTAAAGTCAACTTGGCGGCAGGTACTCGAAGTTGAAAGGAGTACGGTCAATCTAAGGTTGGGAGACAACCGAGATCTTAATGCTAGGAAATTGATTAAATAAGGACTCGACGTTCGTCCCGTCATCAGTGAGATATATCAAGCGTTGAGATTGGGTTATAGCGGATCGTTAAGGCGAACACAGTGGCAATCTTGAATGGGATGTGATCGGGTTCATATTTGGGGTAGAGTATTGTTGAGGCATCCCTTTTGGATAGGAACCATACGTTTTGTGAAAATGATGTCGTCTAAATTTCCCCACTACATGATAGATGACATCTCCAGAATGAGTGGATGAAAAGCCATTTGTCGGACTGGTTTTTCGGAATGAGTGACGTTTGAACTGTCATGTACACCTCCTATAAACTCTTGTGCTCTCCGAAAAAGGAGATGGTGAGATATCGATGTCAGGAGAATCCTGGAGTCCAAGTTTGGTTACCAGGGAGGACGGAAATATGGAAAACCAATCGATCCCGTTAAATATACCATCGGGTGTTTGGTCAGTGCTAGATTTCGAGGACGAAATCTCCTTTAAGGTTGGGAGAATTGTATCCATACGCCCAACGACTTCTAACAAGTTTGACCTCAAGAGTCGGTTAACCTTAATATCCATTTCGATGAACAGCAACTCAAGGCTCACACACTTAGTGCCTACCTCCAAGGTAGCTGTTGTGTCAGAATTGTTTATACAATCCTTTTTTAGATTCACTTAAAATAGAACTCATCACAAGTATACACCTTGAACTACTATCGTCTCTTAACAAGTAATAATGGTATAAGTACCAAGTATCGATCCCACAGGGAAGGTTGGCGAAATCTCTTTCAAAAAGTCCAATTTGTAAAAACCAATTTCAGATGGCGAATTCGAAGAAATCTTTTATGAGAGGTTTGAATTGTGAGTTGTAAATCAGTTTTTAGAGAAAAGCTACGGATACAAGGGTTTATTAAGACACAAAATAGGTAATCCAATAAAAAGATGTTATAACACCTGGACAATCCTACAGGATGATCCTATAGTATTGTCACAGTATCAACTATCGGATCAAATGGCCTCCCAAGATCACACACAGGCTTACGTGATATCGATATGATATCATTTATGTTAGACATCGTGAATCCTAGCACATCACAGTGTTATCATCCTACACCGTATAAGTATAGCATTTGTCAGATGTTATAGCTATTTATAGCCTTATCATATTATCTCAGGTTTTTGTATTTATCTTAACTCTAAAAGTTAATGCCTTTTCATACACAAAAATTAGTTGTCAGTTAATTAAAATGTAATCTTCAATGAAACATTAGTCACCTGAGATAAATAGTAGATAATTGTGTTATATTTGATACACCTCTTTACTTTCATATTTATTCTGGTCTTAACTCTGCCTTACACCCCAAGCTAAGGAGTTAGCTCATGCTAGCTTGAAATGTAAATAACAGAAATTGAAAGTACTGAAAAGTAAAGTGCTGGAAAGTAAATGACTGAAATGTAAATTGCAGAAAAGTTAATGACTGAAATGTAAATTGCAGAAAATTAAATGACTGTAAAGTAAATAGCAGAAAGTAAAGTATGGGAATGTAAATGACAAAAAAAGTAAATTGCAATAAAGTAAATGACAGTAATGGAAATTTCAGAATTGTAAAGTGCATAAATGTAAATGGCAAAGCAGAAAATGGAAGTAAGGAAAATCAAAAAAATATTGCAGTACAACTGTAGTAACTTGGGCTCCAAGTTACAAAACTTGCAGCCCAATGGGTAACCGGAAATCAACTTATGAAAACACTTGCCTGAAATCTTTAGAAAACAAAAGTACCACGGATGGAAATAAATTTCACAACACAACCTTGGAAAATAAAAACAATTTTAGAGAACGGAAAACAAGAAAATTTTATACAAATGCCAAAATACTTATATATTAAACCACCGCCGAAATCAACCACAAATAAGGACAATACTAACAACTACTTAATATTAGATGAGATCTAGTGTTATCGATCATGAAATGAAGTGTCTCTAAACCATAACAAGGCATACATATTTATATTAACACAAACTTGGGCCCAAAGTAATTAAAGTTACACAAAAGTTAATAACTAAAGGCAAGCCCATGGAAACTTCCAAAATTCTGATTTAAGCATAAGGGCTTCGCCCGTTTACCTTCTATCTTCGGCCCAATCATCAACGGCGGCCCAAAAACATAACAGTCCAGTTGCTAATCCTTCAATACTCCTATAGCTTTGAAATCAGACTTCTTCTAATTCTTCTAGGAAGTTGTAGGGTTTTTCCAACATCTGCAAACATAAACATCTAAATCTAAATTAGACCAAATATTACTGGAAAAATAGCATTATTAAACACAAACCTAAGGGAATACTAGAAAGCCTAAATAACACTAAAAAGAGACACAAAGAGACAAATTGGACAAATAAAACAAGTGTAAAATCTACTAAAAAGTGACATAATAGGGTTAATAAACTAACCCTATCAGTAGCACCTAAAGCATAGTGGTTTTAAGTGCCTACCCTGTTGGATAACACTCAAGACTTAACTCTCCTAGTGCCTACTTGCAGAATCATTCCAACCATAAACTCAATACAAGAGTCCCGGAGTCCAATCCCGCAATACCCAAGGTTCCGGAGTCCAACCCCACATGGGTTCCTCTCTACAGAACCAACTCAATAACAATGTAACACCCGTAATTTCTAGAGTTTCTCCTTCATAATTTTGGGAGTCGTTTGACCTCTAAGACGAAAATTTAATAAGATTTTTATGATCAAATAATAGTGGAATCATCGAGGATCGAATTAGGTGCGAAAGACGGTAGAAAAGGACAAAAATAGTGCACACAACCTGGTGCGCGACCCTGAGTCACGGCCTAGGCTGCGTAAGTCACTGGATGTTTGGCCAAGGGAAACTCACAGCTTCCCACGCGACCTTAGGTCATGGGAAAGGCCGCGGGAAGGCAACCTGTAATTTAAGGAACGATTTTAGGGCTTTTCCTCACTTCCTCTCTTCCAACCTTCTTGTTCATCTCCCTCTCTCTAGATTAGGGTTTTACGGATGCTTAAGGACCGACTTTAGAGGCCATTGGGAACATATCTTGAAGGTTTATGATAGCAAAGTGAAGGTAAGATCTCCATCTCAAGCTAAAAGTTAGGGTTTGATATTTTTCATTCTACCCCTTACATCCTTCAACTTTGGTGTATGTTGGTAGCTTGGTGATGAAGGAAACCTTGTGGGTATGTTGGATCTAAAATCTAGAGAGGTCCCTTGAAGATCTCTAGTCTTCATCAAAGGAGGCTCACTTTTGGGGTTGGAACCTAGGTTTAACTTAACCTAGCAAGGTGAGTTCAAGTTGATTTGTGAAAATGTTGTACATGCCAAAAATGTCTATTTTAGAGTATTTATGTGTTTTACATGATTATTATAAAATGTTGAAATCTTTAATGAGTTTTGCTATTTGAACAAATGAGATTTTATAAATCTTGTGAAAACACCATATTTGGGATTTTTAGGAATTTTGATAAATAAGTCATAAATGAAAGGGTTTTGATGTTTTATTGTATAAATGGAGATTATTTGGTTAAAAGACATATTTGGCGTTTGTTTTGGAGAAATGCTTAATTTTTTGTTATCGGACGTTTTTGAAGGAATAAATGGTTTAAATTCATTTGCAAAGATATTTGTCCCAATCTAAACTGTGTTGGAGTTTATTCATGTATTGTGGAGCGTGTGTTTGCATGACGCGGGTCGATTGCGTTTTATTATTTGCAGACAATTATTTGTTGGTCAAAAAGGGTTTGAGCACTTTAACTCGGTGTTGACTTAAAAGAGTCTTGGGGACAATTGGCCGGTTTTAATGGCTCAGAGTAGACCCAGTTGTGATTTGCATACTAATGCACCTTGTTGCATATTGATGTTAATTACATGCTCGAGTGCATTGGTAATTCCTGTGTAGTCATGTAATGTTAAACTGTATTGCATTGGATCCGCACGTAAGTCAGTCTGTTTTGGTTGTCAATTGGGTATTGCGGGGTTGGACTCCGTGATTCATGTTTTACGACTGAAAACTTTCAAGTAGGCACTAGGAAGGTTGAGTCTGGAGGTGCTACCGGGGAGGTAGGCATTAGGACCTCCGCTACTTGAAGTAATGCCTTGGAGGTAGTCTTTAAGTGTGTCGGGCCTTCGAGGTGGAATTCATTGTAATTTTCACCAAGGACAACCGACTCATGAGGTGAAACTTGTTAAGAAGTCGTAGGGAAACTTGGGCTTTTATGTCGTGAGGTGTCATTTGATTAACGTTGTAAGGGTGACATACTTTTGTGTTCCTCCACTATCAACGGATACGGGTCTCCCTCGTCGTCGGCCAATAACATGGTAATTATTAACGCCTTACTTTATTATCGTTTGGCTTTGGTGGTTAACTGTAAATGATGACCTTAATATTGCATTCCCTCCACGTATATTAAGGTTTGAATGAAATATGTCATTCCCACGTTTTGATATTTGGGTTCCTTTCATTTTACGGTTGCATGAGTATTGGGCCTAGTGTCTGTGTTTTCGGTGCGTATTGTATATGTGGGTATTTAACCATGATTTATGGGTTGAGCATTTTTCCCCACCCTATGCTTGGGTGTTTTGGGATACAACGTTTTATCCACGTTTCTTAAATTGGGAGTCAATTCCCATTCTCGTTGTGCGTGAGTGTTGGGTTGCATCATTTTATAAAGAATGCTTTGTAATAAAGTGTTCATCTTTGAAAATGCATGATATTGGAAAAGAGTCGTCTCCAAGTTTAAAGTAAATCATTTGAAAGATTATGATTTTAAGTGGAGTTTATTTCTTTTAAAGATTATTTATTCATGTAAAACTCTTGAACTCACTAGGCGTTATCCTAACCTTTTTATTTGTCGGCATGTGCAACAGGTTCTGGTTGGGAATAGTTCTAGTGGCACTGTGAATAGATGAGTGTTAGTTGTGTGCTCGAGAAAAGAGTAGCTTGGTGAAGTCTTCCGCATGTCATGGGGTTAGCAACTTGTATTTGGGTTAAGTAACACCCGACTTTGGTTTAGTCTTTGTATAAGACTGAAGTTCAGAATTGATAAGGTCAAATATAGAACTTTATTTGGGGGTATATCAAGTCTTTGGTTTGTTGGAAGAAGTCTTATCTTTTACTTGATGTAATAGCGAAATTTTTAATTGGTTGTTTTTTCCAAATTTGAAGGTGTTACAAACTATCACCATATTAACTCACATGCCTATGGATCCAATACATTGCAACCTAAATTACATGACTCCAAATGAATGACTAACACATTCAAAACATGTAATTTTCAGTGAGGATGCAATAAATGCAAATCAAACCCAAAGCTCCACATTGAGATATTAAAACCGGACAAATGTCCCCAAGGCTCATCAGAGTCAAAACCGAGCCAAAAGCTCAACATCCCAACTGACTATACAATAAAAGTCATTAAAAGCAATAAAACGTATCTAATCGACATTTATGCAGATACATGCTCCAAATACTTGATCAAATCAAAACCCACCGTTGGTTGGGATAAACCATTTTCTAATTAAAACCATACCATTTATATTTCCCAAAATGTTCTATAACACAATAATATGCATTTTTCCAAATCACACACACAAAAAGTGCATTATCACCAAATAATCTTCATTTACAAGATAAATCAATAAAAGTACATATATTTAGGATTTGTTTATCAAAATGTCCAAAAATTCAAATATGGGTATTTCACAAGATTTATAAAGTCAATTATACCAAATAGGCAAAACTCAACCATATAATCCAACATTTGGCAATTATCAAGTAAAACACATAAATTCTTTAAAATTGGCATGTACATAGTTTTCACAAATCAACTTGAACACACTATGCTAGATTTATGCTAAATCTAGGTTTTTTACTCTAAATCTTGAGCTTCCTTTGGTGAAGACATGGGATCTTTTAGCAAGCCTTCCAAACCTTATGTCCAAAGCTTCCACAAGGTTTCCTCTATATAAATATTCCAGGTTACACCAAAATAGAAAGAACTGGGAAAGGGGGTAAAGAACACTAAAACCCTAAATTTTTGGAGGGAGAGATAAGAAGATTACCTTAGCCAAAATACTATTGAATCCACCAAAAATGCTCCTCCAAAGTCTCAAAATTGAACCTCAATCTTCCTAAGAACTCAAACTAGGCGAGTAGGATTGGGGTGAAGAAAATGAGGAAAAAAATCCCAAAAATCAGACCTTTTAGAGCCGACATACCTTAATGCGGATTTTCATGCAGGTAAAGTTGCATGAAAGTTGTCCGGATTTCTCAAAAAGTCGCATTAGTCTCTGATTGCGCAATTTCTTCATTTTCATACCCGAAACGATTTCCAACTATCCTCATATGATAATTATATAAAACTCTCATCATTATCATTTTTAATACCATTCGATAAAGTGATTAATCATAAATGGAATCCGAAAATCATAGGTGTTACATATTAGATCTATCATTTTAATTTGGGGTTTTAGATGTTGAGTAGAAATCCGAGCGTTTTTGGTATATAGGAGCTGTGTATTTCTCAGATGAAGTCCATACACTTATTTATATAGTAGATGTTGCATGAAAGTTATGAAGGAAGTAATAAATACAAGAAAGTGGAAAGCCAACAGATTTTGCAAAAAGAAATTAAAAAATTCTAGATTTTTCAAAAAGAAATTAAAAAAATCTAGATTTTTTTCCAAAACTCGTCTGAACTTTTCGGCCGACTTCGGGGTTGCATTCATTTCCACAGGTCACGCCCGTGCACACAAGTTCAAGGTGCTCAACTGGTCCAGAATTTGTACCGCCTGTGCTCGCACGTGAGGGAGACTTTCCTTCAATATATCTTAATCTGTAACACCCGTATTTTCAGGAAAGTAATAAGGCTCCAATTGTATTGATGTGGCCCATGATTTACTAGCATAAACACATACATATTATCACAAAACACTTTGTTTATTAATCACAAGATTACATCAAGTCATAGATCTATTAGTGATTAAACTTTCAAGATAGAATGTATTTGTGTGTGTACTCAATGTGTGCAACAATGTGTTTTACTCTCTCAATCATCACTACCTTTTCACCTTCACTTTCACACACTTAATTCTTGTTCTCTCTATGTCACACACAACATCTAACACAAAGACTTGCTTATATATAGGTCAACATGACCAAGCAAGGTCAAACCTTCTAGAAACAATCACACCTCACACACAAACACAATTACAACAAAAAACCCTCATTTAATCTTGAATACAATTATAGTCTAACAATCTCCCCCTTTGGATTCAAGATTAAAAAAAAATTAGGCAATAATCTTCAGGTCTTCATATCTTCAGAATTAACTTCAACTTTGAAATCTTTTCTGGCTTTGACATCTCGAAAACTTTGACAATTCTTCAAACTTGTCTCTCTCTTTGAATTCACTTTTGCATATTCTGAATAAACAACCTTTCTTTCAAACTCTGACTTTCTCCAACTTTTTCTTTGATAAGCTTTCTTTAACCGTTGACTTTAATCATCTGAAAACTTTATCTTCTCTGAAATCTTTAAAACTTCACTCTGATCTTGAACTTTGATTATTCTCCCCCTTTTTAATGATTTGTAAGAATCAAAATCATTAAAACACTTCAAGATCAGATCCGTCATTGAATGAACTTCCCATCATCTGCTAAGCACATTCTTCATGAACTTTCATCTCCTCCTTATGATGATAGATAATCTCCCCCATATAGGAAAATTATGAATCTCCCCAAAACATGATGTGATAAAAGATGTTGTCTGATCTGAAAGAGCCGTTGAACCATGAATGTATTCATCTGAATCTTTTCAAATTCAAACGAAATAAGAATGGTAACCCTGAATCAACATATGAAACAGTTAGGAATGCCTGTCAGTAACACGAAGTTACTGTGTACAACAAATGTACAATATAAGGAGTTGGTTTGATGTTGACTCCCCAGGACTTCCATTCAATCATTGAAGAACACAAGGTAATTCTATGAATGTGTTGACAGAAAAACATATTCTCTGTGTGTACGTGATTGTGTTTTGAAATAATTAGCAAAAATAATTGTGTTTCATAAGGATCAACATATGTAAATCACTGAGACAGCAATGATTATACATGAACTCAACGTGCATGAGAAAGGGTTGAAGCTGGGGCAACTTTCCTTGTTTTTCAATATCAGCATCTTCCAAGTGAAGATCCGATAGATTATATGCTGCTTCCCCAGAAAATGTGAAACATTCTCTTTTTAAGAAAAGAACGAGTAGCTAGGGAGGTTGTATGCAAGAGATGGCATGGGTTATTTGCCTATTTCAATGATGGTCACGAAAGAAATGTGAACCAATCAGTAATGTGGCTACCCGGCTCAGAAAGATGTTTGGTGCAGAGTTCTGATATTCTTTTAACTCTGTTCTCACACCCTCTTTCTTTTAAACATTTAAGCTCACATCTAACCAATCTCTCATTTCCGTTTTACCTCAGCTCACTCCCACACTCAATTCTTTTAGACCCCTCTCCCCTCAATCACTCAAAGGATTTCTTCCGGGGTAGGAAACACTGGTTATCGTGAATCCATGGAAGATCTAGTAAGCACTCACACCGAATCCCATGTTCCTAAAAGTACATGTTGTTCAATGATTTTCTTGACATGTAAAGCACAAGAAATCATATGTCAGTGTTTGTATGCTCATTCAAAAAATCAAAAATGAAATTTGAGCATTTTGAACATTTAAGATATCTCAAAACTTTATATGAATGAAAAGAATAGAAATGTTTTGAGAATCTGACAATAATTAAGATCAGATCAATTTATCATGAAAAAAAATATTTGGGAATTCAAAGACGTATGTTGTTTATATGAACAATATATAAACATATTATCAATGAAAGCACATTTAAAAATGAAATGACGTTTGATTCAAACAATTATGAATACCAAACGACGGAAGTATTACCATAGAAAGATATATCATTTGATACATGGTAATAACATAATCAATTTGAAAATACTGAACCAGTGTGTGTAGGAATACTTGACAAAGTATATAGAAAAGAAAATACACAAGTATTATTCTTTAAAGAACACACTGCCAGATAAACAATAACTTTCACAAATATCCAAAAATCATTTAAAATTCACACTTCTCAAATCAGAAAAACATTTTAAGATCGTGAAGTGGTTTGAACATTTGAAAAACAATTTTCACAAATGAAAGTTGTTCTTCTTTCACAAGTGTTAGAGTATAAGGATTAGAATATTATACCTGTGAATCAGAATCCTTAACTCCCCCTGGAATGAATATAGCAATTAAAGTATCCTTGACTAGATATCCTCCCCCTTGATATCTGTAAAATATCAATCTTTTTAGATATATTTTTATAAAAGATATAGCAATATAATTTCCAAACTCCCTTTCAAACGAAAAACTTCCTGAAAAGATGTAATCTTGAAAGCATCCTTCAGAAATTATGCTTTGAATACGAGTTTTGAACTGAATTGTCCAAAAGCCATTATGCTTTGAAGCACGGGTTCTGAACAAATTTGTTCAGAAGCCTTTGTCACATAACATATCCTGCAAGAAAAAGATTTTGGTAATCATTATAAAAATGATTCCGCTTTAGTCAGTCAACATATGATGAAATATCCAAAATATATTCAAATAAAGCACAAGATTACAAAAACTCCCCCTAGAATCATGAATTGGCGTTTAACATACCAAGTTTGCTAACTAAAAAGGTAAACCTCTTTTCATCCAACGGCTTGGTGAAAAGGTCAGCCAACTGGTAGTCTGTAGTCACAAAGTGCATCTCGATATCGCCCTTCTCGACATGATCCTTTATAAAATGATAACGCACATCGATGTGTTTTGTCTTGGAATGCTGCACTGGATTAGCAGTTATCGCAATCGCACTCTTAGAATCACAGTAAATAGGGACTCGTTGGTAAGTATATCCGAAATCTTTTAACTGTGTTTTCATCCAGAGGACTTGTGAACAGCATCTTGCGGCAGCTACGTATTCAGCCTCAGCGGTGGATGTAGAAACACAATTTTGTTTCTTAGAAGTCCAACTAACCAACTTATCACCTAAAAATTGACAAGAACCAGAGGTGCTCTTTCTATCCAGTTTGCATCATGCATGATCAGCATCAGTATAGGCAGTTAAATCAAAAGACGAACCCTTAGGATACCAAAGGCCTAACTCAGTAGAACCTTTAAGATACCTAAGAATCCGTTTTACAGCGACCAGGTGTGATTCCTTCGGATTAGCTTGATATCTCGCACAGAAACATGTAGTAAACATAATATCCGGTCTACTCGCAGTTAAGTACAACAGTGAACCAATCATGCTACGGTACACTTTTTGATCTACTGATTTGCCAGAAAGATCTGCATCTAAAAGTGTGCCCGTTGCCATCGGTGTTTTCATCACTGAACTATCACTCATGTTAAATTTCTTAAAAATATCTCGAATATATTTTGATTGATTAATGAAAATGCCTTCGGGTAACTGTTTCACTTGAAGACCAAGGAAAAAATTCAGTTCGCCCATCATTGACATTTCAAAACGAGATTCCATGATTCGTGAAAAGTTTTTACAAAACTTTGGATTTGTAGAACCGAAAATTATGTCATCTACATAAATCTGGATTAGAATCATATCATCACCTTGCTTTTTCAGAAAGAGAGTAGTATCAATTGTACCTTTCTTGAATCCTGAAGCAAGTAAGAATTGAGTTAGAGTTTCATACCAAACTCTTGGTGCCTGTTTGAGTCCATACAAGGCTTTGTCTAAGACATAGACATGATCAGGGTGCTTTGGATCAACGAATCCTTCTGGTTGAGCAACATATACTTCTTCATGCAATATCCCATTTAAAAATGCTGATTTTACGTCCATTTGGAAGACCGTAAAATTTTTATGCGCTGCATAGGATAAAAAGATTCGTATCGCTTCCAGTCGTGCCACAGGAGCAAATGTTTCTTCATAATCAATCCCCTCCTGTTGACAATAACCCTTTCCAACAAGGCGAGCTTTGTTTCGAACTACAACTTCAGATTCATCTCTCTTATTTCTGAAGACCCACTTTGTTCCAATAACGGATTTTCCTTCTAGAAGTGGTATAAGTCGCCAAACTTTGTTCCTCTCAAATTGCAGAAGTTCATCTTGCATTGCCAGTATCCAATCTGGATCGCGCAAGGCTTCTGAAGCTTTCTTTGGCTCGATGGAACTTAAAAAACTTGAATACAAACAAAAATTAGCCGATGTTGCACGTGTTTGTACACCAGACTGTGCATCACCAATGATATTATGAAGTGGGTGAGTTCTTGTCCATTTCATTGTACTTGGAATCGGATGAATTTCATCTTGAGTATTATCTTCCTCATATTCATCATATACTGCAGGTAAGTCTTTATCAACCCCAGATGTGCTCGGGACATCTTGTACAGCCTCTTCTGAAGTAAATATTTCCGGAGCAATAGAAGAATCACTCAGAACTTCTGTTGCAGAATTTGGATCTGCATGCACAGAATCATCATTAGTATCTTCAGAATGTATATGTGTAGATGTACCTGATGTGGTTGATCTTGTGACATTTTCAGAAGGTCCTGAAATATCTGCTATTATAATTGGAACCTCTGAAGTTGATGCGGATATGCTTGATTTTTCAAAATCTGCACAAATATCCATAAAAGCATAAAAAAATAATAAGTCTAATTCAGCTGTAATTTTATTTGAATTAGAAGACTTATTCTATTTGACTTCAGGTTCTATTCCGTCTTGAATAGAAACTTTCTGTTTAAGCTTGAGTTCTGAACTGTTGTGTTCAGAAGTCAACGTTGATGATTCATCGAATGACACATTAATGCTCTCCATGATCGTCTTGGTTCATCTATTGTAAATCCGATAGGCTTTAGATGTTAACGAATAACCAATGAAATAGCCTTTGTCAGCCTTCTTGTCAAATTTACCAAGATTGTCTCGATCATTGAGAAGGTAACACCTGCAACCAAAAGTACGAAAAACTTTAATATTCGGTTTTCGATGATTAATAAGTTCATACGGTTTTTATGTCTTTTGATGACAATCGTGAGGTTTTGTGTGAAACACGCAGTGGCTATGGCTTCAGCCCACAGAAACATTGGCAATTCGGAATAGGCTAACATTGTCCTGCTCGTATTTTATTCGACACGGGTGCTAGTTTCTCTTTCGTATCTGATTTGTTCAGTCAGAAAATTGCTATGCCCATTACTAGTCTTGAGGATGCGTTAGTAGTATAAATAGCTGATGGTAGACGAGTTCTGATCTGCGAAGTTCTGAAGCAGTGTGCTCTCAGTATCGAAGGGAGAGAATTCCCGATCGATATGCTACCGATGTCAATCGGAGGTTTTGATGTGGTAATCGGTATGGATTGGTTGTCAAACAATCAGGCCGAGTTCGTGTGCTCCAAGAAGATGATTCGACTTCCCAACCCCTCTGGCGAAGTCGTGGTCATCTATGGCGAAAAGAGAAAGGGTGAAATGGCAATAACCACAATGACAAAGGCACGCAAGTGCTTAGTAAAAGGATGTTCGTCTTTCCTAGCCTATGTGATTGATGCCAAGTTAAAGAAATCAAAGCCGGAAGATGTGAAGATCGTGCGTGAGTTTCCAGACGTCTTTCCGGATGACTTGCCCGGGTTACCACCCGATCGTCAGGTAGAGTTTCGGATTGATCTTGTGCCTGGCGCTGCACCGATCGCTAAAGCACCTTATCGTTTAGCGCCATCGGAGATGCAAGAGATGGTGGCACAACTCCAAGAGCTATTGGAGAAAGGTTTCATAAGACCGAGTTCGTCACCCTGGGGAGCTCCGGTCTTATTTGTCAAGAAGAAGGATGGCACAATGAGAATGTGCATTGATTATCGTGAGTTGAACAAAGCTACAGTAAAGAACAGATATCCGCTTCCGAGAATAGACGAATTGTTCGATCAACTTCAAGGAGCGGGTTGCTTTTCTAAAATCGACTTACGTTCGGGTTATCACCAAGTGAAGGTGAGAGAAGAAGATGTTCCGAAGACAGCTTTCAGAATGCGTTACGGCCATTACGAATTTCTTGTAATGCCTTTTGGTCTAACGAACGCACCAGCTGTGTTTATGAACTTAATGAATAGAGTGTGCCGACCATTCCTCGACAAGTCGGTCATTGTATTCATTGATGACATACATGTGTACTCCAAGAGTGAGTCAGAGCACGAGCAACATTTACGTGAAGTTCTGGAAGTTTTGAGAAAGGAAAGGTTGTACGCCAAGTTTTCCAAGTGCGACTTTTGGCTTAAAGAAGTACAGTTTCTGGGTCACGTAGTCACTCGGGTCGGAGTGAAGGTTGACCCCTCCAAGATTGAAGCTATGATGAATTGGGAGCCTTCTAAGAGTCCATCCGAAATCCGAAGTTTCTTGGGTCTGGCGGGATACTACAGGAGATTTATCCAAGACTTTTCGAAGATCGCTTCTTCCTTGACAGTTCTGACTCGGAAGAACGTGAAGTTTGAATGGACCAAAACCCAAGAGAAGGCGTTCCGGATCCTTCAAAAGAAGTTGTGTGAAGATCCGATCTTGACGTTACCTGAAGGGTCGGAAGATTTCGTGGTTTACAGCGACGCTTCAAAGATGGGATTCGGTTGTGTGTTGATGCAACGAGGCAAGGTAATCGCTTATGCCTCGAGGCAGCTTAAGATACACGAGCAGAATTATCCAACTCATGATTTGGAGTTAGCGGCAGTGGTGTTCGCTCTGAAGCTTTGGCGACACTACCTCTACGGCACGAAGTGTACTCTTTACACGGATCACAAGAGCCTGAAGTATGTCTTTGATCAGAAAGAGCTGAATATGAGGCAAAGGCGGTGGCTCGAGTTACTGAAAGATTACGAATGTGAATTGCTTTACCATCCAGGTAAGGCGAACGTGGTGGCCGATGCGCTAAGTCGGAAGGACTATAGCGGGAGTATTCGGGCTACCCATTCAAGAATCGAGCTTGTGTCTAGTCTTGTTGAGAAGATCAAGACATCTCAGATGGAAGCATTGTTGGAAGAGAATCTAAAAGATGAAGTCATGACTAAGCAACGTTTGCTCTTAACGGAAGATAGCCGTGAAGTGAAACTGTTCAGCGGTCGTGTGTGGGTGCCCAAGATTGGGGGTAACCGTGATCTGTTGTTAGAAGATGCACACAAGTCTAAGTATTCCATACATCCGGGAAGCACAAAGATGTACAGGGACTTGAAGCTGCACTATTGGTGGCCGGTAATGAAACTTGATGTAGCGCGTTACGTTGAGCGTTGTGTGACGGGTTCGCAAGTTAAGGCCGAACATCAGAGACCATATGGGAGTCTTCAGTCTTTAGAGATTCCCGAGTGGAAGTGGGAGCATATCACCATGGACTTCGTGACGAAGCTACCTAAAACTCTTCGAGGTCACGATACCATTTGGGTGATAGTTGATAGATTGACAAAGAGCGCTCACTTCTTGGCTATGCGCGAGACTCTACCGATGGATAAGTTAGCAAAGCTTTATATCGATGAGGTGGTCTCGAGGCACGACATACCATTGTCGATCGTGTCGGATCGCGACAGTCGGTTCACTTCGAACTTCTGGGATGGATTTCAGAAAGAGCTTGGTACTCGAGTGAAGTTGAGTACGACTTACCATCCGCAAACCGACGGGCAGAGCGAGCGAACGATCCAAACTTTGGAAGACATGTTGAGGTCTTGTGTCATCGATTTTGGGGGTAGCTGGGACACTCACCTGCCTTTGGTGGAGTTTGCTTACAACAATAGCTACCACACGAGTATCGGAATGGCACCCTTTGAGGCTTTGTATGGGCGAAAGTGTCGGACTCCCGTGTGCTGGCTTGAAGCGGGAGAAAAGCAGTTCGCCGGACCCGAAATCGTGCAAGAGACTGCCGATAAGGTCAAGTGCATTCGTGAAAGAATGAAAGCGGCTTAGGATCGTCAGAAAAGCTATGCCGATAAGAAGAGGCGGCCAATGGAATTCCAAGTGGGCGACCGTGTTATGCTTAAGGTGTCGCCGTGGAAAGGCATTATACGGTTCGGAAAACGTGGGAAGTTGAGTCCCCGTTTTCTCGGACCTTTCAAATTGCTTAAACGGGTGGGTTTGCAAGCCTACCAGTTGGAACTTCCACCAGAGTTGAGCAGAATACACAACACGTTTCATGTTTGCTACCTCCGGAAATGTTTGGCGGTGGAAGACAACGTCATTCCCCTTTCAGAGTTAAGGGTAGACGAAGGTAACCGTTGTGTGGAAGAACCCGATGCCATCTTAGAGAGAAAATCTAAGAAGTTGCGTCATAAAGAAGTCACCTTGGTCAAGGTGCAGTGGAAGCATCACCGGGGAGCGAATGTGACGTAGGAAGCCGAGGAGGATATGAAGCGAAGATATCCTCATCTTTTCGAATATTTTGGATTTAGGGGACGAAATCATTCCCAAGTTGGGGAGGATTGTAACACCCCGGATTTTCCGTTGTGTAACCTTGCTATTCCTATGTTAAGCTTTTGTCGTTAGCTCCGTGTTTGGTTGGTTGTCGTTTTGGATTTTGTGAAGTTTGGGGAGAAACAGTGAATTACGCGAGTTACACCGCGACTAGAGGTCACGGCACAACCCGCGTAACCCTCTGTTGGATATGGGATTTTGAGAACTACGCGAGTTATACCGCGACTAGAGGTCGCGGCACAACCCGCGAAACCCACTGGATGATTAGGGTTTTTGGGACACGGGCGAGTTATGCCGCGGGTTGAAGTCGCGGCATAACCCACGAAGTTGCATAGACCGTCTTAAAGAGGTTCAGTTTCCCAAATCTCATTATCACTTAATCTCAAATATCTTTCTCTCTCTTCCTTTTTCTCTCTTGTCATCTTTCGATCTTCGAAGTCTCGTTTGGTTGGTAGTTTTCGATATTTCTAGCAAGGGGTCGGTGTTTTAAGCGTCACCTCTTCGTCGTGATCGTTATCTAGTTTTCTGGGTTTTATTCCAAAAACCTATCGGTGAGTTCCTACTACCATTTTACAAACTTTATACATGTCAAAACTCTTATTTGCGAAATCTGAAGTATTTCTACGGTATGATTTTATGTTCTCAACATTTTGTTATAAATAAGTTTTTGGTGATTTTCGGGGTTCCCGGTCAGATTTGACCAAAATGACGGGTTCCGCCTTATTGAAGTAAAATGATGTTTTACTTGCACATTATGTGGTCATTTGAAAAGAATGTTTATGAACTCATTTTAATGATTTTCATTCTTATCAGAAGTTGAACTGGGAATAGCATTTTGTTTATAAAATGTACTTATACCATATATTTATTTATGGTTGGTCACATATGTTGTTCTGATAAGTCCTTACCATTACTAGTGGATCTCTAGGTTTTGAGTAGACTGTATTGTTGGGATGATACATTCCCCAAATTTGTAGCTATGGATCACTTGTTCCTAGAGGGCAACTTAGTACGGTTATGTGAGGCACGATACTAGCCATGGTTCATAGTGATCCTAGCGAAGGAGTATACCTTGGTTTTGCGCTTGGGGCTTGATCTCACGTTGAAGCACGGACTTTGTGATTCGTATCCGCGGATTCCAATTTTGTTTAGCTCGTAACTCGGATTGTTGGCCTAACTTTGTGTTACGCCACTATCCTTGGTAAAATGTTTTGTTTTCGGTCCTTTTATGGCATGTTTATAACGAAAAAGCCCGATTGTGGCAAGGACCTAAATTGTAAACTTAATCTCTTTGGAAATGTTATCTTGAAACTGATGTTTTACCTTTTGAGCTTATAAATTGTATGTTCTCACCAGACTTTAAAGTCTGACACTTTTTCTCAAATGATGTGTATAACAGGTTTTCATTAGCGGTGGGTGTTGGGGTTTTTGGAGAGACGAGTTTGAGTCTCGAGGTTTTTTGGAGATGTTGTAATAGTGATTGATGGGCATTGTTAAGTCCCATTCTTTTGATGAAATCCTTTGTATAGGATTGTATAGTCTAAAGGACTGATCCCAATTATGGGAAGTTAATGGATTTACTTTCGTCATATTGTCAGGTTTTCCAGGTTTTAATTTACTCTGATTTTAGGGTGTTACATTAACCACATATTTCAACATTGAATTTTCATCACGAAAATTCAACATTGTTTGTCTTTCATGACTAATTTTGCCTTTTAAAGATTTAAATTCTTCTTTCATGAACTTAACTTGAGCCTTTAAGGATTGAATACGTACCTCGGAACCACAGTCAGAATGATCAGAAGATGATCCAATAGCCTTTAAGGATTGAATACGTACCTCACCTGAGTAAAGTGTGCAGATTCATCTTCAGAACTCTTGTACAACCAATTCTCTTCTTCAGCCATTAAGTTCTGACCTTCTTCCACCTTCTTTGCTAACAGTGTTTTCCGAGCATAATATTAAGAATTCTTTGTACGCTTGAACTTGCAATCCTTGGAAAAATGACCTGGTTTTCCACAGTTATAACATCTTCCATATTTCGGCTCAGTCTCTTCTTTCTTTCCTTCTCTCTTCTCTTCTCGCTTTTCATCTCTTTTCTCTCCTCTTTTCTCATACTTCTTTTCATATCTCGGTTTGTACTTGTCTTTCTTGTAACTCTCATATTTCGGCTTGTACTTGTTCTTTCCAAAACTTTTAAACTGCTTTGTGAGAAGAGCCAGATTTTCAGCGAATTATTGCATATCCTCATCTGAATATTCTTCACTTTCAGTAGAAGATTGATCAGTGCTTGAATCAGTAACTTCAGTTAGAAGAGCTTTGGATTTCCTTGACTTTGACTTGTAAGAAGAACTGGACCTGAAACTTGACCCTTTCTTACGTTCAGACATTAAGGCTAAAGAATCTTTGACCATCTTCTTTTCAGCACCAAGCTGCTTTACTTCATCTTCATGCTAAGATAAAGTTGTGAAGATATCATTGACGTCTTCTTGTGCCATGTCCTTAGTCATCTGAATGTTGATAGCATAGCTTTTCCACTATAGGTTCAATTTCTTGATGAACTTATAATTGATCTCTGATTCTGACTTGTTCATCCCATTTCTCCTTAGATCATTCAGTATCACATTAAAACGATTGTATGTTTCCAACAAAGTCTCTCCTTCTTTCGCAAGGAAACCTTCATATGCATTTATACTCTGATTCAACTTTGTCTGAATTGACTTCTTTGATCCTTGAAACTGTCTCTCCAATTCATCCCATAAATCTTTTGCAAATTCCCTACTATCTACGCGATTGTAGATGTCATTAGGAATTGCCATAGTAAGATAGATAAGTGCCTCTTCATCTATCTTATGTCTTGCCTTTTCCACATCAGTAAAGAATTGATATGGTTTTGGCACGTATCGATCTGCGATTGCTGGAGATGTAGCTGTGGCTGCTTGTCCAGGTACAAATGATTGTGGATTTCCCGGACCATCTATGATAGATGTCATATAATCTCTGTTCTTTAGATTTAAGAACTGAATCATTCTTTTCTTCCATTGTGAATAATCTCCAACAGATAAGACCGGAGGCATTATATGAGATCCCATAGAGAGAAATTCATTTGCCATGATTGAAAGATGTATGTACCTTCACAAGATGAAAAATATTAGCTAGTAAAGATCTTTAAATCCAATCAAATCAAGAAAATTACAAAAATCTTAAAAAAAATTCAGAGATTTAGATCACAGAAAGAACTTTTGTCCCCCTCAGCAGACTTAGCACGGGGGTCCCGCTACCCGGTTAGCGGGTGGGGTCAAGGGACAACGCCCTTGCGGGGGTATGGGGGCAGCGCCCTTAGAAAAAAAAATTACATTTAAAGGGCATGTTACAATTTTGAAAAATTTGACTAAGTGACAAAACTCGCAAGTCACTATTGAAACTCGCAAGTCCTTAAATTCGCAGACTGAGAAACACGCAGATCAAAACTTGCGCGTTTGATAAACTCTCAAGCAAACTCGCAGATAAACTCGCAAGCAAACTCGCAGATAAACTCGCAAGCAAACTCGCAGATAAAACACGCAGATTAAAACTCGCAAATCACTATTCCAGCTCAAACTCGCACCTCAAATGAACTCGCACACTACTGTTTCAACTCAAACTCGCTAACGCCTAAACTCGCAAGTTACTATTCACGTTCAAACGCGCTGATTGAGACGTGCGCGTTCCCAAAACTCTATAACCACGCCTTGCGTGTTTTAGCCCAAAAATAACTTTCTTCAGCTTGCGCGTTCTAATGAAGAACTTGCGCGTTTGATAGATCTAGCGCGTTCTTCCGACTTCCGTGCGTGTTCTTCATCTGATTCACCATTTTCAACACCAAAGACTAGTAAACTGAATAATAAGGGTATGTAAACCTAATGACTAGTAAACTGAATAATAAATTTCTGAACTTGTTCAACTGTTCAACCCTAATTATGAAATAAAAACG
Source organism: Arctium lappa (assembly GCA_023525745.1). Taxonomy (NCBI): domain Eukaryota; kingdom Viridiplantae; phylum Streptophyta; class Magnoliopsida; order Asterales; family Asteraceae; genus Arctium; species Arctium lappa. The sequence continues at coordinate 25,001,756 of CM042048.1, read as the reverse complement.
CCTTTATATACTTAGGCTTACAGGCCTAATGGGCTAATGGGCTTGGGCCCATCTAATTAATCAACTATTAAAGAATTACATTATGCACCCTTATAAATACTTTATTCCACTTTCAACACACCGGACTTTTAGTCCTAACAATCTCCCCCTAAAGTTGAATAAAGCATTTAACAACTTGAAAAACTTCAGGCCTTGATCTTCTTTCCCTCTTGAATCTTTTAAGAACTTTGGTGTTTCATATATTCATGTCTTTCCACCCTCCCCCTTGAATAAAGCTCTTGGTCTTCATAGTTTCAACTTTGTAACCAGATTCAATGTACAGTAGCCTCGACTGAATGCACTATCACGCAACTTTTAACTGTAGAAACTCAATCACATCGGATCAGCACACAAGAAAGATAATGTGAGAGTTACTTGACATTCCACGGTGCTTCTTCAGTTTAAAACACAGAATCTGTCTTTGAACCGCGAGTTGAATAGACTTTCAGCTTAAGAACTTGGTTCAATTAGCTCGTAGGAGGAATGATAAACAAATTTGTAGCAGACACCACATGATACGGGAAAGAATCAATACAGACTTTGAAATCTTCAATCTTTGAAATTTTCACTGTCTTCAGACAACCAAATTTAGCATTAAAATCATATATTCATCTCCTTGATCTCTAGACTGTCTTCAGAAACTCTGAAATTTAACTTTTTCTCCCCCTTTTTGATGATTGTGAGCATCATGATCATCAAAACTTTTCAATTTCAACATATTCTTTGATCTCCCCTTTTATAATAAGATGACATTCTACGCATTTTGATCTGAGTATCCGTCAATTCATGAAAAATATATATATATATATCCGAATCTTTTCAAATTCAGATATAATAGGAATTGAAAACCTGAATCAACAAATGAAACAGTTAGTATGCCTGTAAGTAGCACGGAGCCACTTTGTACAACGGATGTACTTTGGAAAGGAGTTTTTTTTTTGTGATGTTCACTCCCCCAGGACTTCCATTCAATCATCGAAAAACCACCAAGTAATTTTCTATGAATGTTATGACAAGAAAACTCATTTCTTGTGAGCTCGTGCAAGTGTAGAAATGATTGAAGCTACTTAGCTTGATCAGGCTCAAAAATGTGTAAACTATTGAGACAGCAACAGATATTACACGGACTCAATGTGCATGAAAGAGGTGCGAAGGTGGGGCAACTTTCCTTCTTTTTCAATATCTAAATCTTCCGAGTGAAGACTAGATAGCAGATATGCTGCGTCCCCAAAGAAAATGAAACATTTCTTTGTTAAGAAAGAAACGAGTGGTTGGTGGGGTAATAGCAAGAGTTGGCATGGGCTAGGTACCTTTTTCAATGATGGTCACCAAAGAATGTGAACCAATCAGAATATGTGGCTGCCCGGCTCAGAAAGTGGGTGGTGTAGAGTTTTCATATTCTTTTAACTCAGTTCTCACACCCTCTTTCTTTTTATCATTGAAGCTCACTTCTAACCAAACTCTCTTTTCCATTTTTCCGCTCCACAAAATGAGAAAAACTCAACCCGATGAGTTATCTCCCCCACCCTTTGATTTATGACCCCTCACCCCTCAAATCACTCTAGGACAACTTCCGGGGTAGGAAACACTGGTTAACGTGAATCCATGGAAGTACTGTTTAAGTTCTCACACAAATCCCATGTAAGTCCTAAAAAAATAGTTACTCAACAGTTTAACTTGAACATTTAAGCACAGAATGTATGATAACACTGTCAAAATGTATGCCCATAAGATTTGAGCAATTGAAATTTGAAGATTTCTCAAAACAGATATATTGAATGAATGAAATGAAATCAAGAGCATTGTTTTGAGAATCTGACAGTGTATCAATCAGATCACATAAAATGGATAGGGTATCAAAGAATTGGATATTTTGTTTATATGAACAAATATAAACAATTTAGCAATGAAAGCACAAGATTCGAAATTATGATTGATGCTCAACAACATTGAATTTCAAACGGGGGTATTACCATCGAAAAATTGGTTCATTATGAGACATGGTAATAACAAATACAAATGAAGTACTGAATCTGTGTGTGTGAATACGTTACAGTATAAGGATAAGATAATACGCAAGTATTGATCTTTAGAAACACACAGTCAGTTAAACATTAAAGCTCAAAAAATGAAAAACATTTAAATTCACACTTCTAGATTCATGAAACCTTTTGAGAATCAGAAGTGGTTTGAACATTTCAGAAACTGTTTTTCATGCTTGAAAGTTGTTCTTCTTTCAAACAATCAGAGATCTAGGATTAGAAGATATTTACCTTTTAAGCTCCCCTTCAAATCATGATAGAATGATATAGATCTATTAAGCTCCCCCTGGATAGTTGCAAAATATCCAGGTCTGAACGTTGAAGAACGGGTCCTGATCTGTCATGTGATCAGAAGCCAAACTTCGTTGAAGTCCGGGTTCTAAGCTGATTTACTTAGAAGCCATTGTTCTTCTACTCCCCCTTGACAGTAGGTGCCTAAGTAAACCCAGTAAAAGGAAAAGGAAACCCACCTTCGGGTAGTTTACGAGGATTGGGTGGAAGTCCTACCACGGCTATCATCACGCTAACCGTGAACGTAGGCGGCTCGACTTCAACAGTCGTAGCTACAACGGGAAGTCTAAGTGACCCCGGAGTTACCCCAACTGAGTTTGTCTCCAGGGAATACATGGACGGCGCCCTAAAGGTTGTCCAATCTATGATGAGGGAGGAGTTGGACAACATCAAACGCATGGTCAAAGGCAAAGGTCCTGCGACTGAGCCAGAGACCACCTCTATTCCATCTTCTCTACCAGCCACGGATCTTTCCATAGCTGAACTCAAATCTATCCTTCTCGCCAAACTTATAGCCCAATCTCAAACCGAACCCACCCAGGATGCCGATTTGCTATCCCTACTTCGTTCTCAAACATCCACAACTACTCCACCTACACCCCAGCCTACTGTCTCCACCGAAGCCTTCCAGATCCAGCAAGCTATGCTTCTGTCACTTCAGCAAACCGTAGCTGTCTTGACTGAACGCCTTTCAGCAGTGGAGGATACCTGCCGGAACCAGGCAGAACGGCTCAAGCGCCGACATGATGATCAGGATGATCCTGATCACCATGAGGGGGAGAAGCGCCAACGTCTATCTGAGCCGGAGTCACATGTAGTGGATTCAGAACAGGTTGAACAGGGTACGGGTTCGGGTACAAGAACAGAGGGACAGAGGCAGGAACAGGAACGGGAACCGATGACAGCTCTGATACCAATTGTAGATCCCAGTGCAGTGCAATCACAAGTAAATATGAACAATGAAGAACAGATTATAGGCCACAGCAACTAGTCATATGATTGATAATACTTCAAAGGGTTAAGGTTTACAGAGAGAATTTCTGATAAGGGTATGTAAACCTAATGACTAGTAAACTGAATAATAAATTTCTGAACTTGTTAAACTGTTCAACCCTAATTATGAAATAAAAACGCCTTTATATACTTAGGCTTACAGGCCTAATGGGCTTGGGCCCATCTAATTAATCAACTATTAAAGAATTACATTATGCACCCTTATAAATACTTTATTCCACTTTCAACACACCGGACTTTCAGTCCTAACAAGACTCGATCTAATTAACTTCGTGAACATAACCTGATCAAATTCAACTCGAAATTTGCATTAAAACTCAAAATTGATCCGGTGAACAGTAACGATGAACAATGTCGTGAACAGTGTCGAGTTTTTTTAAAATTTTCTTGATTTTCAAATGGATTTGGCTCTGATACCAATTGTGGCCCAAGATTTACTAGCATAAACACATACAGATTATCACAAAACACTTTGTTTATTAATCACAAGATTACATCAAGTCATAGATCTATTAGTGATTAAACTTTCAAGATAGAATGTGTTTGTGTGTGTACTCAATGTGTGCAACAATGTGTTTTACTCTCTCAATCATCACTACCTTTTCACCTTCACTTTCACACACTTAATTCTTGTTCTCTCTATGTCACACACAACATCTAACACAAAGACTTGCTTATATATAGGTCAACATGACCAAGCAAGGTCAAACCTTCTAGAAACAATCACACCTCACACACAAACACAATTACAACAAAAAACCCTCATTTAATCTTGAATACAATTATAGTCTAACAATTGAAATAAAAGATTTGCCATTGATAATTAGGGTGAGAAAGGTTACTTACGTTTACCTAATCATCAAGCGCCCTCCGTGCGAGAAAAATTGAAATTTCGAGCTCCGTCATGGTTGGAGTGACTATGCCCGGCGACCGTGACAATCGCCGAGGCACAATCGTGGGAAGCCTGGAGCTGCGGTACCATCACCGTGAGAGTGACTCGCGACAATGCCATGGCAATATCGCCTGGCAAGGTCGCAGTCGGTGTGCAATGCCCATTTAAATCCGATTTTGTCACTTCCCTCATTATTTCTTTCACCCACTTCCTTCTAAAACCCTCCCAATCAAACCCTTATACCTCCATGAACGATTTTGACAAATGAGACAACAAGATATGAGGTTTCAAGTGATTCTTCACCATTTAGCAATCTTTTGGAGGCTATAAATTATATACCTTCACCTTCTCCATCATCTCCATCCATTTTCTAGGGGTTCCACCTAACCCTTTTCACCATTTCGGAGTTGGGAGTGTATGGCTCATTTGGTGACCTAGAAGTGCATTGTTGATGGATTCAAGTTGTGGGTAAGGTAACCTTCTATTTTCTTCATCTATGGAGATTAGGGTTTTGGAATAAGATAAGATCTTCATGTTAAATGTTTGGGGAACTATTAAGTGTGGTTGAATATGTTTACTTATGGTTGGAAATCTATTGATCTAGGTTTTTGGAAGGATTTTGCTTGTGGATTCAGATTTCTTCAAGAAGGCTCAAGTCGGGGTAAAATCTAGATTTAGCCTAAATCTAGCAAGGTGAGTTCAAGTTGATTTGTGAAAATGGTGTACATGCCAAAATGTTTATTTTAAAGTGTTTGTATGTTTTACATGAAAATTATCAACTGTTGAGTTATTTGGCGAATCTTGATTATTTGGAGTGTTTGATTTTATAAACTTTGTAAAACACCCATATTTGGGATTTTGAGAATTTTGACAAATAAATCATACACATTGGTATTTTAAGGATTTATTTCACGAAGTCGAATTTGAGTATAAATACATTTTATTGTGCGTTTTAGATAAGTGTTTGATTTTGTGTTATGGGACGTTTTTGAAGGAATAAATGATATAAACTCACTTGGAAAATAAATTTGTCCCAACCTAAACTACGTTGGAGTCGATATTATATATTTTGGAGTATGGGTTACATAGATGCGGGTTGTTTACGTTTGATTTCATTTTATGATTTTCACCTTTGGGTCTTTGGATTTGTTGAGCTTATGGCTCGGTATGGATTTTGTTGGGTCTTGGGGACACTTGTCCAATTTCTATAACACAATGTGGAGCGTTTGGTTATGATTTGCATTTACTGCATCTTACTTGAGAATTACATGTTTTGATTGCGTTAGTTCATTTGTCTTGAGTCGTGTAATGTTTTAGTTAGTGCAATGGATCCATAGGCATGTTGTTCTTATGTCCCGTTTTGGACAAGTTCACCACTTTAGCACGGAATAGGCATCGGGTCACCATGGTAAGTAAGGTGTGGACCTATACGGTCGGCCAACATCCCATGGGCAATAAGGTGTAATTCCAAATGTGCTTGTATGTGTTGTGTGGATTTGGACATATCAAAGTATAGATCCAGAGGGGTTGAATTTGAGTCTCCACGGACAAAAGATCTAGAGGGGTTGAGCTCGATATGTCTTATGAGTAAAATCCATACGTTTTAGTTTTCTACATAGTCATGTGACCTACTTTTGTGTTCTGTCACGTGCGATGTAATCGGGGTCTCCCCCGTCATCGAAAGGTGTTGTTTTGAGAATGGAGTTTTATAATCCATGTTTTCGGTGACGTTTTGAGTATGGGTCGTTATGCATATTATGTGATTTTGGGGGTATCAAGCCTTATCCTTGTTTTGGATATTTTGGATGATAGAGTTTATCCACGTTTACAATATTTGATTATTAAAGTATCGGTTATGTTTTAAGTGGGTTTTGGGTTATGGATTTACATTCGAAGGAACGTTACGTTTTGTGGTTTTAATCACGAAGATCGTGAATGTTAAAAAGAAAGGGTTACTTTCAGACCTAATGTATTTCATTTTAGAAATCACGATTTAAATGACCTTCTTAAAAGTTATTGTTTTATATGTCTATAAGGAAAACTCTTGAACTCACTATGCGTTAAGCCTAACCTTTTTATTTGTCGGCATGTGCATCAGGTTCTGGTTGGGAATAGTCCTAGTGACACTGTGAAGATAGGAGTACTAGTACTGTACTCGAGAAGCAAGTAGCCTTGGAGAAGTCTTCCGCTTGGTTTTATGAAGAGCAGCTTGTATTGGGGTTACGTAGCACCCGACTTTAGTTTAGTTCTTGTTTAATACTGGAGTTTTATAATCGCTAAGGATAATTCTAGAGTTTTATATTTGAGGGATATTAAGTTTTGATTTGTTGGACGAAGTTTTGTCTTTACTTGAAGTTATATCAAATTTCTTATTAGTTGCTCTTACCTGTTTTGAGGGTGTTACATAATCTCTTCATTTGCAAAATCCTATATAAGTTTGTTTCACTTTCATGTTCCCACCAATGTGATGTAACACCCATAATTTTGTGTAAATCTAGATTCCCAACTTGTTTGTATTTGTAACCTTTATTCGTTGTAATTCCATTTCTATCCGCGTTATCTATTCTCGTGTTGTGGTCTCGTAAGTCGCGGGATCGAAACCTCAATTTTCAGCCTCGGTACCATCGGCGCGACCTTGCCCGCGATAGTGGCAGTGTCATTATCGTCGGGGAACTATCACAGAAGGGCTTTTGAGTCGCGGTACATTTGGCGCGAGCTTGCCTCGTGATAGTGATAGTGTCACTATCGCGAGCGGGCATAATGCCATTAATTAGACCAGCTCCGAAATTATTTCATTTATCTGATATTTTGGTTGAGCTTGGCCGATTTTCTCCCTTTTGTTTGGTAAGTCTTCAAACCCTAGTCTTCCCTTTACATTTATTACTCCCTCCAACTTTCTCCTCCTCATTAATGGTGATGGTTTAGGTGAATCTAAGGTAGCTTTGTGAAGATCTCAAGCTCTCAAGTGCTAGTTCTCTTCAACTAGAATTTCTAGGGTTTTGGTATTTAACCCAATGTGAGTTCGTACTACCTTTTTATCAAACTTTATACACATCAAAGTGCATATTTGACTTCTAGATATCTCATTGTTTACATTTTCATTGTTGTATAGATTTTGACTTAACTTGGTATTTTGGAGATTTCTAAGGTTTCTTACCATTTTGTAAAATAAAGAAATAACTCATGTCTTAGAACTACAAATATGGTTGGTTTCATATTTTGATGAAGTAAATGTTCAATTTATGACTTCTTAGTCAAGTTTATGTTTTAAACATATTATGGGTATTTTTGGTTGAAAGTGTTATCTTGAAAAGAGAAATAAATGGTTTAGTCTTGAGGAAATCCATGTTACCTTTAAATGGTTTTTACACTTGTGGTGTTTACTTATTAAGAAAATACATTTGAAAAGGGGAAGGTAGCCTATGATTTATATTTGGGCTTTGTATTTCTTATTAGCAGTTAACCATAAAATGTGATTTTGGATATAATGATGTTATGAACTATATGTTTGATTATAGTTGGTCACAAATGTAATTGTGACGAGTCTAGACTATTACTAGTGGATCCATAGGTATTTAGTTGACTTATTATTTGGGGGTAACTCCCGTATGTAGCTAGTTGAGACTTTGAACCCTAGAAGGCAACTTGGTACGGTTATGTGGGACCAGTTACTAGCCGTGGGTCGTAAATGTAAATCCTAGTGAATGAGTATGACTAGGATCATTGGGTGCCATCCCCCAACATCTTTATTTGAGCTGGCATGTTCACGGCCTTGATCCTAGTATGGTGAGCTCAAAACTCGGAAAGTGGCTTACTTTGTGTTTGGCCACAATCCTTGGAATCCGGGCTTACACCCATCATCGCAAGATGAAGTCTGGACCGGAAGGTCACTATGTGCTTACTAAACCATTTACAAGGATGATTGATGAAAACAGTTTATTTATATTTCAACTAATTCTTCTACTGTCTTTAATATAAATTGTATGTTCTCACTAAGCTTTAAGCCTAACACTTTTTCTCAAATGATGTGTATAACAGGTTCCCTTATCGGCGGGCCGTCAAGGGTTTAAGAGAAGAGTGTGGTCTCTTGAGGGCATTTTTGTTGAATGATAGAACTTTTGGGAGCTTTAGCATTAGAACAATTATTCATTTTGGTATTGGGTTGACAACCAATGTAATCTAGCTTGATGTATTTTAGATTAGTTTGTTGTCGTTTCCCTATACATTATTACAGGTTTTGTAAATGCTCACGCTTGCCCATTTTGGGTGGTTTGCCCTATTTATAAACGTTATCTTGCCGAATTTTCAATTTTCAAAATTACCCGAATTTTTAGGGTGTTACAAGTTGGTATCAGAACTCTAGTTTAAGTGAACTAGGCATGAATGTAAGATGTCTAGACTTAGACTGAGTATGTTAGGCAATGATTGTGAGTTGGGTAGAATTTCTAAGATGGGTTAGTCTTAGAGTTGACGGAAATTATGTTCATCAAGCGTTGGGATAATGGTAACGAGAACCCTTATGTGTTATATGTTCATAATCTCACTTAGCTAATGTTATTATGAGGATATTTTACGTAAGTGTACTTGGTTTTCTAATGTTATGACAATTAGTAGATGTAGTAGTACGTCTCCTTCGTGTTTGTTTCGGTTAACCTCTTTCTTACTCTTTCTCGTGCTTGTGTGGCATCCATTATTCTAGTATGGTGAACACTCGCAGTCGACCGTTAGTCGATGGGAATGTGCACGAAGATAGCTCGCCCGAGCGGAACCCGGTGGTTAGGGCGGCGACCGTCATCCCTCCGGGTATGCCACCTATATTCACGGGTGAGGTAGAGCAAGTGCCGAGAGTGGAGTTGGCATCCACAAACCCGGTGGTTCAGGAGGCGAACCCTCAAATTGACATGATGGCCAATATCATGCAAATGGTATCAACGGCGATGGAAAAACAACAGGAAGCGTTTCTGAAGACGTTAGAAGACCGCGATGCCAGTCTCAAGAGAAACGAGGCGGTTGCTGAGAACGTTGTGGTTGGTTCTGGTGGCACCAGTCCAGGTATCCGAACGGAAGAGCACAGAGTTGTGGGTGCTCAGAAAAGTGGAAGAAGTTGCTCATACAAATCCTTTCTGGGATGCGGGCCGCCAGAGTTCTTTGGTTCTGACGACCCAATATTATGCGTAAAGTGGATTAGAGCCGTTGAGCAAGCTTTTGGTTCCTCGGAACGTGGAGACGATCAGAGAGTGCGGTTTGGTACCCAACTGCTGAGAGATTCGACGCTCACCTGGGGGAATGTTACCCAATCCACTCTCTCTCCAACCGTTTTGGCTCAACTGTCTTGGGTCGAGTTTAAGAGCAAGCTTATGGAATAGTTCTGTAGCGAAAGATCTATGGACCGTATTGAAAAGGAGTTTCGATCTCTTGTAAAGGGGAACTTGACGGTAAGGGAGTTGTTGGGTCTGAAATGAGCTAAGGATGATTAATACTGCCAGATACTACTTCTTGTGTAATTAATACTGCTAGCTCAATATTACTACTGCTGGTGAGATTAATACTGCTGAAGGAACTAACTACTGCTAGACAAGTTAATACTGTTAGCATGTTAGTACTGCAAGAAAAGGTTACTACTGCTGAGATGGTTAATGTTGCTGGGAGAATTAATACTGCTTATGAAGATTAAAGTTGCTGAGAAGATAATGATGGAATGATTTGATTAATGCGAAAGTTAAGGAGATTTGAAGATAATTATGGACTGGATCATGAAGATTAAATTTTCTTTTATAATTATCTTGTAATCTGTCTTGTATATATACTGTATAGAAGGCATAGTTCAATATAGACTTTTGATAGAATTTCAATATACGTTTTAGTGAGAATTAACCTCAAGATTCAGTGTAATCCTTTCTTTAGAGAAGTTCAGAACGTCTGTTGAGCCTGTTCAACAGATTGATGTTGAGTTTGTAATCATTAAGTTAATCAATATAACTTGTGATTTGCATTCAAGTACTGTTTCATTGATTGAGTGTTAAAGTGTTTTTCTGCAACTTCTTTAACATTGTTTCTGAGTGTGTTAATTAAATTATTCATTATAATTTTTCGATCTTGACAAGTGGTATTAGAGCAAGAAAACTCAGAAACCTATAATCATGGACAGTTCAAGCGATAGCGTTTTGGTATAAAAGGTTCCCATGATCAAACCCAATGAGTTTGACATGTGGAAGATCAGAATCAAGCAATATATTCTTCTCACAGACTTCTCAATGTGGGATATCATTGATAATGGTCCCTCTGATGGAGGAAAGATGGATGCAGATGGCAAGAGGCCTCCACCAAAGACTGATGGAGAAAGAAAGATGAGGCAGACAGAGATGAAAGCCTTGAGCACTCTGCTCTTAGCTATACCTGATGAGTATCAACACCAGTTCTGCAACTACACGGATGCACAAATTCAATGGAATGCACTGAAGAAAAGATTTTCTAGTACCAAAAGTACCAAGAGAAATCAGAAGGTCATCTTGAAGCAACAATATGAAAACTTCATGTCTACAAAGAATGAGTCCATGACTCAAACTTTTGATAGATTTAATAAGTTAATTGGTGAATTGGCTACTGTTGGTGTACAGATAGATCAAGATGATGTCAACAGAAAATTTCTAAGATCTCTTGGTGATGAATGGACCATGTACACTGTCTCCTTCAGACAGAATGACCAACTGGAGGACAAGCAACTGGATGACCTCTATAATGACCTTAGGGGGTTTGAAGCAGAGGTAGAAGCAAAGAAGAGGCCCTCTGGATACTCATGCAATGCTGCTCTTTTATCATCTTCTACTGATTCTGCTGCAAATACAGAATCAGTTAGTGCTACCTATGGATCAAAGCAAGATGGATCTAATGACTCAGCTTTAGAAGCTTTTCTAGCCATTCATGCTAATTCCACTCTAATTAATGATGACTTAGAACAGATAAATGTTGATGATCTGGAAGAGATGGATATCAAGTGGCAGATGGCTATGCTCACAATAAGGGTAAAAGGATTCATCAAAAGGACTAAAAGGAACAACTTTGCTCAGAAAAGAGAAGATGTGGTTGAATTTGATAAATCCAAGGTTGAATGTTACAAGTGTCACAAGCTGGGCCACTTTGCAAGAGAATGCAGAAGTGGAATGCCTCAACAGCATACTAGCAATCATCAACCATCACAGTCCACTAGCTTCAACAATAGGAACTATTCTCAAGCTCTTGTTTCCCAAGAAGGAATGGGATTTGATTGGAGTGACCAAGCAGAAGAAGCAGTTCAGAATCAAGCTTGAATGGCTAAAGTTTCAGAGTCATCAAGCACTGATATTCCCACAAAGGTAAAATCCAACCTTTGCTCAAAATCTTGCATAGAAACTGTTAAAAAGTACAGGGATCACAATCAAATCATGTGTGATGACCTAAAAAGTTTAGAGAAAGATAGAAGAGATTATGTTGTGATTGTTGAGAATTTGGAAGAACAGATTAAGGCATACAAAGCCAATGAACTTCAACACACATATGATACTAACTACTGGAAGTGGGAAAAGAATCAGTTAGAGTTTAAGCTTAAAAAGTCTGAAGAGAAATGTGAGAAGATAAGGAGTGATTTTGAGAAAGCCAAGCTGGACATTGAGAAGTTTTCCAATGCCTCTAAAGCAATGGACTCACTTCTAAAATCTCAAGTCCATGACAACCTGAAAAGAGGTTTAGGATACAACAGTACCCCTCCACCCAATAACAATAACTATATCCCTCCCACTTCAGACCTTTTAGAAAGACAAGAGAAAATAGACTTACCTGCAGGAGCCACAGATGTAGATCCTCTTGACAGTGTAGTGATTGAGGAAAAGGATGAAGAAGAGACCACTAAGGGTAAGAATAAGGATGACCTTAAAGAAATTCCTTTAGAAAATCATATCCTTACTAATGAATGGGGGGGGGGGGGGGGTAAACCTTTTGTAAAGAGTGAGAAGGCTGAAAGTTCTAAGAGAGGGAACAGAAAGGTACAGGGAGTCCATTACATGCAAACCACTGTTGTTAATCTCTGTACTTGTAAACAGAATCAGCGCCAACAACATGATAAACAAGGGGAAATCAAAGAAACATAAATAATCAGTGGGCTTTAAAACAAGGAATTGATCTGAGAAAAATTAACAGACCAAAGCCTTGTTTTATCTGTGGCAAGTTAAATCATCTATCCAAACACTGTTATTTCAATCCTATTAACCAAAGGATCACTTTTCAAAGAAATATACAAAATCCTGTTGGTTGTAGGAAGCAAATAAGGAATCATATGGCTGAGAATGTGAGAAGGGCACCTATAAAATCTCATGCTCAGAATAAGTTTGCTAATTCAAAGAAAAATACTTCAAATAAGCCAAGGAGTAACTTAAAGAAAAAGAAAGCAAACAACTTTGTCCAGGTTTGGGTTCCAAAAGTAAAGAAATCTGTTAGTACTGCTACTTCAAATAGTACTGCTGACAGAAATAGTACTGCTGCAAGCAATACTACTGCTAACCCAGTTAGTACTGCTAACCCAATTAGTACTGCTAATGATGTTAGTACTGCTAACAAAGTTAGTACTGCCAATTAAGTTAGTACTGCTTCCAGTGACAGGACCATTCTTCTGACAAAGTATTCAAGCAATAAGATTCCTCAGTTTGATAATCTCATCAAGTCTGAATATGAATATGTTGATGAGAATGGGAAACCCAAGACCACTTTGGCTTGGGTTCCTATTAAAAACTAAATGCTTTATTATATGTGCAGGGCAACCAATAGCTCAAGGGAAAGAGCATTTGGCATGTTGATAGTGGTTGTTCCAGGCACATGACAGGTAACATGGCCTGCCTTCAAAACTTCAAAAGAATTGATGGAGGACATGTTGCTTTTGGTGATAATCCAGCAGGTGGAAAGATAAGTGGAAAAGGTAATGTGCCAAAAGGTAAGATGACCTTTAAGGATGTATACTATGTTGAGCAATTGAGATACAACCTGTTAAGTGTATTACAGGTCTGTAACAAGAAACATAGCATATTATTCAATGATACTGAATGTATTATCCTTGCTCCAGGGTTCAAGGTAGTTGATGAAAGTATGATACTACTTAGAACTCCTAGAAAGGACAATGTTTATTGATTAGACTTGGAGAGTGTAGCTTCTGATTCATTTTTAAATTATTTATTTTCAAAAGCTTCATTGGATGAATCATCTCTTTGGCACAGAAGGATGTGTCACATGAACTTTAAAACAATGAACAAACTTGTGAAAAACAACCTTGTAAGAGGTTTGCCACAAAAGGTATTTTCATGTGATGATCATTGTGTTGCATGTCTTAATGGCAAACAGCACAAAACTTCTCATAAGTCCAAAGAGATAAATACAATCTCTTCACCTCTTAATTTACTGCATATGGATCTGTTTGGTCCTACAAATGTGATGAGTATTGGTAAGAAATCCTATTGCTTGGTTATTGTTGATGACTTCTCTAGATTCACTTGGGTCTATTTTCTGAGGACTAAGGATGAGATAAGTGGACTGATCAAATCCTTTGTTCTTAGAGTTGAAAACCAAACAAATCTAAGAGTTAAAGTCATCAGGTCTGATAATGGAACTGAATTTAAAAACAATGACCTAAACAACTTCTGTGAGGAAAAAGGCATTGAGAGACAATACAGTGCTCCTAGGACTCCTCAACAGAATGGTGTTGCTGAAAGGAGAAATAGGACTCTGATAGAAGCTGCTAGATCTCTGTTGGCAGATTCAAAACTTCCAATTACTTTTTGGGCAGAAGCAGTTAATACTGCCTGCTATGTTCAAAACAGAGTTCTAGTAGTGAAATCCCAAGACAAGACACCTTATGAGCTTTTTAAAAAGAAGAAACCTTTTATTATATTTTTTAAACCATTTGGGTGTCCTTGCACAATTATCAATACCAAAACTCACCTAGGCAAGTTTGATAGCAAAGCTGAGGATGGGTTTCTTGTTGGATATTCATCTCAATGTAAGGCCTACAGAGTTTTCAACACCTCTTCTAGGATTATTGAGGAAAGTGACAATGTCAAATGCAATGAGAACACACCAAATCAACTTGGTTCAGGTCTTGATTGGATATTTGACATTGATTCACTGTATAATTCTTTGGGTTTCAGTAATGAGCATAATGCAGGAACAGGGACAGAAAAGGTACAAGTACAAAGACAAGAGTTTGTGCTGTTCCCAACACCTACTGCTGATCCTGTTGAATTCTGTGACCAAGATAAGAAAGATACTTCAGATTCAAAGAATACTGAACCAACTCAGAATGAAGAGGACAGAGGTGAAAAGGAAGATCAACCCTCAGATTCAGGAATCAAAGGTCCTGAGATGCAATGTTTGGAAGAAGATGACACAGATGATGATAACTCTTCAGTTTTTGGTGGCAGCACTCCTGAAAAGAATGACTCTAATCTGGAAGCAGATATTAATGAAGAGGTTGTTCATCAAACAAGAGTTCAGAAAAATCATCTCCCTCAATTGGTGATTGGTGACATCAATTCTCCTATAATCACAAGGAATCAAAGCAAGTTGGGAGGATTGAAGGACATACAATCAGGATTACTATCTTGCTTTCTATCACAGGTTGAACCCAAAAAGGCATATGATGCAATGAAGGATCCAAGCTAGATAGAAGCAATGCAAGAGGAGCTACTGAAGTTTGTGTTGCAGGATGTATGGGATTTGGTTGACCTTTCAAAAGGACACAGAGCTATAGGCACTAAATGGATCTTCAGGAACAAGAAAGATGAGAGAGGAATAGTAATAAAGAACAAGGCCAGATTAGTTGCACAAGGGTATACTCAAGAAGAGGGAATTGATTGTGAAGAGGTATTTGCACCAGTGGCCAGGATTGAGGCAAACAGGCTATTTTTAGCCTATGCTTCTTTGATGAAGTTCAGGGTCTACCAGATGGATGTAAAGAGTGTTTTTCTGTATGGGAAAATTGAAGAAGAAGTGTATGTCTGTCAGCCTCTAGGGTTTGAGAATCCAAATTATCCTGACAGAGTATACAAATTGAAGAAGGCACTCTATGGGCTACATCAAGCACCAAGGGCATGGTATGACACTTTGTCTACCTATCTCTTGGAAAATGGTTTTCAAAGAGGAATCATAGACAAGACTCTGTTCATTCAGAGGAAGAAGAAGGACATCCTTATAGTGCAAATCTGTGTGGATGATATTATCTTTGGATCCACAAAAGATCAAATGTGCAGAGACTTTGAAGAATTGATGCACAAGAGATTCAAGATGAGTTCTATGGGTGAACTTACTTTCTTCCTTGGGCTAAAAGTTAAGCAGAAGAAAGATGGGATATTTATAAGCCAATCCAAGTATGTGTAGGACATTCTTACTAAGTTTGGATTCTCAGACTCCAAGCCTGCAAGCACACCCATGGAGAAACACAAACAGATCACTGCAGATCTTGAGGGGGAGGATGTGGATGTTCATCACTATAGATCCATGTTTGGCTCCCTCATGTATCTCACTGCTTCAAGACCAGATATCATGTTTCCTGTTTGTGTGTGTGCAATATTTCAAGTAAGGCCTAAGCAGTCACACTTTCAAGCAGTCAAGAGGATATTCAGATATCTCAAAGGCCAACGTAGATTAGGTCTTTGGTATCCTCATGACTCACCATTTGACCTACTTGCTTATTCAGATAGTGACTTGGGTGGTGAAAATTTGGACAGAAAGTCAACTTCAGGGGGGGTGTCTGTTTTTGGGTGCAAGACTAGTGTCATGGCAGTGCAAGAAACAAACCACAGTGTCCACCTCTATAACAGAAGCAGAGTATATAGCTGCTGCAAGCTGCGGTTCACAAGTTCTCTGGATTCAGAATCAAATGTTGGACTATGGTATAACTTTTCTTCACACTCCAATCTTCATAGACAATAACAGTGCTATTAGCATTGTTAATAATCCAGTCAAGCACTCCAAAACAAAGCATATAGAAATCAGGTACCATTTTATCAGAGACTGTAATGAAAAGAAGCTAATTCAGGTTGTGAAAGTCCATACAAGTAACCAGTTTGCTGATCTATTCACCAAAGCTTTTGATGTGGGTAGATTCACATTCTTGGTCACAAGTGTGGGCATGATAAACACTGAATAAGCCTCCTTTGATCTGCTTTATGTACCATTTCCGTATAGATTCCTGCCTGTCTACTTTCTCATAATGTATTGTACATGGTGCTGCTAACCTTGTGTGTTTAAGTGTTTCAGATTGCTTAAATTGAATACTTGGTACTTCTAGTTCAGTTAATACTGCTCTCTATATTACTCATGATAACAGTTCAAAAAGGGTTAAGTATGGTTACTACTGCTAGGTAGTTTATACTGCCAGTGCAAAGTTACTACTGCTTGCTTTATTTATACTGCTAATCAGTGTTACTACTGCTGGTAGGTGTTAATACTGCTAGTCTATGTTAGTACTGCCAGTATGTGTTACTACTGCTACTCTGAGTTAATACTGCGGGCTTGTTAATACGGCTAGGGTACTTAGTACTGCTTCTAACTGAAACCCTCCACCTATAAATACCCCTTTGGTACCGCCAAAATACAAACGGCTCTTTGAACTTCCATTGCTTCTCTTTCTCTCTCTCTCTCTCTTGATTTCTTGCTCACCAGTGTAAACCCTAGTTGCGATTCAAACCCAAGAATCAATCAGAACGATGGCAGGACTAGAATTCTTTGAAGAACACAAAGAGATTGCTATGCTGCAAAAACCCAAACAGGCTGAAGGTTTCCATCAGATTGTGGATTTCCTCAAATCGTCACACATTGCCTATGCCCTCACTATCAATCCCACAATTTGTGTGGAACAACTACGACAATTTTGGGCAAATGCTACCATCCACACTGAAGATGGCACTCAGGTCATCAAAACAAGGGTGTGTGATAAACCCCTGACCATCTCAGAAGAGTGTATTCGCATCCATCTACGCCTAGATGATGCCTTAGGTATTACCTCTCTTCCTAAGGAAGATCTCTTCCAAGTTCTTAGTTGTATGGGGTATGAAGGTCCCACTGACGTATATAAGTTTTACAAGAACAGATTTTCACCTCAGTGGCGATTCTTTGTTCATACCCTACAACACTGCATTTCAAGAAAAACAACTGGCTGGAGTGAGTTCAACAGCACCATAGCCTATGCTTTGGTCTGCTTAGCAAGCTCTAGAAAGTTTAATTTCTCTCAAATGATCTTAAACGATTTAATGTCAAACCTGGATACCAAATCAAAAAGCTTTTATATGTATCCAAGGTTTGTACAAGAAGTACTTAATAAGGAATTGACGGATTTACCTACCTTCAAGGAGGTATATGTACCAAAACTCCCAAAGGGGAAAGTGTTCTCAAATATGAAGAGGCCCAGTAAGGACTTCTCAGGTCTAGACACACATTTGTTCTCTACAATGATGGTTGTGTCCCACTCTCAAGGTGAGGCAACAGGGTCAAAGCCCACATTAGACCAACCCACTGATGACCTACCCACACCTTCCACTACAAAGCATATCCCTCAATCCCTTCTAAAGAAGCCAACATCACCCATTACTCATACATACATAAGGAAAAAGGTACAGAAGGTTCCTTCCCTTCTAGTATCTTCACCCCCACAGCCTAAAAGCCCTCTGATGGAGCATTCTCCATCAGAGAATATCGAAAGGGAATCCCCTGGGGTGTCTCCCAACCCCATGAAGGTGCTCTCTAAGGAGAAGGCAGAGCATGTGGGCAGTGGGGCTCACACTACTGACTTTGCACAAAGTGCAGGGCAGGACAGTGTGAACATCTTTAAGACCTTCCTCACGGCAACTTTGGGTGAGCAATCATCCAAAGGTCCCCGGTGCCAAGAAACCAAGGGGGTAGAGGGTGCTTCTGCTAGGCAGAAGACTCCTACTAGGCAGAAGACTCCTACTAAAACTTTCAAGGATCCTTCCAGGGTGGTAAACACACCTAAAGGAGGTGAGGATAGATATACGTACAATGAATTGATGGAAACGATAGCAAACATCAATGTGGATGTCATGTCTCAGGGCAAGGAAATAGAGGAGCTGCAACAGGTTATTTTGTCACAACAAGTGCAAATTCGCAACCTCAAGAAAATGGTTCTAAAGTTAGTGCACAAGAAGAAGAAAACCAAATTTGTGCAGAAGAAGAGGAGCATCGATCATGATACTTCCAAAAAGGGGGAGACCGAAGCTGAAACTACAAAAGCAGAAACCTTTAATGTAGCAGCATAAATAGGTTTAGCAACAGTAAAATAATCTGCAGTAGAAATAGGCCTAGCAGCAGTAAAAGAATCTGAAGCATAAATGGTAGAATCAGCAGCAGTAACAGAAAAGGTAGAAACAGAAACAGGGCTATCCATGGAAGAATTAGAAATAGCAGAAACCTTGGTCAAAGCTAAAAATGACACTCCTAATTAAGGCCACTCAAAAGGCCAAGGGAGTGGAAATCAAAGAAGGTGGCCAAGAGCAGAAGAGAAAAGAAGTAAGTGAAGCTGAACTCAAAAGGAAAGGCAAAGAAAAGATGGGTGAAACTGTGAAACCTCAAAAGAAGCAGAAACAAATAGAGCTGGATGAGGAGATAGCCAAGAAGCTGCAAGCTGAATTAAAACAAGAGGAAGAGTCTCAAACTGCAAAAGATAGACAGATTGCTCTAGAACTGTTTACAAAGCTCAATGAAGAGTATCAAAAGAGTTTGAGGGTTGCAGCTGAAGCCAAGAAAGTTCAAACAAAAGCATCTATACCAAGGAAGCCAGCACAGACAAAGAAAAGACAACCTTCAAAGACTTTTGTTGCCAACCAAGAAAGGAGGAAAATGATCAACTTTCTAAAAGGATCAGTTGGTGTTAAAGAAGGCATGTTCACTGGTATGTCTTATGGAAGAATTGAAGAGCTTTACAAGAAAGAAATGACCAAGCTACAAGAAGACTTTAATCAAAGGGTTGAGGTTGAAAGGAAAATGAAAGAAAGACATGATCTGCATATCCAACAACCTTTTTCTGAGAGTGAAGAAACCACTTCTACAAAAGAAGCGGAAGAAGAACAGAAAGAAGAAACTCTTGCTCAAACAGTCAAAGCTGTCAAAAGAATGAAAACCATAGCCTCAAAGAAATAGACCAAATGGCCAAGGATTGAAGAAGTTCAAAAGGAAGCTGAACCTGTTGTTGAAACCCCTGAAGAACAATCAAGTCAACAAGGTGTAGAACAATCTGAGGTACATGTTGGTTTGTATATGATAGTGACTGATAGTGAACCTGTAAAAGCTGACCCAATATTAGTCCAAGCCCTTGAAATTATCCATTGGGATATCCTGGAAGATCAAAGGAAGAAATACTTCAAGATTAAAAGGATGGGAGACAAGTATGAGGTTTACTCTACTTGGGGTAAAATCATCAGAAGCTGTTCCAGATCTAACTTAGAAGAAATGTTCAAGGTTGGAATGAGCTTGTATGAGAAGGATTTGACAGGAGCAGGAATGAGCTTAATAAGATTAGCCATGGAGTACTTATGCATGATGTTTGATCCCAGCAAAGTTCAACATGTTGTCAGAGATCTGCATCTGGAGAATAAATTCCAAAGAATTGACAATTGGATGCTATTTGAAAGGTGTGGAGTCTATGTCATCACTATTGACAGATCTTATCATGAGTACTACCTGGTGCATAAAATTTATGATCACAGCAAAGCCAAATTGCAAGGTAAGTTGAATGCTAAGCTGGTATGTTCAAAGGATTCTGAAATGGCCAAGATAGTAGTCAGAAGAATCATCAATCAAAGCTTAGGTTTGGATCCTAATCTTGGGAATTGAGCTTAAGTTTTGAAAGTATCATGAAGTCCAAATTTTCAAGAACTTAACTTCTCAATTTGAAAAGTTAAGTTAGGGGGAGATTGTTGGGTCTGAAATGAGCTAAGGATGATTAATACTACCAGATATTACTTCTTGTGTAATTAATACTGCTAGCTCAATATTACT
Source organism: Arctium lappa (assembly GCA_023525745.1). Classification (NCBI taxonomy): domain Eukaryota; kingdom Viridiplantae; phylum Streptophyta; class Magnoliopsida; order Asterales; family Asteraceae; genus Arctium; species Arctium lappa. The sequence continues at coordinate 24,981,449 of CM042048.1, read as the reverse complement.
ACTGCTGGTGAGATTAATACTGCTGAAGGAACTAACTACTGCTAGACAAGTTAATACTGTTAGTATGTTAGTACTGCAAGAAAAGGTTACTACTGCTGAGATGGTTAATGTTACTGGGAGAATTAATACTGCTTATGAAGATTAAAGTTGCTGAGAAGATAATGATGGAATGATTTGATTAATGCGAAAGTCAAGGAGATTTGAAGATAATTATGGACTGGATCATGAAGATTAAATTTTCTTTTATAATTATCTTGTAATCTGTCTTGTATATATACTGTATAGAAGGCATAGTTCAATATAGACTTTTGATAGAATTTCAATATACGTTTTAGTGAGAATTAACCTCAAGATTCATTGTAATCCTTTCTTTAGAGAAGTTCAGAACGTCTGTTGAGCCTGTTCAACAGATTGAGGTTGAGTTTGTAATCATTAAGTTAATCAATATAACTTGTGATTTGCATTCAAGTACTGTTTCATTGATTGAGTGTTAAAGTGTTTTTCCGCAACTTCTTTAACATTGTTTCTGAGTGTGTTAATTAAATTATTCATTAGAATTTTTCGATCTTGACAAGAGTACACTCGTCAATTTATGGAGAAACTTGATTTGGTGGGGCATGTGGCCCCAACAGAGAAAGAGAAGATAAAGGCCTACCTCAATGGCCTACCCGCGGACATGTTGTCCATGGTCCACAACTCCAAGACTTCCAATCTTTGTGAGACGATTGACGAAGCTCAATTTTCTAAGTGCGACTTTTGGCTTGAAGAGGTTCAATTCTTGGGTCACGTTGTCACTCGAGACGGAGTGAAAGTAGACCCCTCCAAAATTGAAGCGATGATGAACTGAGAGCTTCCCAAGAGTCCGTCCGAAATCCGAAGTTTCTTGGGTTTGGCGGGCTACTATCGGAGATTCATACAAGACTTCTCCAAGATCGCATCTTTTTTGACAACCTTGACTAGGAAGAATGTGAAGTTTGTTTATACCGAAGCACAGGAGAAGGCGTTTCGGACTTTACATAAAAAGTTATGTGAAGCTCCAATCTTGTCGCTACCCGAAGGGTCAGAAGACTTCGTGGTCTATAGAGACGCTTCGAAAATGGGTTTGGGTTGTGTGTTCATGCAAAGAGGCAAAGTAATCGCTTACGCATCGAGACAACTCAAGATTCACGAAAAGAACTACCCTACCCATGACCTAGAGTTGGCGGCAGTGGTGTTCGCTTTGAAGCTTTGGCGACACTATCTCTATGGCACCAAGTGTACTCTGTACACAGATCATAAAAGTTTGAAGTACGTCTTTGATCAAAAGGAATTGAATATGAGGCAAAGGCGGTGGCTCGACTTACTCAAATAATATGATTGTGAGTTGCTTTACCATCCCGGTAAGGCAAATGTGGTAGTCGATGCTTTGAGTCGGAAGGACTATAGTGGAAGCATTTGGGCTACCCTCTCAAGAATCGAGCTCGTGTTAAGTCTCATTGAGAGGCTCCGGACATCTCAAGTGGAAGCTTTGTTGGAAGAAAACCTCAAGGAAGTAGTTATGACGAAACAACGTTTGCTCTTAACGGAAGATAGTCGTGGAGTGAAATTGTTCAACGGTCGTGTGTGGGTGCCCAAGGTTGGTGGCAGTCGGGAAATTCTTCTTAAGGATGCTCACAAGTCCAAATATTCGATTCATCCGGGTAGTACAAAGATGTACCGGGACTTGAAGTTACATTATTGGTGGCCAGTGATGAAGCTTGACGTGGCACATTATGTAGAGCGTTGTGTGACCTGTTTGCCAGTGAAGGTCGAGCATCAACGACCGTACGGGAGTCTTCAATCCTTGGAGATCCCCGAGTGGAAATGGGAACATATTACCATGGACTTTGTGACTAAGTTGCCGAAGACTCTTTGAGGTCACGATACCATATGGGTAATAGTTGATCGGTTGACCAAGAGCGCTCATTTCTTGGCTATGCGTGAAACACTACCAATGGACAAGCTAGCGAAGCTTTACATCGATGAGGTGGTTTCAAGGCATGGAGTGCCCTTGTCTATTGTTTCAGATTGTGACAGTCGGTTCACTTCCAATTTTTGGGATGGGTTGCAGAAGGAGCTTGGTACGCGCGTGAAGTTGAGTACGTCATACCCCCCTCAAACCAACGGTCAAAGCGAGAGAACGATCCAAACACTAGAAGACATGTTAAGGTCTTGCGTTATCGACTTCGGGGGTAGTTGGGACTCTCATCTACCTTTGGTGGAGTTTGCTTATAACAATAGCTACCACTCGAGTATTGGAATGGTTCCGTTCGAAGCCTTGTACGGGCAGAAGTGTAGAACTCCCATATGTTGGCTTGAGGCGGGAGAGAAGCAATTTTCCGGACCGGAAATCGTACAAGAGACGACCGATAAGGTCAAAGTCATTCGGAAAAGATTGAAAGCGGCTCAAGATCGGTAAAAGAGTTATGCCGATAAGAAGAGACGCCCGATGGAATTCCAAGGGGTCAATCGTGTGATGCTAAAGGTGTCACCGTGGAAGGGTACTATTCGGTTCAGAAAACGCGGGAAGTTGAGTCCCCGTTTCCTTGGACTATTTAAAGTGCTTAAGCATGTGGGCTTGCAAGCTTACCAGTTATAACTTCCTCTAGAAATGAATGGGATCCACAACACTTTTCACATTTTCTACCTTCGGAAGTGTTTGGCGGAAGAGGAAAGCGTTATCCCTCTCTCCGAGATTAGAGTGGACGAGGGTAACCGTTGTGTTGAGGAACCCGATGCTATTTTGGAGAGAAAGTCAAAGAAACTTCGCCACAAAGAAGTCACTATGGTCAAAGTGCAATAGAAGCATCATCGAGGTGCCAATGTGACGTGGGAAGCCGAAGAGGATATGAAGCGAAGATATCCTCGTCTGTTCGAGTAGTTGGGATTTCGGGGACGAAATCATTTCCATGTTGGGGAGGATTGTAACACTTGTAATTTTGTGTAAATCTAGATTCCCAACTTGTTTGTATTTATAACCTTTATTCGTTGTAATTCCATTTATATCTGCGTTATCTATTCTCGTGTTGTAGTCTCGTAAGTCGCGGGTTCGAAACCTCAATTTTCAGCCTCGGTATCATCGGTACGACCTTGCCCGCGATAGTGACAGTGTGACTATCGCCGGGGCACTATCGTGGAAGGGCTTTTGAGCCACGGTACATTTGGCGCGAGCTTGCCTCGCGATAGTGACAGTGTCACTATCGCGAGCGGGCACAGTGCCATTAATTAGACCAGCTCCGAAATTATTTCATTTATCTGATATTTTGGTTGAGCTTGGCCGATTTTCTCTCTTCTGTTTGGTAAGTCTTCAAACCCTAGTCTTCCCTTTACATTTATTACTCCCTCCAACTTTCTCCTCCTCATTAATGGTGATGGTTTAGGTGAATCTAAGGTAGCTTTGTGAAGATCTCAAGCTCTCAAGTGCTAGTTCTCTTCAACTAGAATTTCTAGGGTTTTGGTATTTAACCCAATGTGAGTTCATACTACCTTTTTATTAAACTTTATACACATCAAAATGCATCTTTGACTTCTAGATATCTCCTTGTTTACATTTTCATTATTGTTGAGATTTTGACCTAACTTGGTATTTTGGAGATTTCTAAGGTTTCTTACCATTTTGTAAAATAAAGAAATAACTCATGTCTTAGAACTACAAATATGATTGGTTTCATATTTTGATGAAGTAAATGTTCAATTTATGACTTCTTAGTCAAGTTTATGTTTTAAACATATTATGGGTATTTTTGGTTGAAAGTGTTATCGTGAAAAGAGAAATAAATGGTTTAGTCTTGAGGAAATCCATGTTACCTTTAAATGGTTTTTACACTTGTGGTATTTACTTATTAAGGAAATACATTTGAAAAGGTGAAGGTAGCCTATGATTTATGTTTGGTGAAAACAGTTTATTTATATTTCAACTAATTCTTCTACTGTCTTTAATATAAACTGTATGTTCTCACTAGGCTTTAAGCCTAACACTTTTTCTCAAATGATGTGTATAACAGGTTCCCTTAGCGGCGGGCCGTCAAGGGGTTGAGAGAAGAGCGTGGTCTCTTGAGGGCATTTTTGTTGAATGATAGAACTTTTGGAAGCTTTAGCATTAGACCAATTATTCATTTTGGTATAGGGTTGACAACCAATGTAATTGTAACACCCGGAATTTGGAGACTTCCTTTAGTGATAGTTCGGGAGTCTTTTGGCTTTTGGAACGTAAAGGTGTTGGGAAATCAAATGACTTTTTCTATGGAATCATCGAGAATCGAATCAGGTGAGAAGACGCGAGAAAACCGAGAATTGGGCTGCCGCGAGTTGTGGCGTGACTTGGGGTCGCGGCACAAGTCACGTAACTCACTGGAAGTGAGTTCTGGGGAAACGGGCGACTTATGTCGCGACTTAAGGTCGCGGCATAACCCGCGTGACGCACTGTGGAGCTAAAAGCCGATTTTTCAGCCATTAGCCTCATTCCTCTCAATCCCAAACCCTAAAACTTCTTCCCTTTTCTCTCCCAAACCTCAAATGTCGAACCCTTCCCTATTTTGAGGGTTTTCCCTCCTCAAACCACATAAACCTTCTTCATCTAACTAGTTGGGATGATAACCCACAAAACCTCCATCTTCATCTTCCTCGTCAAGTTCAAAGTGTGGGAGCTCGGGTCGAAGAGTTGGATTGGGTGTCTTCGGAAAGTCTCGTCATCTTTAATGGTAAGCTTCTTTGAGTTAAGGTTATAAATATTCTTCGGATGTTTCTCTAGTGTTGGGTTTATCAGATCTCGGATTTGTTAGTTTTGGAGAAACTAGGGTTTTGATCTCGTTTAGGGATTTTGGTATATAATGTTGGGAAATGTTTTTATGTGGTTGATTGTGGATATTTATGGTTTGGAGTGTTTGGATCTAGGTTTTGGAAGTTTTCGGCTTGAGGATTCAAGCGCCCTTCAAAAGAGCTCGTTGGGTGAAATCTAGATTTAGCCTAAATCTAGCAAGGTGAGTTTAAGTTGATTTGTGAAAACAGTGTACATGCCAAATGTTTATTTTAAAGTGTTTTATATAAAATGGTTAACTCCTGATAAGTTTTGTGTATTTTGTAGTAAAAATATGTTTTACTTGGTTATATGTCAAAGAGTGAGTATTTTGGTAAGTTTTCATATTTAGTAAACTTGGGTTGTGTTAACCTCTTAAAATGCTTATATTGGGTTTTGAACAATTCGACAACTAAATAGCATGATTTACGTAGTCTTGGTGATTTTGTACAAGTAAGATTTATCTTATGATTTATGCATCTTCGAGGATTTTGTACAAATGGAGTCTATTTCATGTTATATGCATTTTGGTGTATTTGCATTCATAAACCCTTTGGAAAACCTTTGGTCCCATTACGCGTTGAGTTTTGGGTTAATCTCGTCTTTGAGGTATGTGTCTTCGTAAACGTTGTTTAAAGACATTTCATTACTTGGGGGACCATTGAGTATTGGTCAAATGGATTTTGAGCATTTTAGCTCGGTGTTGGCTTAAAAGAGTCTTGTGCACATTTGTCCGGGTTTAATGGCTCGATGTAGAGTCCCATTTCATGGCTTACATCTTAATGCATTTTATTGCATATTTATAATTGCAGGCTCGAGTGTTGTTGTCATTCAGGTATAGTCGTGTAATTTTAAACTGTGTTGCATTGGATCCATAGACACGTAAGTCAGTCTTATTTGATGGTCATTTGGGTGGTACGGGATTGGACTCCGGGACTCATGGGTTATGACCTTGTCATTTCAAGGTGTACACTAGGAGGGTTGAGTCCGGGTTGTGTTATCATGGCGTTGGAGTAGTCATTTGATGGGCGTTTTGGGACCTCCGCCAGGTGGGGCAATGCCATGGTTATATCCCCCTTGTGTCGGGCCTTTGAGCGGTATTCTCGTTAATATTTCACTAAGGTCAGCTGACTCTTTGGTGTAGCTTGAAGGGAGTCGTAGGGACACTTGGGCTTGTGTGTCGTGAAGTGTCATACGATTAACGTTGTATGAGTGGCATACTTTTGTGTTCCTCCACTCTCAACGGATACGGGTAGCCCCCGTCGTCGGCTTGTCGTATTTTGGATATTTAATTGTCCACGTTTTAATATTTCGAGTTCATTCTATTTTATGGTCGTGTGGGTATTATTTCGAGTTACGGGTTTTCAATGACGTACCATATCTTTATGATTTGTTCTCCATTATTTAAGGGTCGATTATTACGCCCCACCCGTGTTTTGGGTGTTATGGGATCTGACGTACTATTTACATTTTAACACATTTGAGTATCGAACTATGACCCCGTTTTGGGTGAGTTACGGGTTGCATCGTTTTATAAGAAATGCATGTTTGGGAAGCATTGTCTTTAAAAGTGTTTATTATGGGAAAATATGTCGTTTCCATTTTGAAGTATAATATTTCGAAGAATCTTGTTTTACAACTGATTTCCTGTCTTTTAAAGATTTATTCATTCATGTTAAAACTCTTGAGCTCACTAGGCGTTAAGCCTAACCTCTTATTTGTCGGCATGTGCATCAGGTTCCAGTTGGGGTTTCGGTTCTAGCAAGTGCAATGAGGATTGAACCTTAGCTTTATACAAGAGTGAGTAGTCGGTGAAGTCTTCCGCAGGTTGGAGTTAGTAACTGTTATTGGGCTCAGTAACACCCGTCCTTTTCATAGAGTGTATGTATAGGATGAACGTGAGCGTTGAAGTTAATTCTCAGTTTATGTTTGTAGTTTGAAGTATTTATTGATGTATTTAGAAAATTTTTAATAAGTTGTTATCTTCAGATTTGAGGGTGTTACAGTAATCTAGCTTGATGTAGTTTAAATTAGTTTGTTGTCGTTTCCCTATACATTATTACAGGTTTTGTCAATCCTCACGCTTGCCCATTTTGGGTGGTTTGCCCTATTTATAAACGTTATCTTTCCGAATTTTCAATTTTCAAAATTACCCGAATCTTTAGGGTGTTACATGTGAGACAACCTTATTCCCTAACAACACCCACATGTATGATTCTAGTTTGAGATTCAATTTCTCCTTTATATGAGCTCTATTTTGGACAAATTTTAGCTTGTTACAAAGCCCTTATAGAGGTGAACAAGATCCCAATATATAGTTCCACAAAAATAGGACATTTTCCCAATCAACATTTACATCCAAAATAGCTCTAACCAATATTTTCTAACTCATTTTCCAACAATCCCCCACATGAATAGAAATTGATCAAAAATTTATGCACTCTCGTAAAACCCTCAACGTTCAAATCCTGTAAAAGATAAGTAGGTTAACCTTTGAACCTTCCCTTGTGAAACATGCTTAGTATGTTGGTTGATCGGTAAATGTGTCGTTTGTGTAGACGATATCATACAGAATTCTTCCTCACAGGTCTTAGTCCTCATCATCATTTTCATTATGGTCATGAACATTTGCCTAGTTCTGCAAGAGCTCTTAGGAATTGTGCCCCCAAAGAACTCCCTTCGAAGCGACCCCACTTTTCCCTTGTATAGGTGATCCTCTTAGGATCATTAAAAGCCTTAAACTGATACTATAATTATATTAACTGCTACATTTTGAATAGGACTAGGGAAAGATTTCCCCCACCAATGATCTAACTAGTGTATACAATTAGGTTGTCCTTTTGAACCTAGATCTTGGAATCTCCAGTCAACTAGGTTGGGTATCCTTTGTATTCACTTGTCCATTCAAGGGCTTTAGTCCTATTCCTCTTGATGAATTACTTACTAGCTCTTTATTCAAACCTTTTGTTAACGGATCCGCAATGTTATCCTTTGAATTTACATAGTCAACAAAGATAACTCATGTAGAGAGTAACTGTCTTATGGTGTTATGTCTTCGCCGGATATACCGAAACTTACCATTGTACATAGCACTTTGTGCTCTCCTAATTGATAATTGACTATCACAATGTAAGCATATAGAAGATACCAGTTTTTCCTACTTTGGGATGTCTTCCAAGAATTGTTTTATCCACTCAGTTTCCTCCCCACACTTATTGAGTGTTATACATTCAGATTCCATAGTGGATCTAGCTATGACGGTCTGTTTTGACGATTACCAAGAACCTACAACACCTCTAAGTGTGAATACATACCTATTGGTAAATTTGGAGTCTTTCATGTCAGATATCCCAATTTGCATCACTATATCCTTCGATGACTGCATGGTAACTTGTATAATGCAATTCGTAATCTCGGGTGTACCTCAAGCATCGTAACACTTGGGTTATGATTTTCCAATGTTCTGAACTTGGATTACTCATATACCTACTCAGCTTATTTATTGCAAAGGCTAAGTCAAGCCTAGTACAACTCATCAGATACATCAAACTACCAACAATTCTCGAATATTCCACTTGAGCAACACTTTCGCCTTTATTCTTAGATAGATGGTTACTAGTGTCAATAGGTGTTCTTGTAACAATAGTATTTTCAGCATTAAACTTCTCAAGAATTTTGTCTACATAGTGGGCTTGACTTAATACAAGCCCATTATGTGTTCTCGAAATTTGAATTTCGAGAATCACATCAACTAGACCCATATCTTTCATGTCACGTCTTCTCTTTAACATTTTCTTTGTAGATTTGACCATTTTATCATTGTTGCCAATAATGAGCATGTCATCAACATAAAGACATAAGATGGTATATGTAACACCCGTGTGTTTCCCCAACTTTATTTAATTGGAATGTCGGAACTTTTAATGAGTCCTTATGCATTTTAATAAGTATAGATGATCAAGACCTTTACTTTTGGTTTGTTTTAGCCAAAATCATTAAGGATTAAGTCTAAAAAGGTTTTTAGACCCTTTGGGCAACCCGGGTGACTTCCTTGTAGCTAAAGTCGTGGCAAAGCCGTTTTAGACATTATAGTGTCAAGGCTTGGGGAATGATTGGTGGATGAAACAGAAGCTCGCGTGACTTTTACGCGGCCTAACCCGCATGAAACATGCATTGGTCACTGGGGTGTGCGAGGTGTTTGGGTGCGGGCGACTTCTGGCGTGCCTAAACCTGCGGCAAGTCGCACCACACACATGCACCATATTATTAGCAAATTTCTTCCTCTTTTTCATTTATTCCTCTCATCTACTACCAACCTTCGGCAAGTTGATTATAGGAGCAACGAAGCATAGATTTTACTTCCTCAAACATTTAAGAGTTTTGGGTGATGAACTTCAAGTGTGGATCAAGGTTTAAAGATCCCTTCCATTTTTCTAGGGTTTTGGTGATTTCTAGGTTTTAGCCAAAACCTAGTATTGTGAGTTCATCCTTCTTTTCTGAACTTTTATATGTGACAAATATATCATATTTAACTACTTAAATGTCTCTATTTCATACATTGTGTACGTTGTGAAGATTTGGACCACTTAGGTCAAAATTTGGTATTTTGGGCATTTACTTATGTTGTGAATGAAATATGGATTTTGTGGATAATCTATACAAATAGTTTATCAAAGTTGAGAAAAGGTATTGGAAAACCTAAAACCAAGGACTTTGGTGTATGTTGAGTTTATTTACAATTGTATCCATTTTACCGTTGTTAATACATTTTGGATATAAATGGTGTGAGATTGGGTATGAATGAACATATCTTGATACTTTTATATACTAGAAAAAATGCAATGGATCCATAGACATAGGACTCGGTTTGAGTAGGAAAAACATCCCCGTAATGTAACATGAAATAGGCATGGGGTCTTTATGGTTAATAAGATATGGGTTCCTTGAGTAAGGCATAGGTTATTGACCAATAATTGTAATTTCTCGTGAACAAGTGAAATCTAGGATCATCGGGGGTCTTATGCCATGAACAATAAGTGGTTGGATTGGATGACCATTGATCTGTAATGGGGCTCATTAAAAAGGGATATATGGCTTACGTTTGTGTTCCGTCACTATCAATGGTAAATCGGGTCTCCCCTATCATCCTTGTTACAATATCGTTTTAAGAGGAAATTGGGATTAATGGTTTCAAAGTCAAGTCTATAATTATGTATTTATATTCCACGTTTATTTAATATAAAACTATTTGATCTCACTAGGCGTTAGCCTAAAACTTTTTCTTAAAATGGCATGTATATGAGGTTCTCAAGGTAGTGGGACCGCAAATGCTTGAGAGGAGAGGTTATTTCCGATAGAGGCAAACTTTTGAGGATCTCTGTTCTTTTGTGATGACAACTTGGAGTTATGAATGATAGACACTTTTGGAGACCGTAGCGACACCTGTCTATAATCTAGATCTAGAACTGATTTAGATTAGTATGTTGTTATCTACTGTAACTTTATCTCTCTCTTACCTAGTTGGGTGATCATATTTCAATATAAGCGTTTTTCATGTCTTATTTAATGGTTTAAATTAGCACATATTTTAGGGGTGTTACAACATACCCAACATTTGTGTCTTTAACATAGACACACTTATCACATTTGTTGATTTTAAATCCATATTCCAACATCACAAGGTCAAACTTTTGATGCCATTATTTTGGTGCTTGCTTTAACCCATACAATGACTTCACAAGTTTACACACTTTTTTCTCCTGTCTTGGGGTAATGTAGCCCTCAGGTTGTTCCATAAATCTCTTCTTCTAGATCTCTATTAAGAAATGTTGTTTCACATCCATTTGATGTTCTTCCAAATTTTTCAATGCTACAATGGCAAGTACCAACCTAATGGATGTGATACTTGTTACTGGAGAGTAAGTGTCAAAGTAACCTAGACCTTCTCGCTGATTGTAACCTTTGATCACCAATCTGGCCTTGTATTTGTCAATGGTCCTATCTGCCTTCATTTTTCTTTTGAAAATCCACCTATAGCCTAGTTGTTTGCATCCGGTAGGAAGGTCCACTAGTTCCCAAGTATGGTTTTGTAAGATGGAATCCATTTCGCACTTGATTGCTTCCTTCCATTGAGGTCTATCAGAACAAGTGACTGCTTCTTGAAAAGTTTGAGGTTTTCTTTCAACCTTATATGTATAGAAATCAGGACCAAACGATTTCTCAACTCTTGCCCTTTTACTTCGTCTAGGCTCTATTTCTTCTTCTTCTTCCTCAATACGTTCCTCATTTTCTTCTTGAGGTGTCATTCTTGATGTGTTTGAATCTTTTTTATCGAGACATGGAAACACATGTTCAAAGAACGATGCATTTCTAGATTCCATTATTGTGTTTTTCTGAATATCAGGAAGTCTTAACACATGCACATGAAATCGATAGGCGCTATTGTTTTGTGCATATCCAATGAAAGTGCAATCAACATTTTTTGGTCTTATCTTTACAGCCTTGGGTGGGAATACCACTACCTTTGTAAGATACCCCCACACTCGTAAATACTTATACGATACTTTTCTTCCCATCCATAATTTGTGTGGATTTTTTCTTGTTTCTTTCTATGAACCTTGTTTAAGATGTAGTTAGCTGATAACACATCCCTCATATGTACGGGGGAAACCCATAACTTATCAACATGACATTCATAATTTCTTTTAGGTTCCGGTTTTTCCTTTTGGCAATACCATTTTGTTATGGAGAATAAGGTGCGGTGAACTCATGTTGAATACCATTATTTCCACAAAACTCAAAAAATGATGATACATACTCACCTCCTCGATCACTTCTTTGCACTTTGATCATTTTGTTATGTTGATTTTCGACATCATTTTTGTATAATACAAACTTTTCTATTACTTCATCTTTACTTTTAAGTAAATAGACATAGAAATCTTTAGTATTATCATCCACAAAGGTGATAAAAAAAATTATTTCCACCTCTTGATGGAATTGACTTCATATCACATGCATCTGTATGAATCATGTCAAGGGGGTTAGTTGACCTTTCTATTGATTGAAATGTTGACCTCGTTAATTTCGCCTCAACACATGTCTTACATGTATATTTAGAGTCAAATCTTTCTAAAAAAAGGAACTACTTAATTGCATGTGAAACTTAGGAATGACATCTAAATTAATTAAACGACGAAGGGCATGAAAATTTACGTGACCAAGTCTACTATGCCACATATATGAAGACTCGAACAAGTAAACAGAAGATTTATTTATTTCATCATTTGAAGGCTTAATAGCCATTACATTCATTTTGAACATTCCGTCTGAAGCATACCCCTTGCCCACAAACATCCCCATCATTGTTAACACAAACTTATCTGACTAAAAAACTAGGGGAAACCTATGCTTGTTCAACAGCCAGTCGGATACAAGATTCTTGCAAATATCGGAAACATACAACACATCTTTCAGGGTGAGATCCTTCCCCAATGTCATCTGAAGGACAACTCTTCGGCTTCCCTTTATCTCAGCAGTGGCAGAGTTTCCCATGAACATATTCCCCATCGTCAACAGTCTGGAACCATGGAGCATCTCTTTGTCCAAGCAAACATGTCGTGTTGCACCTGTGTCTATCGACCATTCCCACAAGGTTCATTTCTGAGATCGTAGCCGCAAGATCAAGATCAAACACATCTCGAGCTATGTCATCCATACAGTTTGCTTGTTTAGCCTTCTCTAGTTTTGGCAACCTATAGTTCACAATTTGGTGACCTGGTTTGTCACAATTGTAACAGTTACCTTGAAACATTTTTTGATGATTCCACCCTTGGGTCCCAGATTGAATCCTCTACCTTTCTTTGAATCTTTTCCTTTCACAAACTTAGTTTTGTTGGTCGTTGATGCTTGACCATGATCTACAACATTGTCCTTTTCAGAGTAAGAGCCAAAAAAAAAATTGTGCAACTTTATTGTCTTCCTCAATTCAAAGTCTTACAACGAGATCCTCAACACTCATATCTTTCCTCTTGTGCTTGAGATAGTTCTTGAAATCTACCCAAGTCGTGGGAAGTTTTTCAATTATTGCGACAACTTGGAAAGATTCACTGACAATCATCCCCTCGGCATGGACACCATGCAAAACGACCTGGAGTTCTTAGACTTGATTCATAACAATCTTAGAATCAGTCATTTTGAATTCAAAAAATTGGGCAACCACAAATTTCTTGGACCCCGCATCCTTGGTTTTGTATTTCTTTTTGAGAGTTTGCCATAATTCTTTTGATGTATTAGATGCACTATAAACATTATAGAGTGCATCAACCAGACCATTGAGAACATAGTTCCTGCACAAAAAGTCAGAATATTTCCATGATTCCAAAACGCTAATCACATGAACATCAGTTTGTCCTTCAGGCACTTGAGGAGCATCCTCACTTAAGTAACTTGCCAAATCCAAGGTGGTCAAGTAAAATAACATTATTTTTGCCACCGCTTGAAATGCAATCTCGCAAACTTCTCTGTCTTCTCCGCGTGATTCATGGGCACAATTCCAAAACCATCGGACGAAAATACGGGTGTATTGCTCGATACAATCGGGATGGTAGTCACAATTGTTCAATCCGATAAATTGGGCATTTTGAAGATTCAATATTAGACTTATGTAATAATATAGTGATCTATGTTTTTTTTCTGCAACTATATCAATTGAGATGATCTTGGGATAATATTCCATGTTGGTGTTGTTTTAGAATTCTAATTATTACAATAACATGAACCATCTTTACATTTGACTTATACATCGTTATGTATATGTAAATCATTGAAAAAAATTTGCATAATGCAAATATAAACATACTTTATGAGATCTAAAATCTAATCCTATAAGTTAGGTGTAACATCCCAGGCTAATCGTACCAGATACTGTCCATTTTGTCCACACACCTGGACTCACGGTTTTAAAATGTGTCTGATAGAGGAGGTATCAAGTCCCTTATAAGGCAATCTTCGTTCCCCTCCCCAACCAATGTGAGATCTTACATTGGGGTCATATCTGACATCTATATCTATCACCAAATACAATGACTCTCGATGTGTACGAGAAACTTTCTGTCATATACGACATAGTTCGGGGGCCATCGGAACACATACTAGTTCTTTTAACTCTAGGCATAGCATAAAGGTACCTCACGACTTATGTTGGTCCTCTTGCATATTTATAGTGGTTCGTCTATCATCATCGGTGTCTCGGTATGTGACCTTATACATGTATTGAAGCATTTTTATGCACAACACTTTTCATAGCATAATGAAATAAATTTGGCATGTTTTAAAGCTTTAAATCACATAAATACATAACATGCACATATCATAAATCAAATTACTGAAATATATAAATATACCTGCATCCTAGTTTATAAATCATAGTAGACTCACAGCGATGTGTAAATTTACTAGTTCTGCTTGCAACGATATGCACACATGTAATAACATACATTATGAGTATTCTTATGCCACATAATACTATTTGACTTAACTAAAAATCTTAAATTGAACTACTTGACCTTGCACCCAATAGGGCCTATGCATCTTGAATGTGACTTTATAAGTCGCCTCTGATATCGCCAAGCTGAAGGCGACCTTGGGCAAGTCAACTTTGGGAACTCGCCTAAACCCTACCTATTTGAATTTCATCACGACTTCCAAGTTGTGTCCAGTGTCGCCTCTACACACAAATTTGCCAACTCACCTAACGCAAGCATCTTTGACACGTCTTCCAAATTGTATCTAATGTGGCATATACACGCGATTTTTCGTGCATAACTTCCAGTTTGCTTATACAAGCTACCTACCTCATCATCTTATGACTTAGCCACATGACTTCACCAAGGCGAATTTCAAGTAATTTGATCTGGACAAAATGCCGACTAAGGGACTCCCAACAATTTTCAGGCCATTCCAGGTTGTTTCCTTTGTTTTTCTTGCATTAAAGCACTTACCAAATATGAATTATATGGCTTAGTTTTTTTACCTTCCTTGCTTCTGAACACACATAATTTTTAGTGTTTTCTCAAAAAATTTGTTATGTTTGCTTATGTATTCAAGAGAGAGTAATTAGGTTGCGACTTCTTTCATTTTGAATAAATATCCCCTTCTCCAACTCTTGTTGTTTCTATCATTTCCCTCAATCACACACACATTCCATATATGAAATGAGTACACACACCCGTAGGCTTCATTATCTATGGAATCTCACAATAGTCCCAAGTCTTTTTAGAGCATCCACAATCATGAACCTCTTAATCTTGCCATATCAGTTTTCTCTCTCTGCCACATCAGTTTTCTTTTTCCTACACATTTCATGAACCTTTTACTCTCAATCATGAACCGGTTTATAGTTTACATAATAAAAATACAATAATAAAAGTTATAATATTTAAAAAGTACTTATTATAATTAAAAGATAATAATTAAAAATTATTTGTTATGAAAATAAAATCTAACACTAGTAACTTATAAAATTGTAATTAAAAAACTAACAATAATATATATCAAATAAAACAAAATCAACGACAATGATTATATTTATTTAGAAATAACTGTTGATGGAAGAAATTTTAGAAGAATTCTTAATATTTCATTGATTGAAAATTAAAAGCAAAAACAATAAATAAGTTTTAGTTTTAGTATTTATCTTTATCTATACTATATTATAAAGCACGGATAAAAACTATTAAATACAAATTATTAGGCACAAGGTACCATCATTTTATACAAGATTTTAAAAATCTCTTAATTTACAAGTTTCAAAGTACAAGATACATATTATTACTGCAGACTTCTAACACCCAACAATTTGGTATGTGCAGGACATTCCTTTTATACAGACCTTTCCATATATCACTATTAATTAATATATTATATTACTATAAATTTGTTTTACTTATATTATTAAATATGTAATTGGTTATTTTTTCTATATGTCATTAAAATGTATAAGATAATTATTGAATTCTAATAAAATACTTAATTTTTTTATATAAAAAATTATATTATTAAGCCTAAATTAAACAAATTTATAGAAAAAAACATTATCACTTTCTCAAAATCATTCAAAATCGTACTGTAAATCAACAAAAAAACAAAAAATAAAATGAAACATTAAAATCGTGATTTATCTCGCTGCATTGCACGAGTACGCTTCTAGTATTTTATTAAGAGGACCTCACTTCAAATTAAAAAGAAGTTGTCCATGTTCAAGGACCTTTCTCTTGCCAGGTGGAGGGAACTGGTTCCTCCCAATGGTTGTATTTATCAAGGACTGGTACATGAACCTTCAAACATTTACTGTTGTGGATGATCTTAGGGCGCGTTTGGTTTGCGAGATTGGAATGAATTTGGATTTCAAATTCATTCCAATCTTGTGTTTGGTTTGCAAGAATGGAATTTGTTGACTGGATTTGAAACCATTTGACTCTTTTAAAATCCTTTACCTGATGGATTTGGAATTCCTTTGCAATAGGCCGGGATTTCAAATCTCTCCAAATCCAAATCCTTACTTGAAATCAATTCCATTACATTCCAATTCCGCAAACCAAACACACCCTTAGGGGGCGTTTGGTTCGCAGAATGGAATTTGATTGAATTAGATTCCATCGAAGGAATTTGACTTTAAAGAAATTTGATGGAATTTGACCATGCGTTTGGTTGATAGGAATTTGATGGAATTCAATTCTTTCAATTTAGGCAAGGAATGATGAATTCTTTGATTTGTGGAATTCAATGGAATTCAAAGGATTACATCATGATCAATATGTGAACCAAACAAATGAATTGGAATTTGGTCAAAATAATTATCCATTCTAATTATTTCAAAATCCATGAACAAAACACCCCCTTACTTTCCATTTATGAATATTAATATAAAGCTATAATTAATTTGATTGTTGAAAAAAAAAATCTATGTTTTTTTTAAAACGATTCTATTTAGATAGTTCAGAAACTTACAATTTTGAATTATTAGAAATATATTATAAAAAAAATCCTTTATTGGAAAGATAATATTATTTTTGGAAAAAAGTGAGAACTAAATTATTATGTGAGAGAAAAAGAAACAAATGCAAAAGAAAGGGTGGGTGGGGGTACTTGTCTCAATTATTGAAGTTACTTTTGTTAAATAATGCAATGTTTTGTCACGGTTAAAAACCATTTTTGTCAACACGTTTTGAACGTTTCCTTCTATTAATTAATTATTATTTACAAATTATAACATGGAAAATAAATTAATAATAACTGTAAAATCCTAGTTTTTTGGGAAAGGATGTCCTAGGTCTTTGGCCCAGACTAATCCCTTGGTAATGAAACCGACTGCTAAAGTATGCAGCCCTGAGGTTATACCTAGTGGCCACAAAATTGCGAATGCAGGGAATCGAACCCGGGTTGAGCGCTATGAACTCCCCAGCTGATTACCGCTACACCACAAACCTTGTGGTTAAATCCTTATAGTTATTGGGTATTTAAATCATATATAACTAGAAGTGTACTCGCGCAATGCAGTGAGATACATCACGATTTTAATGTTTCATTTTATTTTTTGTTTTTTTGTCGATTTACTGTACGATTTTGGATGATTTTGAGAAAGTGATAATGTTTTTTTTTATAGTTTAGGCTTATAATATAATGTTTTTTATATAAAAAAATTAAATATTTTGTTAGAATTAAATGATTATCTTATATATTTTAATGACATCTACAAAAATAACCAATTGCATATTTAATAATATAATTAAAACAAATTTATAGTAATATAATATATTAATTAATAATGATACATGGAAAGGTCTGCATAAAAGGAAGACTCTACACATACCAAATTGGTGGGTGTTAGAAGTCTGCAGTAGTAATATGTATTTTATGCTTTGATACTTGTAAATTAAGAGATTTTTAAAATCTTGCATAAAATGATGGTACCATGTGTCTAATAATTTGTATTTAAGAGTTTTTTTATCCGTGCTTTATAATATAGTATAGATATATGATGAAAATTGTGAGTTGTATATCACCATGACTATTATGTATTTTTTTTATATCATTATTTTGTGATAAAAGTTTTGGAATTCTAGACATGTGTCTAATGGTTTGCAAATAAATAGTCAACATGTAAGTTTTAAAAGGTTTATTGGCGGGTAGGCATGGAAATGGGGCGGGGATGGGGCGGGGACCTCAATCCCCATCCTCGTCCCCAATCCCTCATCTTCATCCCCGTCCCCATCCCCGTCCCCGCCGGGGAATATGATCACATCCCCATCCCCATCCCTAACGGGGAATGGGGATCCCCAACGGAGAAACGGGGATTTTCTTTTCCGTTTATGTAAGCAATTTAAATCAAATATATGAGACACCGCACATGTTTAAATATCACATATTTCCAATAAACCTAAAATCGAAAGAAATTTAATTTAGTATAAAAAAATCACAACATCATATAATAATTAATAACTTAAAACCAAAAGAAATTCAACCGAATTCGAAAAAAAAAAAAAACTTAACTTCACACGTACCAAAAGATATCGAGTAATATTCAAAACCATATCGAGTAATTGTATTTTGATTGATATCCAAAAAATAACAATTTTATATTATAATCCTAGTTAGGAAATAGGAAATTATGAATTACCGATTTAGTTTAAATAAATAATATATATTAAATATTAATTAAAATATATAACGGGGACGGGGCGGGGCGGGGAGTGCGATACCCGTCCCCGTCCCCATCCCCGGTTTGAGACAAACGGGGATCCCCGTCCCCATCCCCATCCCCGGTTTAGTGGGGAATCCCCATCCCCGATCGGGGCGGGTGGACCGGGTTCCCCGACGGGTCGGGGCCTATTTCCATGCCTATTGGCGGGGACCCGTGGCCCACTTTTGTGGACCCTACAAGTCATCTCTCTACAAACTTGCACCGGAAAAGACATCATATCTCCCCCTGGATTCGAACCCTAGTACGGGAACCTCAGGTAGAAGCGTTTACGGAAGAGAGATGGCCACTAAGCCAAAGACCTAGTGGTTACTCTATAAAGTATAAACTTAGTTACTACCAGTTCAATGAGTAAGCGTATTATATATTGTTGTTGAAAAGATGGAATTCGTATATAACCATGACTGTTTTATATCATTATATTTTATGATAAATTTTTTGAAAATTTGACCGTGTCTAATGGTATTGAAAATAAATGGTCAACATGTTGGTCTTATCAAGGTTCTAAATGACGTGGCTTGGAGATGAGATCAAGTCTCAAGCCTTAAGAGTCACGATGAGGCCATGGCATTACTTACGGTTATAGCGGCAAATTTTTATATCATATATAATATTAAATATAAAGACATATGTTTTGTACTATTATTCAAAATATTTCCATGATGATAAACAAGTTAAATAAGGTTATATATTAAAAACTAGTAAATAAGACATTAAAACGTAAAGAAAAATCAAATATCCCGTTAAAAAATCGCGGACTAGGTCATGGCGTGCCACGGTTTTAACGTGGCGTGAAACACAAGCATTGAGTCATGACGCGCCATGACGACAGTACGACGAGCCTTTTAGAACAGCGGTCTTAGTTACAATATAAACTTGGTAAAACTAATATATCAGTTCAGTGAGCAAAATGGATCCGACGAAAACAAACTTATCTAATGTTGTTGAATAACTATTCATTCCGATCCACATTATGTTTATGTAATCAAATAACTTTTCAGTAATGTTTATTTTTCAAATTTTTATCAAAAGATATATGATAAAAATCTAAATATTATATGACTAGAGGTTGGTTCATACGAGAACAATATCGATTTAAGAAAACATGAGAACAACTGAGTACATACAAAATCATATATGATTTCGCAGTCAAAGTCGCACGCGTCCAGTTTTTGCCGATTAATGTAAAATCACATATGAGTTTATACATAATTTGTTGTTTTCTTAAATAGTTAGCGTTCTCGTTTGAACCTTCCTATATATGACTAATCCGTAAAATTAAATATTACAAGATTATATCAAATACTATTTGAGAATTGAGATGATGTTTAAGAAGATATAATATGTCATATTAAATATTTCAGCAAATAGTATTCATTGTAAAACTTTTTTTTATTCTATTATTGATTTAATTACCGATAATTTTATGAGTATGAAACACAACTAAAGTCTAAAATTTCAATATATCATCATGTTGTCGAACATATATATTATTTTTGTACCAGAAAGTTGTAAGTTATTCGTGTCATGTACTATGTTTTTTAAAACTAATAATTGTATTTTGAAATTAGAACAATCATGTTTGATCAAATTAACTTTATTTTCTAATTTTTAACATCAAAATAATTAAAATTATTGCAATAAAATTTGTTTTCAAAAGTAATTATAAATTAATCAACTATTTATAATTTTAATATACCTATTTAAATTTAATTATTGAAATTATATATTCATTTAAAAAATATACATCCAAACATCTTATGAATATATGCTTCATAACAGAAGTAATTTAATTACAATTTTATGTTAAATGTTTGAAAACGTAAAAGGTGATTTCATATAGTATCCAAATTACGTGAGTTGTTCTACTTTTCCCGAGCCTATATTGAGATATATCTATCCACTAACATTTTAAGTATGATAGAACAAGCCTTTGTACAATCATATATACACTTTTTACTTAACCAAAAACTTAGATGGATGATTCAATATCAAATCACTTGCAGATAATAAGGATTATCAATGTTGGGGATGAAAAAAATTCAAACTGAATGAGTTTTAGGTTAAACAATTTTGAGTAATTCGGTTTTTAGGTTAAACTGTTCGGTTAACCGAATAACGATATCTCATTTGTAACATCTCGGGCCAACCATACCAGATATTGTCCGCTTTATCCACACACCTGGACTAAGGGTTTAAAACGCGTCTGATAGATGAGGTATCAAGTCCCTTATAAGGCAATCTTCGTTCCCCTCCCCAACCAATGTGGGATCTTACAATCCACCCCTCTTAGGAGTCGAGCGTCCTCGTTGACACATTAATCTGGTTCCCGGCTCTGATACCATCTGCAATATCCCAGGCTAACCATAACAGATATTGTAATAACCGAGACCAAAAGTAATAAAGTTTGGAGTGTGGGTGAGTTCTTGTTGAAAGCCGAAAGTGTGGGGGACTAAATTATAAATATGATTAAAGAGGGTTAAAATCCTAATACCCTAGCCACCTAGCCATTCTCACCTTTGGAAGCTATTGAAAGCAAGAGGAATTCTCAGTACGTGTTAGAGATTGAGACTTGAAGGAGAAATCAAGGGAAGTTGTTGGATTGGGAGGAAGTTGTAACACCCGCTATTTTGGGGTTGGGTGAAAAGTTGACTTTTACCCAAAGTTCAAGGGGGTAAAATGTAACTTAGGTTATATAAATATAAATCAGATTTCAGATATTTTCTAAAATATCACAATCTGATTTCTTGAGAAATCAGAGAGAGAAAGAGAAGGAAGCAAGAGATAAGAGGTCGATCGTTTTCTCCAAATCAAGGTACGAATATAGCTTAATGCTTTGATCTGAATGCTTTTAGCCGTGTAGAATCTCGTTGTGAAGGTTTTAAACCGTTCCATTGTGAGATCTGAGTATTTCTCATTTTTGGATCTGGGTTCTGTCGATCTGTTCTTGATGAACAAGACGATGGTCGATTCGACCGATGGTCCTTCGACCGAATGGTCGTTCGACCGGTTGGTCATTCGACCGGTGTGACCTAAGACCGGACATCGGTTCGACCGGACATCGGTTCGACCGGACATCGGTTCGACCGGATGTCGGGTTCGACCGGTGTTGCCTGTTCGACCGGGGTTGTGTTCGACCGGTTTTGGTACTCGACCGTAACTGTGTTTGGCAGTTTGTTGTGCTCGTATTCTAGAGTTGTAAGTCAGCGTGTTGTTTGTATCTTTGGGCTTACCGATTTAACGATGTTGTCGTAGGTAGCGATCGTAAGAAGCAGTCTTTAAGCAGGAAGACATCTGAGGTGAGTCCTTAAGCTAAATCGGTCTGTATTTCGAATGCTATGTGATAAATGTATTATTTAAATGTGGAAAACCTGATTTCAAAGTGACTGATTGTCGTTGGGAAATACCTTCTAAAAATCCCATATTTTCAAGAATCAAGATTTATAGAATTGAACCGTTGTTCATATGAATTGCCTGTATATCTGATTTAATATGAGTATGCTCTGAAATGACATGCTTTGGCTTTGAGTCTTAGTGCAATGGCTCCATAGGCACGGTGTCCCTATGTCCCCTGTTTTGGGCATTTGGTTCACGTTTTAGCACGAGATAGGCATCGGGTTGCCATGATAAGTAGGCTGTGGGCCTATACGGTCGGGCAGTGTCTCATGGTGCAGTAAGGTGTAATCCCATTTGGTGCTTGGGTTCCCCCTGTTTTGGGAACTCTCAAGAATAGATCCAGAGGGGTTGACTTGAATGTTTTGAGCAACAGATCTAGAGGGGTTGAACTCGTTATGTGATTTTGGGTATTACTTATACCATGTTTAATCACTAATGGTTTATTTGATTTCTTGACTTAGCTCATGGCCATACTCACCGCGTGACACCATTTGGGTTTAGTACTCTCTTTTTATTTGGCTTGTTCTCACTAGGATTTAGCCTAACGCTTGTTCTTGGTTGTCATGTTGGCAGGTTATCTTAGCGGTGGGGCTCGTCAGGGCTGAGGGAGCGACCTTGGGGTCGTGAAAGATTCTTTTGAAGATTTATTTTGGAAGTATAGCGACACCCGTCCCTAATCTAGATATAATTGTAGATTAATAGGTTGTCGTTTTATGCTTCATTTATTTACCACGTTAATGTCTACTCTGTACCCCGTTGGATTATTATGTATTTAGTAATTGTTACACCTTATTCCGCAAGTTAGCCTTTTGCTGATTCCTTTTTCAAAAATTTTATTTCCGCAAAATCTTAGGGTGTTACAAGTTGGTATCAGAGCCTTGGTTTAAGTGAACTAGGTATGACTGTAAGATGCCTAGACTTAAGCTGAGACTATTAAGTTATGACTGTAAGATGCCTATATCTTATAAGATAGGATGGTCTTAGGGTCAACGGAAACTTGCACAAGTTGAAAGTTGTAACGATGGTGATAAGCGCTCTTGCGTATTATACGTTCATAATTTCACTTAGCTAACGTTATTATGAAAATGTCTTACGTGAGCATAATTAAATTACTGTCGTTATAATGATTGATAAGTGTAGTAGTACATTCTCTGTGTTTTCCGTACTCCTTATCCCGTTCTTTTGCACGAATGCGTTCAGCAGGACCATGGTTAATACCAGGAGTCGTCCGGAAGGCCAAGAGGCCGACATACCTACGGCCGACCATCCGCTGGCGACCGTAGTGGGGGAAACTGTACGCGCGAGTAATGTGCTGGGTGGAGGACCCGGGCATATTCCTCGACGGAATTTGGAGGCTGATGAGCCTATTATCGAAGAAGTGACGGCAGAGACGAGAATGATGGATCGTATGATGTTGGCCATGAATAGGGTCATGGCTCAACAGCAGGAAGTATTCTTGAAACTTCTTGAGGACCGAGACGCTAACAACCGTAGGCACGAAACGGTTGGCGAAAATGTGATTGTGGCAGGATCCGAGGGTACTGGACCTGTAATTTCCCCTGTAGTGACTGCAACCCTAGGCGTCAGTCGAACGGCGCGGACTTGCACGTTCAAGGCTTTTCTGGGTTGCCGACCCCCAGAATTTAAAGGCTCAGACAATCCGCTAGATTGTATGGCCTGGGTTCGAGAGATGGAGCAAGCTTTTCGCTCAAGCGAATGTGGGGAGGAGCAAAGGGTAATTTTTGGTTCCCGAATGTTGAGGGGAATATCTCTTACCTGGTGGGATGTGTACTCTGCTTCGCTGGAGCCGACTGTTCTGGACCAATTGTCTTGGTCCACCTTCAAAGAAAAGATGCTAGAGGAATACTGTAACGAGCGGTCGTTACACCGAATCAAGGATGAATTTCAGAACTTGAAGAAGGGAGGTATGTCTGTGAGGGAGTACAACCGTCTCTTTATGGACAAGCTGGGTTTTGTGGGACATCTGGTCCCGACCGAGAAGGATAAAATCAAGGCTTACATCAAGGGTCTCCCATCGGACATGATGTCGATGGTTCGTGTGACAAAGACTTCCACCCTTCGGGAGGCAATGGAAGAAGCTCAACTTATGGAAGATGCTTACAGTCTCGGCAAGGAGAAAAGTGTTCGCCAAATCGAGAAGCGGAAATGGGAGGGAAGTTCGATGCCCTCAAAGAAACCCTTTTACTCCAACAACAGCGCTCAGCGAGGAGCTGATTCTAGACGTGATGCCAAGTGGTGCTCCAGGTGTAGAAACAAACATTTCGGCCCGTGAAACTTTGTTCCCGGAGTGTGCTACAAGTGCGGGAAGACGGGTCACACGTACAAAGATTGCCCTCAAAAGGGGCAATTATGTTTCGAGTGTAAGGAACCGGGGCACGTTAGGGCGGAATGCCCGAAACTGAAGACCGGAGGATCTGGCGGGAAGAAGTTGGAACCTCCGCAGTCGACCGGAAGGGCTTTCCAGATGTCGTCCGAGGAAGCGAAAGCATCGACCGATGTGGTGTCGGGTACGTTCTCTCTAAATTCCGTACCTACACGTGTGTTATTTGATTCTGGTGCTAGCTACTTGTTCATATCCGAATTGTTCTGTCAAAGGCTTGCTATGTCTATGAGTATGTTAGAGAATGCTGTTGTGGTAGAAATAGCAAATGAAGGTCAGGTTCTAATTCGTAGTATCCTTAAAGACTGCATGTTAGAGCTTAAGGGAAAGAAATTTCCCATTAATTTACTGCCTATGCAAATTGGCGGGTTCGACATGGTGGTGGGTATGGACTGGTTATCTAAGAACCAGGCCGAAATTGTATGTTCCAAGAAAATGATCCGTTTACCTGTGGCAAACGGAGAAGCAACCATAATCTACGGCGAAGGAAGGAAAGGCGATGTGGCGATTATTTCAGTAATCAAAGCCAGGAAGTGTTTGGCGAAAGGATGCGTATCTTTCTTGGCTTATGCCATCAATACCAAACTCGACCAACGAAAGTTCGAAGAGGTTAGGGTGGTACGCGAGTTTCCCGATGTGTTCCCGGAAGACTTGCCCGGGTTGCCGCCCGATCGTGTTGTGGACTTTCGTATTGACCTCATTCCAGGAGCGGCTCCGATCGCTCGAGCTCCTTATCGTTTGGCTCCTACCGAAATGCAAGAGATGGTGGTTGTCGCGTATTTTCGTGTTTACACCTTTTTAAAATGCAAATAAATAGATCTCGATGCAAGTATACATCTCAATCTACTATCGTTTTGTAACAAGTAATAGTGGTACAAAGTACCGAATATCGATCCCACAGGGAAGCGTGGAAAATTTCTCCTTGAAAGTCGGGTATGTAAAAGCGAGTCTCAGATGACGAATTCGAAAACAATATTTTGATTGGGGGTTTTGAGTAACACTACTGAGAAATTTAATTTTAAAAAGAAGCGCAGGGTATAAAGATCCGTTGGGCCGAATTTAATAATTAAATAAAAGATAAGATCACATTCCATTTTTATCTCAAATTCGATATTTTATGTAACTTGAAGAAGCCGTCATACAACGAACCAGTTGTCAGTTGATCAGTTGTATTTCGACATAAAATATAACTCTGATTTAGATAACTTTGGACAATCATGCGATACGATACACCTTTTATCCTCTTATCTGCATCGGTCCCAACTTTACTATATACCCCGAACTGAGATGGTTAACCCATCTTCATTTTAAATTTTAATTTTAAAGATTCTAAAAGCAATTAAAGAAATGAGAAAATACGTTAATTGTAAACTATTACTTTTACTTAAAAGAAATCTTAACGAAGTACACACGTAACTAAAGTATTTAGACGAACTAGAAAAGTTAAATTACTTAAATTAAAAGACTTCCGAATTAAGAACATAAAATAGAATGCAAAAATTAAGTTACGAAAGGCAAAAGACAAAATTTAAATTGCAGAAAGTAAAATTCTAAATTGAACGACAGTAAAGTAAAAATGCAGGAATTGATTTGCGTTAAATAAATGACAATAAAGTAAAGCAGGAATTATAAAACTAAAAATCAACGACGTAAAGAGAGAGTTGCATGGAAAATCTTGTTTTAATTTTAGATTTTGTGTTTAATTTACTTTGAGAGTCCTTGACAATTGTTAACGTAATTATCGTAATATGCGGGAAGGTTTTTATAACTTCGGAAACACTAAACAATTTTAATAATACAACAAACCGTGAACCAAACGGGGTTGGGAATCCGAAAAGATTGATCGGACTTCCGGTTTGTAATACCACTAAAATTGTAAGTAGAAACCAAATAAAAACCAAAATCAATTGAACCGTAAGAGATGAGTAAAAGTTATGAAAGTGTAACGAGAGGTTAACGTACTAGTACTTGAAATAGGAATATTTCGATGTATTAACTTGTATCCAAAAGAAGAAGTTTGAAATGTGAGTTAGAGCCAAATGAACCTATGATGTACTCACGGCCCACAACTTTCAAACCTCCCAAAAACTATTACAAATTATGTTACTTGCAGTTATGGATGGAGAAATAGTTTGATGATAAACAAACTAAAGGATAATGGATGATACTTGTTGGCTAAGAAAAACAAAAGGGAAATGATGTATTTGTGAAATTCTTGCTGGCAAAACAAAACCAAAAAGGGACGCCCCTTTTTGGTTGCTTAGTATCTTCTATTTATAAGTAAAACAAAAGAGAGAAAAGGCCATGGGCTTTTCTTCATTTTTGTCAACAAGAAAATCAGCCCAAAAGAGTTTCCATATTTAGCCTACATAAGTTCAAGCTCTTTTAATTTTTTTCGGCCCAAAAGAATATTCCAGCAGCCCACCAAATTAAGGTTCGGCCCAATCTTCACATCTTGTAGCGTCGGTCCAAAAAGGGAAAGTCGTTTGTCGGTTTTTTGCGTTATCTCTTGATGTTGACTTCCCGCGACCTACGTATTGCTCTAAAATAAAAAATATATATATAGGAATAAGATCAATGCATTTTTTTTTATTAAAGTTAGACAACCAAAACGCTAAAATACGTTAAACTTTTATTTATTCTAAAATGCTAAAAATACATGAAAAAGAGACTCAATGGGGAAATAAAAATTTCTCAAAATTATTAAAAGTGAGTTAAAAATAGGGTAAATAAAATTACCCTATCACAACCCCAAACTTGAACGGTTGCTCGCCCTCGAGCAACTTTTATTAGAAAATTAAAAATTTGAGCAACTAAAACGTTTGATTAACAAGAGGATCTTTCTGTATCAATCATCATACACACATCCACAATCTGTTTTGTCAAATTCATAACAATTGTGGTGATAGCCCTTCACAAATGATTTTTCTCAACTAGATTAAAATACAATCAACCATAAGCTAGCCAATTAATTATTTGCCTAATTAGGATCAACAATGCAACAAAAGAAAAAAATGGGTATGCATTTGGCTTTTTCATGCTTTTGATTCAATGCATTGCCTTTTTCCAAGCTTTCTATTTATCTCTTTTTATGGTACCATTTTTCTACCATCTTCTCATTTTGAGGAATGAAGTTTTGGACACATTGGTCTCTTTGTGTCTTTGACACTTTTATTATTGCACTGAAAACAAGAGTAGAGCTTTGCTCATTTTTGCATGGGTGTTTTCATTTTTTTGTGCAATTTTTTTTTTAAGAATATGTGATACATTTTGCAAAGAGATATGTGAGCTAGAAATGATATGGTTATGAATACGAATGAGTGTCCATATCATCTTCCCCCCAAAACTTTGAATGGTTCAATGCCCTCATTGAACGAATGATGGGTGTAATGGAAATATCAAGAACGGTGGAGAAAGTGTATGTGTTGCGTTGACCCTAACAAAAATTTGTGATAGCAAACAATATTGAGGCTAGTTCTAGTGATATGTACAAAAAAAATCCAAATGAGAGAAATGTACATTTGTTATGGCTATCACACAATGCAATAGAACTTGTTGTCAACAATTTGTGAACCGTATCCATGATGAGAGAGCAAGAAAAATAGAACTCTTCGTAACAAAACAAGACAATCCCAGACTCATAGGCTCAAAATTAAAGGAAAGTAATATGCAAAGGTGATAGAAAATGGAACCTGGCCTACTCGGGAAGAGTAGGTGAACGCTCCGCAGGTTCCCATAAAAGATGTAGTGGGAATGGTGCCATGCGCGACACAACCTCGGGATGCTCCTTTTCTAAAACCATACGGTTTGCATCATCCTGGGACTTCTCAAATTTCAGCCAACCAAGCATTATAGTGTGTAAACTTTTCACCGTCTTCTTTAAAGCTGCAACCTCACCTCTCAAATCCACAACCTGTCTATCAATCTGTTTTTGACATGAGCGTGTGTTATTTCGTAAAAATCTTTTCACGTCTTTATTTTCTATTATCATTTTTTCATTCGAAATTTGATCTGTGGTTAACTTGGTAACACCCGCCTTTGTCATTAAAGTGTGAATGACCGTGGGGAAAATAAGCCGTAACTTGGATTTTTCCACTCCTTTTCTAAGAAGTGAAGAAATAAGACGCCCCACATTGACTTTCAAACCGGCCATGATGCAATAAATTAAAAACACCCGATCCATACGAAGAGTAGAGTCATGCGTTGAGGGGTGTAAACTGTGGCGTACAAAAAAAAACCACACATTCGCGATGGGTTTTAGACATGATGTCTTTAGGACACATGAACGACCTTTAAAATCCCATTCCGACCCCGTATGTGCAATGGTGTTTAAAACAGTTTTCAACTCCTCGTCACTAGCACTTTGGGATAATCTGTGAAAATCGCAGTGCATGGGTGGTTCGAGGCCTAAGACATTGTTTATGTGAGTGGCGTTAAAACACACCGGTGTGCCTCGAACAATGACTGTCAGACCCTGAGTGACGGATACCTCAGTGAAAAATTCAGTCACCCAATCAATATTATACGGATTTGGTGTCGTGCAAAATAAATCCCATCCTAGTGCATGCAAGGCTATAAGGAATTGTGGGTGTGTGCGTAAAGTTTCCATAGGAAACCCACGTGACGGTTGACAAATCTTTTGCCTAAAGATTGGATATTTACGCACCGCTTCGTTACAACTAAAGTATGCAAGAGAGGAGAATGAGAATACCGATTCGTTAATCATTTTGGCTTTTCCTTTACGGTCGGATTGGCGATTTATTTCGTTTGAACCTGCGTCATCGATGATGTTATCATCACCGCCTTTTCCCAAAATGACCGAAAGTTTGCATTTCTTTTGTGGCGGTACCCCTCGAGATGCAACCGTTTCGTATTTACGTGGGGTGTTCGTTTTTGGTGGTCGTGCTTGGGAGGGGGTTGCATTATGTAGGTTTAGGGATAAGTCGAGTGTAGGTGGTGGGTGAAAAGGTGTAGGTTGAGGTAGGTTTCGATCGACCGTTGGTACACGGTTTGTTGTGGGGGTTGGTCGATGGTTAAATGGAATGGGTTGCGGTGATTGTTGGTAATGATGGAAAGCCATAGTTGGGTGTGGTTCTATTGGTTTCCCGTGTCGGTCCAGTACTACCGCATGTGCGGCCGCTGGTTGGTGTCGATAATGGGTCTGTTGAAACCCCGGTGTCGATGTGTAGTGTATCGGGAGAATCGATGAAGACGATGGCCGATCGTACCTTTTAAAAAAATCGATCGTTGTGGCGTACGTACGGTCCAGAGCAACATCATTTCGGGTTTTGTTTTCCGGTGATGTGGGTGCAGCTTCGACGGGTTGGACGATGGCAGCAGCGGCGGCAAGAGTGTGGAGAGCGGCAAGCGGCGGCGTTGGTGTGGAGGTCGGCGGTGAGTTGTGAGGGTGGTGATCGGTAGCTGTGTGACAGAGGTGGTGATCGGCGGTCACCATTTGAAAGGGTGGTCGATAGTGGTGAGAGGTGCGTTGGCGACGAGGAGGTTCGATGGTGGGCGGTGCAAAATTTCTCATCATTGTCGTTAGTTCGGTTGTGATAGTTGTGATTGGAGATGGTGGTGGTAAGAAGGTTATCGGCGGTGATGTTGTTACGTGGGATTTCTTTTTAGAAGATTGCATGGTTTCATGCATGGAGGTGATGGTTGGTGGTGTTAAGGTGATGGGTGATCTTCAAAGATATGGAAGATGGTGATGGGTAATACTTGTGTTTCTTTTCTTTCTTTCTTTTTTTTTTAGAAAATAAAGATATGGAAAATAGTGCAAGTATTTATTTACGGCGGATGTCAGAGGTTAACTTTGAAACTACAAAATGATTTCTGAAAATTCTCTGCAAAAATCAGATATGGATATTAGATTTAATTGTAAAATATTTATATATCTATATCTATATCTATATATATATATATATATATATTTTGTAATTATTGGTGTTATTATTATTATTATTT
This sequence comes from Arctium lappa, assembly GCA_023525745.1. Lineage (NCBI taxonomy): Eukaryota > Viridiplantae > Streptophyta > Magnoliopsida > Asterales > Asteraceae > Arctium > Arctium lappa. Next base: position 24,951,113 of record CM042048.1, on the reverse strand, counting down.
TTAAAGTTACAAAAACTTGTTTATGGACTGACATAATTTGATTTAGGTTTTAATGCAGAACCTTGTAACCCAATTTATCATATATATTATACAAACCATGCGGTGTTGAGAAAAAAAAAAAAAAAAATATATATATATATATATATATATATATATATAACCTCTATAAATAAAGAATACATTTGTTTTTTTTTTATTTAGAATCACTTGAACCGAATCAAAAATTGAAAAATTGAAAAAGTACCTAACGTGATTTTTTTTTTAAATGCTCCCACCCCTTTTTTTTCTCTTTTTTTTTCTTTTTTTTTTATCAGTTTAATTCTTTAATCAGTCTTGTTCCACATTTGAAACAAGATTTTTCATTGTCATTTCTAATTACATCTTAGTTTTATAATTCTTGTGTGTGTGTGTGTGTGTTTTTTTCTCTCTTAAAAAAATAAGATAGAAATATATATATATATATATATATATATATATACATATATATTTGAAATAATATTTACGCTGTCTTGAGTTTGGACAAACTCAAGAACGTTGACTGCCTTTTCTATTCTTGGAGATGGACAACCTCAACAGGTTGTTGCATTAATGCTGATGGTTCAAGAAAAGGTTTTACTCTCTGTCCGTTTACCTTAAAAGTGGTACCCCTTTCTTGATCAACTAACTCAACTACTCCGTAGGGATAAACTTTTGCAATTTGAAACGGACCTGTCCATCTAGAGCTTAATTTCCCGGGAAATAACCTGAGTCTAGAATTGAACAGTAGGACTTGTTGTCCCTCAATGAACTCTTTTGGAATATTTTTCTTATCATGCCATCTTTTTGTATTTTCCTTATATAGTTTCGCATTTTCATAGGAAAAATTCCTATGTTCCTCCAGTTCACACAGTTGTAAAGCTCTTCTATTTCCAGCTTCATCTAGACTCATGTTAAGTTCCTTTATTGCCCAATAGGCATTGTGTTCTAATTCAACAGGCAGGTGGCAAACTTTTCCAAAAACTAATTTATAGGGGGACATGCCAATAGGGGTCTTGTAAGCGGTCCGGTAGGCCCACAAGGCATCATCCAATTTGGAGGCCCAGTCTTTTCGGTGTGGCTTGACTACCTTGGTTAAAATTCCTTTGATTTCCCTATTGGACAGTTCAGCCAATCCATTAGTCTGGGGGTGATAAGCAGTGGCCACCCTATATTGTATGTTGTACTTTTCTAGGACTTCCTCTAACACATTGTTTATGAAGTGAGTGCCCTCATCACTGATCAAGGCACGTGGTGTACCAAATCTGGTGAAAATGTGTTTCTGTAAAAATTTGACAACTGTCTTAGCATCATTAGAGTGGCAAGCCATAGCTTCCACCCATTTAGACACATAATCCACAGCCACCAGAATGTATGCACAGTTGCTAGAGAGTGGAAACGGTCCCATAAAGTCAATGCCCCAAACGTCAAACAATTCCACTTCTAGAATTCCATTCAGGGGCATTTCATTCCTCTGAGAAATATTTCCACTCCTCTGACATTTATTGCAGCTTTTTGCAAAATTGTGGGCATCATTGTTTAGAGTAGGCCAATACAATCCTGATTGTAAAATTTTTGCAGCTGTCCTATCTCCTCCAAAATGCCCACCACATGGTCCTGTGTGGCAGTGATGTAAAACAGAGGCAACTTCTTCTTTTGGAATACACCTCCTTATTACCTGGTCTGCACAAATTTTAAAAAGAAAGGGATCATCCCACAAAAACTTTTTGGAATCAAAAATGAGTTTCTTTCTTTGATGCTTATTGAATTCCTTGGGGATAATCTCACAAGCCAGATAATTCACAATATCTGCAAACCAAGGTGTTGCAGTATGTTGTATGGCCAAAATCTTTTCATCAGGAAAGGACTCACAAATATCCCCACTGTGTTTGTCCTGCTCTTGCTTTTCCAATCTCGACAAATGGTCAGCCACTTGATTATTTACACCCTTTCGGTCAATGATTTCCAAATCAAATTCTTGTAACAACAAGGCCCACCTTATTAACCTAGGTTTTGCATCCTTTTTAGAAATGAGATACTTGATGGCAGCATGATCAGTATGAACAATCACTTTGGCACCCATCAAGTATGATCTGAATTTTTCAAAAGCAAACACCACAGCTAATAATTCTTTTTCAGTGGTGGTGTAGTTGATTTGGGCTTCATTGAGAGTTTTACTAGCATAGTAAATAGAGTGAAATATTTTTTTCTTTCTTTGTCCTAGAACTGCTCCTACAGCCCAGTCACTTGCATCACTCATTATTTCAAAAGGTAAGGTCCAATCAGGTGTCACTATTACAGGTGCCGTAACCAATGCATCTTTCAAAATTTTAAAAGCCTTTTTGCAATCTTCATCAAAATTAAAGGCATGGTCATGCTGTAATAGTGAACACAGAGGTTTGGATATTTTGGAAAAATCTTTTATGAATCTCCGGTAAAAACCTGCATGTCCGAGAAAACTTCTGATACCTTTTACAGTAGTTGGTTCAGGCAACTTTGCAATTACTTCCAACTTTGCCTTATCAACCTCAATGCCTCTACTGGAAATGAGATGTCCTAACACAATGCCCTCTTTAACCATAAAGTGACATTTTTCCCAGTTTAAAACCAAATCTGTTTCTTCACATCTTTTAAGACTCTTTTCAAGGTCTTGTAAACACAAATCATATGATGTCCCATAAACAGAAAAATCATCCATGAAAATTTCCATGGATTGTTCAAGCATATCAGAGAAAATGGACATCATGCATCTTTGGAAAGTAGCAGGGGCATTACAAAGTCCAAAAGGCATTCTTCTAAATGCAAAGGTCCCATAAGGACAAGTAAAAGTTGTTTTCTCCTGATCCTCTGGTGCAATGGCTATTTGATTGTAACCAGAATAACCATCCAAGAAGCAATAGAATTCTTTTCCTGCTAGTCTGTCTAACATTTGGTCAATGAAGGGTAACGGAAAATGGTCTTTTTGAGTAGCTTGGTTAAGCTTCCGGTAGTCCATACATATCCTCCAACCTGATACAATCCTAGTGGGTATTAATTCGTTTTTCTCATTGGTTATCACAGTAACTCCACCCTTCTTGGGTACACATTGCACTGGACTGACACATGTACTACTCGCAATAGGGTAGATTATGCCAGCATCAAGCCATTTTAAGATTTCCTTTTTCACAACCTCTTTCATCATAGGATTCAGTCTTCTTTGAGGCTCAACTGAGGCGAAATCCTTGTTTTCTAAAATGATCTTATGCTGACAAATGGTAGGGCTTATGCCCTTTAAATCAGCAATGGTCCATCCTATGGCCTTGGTGTGTAGTTTCAACATGGCAATCAGTTGTTCCTCTTGATCAGATTCTAAAGATGCTGAAATAATGACTGGCAACTTCCCTGAATCTCCTAAAAAGGCATATTTCAAATGTAAGGGAAGTTATTTCAGTTCTAAGTCAGGGGCACATTCTATGGAAGGAACAAGCGTTTTCCTATCCTCACTTCCTAAAATTTCAACAGCAGAGGTAACCTGTATGTCTCCTAATTCCTCAAACTCTGTTGTATTTTCTTCACTATCAGATTCCTCAATTCCCAAGACCTCCCCAAAACTTTGGTCATGACACCAAGATTCAATCAAACTTAAGGTAGAGCATTCCTCCTTCTCTTCAGGATATCTAAGGGAATCCAACACATTAAAAGTTACTTGTTGGTCTTGAACTCTCATGGTGAGCTCTCCCTTTTGGACATCTATTAAAGTTCTTCCTGTTGCCAAGAATGGTCTCCCTAAGATAATGGGGATGTCTTTGTCAGCTTCAAAATCCAAAATGATAAAGTCTGCTGGGAAAATAAATTTATCAACTTGGACAAGGACATCCTCAATCTTACCCTTTGGCCAAGCTATGGACTTGTCTGCTAACAAAAGTGAAACTGTGGTAGGTCTAGCCTCACCTATGCCTAAGGCGTTGAAGACAGATAAAGGCATAAGGTTTATGCTGGCACCTAAGTCACATAGGGCTTTTCCTACTTCTTTTCCTCCTATGGAACATGGGATTGTGAAAGTCCCAGGATCTTTCAGCTTCGGAGGGATTTTGCTAGACAACATTGCACTGCACTCTTCTGTCAGAGCTACAGTCTCATACTCATTCAACTTTTTCTTTTTGCTTAAAATGTCTTTTAAAAACTTTGCATAGTTTGGCATTTATTCAATGGCTTCCACCAAAGGTATGTTGATATGCAATTGTTTGAAAACATCTAAAAACTTTTTGAATTGCAGTTCATCCCTTTGATTCCTTAATCTCTGGGGATAAGGAATATAGAGAGGAACTGGAGTAGGAGATGTAGTCTTTTGAGGAGTAGGTGCTGGAACTGTTGGTGAGATTTTGCCTATCTTAGTGGATGTTGTATCATTAACTGGTTCTACAGATATGGTTTCACAAGGAATTTTGGGATTGTCACCAGATTGTGACACATCCAAAACAGTTTGCTCATCTACTTTCTGAATTTCCTTGGGTTCATTTGGGAACAATGTTGGATAGTCTGATCTCTTTGGAATGGGGGGAGTTTCAATGGGCCCTACAGTGTTTTCGGACCTAGTGCTCACACTGGGTTGAGCAGAATCTGAAACTGTGTTTTTCTTTTCAGGTTCTGCTTTGTCTGTCTTTTGTTCTTTTTGATTATTTTCTGGTAAGTCTTGTCTACTTCTTAATGTCACTGCTTTCACATGTTCTTTTCCAATTCTCTGAGGTGTTTCTGTATCACTAGGGAGAGAACCTGAAGGATGTTTTCTAATCTCCAAAGCCATTTGACCCACCTGGGTCTCCAGATTTTTTATTGATGCCTGTGTTTGGGTCATGAATGCTTTCATCATTGCTTCCAAAGAAGTAGATGAGTCGGCCTGTTGGTTTGACTTTTGTTGGTAACCAGGTTGATTATTCTGAAAATTCTCATGTTGGTTATTTTGAGGTCTGTGATAAAACTGTTGGTGAAAATTGGGTTGTCCTTGCAACTTTGGTGGTGGTGGATTTTGGGCAGGACTGTGCCAAGAAAAGTTCGGATGGTTTCTCCACTCAGGATTGTAAGTTTGAGAAAAAGGTCCACCCTTGTTGTTACTACTGACATAATTTACTCTCTCGGGGTTTCCAGGACAATGTTCAAAGTGATGACCCTCTCCACAGTAGGTACACTGTATAGATTGCACAGTAGGAGTAGGTGCCACAGTATTAACTTGCACAGCATTAAGGTTTTTGATTAAAGATGCCATGTCGGCCAGCTGTGAAGATAATAATGCATAAGCATCTGTGTCTTGTACCCCTGCTGCCTTTCTAGGTAAAGCACGTGGATCAGCCCATTGTTGTTTGAAATTCTTTCAAGGATTTCATATCCTTCATTGTAGGTACAAGCTGTGAAAGCTCCGTGTGCAGTAGCATCGAGCATTTGTTTAGCAGTAGTATTTAAACCACTGTAAAACGTCTCTAGTTGAATGCAGTACGGAATGCCATGATGAGGGCATTTTCTCAATAGCTCCTTGTACCTGTCCTATGCATCAGGAACTGCTTCATCGTCCATTTGTCTAAAAGTACATATTTCGTTTCTAGACTTAGCATTCCTCGTGGGTGGAAAATATTTTTTCAAAAACTTTTCTGCCATTTGGGTCCATGTAATTATAGAATCTGGTTTCAACGAGTTGTACCAAGACCTTGCTCTATCTCTTAAAGTGTATGGAAAAAGTTTTAATTTTAGAGCATCGTCTTGTACACCAGGCAGTTTAAAAGAATCTGTAATTTCCATGAAAGACCGAAGATGAGAATGAGGATCTTCAGCTGGCAAACCAGCGTACTGGCCGTTAGTTTGCAACATCTGAAACATTATCGGTTTTAATTCAAAATGGTGGGTTTGCAAAGTTGGTTTAAGAATTCCTGGATGTAACTGGGTTAAAACAGGAACAGCGTAAGACATAATACCACCATCTTTGGAATTTGCTAACCGAAAAATGTTTTGTTCCTCATCATCAGTATTTATTGGCAGTTCATTTGGATCCTCATGATTATTTAAATCTTCGTGATTATTGGGATTTTCTCTATTTCGATTTCTTCGGTTATTATTATTTTCTTGATCATTTTGATGCCCATTTAGATTTACCTCGGGTATTAATTCCTCATCCGTCATATATTCATGTTCAGACATTTCGGAAGAATTTAAAACTAAATTAGCTCTTTGGATTCTTCTTCGTTGTCTAAATGTTCGTTCAATATCGGGATCGAGTTGGAAAAAATCACCGTGTGACAATCTTGGCATGCACTTTTTCGAAGTTTTTTAATTTTTTTTTTTCGAAATAGTTTTTCTACTTTCTTTTTTCTTTTCAAAATAGATGGTAGAAAAACTTGCTTTTATAAACCTTACTTAAAAAGAAAAACTTCTAGCGTGCTTCCCCGGCAACGGCGCCAAAAACTTGTCGCGTATTTTCGTGTTTACACCTTTTTAAAATGCAAATAAATAGATCTCGATGCAAGTATACATCTCAATCTACTATCGTTTTGTAACAAGTAATAGTGGTACAAAGTACCGAATATCGATCCCACAGGGAAGCGTGGAAAATTTCTCCTTGAAAGTCGGGTATGTAAAAGCGAGTCTCAGATGACGAATTCGAAAACAATATTTTGATTGGGGGTTTTGAGTAACACTACTGAGAAATTTAATTTTAAAAAGAAGCGCAGGGTATAAAGATCCGTTGGGCCGAATTTAATAATTAAATAAAAGATAAGATCACATTCCATTTTTATCTCAGATTCGATATTTTATGTAACTTAAAAAAGCCGTCATACAACGAACCAGTTGTCAGTTGATCAGTTGTATTTCGACATAAAATATAACTCTGATTTAGATAACTTTGGACAATCATGCGATACGATACACCTTTTATCCTCTTATCTGCATCGGTCCCAACTTTACTATATACCCCGAACTGAGATGGTTAACCCATCTTCATTTTAAATTTTAATTTTAAAGATTCTAAAAGCAATTAAAGAAATGAGAAAATACGTTAATTGTAAACTATTACTTTTACTTAAAAGAAATCTTAACGAAGTACACACGTAACTAAAGTATTTAGACGAACTAGAAAAGTTAAATTACTTAAATTAAAAGACTTCCGAATTAAGAACATAAAATAGAATGCAGAAATTAAGTTACGAAAGGCAAAAGACAAAATTTAAATTGCAGAAAGTAAAATTCTAAATTGAACGACAGTAAAGTAAAAATGCAGGAATTGATTTGCGTTAAATAAATGACAATAAAGTAAAGTAGGAATTATAAAACTAAAAATCAACGACGTAAAGAGAGAGTTGCATGGAAAATCTTGTTTTAATTTTAGATTTTGTGTTTAATTTACTTTGAGAGTCCTTGACAATTGTTAACGTAATTATCGTAATATGCGGGAAGGTTTTTATAACTTCGGAAACACTAAACAATTTTAATAATACAACAAACCGTGAACCAAACGGGGTTGGGAATCCGAAAAGATTGATCGGACTTCCGGTTTGTAATACCACTAAAATTGTAAGTAGAAACCAAATAAAAACCAAAATCAATTGAACCGTAAGAGATGAGTAAAAGTTGTGAAAGTGTAACGAGAGGTTAACGTACTAGTACTTGAAATAGGAATATTTTGATGTATTAACTTGTATCCAAAAGAAGAAGTTTGAAATGTGAGTTAGAGCCAAATGAACCTATGATGTACTCACGGCCCACAACTTTCAAACCTCCCAAAAACTATTACAAATTATGTTACTTGCAGTTATGGATGGAGAAATAGTTTGATGATAAACAAACTAAAGGATAATGGATGATACTTGTTGGCTAAGAAAAACAAAAGGAAAATGATGTATTTGTGAAATTCTTGCTGGCAAAACAAAACCAAAAAGGGACGCCCCTTTTTGGTTGCTTAGTATCTTCTATTTATAAGTAAAACAAAAGAGAGAAAAGGCCATGGGCTTTTCTTCATTTTTGTCAACAAGAAAATCAGCCCAAAAGAGTTTCCATATTTAGCCTACATAAGTTCAAGCTCTTTTAATTTTTTTCGGCCCAAAAGAATATTCCAGCAGCCCACCAAATTAAGGTTCGGCCCAATCTTCACATCTTGTAGCGTCGGTCCAAAAAGGGAAAGTCGTTTGTCGGTTTTTTGCGTTATCTCTTGATGTTGACTTCCCGTGACCTACGTATTGCTCTAAAATAAAAAATATATATATAGGAATAAGATCAATGCATTTTTTTTTATTAAAGTTAGACAACCAAAACGCTAAAATACGTTAAACTTTTATTTATTCTAAAATGCTAAAAATACATGAAAAAGAGACTCAATGGGGAAATAAAAATTTCTCAAAATTATTAAAAGTGAGTTAAAAATAGGGTAAATAAAATTACCCTATCAGTGGTTCAACTTCAAGACCTTCTCGAGAAAGGTTTCATCCGACCGAGCTCGTCACCGTGGGGAGCTCCGGTTCTGTTTGTCAAGAAAAAGGACGGTACAATGAGAATGTGTATCGACTACAGGGAACTGAACAAAGTGACGGTGAAGAACAGGTATCCACTTCCAAGAATCGACGACCTGTTCGATCAACTTCAAGGAGCGGGTTGTTTCTCAAAGATTGACCTTCGATCGGGGTATCACAAAGTGAAGGTAGCAAAGAGCGACATCCCAAAGACGGCATTTAGAACTCTCTATGGGCACTACGAGTTTCTGGTAATGCCATTCGGCCTAACCAACGCACCGGCAATATTCATGGACTTGATGAACCGAGTGTGTCGACCGTTCCTCGACAAATCGGTAATCGTGTTCATCGACGACATCCTAGTTTACTCCAAGAACGAAGAAGAGCACGAGCAACATCTCCGTGAAGTATTGGAAGTGTTAAGACGAGAAAGACTCTACGCAAAGTTTTCAAAGTGCGACTTTTGGCTTCCAGAAGTTCAATTTTTGGGGCATATAGTTTCAAAGGAAGGAGTAAAAGTGGATCCCGCAAAGATTGAGTCAATGACGAATTGGTAACCTCCCAAGAATCCGTCTGAAATCCGAAGTTTCCTAGGTTTGGCAGGGTACTACCGGAGATTCATTCAAGATTTCTCGAAGATAGCCTCGTCGTTGACGATCTTGACCCGGAAGAACGTGAAATTTGTGTGGACCGAGAGGCAAGAAGATGCGTTCCGCACCTTACAGAAGAAACTTTGTGAAGCTCCTATCCTATCCTTACCAGACGGGACGGAAGATTTTGTGGTGTACAGCGATGCGTCGAAGATGGGTTTGGGTTGTGTACTGATACAAAGAGGGAAGGTGATCGCTTACGCATCAAGGCAACTTAAAGTGCACGAAGTCAACTACCCTACTCATGATTTGGAATTGGCAGTAGTGGTGTTTGCACTGAAGTTGTGGCGGCACTACCTCTACGGTACGAAGTGCACTCTTTATACTGATCACAAGAGTCTGAAGCATATCTTTGATCAGAAAGAGTTGAACATGAGGCAGCGGATATGGTTGGAGTTGTTGAAGGATTATGACTGCGAATTACTCTACCATCCAGGTAAGGCAAACGTTGTGGCCGACGCTTTGAGTCGAAAAGTCTGCGGGGGAAATTTTCGTGCTACCTTTGCATGGATTGAAATAACTTCAACGCTTATTGACATAATCAAGGAATCCCAAGTCGAAGCCTTGCTAGAGGAAAACCTCAAAGGAGAAGTCATGGCGAAACAACATCTTTTGTTGACTGAAGATAGTCGAGGGGTGAAGCTTTTCAATGGGCGAGTCTGGGTGCCTAAGATTGGGAGTAATAGAGAACTTCTTCTCGAAGATGCCCACAAGTCAAAATACTCCATTCACCCGGGAAGCACGAAAATGTATAGAGATTTGAAATTGCATTATTGGTGGCCAGTCATGAAGCTCGATGTGGCGCGCTATGTGGAACGGTGTGTGACTTGTTTGCAAGTGAAGGCTGAGCACCAAAGACCCTACGAAAGTTTGCAATCCTTGGAAATTCCGGAGTGGAAATGGGAACACATCACGATGGATTTCGTGACAAAACTACCAAAGACCTTAAAAGGTCACAACACCATTTGGGTTATAGTTGACCGCTTGACCAAAAGCGCTCACTTCTTGGCCATGCGGGAGACCTTGCCAATGGATAAATTGGCAAAGTTGTACATCGATGAAGTAATTTCCCGGCACGGCATACCGCTATCTATAGTCTCTGATCGGGATAGCCGGTTCACGTCGCATTTTTGGGATGGCTTACAAAAGGAATTGGGTACATGTGTGAAGTTGAGCACGGCCTACCATCCCCAAACTGACGGACAAAGCGAGAGGACAATCCAGACGCTAGAAGACATGTTAAGATCATGCGTGATCGACTTTGGGGGTAGTTGGGATACGCACCTGCCTTTGGTAGAGTTTGCGTACAATAATAGCTACCACTCAAGTATAGGGATGGCACCGTTTGAAGCGTTATACGGTCGCAAGTGTCGAACTCCCGTATGTTGGCTCGAGGCGGGGGAAAAGCAGTTCGCCGGACCGGAAGTTGTACAAGAAACGGCGGACAAGGTCAAGGGCATCCGCGAACGTTTGAAGGCGGCTCAAGATCGACAGAAAAGTTATGCCGATAAGAAAAGACGGCCAATGGAATTCCAAGTGGGAGATCGAGTTATGTTAAAGGTGTCCCCTTGGAAGGGAATTATTAGATTTAGGAAGCGTGGGAAGTTGAGCCCCCGTTTCCTTGGACCGTTCACTGTGACTAGGAGGGTAGGACTTCAAGCTTATCAACTGGAACTTCCACCAGAGATGAAGGGAATTCATAACACGTTTCACGTGTGCTATCTACGGAAGTGTCTAGCAAAAGAGGAGAGTGTCATCCCACTCTCCGAGATCAGAGTAGATGAAGGAAATCGTTGCGTTAAAGAACCTGAGGCGATTTTGGAAAGGAAGACGAAGAACCTTCGTCACCGGGAAGTCACAATGGTCAAGGTTCAGTGGAAGCACCATCGAGGTGCCAATGTGACTTGGGAATCGGAAGAGGACTTGAGGCGGAGGTACCCTCACCTCTTCCCATAGCCGAGATTTCGAGGACGAAATCTTCTCCAAGTTGGGAAGAATTGTAACACCCGCTATTTTGGGGTTGGGTGAAAAGTTGACTTTTACCCAAAGTTCAAGGGGGTAAAATGTAACTTAGGTTATATAAATATAAATCAGATTTCAGATATTTTCTAAAATATCACAATCTGATTTCTTGAGAAATCAGAGAGAGAAAGAGAAGGAAGCAGGAGATAAGAGGTCGATCGTTTTCTCCAAATCAAGGTACGAATCTAGCTTAATGTTTTGATCTGAATGCTTTTAGCCGTGTAGAATCTCGTTGTGAAGGTTTTAAACCATTCCATTGTGAGATCTGAGTATTTCTCATTTTTGGATCTGGGTTCTGTCGATCTGTTCTTGATGAACAAGACGATGGTCGATTCGACCGATGGTCCTTCGACCGAGGGGTCCTTCGACCGGTTGGTCGTTCGACCGGTGTGACCTAAGACCGGACATCGGTTCGACCGGACATCGGTTCGACCGGATGTCGGGTTCGACCGGTGTTGCCTGTTCGACCGGGGTTGTGTTCGACCGGTTTTGGTACTCGACCGTAACTGTGTTTGGCAGTTTGTTGTGCTCGTATTCTAGAGTTGTAAGTCAGCGTGTTGTCTGTATCTTTGGGCTTACCGATTTAACGGTGTTGTCGTAGGTAGCGATCGTAAGAAGCAGTCTTTAAGCAGGAAGACATCTGAGGTGAGTCCTTAAGCTAAATCGGTCTGTATTTCGAATGCTATGTGAAAATGTATTATTTAAATGTGGAAAACCTGATTTCAAAGTGACTGATTGTCGTTGGGAAATACCTTCTAAAAATCCCATATTTTCAAGAATCAAGATTTATAGAATTGAACCGTTGTTCATATGAATTGCCTGTATATCTGATTTAATATGAGTATGCTCTGAAATGACATGCTTTGGATTTGAGTCTTAGTGCAATGGATCCATAGGCACGGTGTCCCTATGTCCCCTGTTTTGGGCATTTGGTTCACGTTTTAGCACGGGATAGGCATCGGGTTGCCATGATAAGTAGGCTGTGGGCCTATACGGTCGGGCAGTGTCTCATGGTGCAGTAAGGTGTAATCCCATTTGGTGCTTGGGTTCCCCCTGTTTTGGGAACTCTCAAGAATAGATCAAGAGGGGTTGACTTGAATGTTTTGAGCAACAGATCTAGAGGGGTTGAGCTCGTTATGTGATTTTGGGTATTACTTATACCATGTTTAATCACTAATGGTTTATTTGATTTCTTGACTTAGCTCATGGCCATACTCACCGCGTGACACCATTTGGGTTTAGTACTCTCTTTTTATTTGGCTTGTTCTCACTAGGCTTTAGCCTAACGCTTGTTCTTGGTTGTCATGTTGGCAGGTTATCTTAGCGGTGGGACTCGTCGGGGCTGAGGGAGCGACCTTGGGGTCGTGAGAGATTCTTTTGAAGATTTATTTTGGAAGTATAGCGACACCCGTCCCTAATCTAGATGTAATTGTAGATTAATAGGTTGTCGTTTTATGCTTCATTTATTTACCACGTTAATGTCTACTCTGTACCCCGTTGGATTATTATGTATTTAGTAATTGTTACACCTTATTCCGCAAGTTAGCCTTTTGCTGATTTCTTTTTCAGAAATTTTATTTCCGCAAAATCTTAGGGTGTTACAGAAGTTCTACCTCAATCATTATCAAGGTAATCTCTTATTTCATCTTATGTCTTTGATTTTGATTGACTCTTCTTTAGTTGGATTCTTGAGTCAAAGAGGGTAGGCATTCTATTGATTTTTGTGAAAAATCTTTCTAGTATCAATAGTTAATGATCGGATTTTGTTATGAATGATTGTTTCTATAACCCTTTGTAAATTAGTAGTCAAAAATATAATTGGAAATAAGTCATCCTCTTAAAATGGTGTTTGGGGTTTAATCGTCCATAACCGAATTGGGGGCAACTCCCTGATTCGCGGGACCCTGGGAGGTGAGGAACCCGAGAAGGGCTTCAACCGGGAGTCGGTGCCGTAGGACCCCGGGAGACGGGGTGTACCGGGGGAACTCAGGAGGCGGGTGACCTCGGGAGTCGAGGAATACAAGGGGAACATGGGAGGCGGGTGACCCTCGGGAGTCAGGGTGGACCAGGGAGAACCCGGGAGGCGGGGTGGATCGGGGGGGGGGGGGGGGGAGGGACCCCGGGAGGCGGGCGGACCGGGGGAGACCCGAGTGGCGTGGGAGGTTTGGTGGGACCCTAGACGGCGAGGCGACCAACTTGGTTTCTAGTTGGGTTTTTAGTAGGGACCTGTGGCTTATCACTTCTGTTTTTCCCGCAATCATAGGTGATCGGTCCAAGAGTGGGGAGCGTAAGTGAGAAAGTTTTGGCAAGGACAGCAGGTGAGTCCCTCTACCTAAAAATATTATTAATGAATTGTTGTTTCGCATGAGAAGTTATTTAACTTGCTTGTTTTATTTTATTGTCGAGGGGGGGGGTGTCCCGCCTGCGCTCATACCGGGGGGGTGTATTGTGTAATGCTATTGGGGGGGTGTCTCAAATAAAGGCAGTATGATCCAGACACGTGGCTACATATGCGTGGCTTCAGTGTGTGCCATCATCGTGATTTAATTGTGTGTTGTTTGATGAAATAACATTTATTTATAAATGTTTTTATATCTCTGCATAAATTGTGAAAACATGGATAACTTTCTTGGAGGGAACTCACTAGACCTTTCGGTCTAACCTTCGCTGTCAAAAACTAAAAACCTTTTCAGGAAGGCGTGAAGTAGTAGGATCAGGTAAGGGGAAGGAGAAGCTTTAAGCGAGGAGCCGAGGGACTAGATGGATGATGTTTAGCTTTCCGTTGTAGTTATCTTTTCTGTAATTGTCTCAGTTGTGTAATAGGTTGTTTCTTGCAAACCTTGTATGTTTGAGATGTACTTTGGAGCCATTTTCGGGCAAGATATTTCATTTTATGTTTCGTACGTTTGTTTCTATGAGTGGGTTGTTACATCATTCAGTTTGATTTTCGGTTAATTTTTTACGATTTTTGTTAAACCGAATAAAGCAATATGATATTACTATTTAATTTCGATGAGGTTAGAAAAGTTCAATGTGGACTAGATAATATTTTTTGTTTGATGTTAGATGATGTTTTTTGCTTGATTTCTATGTACTGTTTTTTGTTTAACGTACGATATAACCTGAAGAGATAATGGTTTTCTACTAGATAGTTTTTTTTATTTGATACTAGTCTAATTGTCGAGGATGATACAATTATATATTGGGAGAAACATGCCTCGTATTTGGAATAAATGTTGGAGGCAAATGTATAGTACAACGAAAAAGATCCGAACTCTTATTTGGTCTAACCACTTATCATACCGCATAACCAAAAAGCTGAATAACCCAAATTTGATTATATCGAATGTTATTCAGTTCGATTATCACATAGTTTGAAATAATTGAAAACCAATTAACCTAAAACACAATTTAGTCGACGAAATAACACCCCTAATCAATGCAGTTATATTTGAATGTTCTCAAAGATGTTAAATATTGACTACGATAAGGCAAAAGTTATCAAAAAGTTGGACCAACCACTCTATGTATAGTCTAAAAAAATTATGCGATAACATGTTGAGGACGCCCGTGGAAGGGCTATTGTGGACTTCCATAATGTAACACCCATGATTTCAGAATTTTAACCTGTAGTCTATTCATGACCTTTTAGTTTTTAAATCGGTGTTTTTATAGGGGTTTTATGTATTAATCACCATAGGATACTTGGGAATCAAAACGTGTGAGAAAATTGGAATTTTCGGTGGAAAAGGGGTTCATGCGACCTGGCTAGCGACTTGGGTTGCGGTCGTGGTTGTGCAAGGCACTAGAACTTCAAACAGAGGGTCACACGATTTTCTACGCGGCTTGAGGCGCAAGACAAGTCGCATGGAGTGCAGGTTTGACACGGGCGACTAGCCGGCGATTTATGGTCACTAGCTAGGTCGCGGCTTCGGATATGTGCGATAAAGGGCCGATTTTTCTAGGGGTTTGTTCAATTCTTCATTCTATCTTGGTTTGAGAGATTTTGGATCTTGGAGACTAACTTCTAGGGCTCTTCAAGTCTGTTTTGAAGATCGGGAAGCTCCATGTGAGGATTTAGCATGGATCTTTCATGTTTGAAGAGGTCAGATTTTTGGGTATTTTGAGTTATGTGTTTGGGATTTTTGATGGAATTGAAGTTTGTGTTAAATTAGGTGTCCCTTAGGCTTGATTTATGGTATTGAAGAGTTTCTTTGGAAATATTTGCTTATGGGACTCAAACATTCACATTTTGGAAGCTAGAGATTTGGTCTGGAAACTAGGTTTAACTTAACCTAGCAATGTGAGTTTCAAGTTAATTTGTGAAAATTGTGTATATGCCAAAAATGTCCATTTTATAGTATTCAAGTATTTTCCTTGAGATTTATCAAATGTTGTGACTTAATTGATGAAATTGCATCATTGGTACATTTGATTTTTTACACATGGAAAAATGTTTATGTCGGGGGGCGGGGGTTTGGACATTTTGATGAATAAATCATAAAGTGTGTAGTTTTTTATTATTATTTATTGCATATAGGGAGATTATTTGATGTTAATACACTTTTGTTCTATTGATTTTATAAATCATTCGAAAAATGCATATTATTGAGTTACGAGACATTTTGGAAGTATAAATTGTATGATTATCATTTGGTGTTGATTTATTCCCACCAATGATGAATTTTCGAGCTAATCATAATTTTAGAGCATATGTTTGCATAAACATTGGAAAATGAATTTTATTGACTTATGTGGACTTTTTAGGTAGTCAAATAAATTGTAGATTTCATTGACTTGGTATTGGTTCAAATGAGTTTTTGGGATTTTTTTTCCAACCTAGATTATTCCTGGTGATATTTGAATGTGAATTGCATATTTTGCATATGTGATGAGAATTACATGTTTAGAGTAGGTTTATCATTTAATGTTGAGTCATGCAATTTTTTACTCCAATGCATTGGATCATAGGCATATGAGTCAGTCATGTTTGATAAGTGGGGAGTTTTGATGTTTATACTTTGTGACCAATGCTCAAGTAGATATTATGGTCATCTTGGTATTGCAGAGGTTAACTCTTATGAGTCAGACTCATGGACTGTTGGTATTACCGAGGTGGTCTCTTGTTGAGTTGGATTTCGGGACCCTACGTATTACGTGATAAACTCGTAAAGAGTCGAACACTGGGACCCTTTTGTTGAGGCTTAGGCCTATTAGAGTTGACATTAAGTCATTAGGGGTATTACGGGGATGAAATCGTGTGAAGACGGACCCCGGGACCATTGACTTTGAAGGTGTGATTCTATTGTGTGTGAGTAGGCACTAAGATCGGGGTCATTGCAGAGGTGAAATCGTGTGGAGTCGAACTCCGAGATCTTGGATGTTGCGTTGACACTCAGGATGAATTAAACACTAAGACCTTGATCTTGAAGTGCTACTCGATAACATTGATGAATGGCTTACTTTGTGCTTCACGACAATCGACGGAAACATGTCTCTCCCGTCAGTGAAAGGTTTTGTTTTTGGATATAGAGCATTATCCATGTTTTCGGTGTTGTTTTGGGTATGAAGTGTTATCCATGATTTGTTATTTTAGATATTGAGTCATATCCTTATTTTGGTGTTTTGGATAATAGAGTTTTATCCATGTTTTTGGTATTTGAATATTAAACTGTATTCACGTTGTGACTGAGTATTGGGTTTTGGTTTCATATTAAAATGGATGTTTTGGGTTATTGAGTTTTCATAAATGGTGGGGTTCTGGGAAAGATGTTTTTTTATGGTGAATACATTTCATTTAGGAAATGGAGATTTAAGTAACACTATTTCAGTTTTACTGTTTAATATTTAAGATGAAAACTACTTGAACTCATTAGGCTTTAAGTCTAACATTTTTTCTTGTCGGCATGTGCATGAGGCCCATGTGGGGGACAGTTGTGAAGGGTTGAATGCTAGCTACATGCTCAAGAGTTATTTTGGGACGTCTTCCATATCTTGGAGATAACGACATATGCTTTAATTTGGTAGTAACATTCCTAGCGGAGCTCTGGGATAAAGTCTGGTTTGGAAGTTGTACATCTTTAAATTAGTTTTGCCTTGTAAACAACTCATTGATCCTATTCGAGATTGTTTTTGAAGTAATCATAACGTTTAATAAAAAAATTAATTAGTCGGTCTTTCCAAATTTCGGGGTGTTACATATAAGACCATTTTCCGATTGTTTAATTGTGCAATAGTTAAGACCGTAACTTCTAATTGTTTCAGAGGTAGATGTCCGCAGCCATGTTTTGACAGTTTTTTTGGAAGAGTTAGATTCGGCCATTTGTAAGACACCAAATCTCAAAAACTGATATTTTCTTACTAAAAATCCGATTTTCCAAGTCAAACGGTATTTGCAAAATGGTTTAAAAATAAATCTTATATCGAATTTATACAAATTAGTTTGAACTCTTTAAAAAGACGGAAGACATATATCTAATACTATATTCAATGCAACAAAATTAGGGTCGTGACAACATATTATGACCTTAAACATGTAACCATTCACCACATCGCAATGAAATATTTATAAGGTCAAAACATGATAAACATCAATTACAATACCAAACAAGTCAAACTTAATATAATGCAATATTAAGTTCAACATGACATAAATAAGATAATTCAGGTCAAGGTAATATTTAAT
Source organism: Arctium lappa (assembly GCA_023525745.1). Classification (NCBI taxonomy): domain Eukaryota; kingdom Viridiplantae; phylum Streptophyta; class Magnoliopsida; order Asterales; family Asteraceae; genus Arctium; species Arctium lappa. Next base: position 24,933,273 of record CM042048.1, on the reverse strand, counting down.
ATAAGTCCTTCCACACAAAACCTTGCCTATACTGCTTTAGCATCCTTACATGCTCCTTACACATATATTGTTAATAAGATTAATGCATTCTGAGTTCATCGTTTCAAGCATCTAATAATAGTTTGTAATATTAGTCTTAAATCCGATAAGCATTTACCGGGTAAAAGTCTTTTCCATCACCTTATCGAGTAAAATTCTCAGTCCTTATGATGCCTATTACTGGGTAAGATTCTCGGTACTTGTCATGCTCACTGGGAAGGTAAGTGATGTTCGATAAACACTTAGGTGCCGTTTGTTTTTTAAGAGGTCTGAAGTCTTATTTTAGTTATGATTAATAAGAGCTGGTGTGTAAAAAAGTCTGAACAATTCAGATTTAAAAGTCATTAAGAAGTTTTTTTTTTTTAAAACAAACAACCCCTTACTCAATAAGAGTTTGATAAACGGCTCCTAAACATTTGTTAAACTAAAAAAAAAAGTTAAAACGTGGAGTTCCACAAGTAAATTTTCTAAAATAAGAAGTAAAAGAAAATATATTTATTTATTTTTGTAATTCCCGGACAAATAGTATTGAAAGTATAATAACATTTTTATTTCAATTTTTTACGGTATAAATTAAATTTGCATAAATAACACCTCAATTTATTGTGTTAGGTGTCGTTTGTTTTTTAAGAAGTCTAAAGTCTGAATTCTTAATTAAGGGTTGTTTGTTTTTTAAAAAAAATCTCTTAATGACTCTTAAGTCTGAATCGTTCAGACCTTTTTACATATCACCTCTTATTAATCATAACTAAATTAAGAATTCAGACTTTAAACTTCTTAAAAAACAAACGACACCTTAGTGTTGTTTGTAACTTTATCTTTATTGAGAAAGATGGGAGAAAAGTCACAAGCCATAAATTTCTAGTGTACTATTGTTTTCTTCTTCTTGATCTGATTTGACTCATTAACAGTACTTTCTATCAGTGTTTAAGTCAAATATGATGTCTTTTATTTTTATTATAAAAAATTCAAACAGTTTTTAAGTAGCATTTGTTTATATATTCTTTTAAAACTAGAATATAACATATTTATCAAATATTTGTTTCTATATATTTTTTTACTCAAGAAAATAACTTGTAAATTCAATTATTTTTGTTCACGAAAATTTGTCGACTTCACTGTAACGTTCTAAGTCCAAAGCAACAAGTTTGCCTTGTCATCTCCAATTCAACTTAAAGTTACGATAAAAGTTAGTGTTAGCCTACAACTTTAAACTTATAAGGTGTTAGAACTTAGAATTATTCTCAGAAATCCATTCATACAATAATTATGGAAAACGATATAAAACAGAAAATTTGATATATATAATCGATATGTACATAGTTGAATACATAATCGAGAAGAGTAGGGAAATTATGACTAACTCGAAGATCTTGATATGAATTTGATGAAAATCGTAAATTGGATTGAGGTTTGCGTTTGCAGTGTCCTTAGACAGAAATTCGTCATTCATACGATCGATTTGCAGAAGTCTATCTAATAGATTCAGCAATCCGTTCAAGTATCAAACTTGAACCCGATGAGTCAAACTCATGCTTCCATAATGAAGGTCTCGACGAAGAACAAGAGAACCCACAAAAAATGTGTGAAAAATCTACCAAATTTTCAGAATAGAAAGGTTTATATAGGTTTCCCTTTGCAACCCAAGGCCCACGGCTCATCTTTGACTTTTAATATTGTTAAGCCCATCTAGTTGGTTAGTCCATTTTGATAAGAGATAGAGGATTCTCAACATAAGGCAAGGAAACTTTTCTCACTTGGTCTATGTGGGACAAGCAAATCCCAACAATACCCCACATTTTCTATTCAAACTCTAACAATGCCCCACATTTGAATATAAAATAAGATAATCTCAAAGTATTTATTGTTCTTATTCAGAAAACTAAATATGAAATGCATCCGAAAAGGTGTTAGGATCAAAATGTCCTAAGTTTTGAAAGTCTTATAAAGTCTTTAGTGTTTGTAATTGGGCCTTGGGTTTTGCTAAATGGGCTTGGCTTATCTTGTACATGAGCTAGTATATAATGTGTTGTCTGTTTATTTGTAAGGGAGTGAAGAGAGGGCGCCTAATTTGTAGAGAGGGAGAGAGAGAGTTTGAAAATTAGAGAGAGTGTGTCATCCTCAAGAGCTTAGAGAGAGATCAAATCTGAGGATGACTAGTGTAATCTCTCCTCTCTAACTCCATGTACTCAAAGCTTATGAATAAGATTGATTTTCACTCCAATTTTTATCTTGTTCAATTTTCTATGGAGATATTATATTGAATTGTTGTAATCTGGGTCCTAATGTGGTATTAGAGCCGAATTGAAGATCTTTCTTTGATACGATCATAATTTACAGCAATTCAAGAGCAAACAGTGCCATTCTTGATGAAACAGTGACTATTATGATTTGATATTGATGATTTGGTGCTAAATTGATTGTTTTTTGATGCAAGATTGATTCTATGTTCATCGTTTTATTAATTGGAATCAATCACAGTAAAAAATTTCAACAAATTTGAAGAATTTGATCAGATTCTAGAGGTTTTGGTTCGACATTATGTTTAGCAAGATTTTGAAGATGTGTGCAAATTAACAGGTTTTGGTTAATGTTGAATGTTAAGGATTGATTAATTTGTGTTTTTGAATATATTGCATTCATCAATACATTGAATTTTGACCAAGTTAGTGAAATTTGAGTTTTTGGGTTCGATTGTCGCAAGATTCAAAGTTGTCGCAAGTTCGTCAGACTTATCGCAACATTCATCAAGAATATTGAAGTGATCTTATCGCAAGTAACTTGTTACGACAAATGGACTTCTCGCAAGAAGAGATTTGCGACAAGTTATTGTGCTCTCTTTGTTATTTGCGACAAGTCATGTTATCGCAAGAAGGTGTCTGCGACAAGTGAGTTTGTCGGGTCTAGGCGTTTGCGACAAGTGAGCTTGTCGGGTCATGGCACATGCGACAAGTTAGGTTGGATTCATTTGGTATGCGACAAGTGAAGTTTGCTTCAGCCTACGACAAGCTTAAGGGGTAGAGGCTTGCGATAAGTGGTATACCCTGTTGCCTGCGACAATTTTAGCGGGACCCCCGTGCTAAGTCATACGAGGGGGAAAATCTGTTCATGGGTTTCTCACATAAATAATATGTGACACCATTCCTATCTTTTGTTTGTCACATATTTCTAGCAACTGTACAAGGTTTAAAGAGCTCATGTTTGTCAAGTTTTTTCAGATTTGGGTGTTTGGATTCAGTCTTTGATTGGATTGGATTAGACGTTTGAGTATCTGCAATCATTATTCTAAAATTTTCTTGAAGATGCTAGACCTTTTAGTGCTTTTAATCATTTTTCTGACCTAATCAATCAGAATTGTGAGTGCTTGCAATCATTGTTATGGTGCTTTGGATGTGATTCAGACTTTTGAGTGCTTATAATCATTCAGCTAATTTATGAAGCTTGGAGTTATGGGTTTCTTCATTCAGTATTCTGGAAAGTATTCTGTAAATGAGCATTTTTCTTCAATTGTTGAACAATATCGTATGTTATTTCTCCTAACCTTTATCAAGTGGTGTTGCTAGAAGTTGCTTCCTCCTCTGAGCATATTGGAACAAGTTCTTAAGCCGAATGTTTATTCATCTCGGGGTTCAAAGACAAATTCTTTGTTATAAACTGTTGGTCCCAAATAGCAGTAAGTAAATAAAAGAAGTATTGTAGAAGGGGGGTTGAATACAATACACACAGTTTTTCACTTAATTTAATTCTTATTGATTTGAAATCAAGAATTACACATAGAAAACTTTTGATTGTTGCGGAAGAGAATAGATGAAATCTATTCAAACAATCTTACACAAAGAGAAATGAAGAACAATTGTAAAACACTTAGAAAACAATAAGAACTTCTTAGAGAGAGAATGCCAGTGCACTTAAAGAGCTTGAATGCTTGAGAGCTGGTGATCTTGCATGTTGAACCATCCTCCATATTTATAGTGCCTCATGCATTAAATGCATGGGACACCTGTTGAGCAAAGGATGGACACAGGTCTTCAGCAAGGTACAGGATGTACCTTTTGTCTTGAGGTGTTTTGGCTTGAAGTGTTGACCTGCAGAGAGGATGGTAGAGACCTTTCCTTAAAATGGTGTAGTAGACAAAAATTACTTCATCTGATCTCCAGATGAGGTCCACGTCAATGTAAGATATCACAATATACTTTGTCAGAAAAGTACAATGTGTTTGAAAGAAATCCTTAAGCATAGACTGCCGAAGACTTGAAAGATCTTCGGCTCCTGAAGATGTGAGAACACCTTCATACTCTAAGGAGAGATCATCGGCTACCGAAGGCTTGAGAGATCTTCGGCTGCTCCTTGAAGATGTGAGAACACCTTCATACTCTAAGGAGAGATGAGACCATCGGCTGCCGAAGACCTAAGAGATCTTCGGCTCCTGAAGGTGTGTGAGGACACCTTCATACTCCTGAGAGATATGTGATTGACATTATCCTGGCTGATGGTGTTGATCACTTGGGCATGCTTGGCTTTAGGCTGAGGAGACTATCTTCAATCCGCTTTGAGAGATGTACTCCTTCTTTGTCTTCTTCGGCTGATCTTCGACTTCACCGAACATTTGTATAGAAACCAAGCTGCTAAAAGAACCTCAAACATATTCTAAGTAGGATGATATAAGATGGAAGATCAGGAGGTCATCTTCAAATCTTCAGATGACCCAACAATCTCCCCCTATTTGAGGATGACATCCATACTAAAGAATAGAACAAAGAGTGTACTGAATAAATTCATTTTAACCCATATTTACTCTTTTTGGGTTCTTTTCACATAGTTTTTTTATAAGGATTTATAAGTATATCCGACATTTACAAAAGAATAAAAGAATGAAGTATATATACAAACTAAATAGAAGAAATGCACTTGTATTAAATATGACTTAACAAAAAAAAATTACAAGTACATAGGTAAGATAGAGCATTGCTTCATTCCTTCTTCTGTCTTTTATGAAGTTCACCCATAATGTCATGTCGAAGAAATGCAGCTTGAGAATTAACGGGGATAAGAGAGAGAATGGCTACCAGAAACTCGGTGTGAGCAATAGATATTTCTTCATGTCTGAAGAATCTCTTAGTTTCTGTTTCATCCAGAAAATAGACTCCTTTGTATGAACGCCCTGTCACAGTGCCTGGACCCAAGGACGGACCACCTGGTATCTTCAGATTCATATTTTGAGTATTGGGAGTCATTCCTTTGGCAGCGAGATCCTTGAAGATGTGTTTTTTGTCAGAATGAGAGATTTGTGGAGGGGAGGAGAGACACATCTGCTTTAGAACCTCAACTTGGACTTCTTCATCATGAGAATGCTTGTACTTCTTGCCAATGTTCTTCATTTTCTCTAGAAGAGTGTTCAAAGACCTTTTGACCGAAGGCTTGTATCGACTAAGGGACTTGGATAAAAGTTCAGAAATTTCATACCATTCAGAAAGTCCGTAGTCATCCAAGTCGCAGAATCTGGTAGCCTGTTGAGAGCCGTCTTCTCTGCGGATGACAATAAAGTATCTATCTCTGATCGTTTGGAGGTGCCAAACTTTACTTCAACAATTTTAGATTTCAACTTTCGTTCCATCAAAGATTTTCGGTACCATAGAATGTCATCAGAATCAAGCTCAGCTACCTGCTGGATGTCAACTTTAGGAGGAGATTGAAGTTTTAGCCGATCAGCTTCACAAACAAAGGCTTTTAGAGCAGAAGCCTTTTGTTGTTGGGAAAGCACGGCCTCTTCATCAGCAGATAGCTTTTTCTTTCCTTTGTCTATCCCTTGTCCTGGAAGTAGCTCCCCCTCAGTTGGAGCATCAGTAGAAACAACAGAAGTGGGACCCTGACGGCCGCTGTCTGAAGAGACTTGAACCACCAGCTGTTTCTCCCCCTCAGCGGCAGTCGGGGGAGTAACCAATAAAGAATCCAACCGCTGATGAAGAGACAGAAGAGACTGAAGAATTTGAGTGGAAATGGCACTGTGAGCCTTCGAATCTTCCTGAAGACGCCGAACCTCCTCATCACGAGAGTCAGATGCTGCTTGAAGAGCAGCGACTGAGGTCTCAAGAGATAACAACTTGTCGCAAGTGACCTTCACGAGAGAGCCCAGAACGTTCTGATGTTCGCGAAACTGAGCACCAATGTGACGATGTTGTTTGTTGGCTTCCTGAATATCTGCTAGGATTTCTGGGGGAATGACAGGAACAAGAGTAGTGTCTCGCGCTGCAGCTGAGGCCTGACACCGTGAAGGCGTCGGTGGATGATGAGGAAGAATCCGAGATGGTTCTTCGTAGGATGTATTGCGTTGGAGGAGAGCATCGGTGGCAGGTGACCGTGGTGAAGAAGATAAGTCATCGGAGGAGCTACCGTCAGCGGAGGTAGCCATAGGAGAAGAAGAGCTCTCTGGAGAATGTGGAGGAGAGTGGTAGACGGAGGTAGAAGGGCCTGCTTGAGTTTTCATCTTGTCTTGACCCTGTTGCAAAAAAGCTAAATACCGTGAAATACCCTCAACACTGGCCTTGGGTAAGACCAGAGTCTCACCGGGTCATGCACAAGTGTCGACCATGAAATTGTCGGGTGATAAGCCATGCAGTGAGAAGTCAGAGCCTTGGTCCGGGGAGAAGACCAAGTCATCCTCATCCCCTAAGGAGGAGGGGGAAGAGGGAAGGTGAGGGTCCCCGAAAGTTTCACATGCATCCTTTGGAGAGGATACAGAGGGGTTGGCAATAAGTGTAGCAGATTCCCCGGGCCTGGATGGGACAATTTCAACACTGGCCGATTGTGAAGAATCGGTGGGTGGAGTATGTGGGGTAGCCCTAGAAACCTTCCTCTTTCTTTTGGGAGAAGAGGGAGGGGAAGAGATAGAGTGCCGCCGCTTTGAGGTGTGGGGGTGACCTGGGTAACCACCAAAGGTCCTTTCGGTGGTATGGTCGATTGGGCAAGTGCGGCGGTGTCGGTAGCTGAGGATTAGAGAGTGCTAGCCGACGTCACTAAGGGTGAGGGAGAAAGGTCCACTACAGAGGAGGGACCTTTGGACACCGGAGTGTCCTTAGCATCTCCCCACTGTAGATTGGGAGAAGTAAGGAAAGAGACCATACCTGGAAGCAGAGGACTGTCAGTTGCCAAAGGCCCCTTATGAAGAAGAGGTCTGGTCACAATGGGCGCCTTGTAGTCGAAGGTGATGCTACGAGAGGCATCAATGGTAGTAGCAAATTTTTGGTAAAGAATGAGCCAGATAAATCGAGGAAAGGCGACATGCGGCCGCTTGTGGGGGGTGATGACACTGACTAATTCATGGAAGAAGTACCGGGCAAAATCAATCTTTCTTTGAAAGATAAGAGCATGAGCGAGCTGGGTGATGTAGGATGGACATTGATCATGGCCACCTGTTTTCTTGCTAAGGCATAAAAGAACATGAGAGAAGAAGAAATGCCATATACCTCCCATGTTTTTGCGTAGCAGTGTCTGCAGACTCCGGGCATGGTCGCCAGGGATGTAGTTCAGTGCCGCAACAACCTCCTCGTGCTCGTTGCCAAGTGGGAATGCTTCATAAGACTGGTACACAGGAAGGTGAAGAGTCGAACGAACGTCATCAACTCCAAAAGTGAGATCGGGTGAAGTGGGGTCTGAGATAATGGAAGCAGACACCTTCTGGGATATACTATCATAGACATACGTAAGCCAAAAATTGCCAATGAGCAGTTTGCTCATTTTTGGTAGGTTGTGTGTCAAGGCAAAGTGAAGAGGGGATTTAAGGAGGAAGGAAGCTATAGGGTTAAATTCACTGTGTTTGGGATCACTTTCCAACCTTGCAACATGGTTGCATGGGTTGAAAATGAGATCTGCATGAGAGGAAGGAGGTGTCATCAGTTTTTTCTTGACAACCTTGGGAGAAGAAGGGGAAGCCATGGAGGAGAGAAAAAAATGTAGGTTGTTGATGAGAGAAAGGATGATGAGAAAAGGATGAGGAGGAGTTATATTTATAGTGGGAATGGGAGGGAAAAAGAAAAGGAAGGTATTTGAAATGGTAGGTAATACTGGAAGGAGATAATAGTGTGTAAGAAGATTTGATGGATGATTTCTAGAAGTTGGGGAAAGAAAAGAAGAAGGAAAAGATTATGGAAGGAAAATGTGAGATTGGGTAGGATGGGATAGATGGAAGGAAAAAAAATAAATGGGGAAGGAAAAGTGTTGGAAAGTATTATAGAAGGAAAGGTAGGATATAGTAGGTGGAGGAAGGGATGGGATGGGTGAATAGTGGAAATCTAGGGAAGTGAAAAAGGAAGGGTTGGAAAATAGGGAAAGGTAGTAGGGTAAGGAGTGGGAGATAGGACAAACAACAAAAAGGGGGGGGGGGTTGTTCGGCCTATGGGGATGGGGGGGGGGGATTTTTTGTGAGAAAAAAAAAACGGGAGATGGTGTAGGTGGTCGGCTGCCGATGGGGTGGAGGTCGGCCGCCAACGTGGGTTGGGGTTAGGGAGGTATAAGGGGGTGGCTTCGGTGTAGGGGAGGGCGTTCGGTCGGCTACCGATGGAAGAGGGGAGAGGGTCGGTGGTCGAGTGGGGAGGAAGCAAGGGGGTGAGGGCCGAAGGAGAGAGGGCCGAAGAGGAGAGAGAGGTGGCCGAGAGAGAGAGAGAGAGCCGAAGGGGGAGAGGAGTAGGTCGGCTAGAGAGAGTTGGTTGAAAGGAGAAGGGAGTGGGGTCGGTTGGGGTGACCGCCGAAGAAAAAGAGGGAGGGGGAGTGAGGGCGGTCGGTAGCCGATGGGGTGGTGTGGGTTGTCGGCTACCGACGGGAGAAGAGAGTGAGAGAGAGAGAGATCGGCTAAGAGTGAGAGGAAGAAAGAGAGAGTTGATGGTGGAAAAAAGAAAAAAAATTGAAGGAAAAAAAAGGTCTTGATGATGTCGGCAAGATGACATCACCTTGATGATTCCATCAAGTCTAAACATAATGACTTGAGGTTATTATCAGTGTAAAAGAAAACTGATGACTTTTTTTTTTTTTTGAATTTTTTTTTCTTTTCTATCTCTCAATTTTATTTATTTTTTCTTTTCTTTTCTTTTCTATCTCTCAAATCCTTCAATTTTTTTTTGATTTCTTTTCTTTTCTATCTCTCAAATGTTTTTTTTAAAATAAAACTAAACATCGGCATTTAACATACCGAGTTCGCCGATTAGGAACTTGAACCGAGCTTCGTCAAGAGGCTTGGTGAAGAGATCCGCCAGTTGGAGGTCAGTAGGGATGAAATGTAACTCGATATCACCTTTGGAGATGTGATCCCGAATGAAGTGATATCGGATGTCGATGTGCTTGGAACGAGAGTGTAGCACCGGATTGTTTGCGATGGCTATCACACTTGAGTTGTCACACAGAATCGGGATGTGAGAGTACAGCTGATTGTAGTCTCTAAGTTGGTTCTTCATCCAGAGGATTTGAGCACAGCAACTTCCAGCAGCTATATACTCAGCCTCAGCAGTAGAGGTGGAGACTGAGTTCTGCTTCTTGCTAGACCAACTAACAAGCTTGCCACCAAGGAGTTGACAGCTGCCAGTGGTGCTCTTCCTATCAATCTTAGAGCCTGCAAAATCAGAATCTGAATACCCCATTAGATCAAAACCTGAGTCTTTGGGATACCAAAGACCCAGATTCATGGAACCTTTCAGATACCGAAAAATGCGTTTAACCGCAGCCAAGTGAGATTCTTTCGGATTGGCTTGGTAACGCGCACACAGACAAGTAGCAAACATAATGTCTGGTCTACTCGCAGTAAGATAAAGAAGAGAGCCGATCATGCCTTGGTAGCTGGTGATATCCACAGATACACCATCCGGATCAGCATGAAGTTTCAAAGGTGGTGACATGGGAGTTTTCATGGGGGAGGAGTTTTCAAAATTGAACTTCTTTAGAAGGTCACGAATGTATTTACATTGATTTATAAAGATTCCTTCTGAAGATTGTTTAACTTGAAGTCCTAAGAAAAAGGTAAGCTCCCCCATCATACTCATCTCATATTGGCTTTTCATGAGAGAGGCAAACTCATCACACAGTGACTCAACAGTGGCACCAAAAATGATATCATCCACATAGATTTGAACAAGAATAAGATTACCTGGGGTTTGCTTGATGAACAAAGTGTTGTCAATTTTACCTCTTGTATACTTGTTCTTCAGGAGAAAGTCAGCAAGAGTGTCATACCAGGCACGAGGAGCCTGCTTGAGACCATAGAGAGCTTTGTCTAACCTATACACATAGTCAGGATGGACTGGATCTTCAAAGCCAGGGGGCTGTTTCACATAGACTTCTTCAGCTAGCTCCCCATTCAGAAAGGCACTATTGACATCCATCTGGAAGACTCTGAAGTTCTTGTAGGCAGCATGAGCAAGGAAGATTCTAATGGCTTCAAGTCTTGCCACAGGAGCAAATGTTTCATCATAGTCAATTCCTTCCTCTTGCCTATAGCCTTGTGCAACCAGTCGGGCCTTGTTTCTGATCACCGTGCCTTCTTCATCCATTTTGTTCCGAAAGACCCACTTGGTTCCTATGATGGTTTTTCTGGAAGGACGAGGACCAATCTCCAGACTTTGTTCCTTTCGAACTGAGAAAGTTCTTCTTGCATGGCAGTGATCCAACATGGATCAGCTAGAGCTTCGTCAACTTTCTTTGGTTCAACGAGAGAAAGGAAGTTCACATAGAGACAAATGTTACCAACACCTCTTCGAGTCTGTACACCAGCTTGTTGATCACCAATGATTTGATCAATGGGGTGATCTTTTGTCCACTTTAGGGCTGGAGGTAAAGGAGGAGGGTAAGAGATTTGTAGAGGAGAGTTGGAAGGGAAATTTCGAGGAGAGATGGATGGAAGATCGGCTTGTATAGATGAGGAATGGATGTCATATTGAGAGACTGGGATGATTTGGAGTGTATGTTGAGGTTGGGTAGGCTGAGGATCATCCTCTTGATGAGAGAAAGGGTTGTGAGATGTAGAAGGTTCATTGTTTTGGTAGAGAGAAGTGGGAACTGTGTAGGGAATGTCTGATGATGTTGGAAGAGGACCATCACCAACACAGGAGGATATCCATCTGTTCAATTCTTCATCATCACAAGAGAGTGATGATATCTTGAGGTCATCAAACTTGACATGGATGGATTCATCAATGCACTTCCTTCGGAGGTTGTAGACTCTGAAAGCTTTGGAAGTGAGAGAATATCCCACGAAGATTCCTTCGTCAGCTTTGGGATCAAATTTTCCCAAATTTTCTCTATCATTGAGAATGTAGCAAACACACCCAAAGACATGAAGAAAACCAATGTTGGATTTTCTACCATAAAAGACTTCATAAGGAGTCTTATTATGTCTTTTTACAATGATAGACCTATTTTGGGTGAAGCATGCAGTGTTGATTGCTTCTGCCCAAAAGTAGGTAGGGAGGTGAGATTCACTCAACATGGATCGAGCAGCTTCACATAGCGTTCTGTTCTTTCTCTCCACTACACCGTTCTGTTGTGGAGTTCTGACGGAAGAGAAGTTCTGAGAAATGCCTTTTTCATTGAAAAAGTCATCCAACATACTGTTCTTGAATTCTGTTCCGTTGTCACTTCTTACAGATCTTACCAGCTGTCGATTCAACACTTCAGACTTTTTGATGAACTTTATGATTTCTTCAGTAGTGTCACTTTTATACCTGAGAAAAAAATACCCAAGTGTAACGAGTGAATTCATCAATAATAACCAGAATGTACCTTCTACCACCAAGGCTTGGAGTACTGACTGGTCCACACAGATCCATGTGAAGCATCTGAAGAGGCTGAGTGATGGAGAAGCATTGCTTGGACTTGAAGGAAGATTTTGTGAGTTTCCCTTTCTCACATGCAGCACACAGCTTTTCTTTCACAAAGGACAACTTTGGCATGCCCGTGACAATCTCCTGGTTTCAAAGGACATTCAAAGTCTTGAAGTTTAGATGAGAGAGACGCTTGTGCCAGAGCCAACATCTTTTAGCAGAGTTTTCAGAGACAAAGCAAATGTTTGTTCCGAAGGATGATCTATGTCTCATGTCTATGACATAGACATTTTCCTTGCGGTAGCCAGAGAGTACGGTTTCCATCTTTTTGTTGAAAATGATGCATGAAGATAATTCAAACATCACTTTGTAGCCCAGATCACACAGTTGGCTTATGCTTAGAAGATTGTGCATCAAGCCCTCAACATAGGCTACCTTGTTAAAGGTGATGGAACCATTTGAGAGTGTTCCATAACCTTTAGTACTTCCTCTAGAATTATCACCAAAGGTGACAGAAGGACCTTTGGAAGGCACGAAGTCTACAAGAAGAGATTTGTTGTCGGTCATATGTCTTGAGCACCCGCTGTCGAGATACCAGATTTGCTGGTGCCCTAGACCCTGCAATCACAAGAAAATCAGTTCTTTGGTACCCATTTGGAGATGGGTCCTTTTGAGTTAGAAGGAGAAGAAGTATCCTTGGAAGCATTTTTATCAATTCTCTCCAAAGGACAATTCTTAGCAAGGTGAGAGGTATTACCACAGTTATAACATTTTCTATATGTAAAAACCTTTTTGGAGCTTTGACCAGATTCCTTGTGATGACTGGTCACATTGACTTTCATGGCCTTAGAGATTAGAGGATAGTCAAGAGGCTTAGGACCCAAGATACCTTTGCCAGAGTCAGTTGAAGGAATAGAAGAGGGTGTCTTGGAATTTAGCTTATTTAACATCACAGCTCTGGGGATTGGAAGAGAAGATGGTTTCTTTGAGTTTTTCTTGGGAAGTTTCTTTTGGGGAGGAAGATTGGCAACAGATTTTCCCTTTTTGGAGAAAGAGAATTTATTTGAAGAAGGCTGAGGAACTTTGGAAGGTTTGGGTTTAGAAGAGGAAGGCTCATTTATTTTTAACGAACACATAGACTCAATAATGGGTTTAGAAGGGTCATTTGAGTCTTGGGCTTCCTCACTCTCATTGGGTGAATCAATGCTCTTAGCTTTGATGAACATTCCAAACTTGAGATCTTTAGAGGGATCAGAAGAATCCAAAGGTTCAGAGTTGTCATAGTTCTCTTCAGAGGATTCATAGAATGAGGGAAGAGAGAAAGGAGCATGAGTGTCAGAAGGAGGTTCAAGGTCATATTTCCCGAAGCCTAGTCCAGACTTGTCATCACAAGATATTTGATCCTGAAAAATCCTTTCTAAATTTTGGGACGAGCTTGTCCACTTTTTCACAGTTTCTTGCTCCTTTTTAAACTTTTTAAGAAGTTTATTTTTCTCTTTAGCAAGAGTAAAATTTATAGTTTTCAAATCTTCAAGCTCAGCCTTAATTTTATCAAAGTGTTTTAGTTGAGAAAGACAGATTTGCAGTTGAGAAGAAAGATATTTTATCTGAGCATTTGCCTTCTTCTTTGCATCCTTGGCTTCATATAAGTAAATGGTCAAAGAGTCAAAGGCTTCAATTTTCTCAGCATCAAAGAGAGAGAAAAATGGATGTACCTGAGTGGATGAGGTAGAGCACTCAGCAGACACAAGATCCATGGAGGTGGAAGAGGTTTCACCATCATCAACATCATCTATTTTAGCCATAAAGCAAAGGTTGGCCATTTCCTTGTCACTTTCGGAAGTTGGTTCATCTGCCCAATCATGAGATTCGGCAAGAAGACCTTTTCCTTTGTTGTCTAGAAGAGCATTCCTTTCCTTCTCTCTCTTGTATTTGGCCTTGTACTTTTCAGCACGGTCAGAGTTTGAAGGAACAGACGAGTTTGATTTTTGAAAGGAAGGTTGGTAGGAATTAGACTTGGTTCTGACAGACCTAGAGGATGTACGGTTAGAGGAGGGCCGTCTAGACTTTTCAGAGGACCTGCTTCTGCATTCAGAAGCAAAGTGTCCCTTCCTCCCACACCTGTAACATTCCTCATTTGATTTATCAGAGGAAGCAATTTTTGAAAGAGTAGAGGAGGGTTTTCTAGAAAACCTGGATTTTCCAGAAGAGAAGCGAGGTTTGCCTTTAGAAAAGCCAGCCAACATGGCAACACCATCTGACAGTTGAGCCACAGAGGTCTCCTCTCCTTCATCATCAACCTCACTGAGATAGCCTTCTGAAGGGTCATTGGGGTCCTCTTGACTATCGTTGTCAGAGTCAGAAGGATAGGTGATCCTAGGGACACACACAGTACTTTTGGAAGATTCACCGACAAGGGCTAGAGAAGAGCCTTTGATGTCTTTTGTGAATGACTTCCTAAGCAGTTTAGTCTGCTCATAGTTGAAGAGGGTGCCATACAAGGCAGTGAGAGGCATAGAGTCAAGATCCTTGGTAGACTTGATACAAGTACAGATGTTTTCCCAAAACTCAGGAAGACAGTCCATGAACTTGCACAAGACTTCCTCATTATCATATATGCGACCCACAAGTTTAAGATCATTGAGAAGACTATTAAAGCGATTGTAGTAGTCTGAGAGAGACTCACCCTTCTCATGAGAGAAGAGTTCATACTTTCTTACAAGAGCAATTTTTTTGCTCTTTTTCACCTCAGACGTACCTTCATTAAGAACACACAGAGTGAACCACATTTCTTTTGCAGTAGAAAGGTTAACGAGAGCTATAAGATGATGGCTCTGACTTTAGTATCAAGAGCTATAAGACGTCTGTCTTCATCATTGTATTTACTGGGGTCCTTTAGAATGTATCTCCCAGTAGCTGGAGTTCTTTCTTATTCAGAAGAGTCCTCATCAGCTTTTCCCTTGTCTGCATTATATCGGTCCCAAACTCTACGAATAAAAGGACCTTCATGTAAAATAGTTGGATATCTGCTGTCAACTCCTTCTAGAAAGAGTATCATACGACTTTTCCACAAGAAGAAGTTATTGGGGTTAAACCTTGGTGGTTTGGCTATAGAGCCATTGTCGTATGAAACAGCAGTGAAGTTTTGAGAAGAATCATTTTTCAAAGAAGAAGAAGAGGCTGCCATCACGGATCTAGTTTATTGAGTTAAACTAAACCGCTCTGATACCACTTGTTGGTCCCAAATAACAGTAAATAAATAAAAGAAGTATTGTAGAAGGGGGGGTTGAATACAATACACACAGTTTTTCACTTAATTTAATTCTTATTGATTTGAAATCAAGAATTACACATAGAAAACTTTTGATTGTTGCGGAAGAGAATAGATGAAATCTATTCAAACAATCTTACACAAAGAGAAATGAAGAACAATTGTAAAACACTTAGAAAACAATAAGAACTTCTTAGAGAGAGAATGCCAGTGCACTTAAAGAGCTTGAATGCTTGAGAGCTGGTGATCTTGCATGTTGAACCATCCTCCATATTTATAGTGCCTCATGCATTAAATGCATGGGACACCTGTTGAGCAAAGGATGGACACAGGTCTTCAGCAAGGTACAGGATGTACCTTTTGTCTTGAGGTGTTTTGGCTTGAAGTGTTGACCTGCAGAGAGGATGGTAGAGACCTTTCCTTAAAATGGTGTAGTAGACAAAACTTACTTTATCTGATCTCCAGATGAGGTTCACGTCAATGCAAGATATCACAATATACTTTGTCAGAAAAGTACAATGTGTTTGAAAGAAATCCTTAAGCATAGACTGCCGAAGACTTGAAAGATCTTCGGCTCCTGAAGATGTGAGAACACCTTCATACTCTAAGGAGAGATTATCGGCTACCGAAGGCTTGAGAGATCTTCGGCTGCTCCTTGAAGATGTGAGAACACCTTCATACTCTAAGGAGAGATGAGACCATCGGTTGCCGAAGACCTAAGAGATCTTCGGCTCCTGAAGGTGTATGAGGACACTTTCATACTCCTGAGAGATATGTGATTGACATCATCCTGGCTGATGGTGTTGATCACTTGGGCATGCTTGGCTTTAGGCTGAGGAGACTATCTTCAATCCGCTTTGAGAGATGTACTCCTTCTTTGTCTTCTTCGGCTGATCTTCGACTTCACCGAACATTTGTATAGAAACCAAGCTGCTAAAAGAACCTCAAACATATTCTAAGTAGGATGATATAAGATGGAAGATCAGGAGGTCATCTTCAAATCTTCAGATGACCCAACATAAACTGAAGTTGCACTGTGAATTGTCATGTAACTCGGGCATTATCTTTCTTGTGGGCTTATTGGATGTGTTGAGTTTCTACAGAGAAAGCTGCTTTTAGTGCATTCAGTCGGGGTTATTAAACATTGAATCTGATCTTAAAGTTAAAACTCTGAAGATTAAGAGCTTTATTCAAGGGGGAGCTTGGATTGTCTTGAAGAAATGTAACACTAAAGTTTTCCCAAGAAATTAAGGGGGAAAGAAGCTGGAGCTAAAGATGATGATTACTTTATAAAACTATAGGGGGAGAATGTTAGGACCAAAATGTCCTAAGTTTAGAAAGTTTTATAAAGTCTTTATTTTTTGTAATTGGGCCTTAGGTTTTGCTAAATGGGCTTGGGCTTATCTTGTACATGGGCTAGTATATAATGTGTTGTTTGTTTATTTGTAAGGGAGTAAAGAGAGGGTGCCTAATTTGTAGAGAGAGAGATCGAGTTTGAAATTTTTAGAGAGAGAGAGAGTGTGTGTGTGTGTCATCCTCAAGAGCTTAGAGAGAGATCAAACTAAGGATGACTAGTGTAATCTCTCCTCTCTAACTCCATGTACTCAAGCTTATGAGTAAGATTGATTTACACTCCAATCTTTATCTTGTTCAATTTTCTATCGAGATTTTACATTGAATTGTTGTAATCTGGGTCCTACAAAAGATGTTAGTGACTTAAACCTTTCATAGTGAGTATTCATCGGACCTACTTTGTGGGTAGTGACGAGTAGTCTTGAACTAACCATGTTGTGTAAGTCAAGACAATGAATGTCACACATATTATATTTATGCATAATTTGACTCTTACCGTTGTTTTCATTTCGGTATTGAATAATCATTCTTCATAAGATTTTAGAAGACGTAGCCATATTCGTCTTCAAAGATGTGACCACACATCAATCTCATATAGGTAATACTGATCAAGAACATTTTGTAGTGTTACATCATGAAGCTATCAATATTATTAAGAATAAGAATTCATCTCTAAATCATCAAAGGAAAATACACTTAAAGACATAATAGGAATAGGCATACCTGTGTATTTAGGCTTGAGTTTTCCTCAACTAGTTTTCCTATTGAACCTAGACCATGGGATTTCCAATGTTGGTAGGTTAGGTTTCTGCCGAGTAGTAACTCATTGAGTTGTCTTTAAGCCCATTCCCCTCGATGTATACGAGACTTGTTCTCTATTAAGGCCTTTTGTCAAAGAATCTGGGATATTTTCCTTTGACTTTACGTAGTCGATGGATATTATTCCATTCTTGGGAAAGTCTCATATTGTTTTATGGGGACGTCTGATATGTCTTGATTTGTCATTATAGATATGATTCTTTGCTCATGTTAGAGTAACCATGCTATCATAGTGTATGCAGGCGACAGTAACAGGCTTAGGCCACAAGGGAATACCCTCTAGGAAGCTTTTAAGCCATTCTGCTTCTTCAACAGCTTTATCTAAGGCTACAAATTTGGCTTCCATGGTGGACCATGTGTTCGCGATTTGCTTTGAAGATTTCCAAGATATGGCTGCACCACCAAGTGTAAACACATAGCCACTTGTGGACTTACTTTCAGAATGATTGGAAATCCAGTTTGCATCACAATATCCTTGTAACACGGGAGGATACTTTGTATAGTGTAACCCATAGTTCATTGTGTATTTTAGATATCGAAACACTCGTATTAGTGCATACCAATGATCTTTATCTAGGTTATGTGAGTATCGACTAAGTATACTCATGGTATATGCTAGATCTGGTGTCATACAATTCATGATGTACATTAAAGTCCCAAGAACTTGAGTGTATCCCAATTGAGATACACTATCTCCTTGATTCTTCTTAAGTTGGCTAGAAGGATCAAATGATGTGACTACCGGTCTATCATCATAGTGACGAAATTTTCGAAGTACTTTTTCAACATAGTGTGATTGAATAAATGTGTAACCATTAGGATCTCTTTGGATCTTTATTCCAAGAACTACATATGTTACTCCCAAATCCTTCCTATCAAACGAGGAGTGCAATATCTTATTGATTTGATTGATTACATCCAGGTTGGTCCCATGATTAGCATATCATCTACATATAGGCATATAATGACATATGCGTTCTTACATTGTTTCACATAAGCGCATTTGTCACACTCATTTATGTGGAAACCATTTGATAAAAGAGTATTATCAAACTTGTCATGCCCTTGCTTTGGGGCTTGTTTAAGTCCGTATAAAGACTTAACTAACTTGCATACTTTGTTCTCTTGGCCCTTTACAACAAATCCTTCCTGTTGTTGCATATAGATTTCTTCATCCAATTCACCATTTAAGAAAGTCGTTTTCATATCCACTTAGTGTATATGTAGGTTGTGAATAGATTTTATAGCCATCAACGTCCTAATGGATAGGGATGCTCACGGGTAGGGATGGCAGAAAACCCCGAACCCGACGGGGAAACCCGAAACCCGACTAAGTTCGGGTCGGGTCGGGTTAAACAATTTCGGGTCGGGTCGGGTAACGGGGAATTTTTCGGGGATTTTATCGGGTTCGGGGACGGGGCAAGGTATCCCCCCCCGCCCCGCCCCGATATATATATTTATATTATTAAAAAAATTTATATATATATATATATATTATAATAAAATTATATATATATATATTATAATAAAATTATATATATATATATATATATTATATAAAATTTATATATATTATATATAAAATTATTTATATATATTATATATAAAATTATTTATATATATATTATATAAAATTATATATATTATGAAATTATATATATAATTATATAAATAAAATATTAAATTATCGGGTCGGGTTCGGGGATCGGGGATTCCCTATCGGGTCGGGTTCGGGGACGGGGGACGGCAAACCCGCCCCGAACCCTCCCCGTTGCCATTCCTACTCACGGGTTGGGTTGACCAGGTTGAAGGCACTTGAACAACCCAACCCAATGTTTACGGTTTGAAAATATCAACCTAACCCAACCCAATCAAAAGTGCAACCCAACCCAACTCAAACTGCACGGGTTGGGTTAGGTTGGTCAGGTTGAAACTTTAATACATTATTTTATAATCTAACTAAGTGATTCCGTTTAAAAAAACTAAAATCAAAATGGAAATATAAAAATAAGGCTAATAAGAGAAGAGAATAGTAGAAGAAGAGTACTTCTTGCCTCTTGATTCTATCGATGTTGAAGATTTTTGAAAACTTGAAGATTAAATTCGTACGATTTTAATTGGTGTGGTCTCGTAGACAGATCTAAATTACGGCTATGATAGGAAGACTTGAGAATTTATAGATAGAAAAGCTGCTAAAAGTCTAAAACCATAAAAAAAAAATAAACACATAGAAGTTTTGGTTGGGTTGACGGGTTGGTCGGATTACTTTGGGCCCAACCCGTTTCCAACCCAATAGATGTGGTTTGGGCAAAATTTGTATCGATTATGTATCAAGTTACCTCGGTTTGAGTTTTTTTGCGGTTTTTCGGGTTGGTCGATGTAACGTCCCAATTTTTTTTAAATATGTTAAACATTCATATAAATAAATCCATAAGGTCTACATAATTCGATGCAACGGAAAAATTCATAATAACAAAGCTTAAAGGAAAAAGTGTCTAAAACATAACTCTAAAAATCTCGAACGACATTCTTCATCATGCCTTTATTCAAATGATAATCCGACTCTAGACCTTCTCCTTCCCTTTGCTACTACCTCCGATTGGGTGACGACCTGGTTGCATAATATTTTGAAAAGGAGTTGGGTGAGCAGAGGGCCCAGTGATTACACGGTTTTTATGTATGAAAAATATAAACAACGAATTTCACAAAGCATCATAGTTTATCATGCATACGGTAAAATAATTTAACTCACAAAGTTAACGGCATATTGGGAGGTATTTTATTCACACAACTTTACCTGGCGAACTCACACAGCATGTTCGCGCTTACGGCTTACACGAGCTCACACAACATGCTCGTCTTACGGCTTACACCGTAATATCCCCCCGTTGCCACACAAATTTCGAAACACATATCATGGAAATATTTTACGTTTCATGCATAAACAACATATTAAAAATATCGTAAAAACTTTAATAAGCTTGTAAACAATTTTTAATAGAACATGCAACCATTTATAAAAAGATCACGTATAACTCACCGTACTAATCTTTGTCCAATTCGTTCCTTAAAGTTCCTCACACATTCCCTACAATTTACGATCACGCTTAACTCTAAAGTATAATACCCAAACTAAAATTTTGAGTCAACCGATATCGTTTTTAGGTTACTATCTACCTAAACGTTTTAAGATAACCTTGGCTTACATAAGTCTTTAGGTTTGCCAATACATACATACATACATATATATATATATATATATATATATATATATATATTGCCTTCACAATTTCATGACTATTGCTGCAACTCAGCAAGGTTTCAAGTGTCATGGAGGAAATGCTATATATATATATATATATATATGCATGTATATATATATTGACTCATGACCACCAATATGGATATATATATATATAGGCAGACGGTATCAAGCATTCTTATTATCCCAAACCATGTTATACATACATATATATATATATATCCATACACTATTTCATGAAAACAAGAACTTATTTATGTAACGATGAGATTCCTTAAATCATATCTCCATCACATGAACTGCTATATATATATATATATATATATATATATATATATATCCACCGATTCATGGCTTCAATATATACATCTATATATATTGCACAAGTTTTTGGCTTATATATATATATACATATATATATATATATTCCACTGGTTCACGTCGTCACGGCCACCTCCCTCGACTCAACTAGAAAACGTTTTTCTTTACGCTAACTTGCCAAACTAGAATATTCGGGTGTTTAAAGTCTCGGACGGTAGCTTTGTACCGATAGCACCTGACGGCAATATCGGTAGTACCAGTTAAAGCATCGGTAGCGGTTGATGATCGTGACCACCTTTTCGTAACCCCGATCATTCCCTCGAGGGTCCGAGACATCCATATACAAGAAAACGTAACTGATCGAGTTAGTAAAAACACTTACCGGTGGGTATCTAAACTGTTGCGATTCACCGAACCGTCACCGTCCTTTCCTCCTTACACGAGCTTCTTGCCTTCCTATCTCTCGATTTTATTTTTTTTTGCCTTATGCTTACAGGTTGCCCCCTTATATACATAATACGATTGTCCATTTTTTTTTTGACAGAGGAAGCGATAGGGTTGTGGGTTTAATGCATGAGCGGTGGTTTCACCGATTGGGTTGCATGAAAGTTAACTCACATTGAATTGTTGAATAACTAGTTTTCTTTCTACACAACACGTCCATGCATGTGTATAAATATTATTATTATTTTCTTTTTTTTTTGTTTATTACAGTCGAAAATTTGAGCACCCCTACTAATGGACATGATTATTGTCACGGGTGAGTGGGTGTGGAAGAAAAAATGACCTTCTTTTTGGCGGTATCATTTGGCTACTAATCGAGCTTTATATTTCTCTATAGTACCATCAGGTCTTAGTTTCCGCTTGAAGATCCATTTATGGCTAATAACTTTGTGACCTGGTGGTAAATCTACCAATCTCCATGTATTGTTTTGAACTATGGAGTCTATCTCACTTTGAATAGCCTCCTTCCAATAAAGTGCCTCCAAAGAGTCCATGCCAACCTTATAGGATTGAGGTTCTTCATCGACAACAATTGTCATTAAGTTGGGTCCAAAGTCTTTATCAATCTTTCCCCTTTTACTTCATTTAGGCTCTAAGTTTTCTTCTTGAGCCTTAGAAGTATCCTCTTCATCAAGTTTCTCAAGATTATCGATGTCATCTTGTTCACACACCCTCTTCCTAGGATTAGAGATTCCTTTCTCTTTATCCTTGTAAGGAAATATGTGTTCAAAGAATTCTGCCTCAGTTGATTCCAATATCATGTTATCGTAGATATCTTCAATGTTTGACTTATAGACCAAAAATCTAAAAGCAATAATATTACTTGCAGGACCAAGATATATGCAATCAATGGTCTTGGGTCCAAGTTTTGTCCTTTTCGATAAAGGTACTTGAACCTTTGCAAGGCAACACCACACTTTCATCATTTTGTAGGAAGGAATTTTTCCTTTCCATAGCTCATAAGGAGATTTATCACTCTTTTTATGAGGAATTCTATTAAGTATCATGTTTGCAGTTACACATGTATTACCCCATAAGCTATGTGGTGCTCCCAAGGTAATCAATATTGAATTGATCATGTTTTTCAATGTTTTATTTTTCCTTTCGGCTACTCCATTTTTTTGTGTTGTATAGGGAGCTGTGGTTTGGTGAACGATGCCATGATGGGAAAAAAATCTGCAAAATCCTTAGATTAATACTCTCCTTCTCTATTGGATCTCAGAAATTTTATCCTTTGGTCAAGTTGGTTTTCAAAGTCAGCTTTGTAAGTCTTAAACATACTCAAAGCTTCATCTTTGGTATGTTAGGTATACATAACAAAATTTATTGTAGTCATATATGAATGATACATATTAATTCTTTCCTCCACGTGTGGGTGTGGCTTTGTAATCACATAAATTGTTGTCGATTATTCCAAGTACTTCATTGGATTTATCGAAAAAATTCTGAGGATGACTTGTGTATTTGGATTCAACACACACTTCACATTTTGTCTTTTTTCCAATTGAACACTTTGGTAATAATCCAAGTTTTATCATCCTTTGTAAAGATCGGAAGTTAACATGTCGTGGATGTGAATGCCATAAAAAAGAAGAAGAGTCAAGCATGTATACGGAAGCAGAGCTAGAGCCTACAATTTTATTGCTATTTACAATATTTACATTGTCATTGGTTACAATGCTTAGTTTAAAGGGCCCTTCATTAAGGTAGCCCTTACCAAGATACACCCACTCTTAGTAATTACAACTTTATCATATTCAAACACCATCTTGAATCATTTGTTACTAAGTGTGGAACCAGAAATCAAATTCTTTGTGATAACAGGTACATGCAAGACCAAAAGGGTGTTAGCCTAGTGGTAAGGCATGTGGACTAGCTAGTAGCGGTCTCATGTTCGAATCCTGGGGGACGCATCCTGGAGGTACGGGGGCTTTGACCCCGGGCTGCATGCTTTAGCAGTCGGGCTTCGGCCCATATTGCCAGGGATTAGTCTGGGCCCAATGTGGTCTGGGATACCCTCTAAAAAAAACAGGTACATGCAAGACATTGCTTAGTACACGTTCCTTTCCCGATGTGAGCTAGAGATTCACTTTCCCTCTTCCTTCCACCTTTGTGGCTGTGGCATTACCCATATACATAGGTTCTTCATCATTGACTTTTTGATAAGCAGCAAACAGGTTCTTGGAGTTGCAAATGTGCTTTGTGGCATCGATATCAACCTATCAATCTATCACATTAGTGACTATCATAGCCTCAATTACTCCAACTAATTGACTCAGATAATTGGCAACATTGGCTTGGTGTGGGTTTCCATCGGCACCTCCTCCACTGTCGCCTCCTCCTCTGGACCACCGTGGTCTCTCCTGTGGCGGCAATCCGTTGCTTGATGGCTTGGTTTTCCGCATACCCAACAACTCACACACGCTTCTTGAAGGGCTTTCTTTGTGTGGATAATGGATTTGATGCATTGGAATGATGTTTGACACCCACTACTTTCCCTTTTTTCTTTTTGGAACTTTGTCTTATACGAGCTACCAGATACCATGTTTGCATTTGGCTCCAATGAGGTTGCATTCGCTTTCTTGTTCATCCGGTTATCCTCCTCCACTCGAAGCTTGAGTATTAGTTGCTCAAAGCTCATATCCTCAGACAAATGTTTACGATAAACTTAAACTTTTTCCAGGATGGAGGTAATTTGTCAATAATGGAACCAACAAGGAAATTTGAGTTAACATCCATACCTTCGACTTCCAATTTATGGACCAAGACTTGAAGTTCTTCTACTTGCTTCACGACCGGTTTTGAGTCTTTCATCTTGAAGTTCAGGAATTTGCTTACAATAAGTCGCTTGAAACATTCGACTTCCTTCTTGTACTTCGATTTCAACGACTCCCAGATTTCCCTTGCCGGAGTGAATGATGAATAAATGTCATAGAGACCATCATCCAGGCCATTTAGAATATAATTTCGACAATTGTATACGTTGGCATTCCAATTATCAACGGATGGTTGGAATGCATCCAATTGAATCTGGGTTGGGAGGTTTTCTCCTTCTCCAACCGGGGGTGTCGGTGTTTGATCAATAAACATGTTGGACACCTTTAACGTCATCAAGTAGAATATTATCTTTTGTTGCCATCTTTTGAAATCGGAACCCTTAAATTTTTCGGGTTTCTCCACATGCGATTTCAGTAAGGAAAATTGATCAATCGCCAACAAAATTTCTGTCTAAGATTGTTACAACTTAAAATTATTCTCATAAATTCATTCATACAACGATTATTGTAAACGATTTAAAACAAAATATTATATATATATATATAATCGATATATATATATATATGTGTGTATATATATATATGTGTATATATATATATATATATGTGTATATATATATATATATATATATATATGTGTATATATATATATATATATATATATATATATATGTACATAGTTGAATACATAATCAAAAAGAGTAAGGAAATTATGACTAACTCGATGATCTTGCCCAAGGCCCATCTTTGACTTTTAATATGTGTTAAGCCCATCTAGTTGGTTAGCCATTTTGATAAGAGATAAGAGATTGTCAATATAAGGCAAATGAAAGTTTTTTCTCACTTGGTCTATGTGGGACAAGCAAATCCCGACATAAGGAACTCAAAGATATAAACTTCTATCTGTGTTTAACATCCCAAAATTTCATACACTCCAATTTACTATAAAAAAAAGTTCTCCCAAATCAAATATTAACGTCGCAGTGGAAATATTACCTCAAATTACACAAAGGAATACTAATCAATTCTGAAATCCCGACGAACATAAATATAGTACTATAAATGGTTCTTTGATCAACACATCTTTATTCACAAGTCCGTTTCTTCTCGTATCACTCATTCAAGTTAATTACAAACCTGAGTTGCAAAGTTTGAAAAAAGTTTGGCTAAGCTTTAAGTCTAGCGAGTTCATTGTTTTGTGCAATAATGTTGTTATTCATTTCAAACATCATAATTGCAACTTTTCCATTAATATGCAACTTTAATGGCAAATCATCTTTGACTCATGTTAAAAACACACAATGGTCGTAAAATCTAGCGTCGACTAATTCTTCATTTTTTTTTCTAGCAAGGTACATTTGTCATGCTCATACGATTAACATAGTCTGGCATGGAACACTTACCATGCTCTTACGGATAACATAGCCCAACAAGACACACTTGCCTTACAACAATTCTCATACGGACAAAAAATTCTAACGCAGCCTGAGTTGATTAGATGGTTTCCCACAAGTGCCATTCATCCGAACATTAATAATTGATCTCGTTTCGACTAATTTCGAAGCATAGATTTTATCTTAGGTTATATTCGACATTTACGCTTCTTTATTAATTCCATAATTAGATTCTACAAGATTCACATCCAATATTAACCAAAGCATGATAAAATTGTCAGACACTAACCATAATATTATTTTATGAAATTTGAGGCCATTTTGAAGTCTCTGTAAGGACAACTTGTTGAAGTTATGGCCACAATTATAAGTATAATACACTATAAATAACTTGGTAATCTACAAGTTTATAAAAGAAAGATGTTGGATTGATTATGTAACGCAATATACTTTTAGTTTTCTAAAATCTTGAAGTGTAGTATTAGTTTAGTTATCTCATATTCGTGATGAGATGATAAGTTAGAAGTAGGGGTGTTCAAAAAAATTGTTGGACCGTTCAAACCGGTCGAACCAAGTCAAACTGGACTGTTGGCGGTTTGAGTGTTCTAGTCTGGTTTAAAAAATAGCTAGACCACTCGGTTTGCACCGATCTGCGACTAGAACGTTTTTTAATCGGTTTGGACTGACACGACCGCCAAAATACACATATATTAATTGTATTTAATTTTCATGTTGCAGAATCAACTTTTATGACCCAATTAAAAAATCATCCAAGAGATTCAGTTTTTAGTTTTCACGTCTCAATTTTCCACATTCCATAATCGGTGAAATTGCAAAATTTGTCAAAAAGCAAAATCCGAGATTCAAAATCTTCATTCAATTTACTCACTATTTAGTTGATTTTCCGTTAAGTCCTGTATAGATGAAAATCGTCTATATTGATCACTGTTCTAAAAAACTCGCCGCACAGCCGCCATGGCGCGCCATGGCACCAAGGCTTGTGTCTCACGCCACGTTAAGCTCGTGGCATGCCATGGCCTAATGCGCAGTTTTTGTAATGCAATATTTGGTATTTTTTTATGTTTTTAATGTTTTATTTGCGGGTTTTTACTATATATAACCTAATTTAATTTGTTTATTACTATTGACTCATTGAATAACACGTCAAAACATATGTTTTTATATATAATATTATATATAAATTAGAAATTTGACGGCATAAGTCACGCCTTGAAAATGCCAAGGCTTCGCCATGGCTCCTAAGGCATGAGGCTTGGCCTCGCCGCCACGCCACGCCTCACGCCATTTAGAACCTTGATATTGATTAATATGTCCGTATAGATTGAAAAGTTTTTGTTTGAAAGAGAAAGGTTTGGAAAAAAAAATGTTTTTCTACATAAAACTCTCTCCTAAAAGCTTATTTAAAAAAACACTTTGTATATCATTAAACATTATCAAAGAATCATACATAATAACTAGTATAATCAAATAAGGGCGTTTTGGTTTGCGGGATTGGAATGGATTTGGAGAGATTTGGATTTCAAATCCATTTCAATCTTGCGTTTGATTTGCAAGGAAAAATTTAGTTGACCGGATTTCAAATCCGTTGATCATTTTAAAATCCCTCATATGATGGATTTAGAAATCCTTGGCTTTGGGCCTGGATTTGAAATCCAAATCCGACGGATTCTAAAGCGTGATCCAGACCAATGTTTTAAAAACCGGTTTTTTGATTGACCCGGTGTGGTAATCGGGTCACGGTTCAACCCGGTTTCAAGAATTTATTTGTATTTTTCATTTTCATGCATATATATATAACCAAAATATTGATGTCCACAAGTTAAAACATTAAAAAAAACACATAACAACAAGTTTTACATCAATCCAAAAACATTAAATAAACACACATAAACATAAATTTTTCATCAATTCAAATACATCCAAACTAAATATAACGATCAAACCTAATCATGGATCTTGAGACATTGGAGTGTTGGTTTTTAACGCTAATACGTATTGCCTATTGGACTATTCGTTTTTAACTTTTGTTATCGGGTCAACCGGTTCGATACCGGTTCGTTATGACCGGTTCAACAAGTTTTTTAATAGAACCGGCCGGTTTAATCTGGGTCATAAAATGGCATAAACCCGGTCTCTTCACCGGTTCGACCCGGTTTTTAAAACATTGATCCAAGCGTCAAATTGTATCGATCCAAATCTGACGTTTACCAATAAAAATAAATTATTTATAAAAAAAAATAATAAAAAAAAAACTCAATCCAAATCCTACAAACCAAACAAGACTTGTAAATGAATGGATTTGAAATCCATTCCAAATCCTACAAACCAAACACATGAAGGGATTTCAAATCCCTCTAAATCCAAATCCCTCCTTGAAATCCAATTCATTCCATTCCAATCTCGCAAACCAAACGCGCCATAAAACTTTGTACTTTAAGCAGTTTGGTTGGTTTTTCATTAAGTTCTGTAGGGATAAAGTTGTCTGTATGGATTAATCTGTCTGTATGGATTTAGAAGGTTTTTATTTGAGAGAGTTTTCTCATATATTGAAGGAACATGTTTTTTAATGGGAGGGATTGGTTTGGAAAAAAAAAACTTGGCTTTCTGCATAAAGCTCCCTCTTGAAATCTTACTGAACAAGCCACTTTCTATATCATTAAGTCACTACCAAACAGTCATATATAACTGACTGAATAAGCTGTGAGTCTCATTAAGCTGCTAACTCATTTAACAAACAGGCCCTAACTCAAAAGTCTTTTTCTCGGCCCATCAAAACCAAAAGAAAGCGTAGTAAATCATTGGCCCAAATATATATAACCCAACATAGCACCTGCCAGTCTACCATTTTAAATCCCTTGGAAGCCATGTTTATTTTTTTGAGTTTATTATGGAAGTCTTATTTGAATAAATAAAAATTAGTCTTAAATTTAGAATAACGTTTTAATAAATTTCAAAAAATTTTATTACTTTCTTCTAATATACCACTGAGTAATATTAATTTTTATTTATTATTAATTAATATTAATAAATAATTATTAGAAATTAGAAATTAATAATAACTAATATAAACTTCTAATTATTAATTAATATTTATTGCAGATTATGCCTTAATATTAACTATTAATTATATAGGATTACTAACGATCTTATTAATTATTTTTATATTATTATCAAGATCTCTATTATTGTTCAATATATTTAGTTTTAAAAAAAGGAAATTAATTAAAATGTCTGTATTTCAATTTCATATTACTTAAATGCCCAAAATCTTTTTTTTTTGAAATGCAATACCCAAAATCTCTTTTGGTTTGCCGAAATACCCAATTTGGCCGGGATTTCTCTATTCATCCTGGGGTTAGGCCGGGATTTCACTATTCATCCCGGGGTTAACCTAATTTATCTATCGATCTCACCGTTCATTTGTTAATCGTAAGTCCATCGTATTGATCCCGGCCCCCAACCCCGGGATCCCGGCCAAATTGGGTATTTCGTCAAACCATCGAGATTTTGGGCATTTAGGTAATACGAGATTGAAATACGGGCATTTTAATTAATTTCCCTTTAAAAAATATACAAAAAATTTAAAAAGGGTTTTGTAAATACATAGAAATTAAAGTTATATTTCTTTTATTTCATAAATAATAAATATTTTGATAAATATTTTAATAAAATATTTAATTTGTTTGTACTTGTTTTGAGAAATTGATAATTAATTAAAATATGTAAGGTTGACCAACTTTTTTTATTCATATTATTTAATGGTTATTTAAAATTATCTTTCAATTTAGATATTTTTTTAAAGGGCATTGCTAATGGCACCCCTTAATAGGAGTGTTGAATGCATTGAGAATTGAACCTATCAATTGTAATGACACTCATCATCTCAATTACATATTTATTTATTTATTTATTTATTTTTATTTTATATATATATATATATAAGTTTTATTAATTTTGTTTTATTTTATAGTTTTATAACTTTGTTTTTTTTGAAGGGTGTCCTAAACTATGCCTAGACTAATCATTTGACAAATTATTACTGTAAGACATCAACCCTGATTACACCTCAATGACCTCAATTGTTGTATACGCCTGGATTCGAACCCTGGGCAGATGGAATATTCCACCACGTCCTCAGGGCCTTAACCAGTACGCCACGACCCTTGTGGTTATAACTTTGTTATATTTTATAATTTTTTGTTTTATTTATAATTTTATTATAACCATATTTTTTTTATTGTATGTTCGTATTATATATATCACCTTTTTTATAAATTATATTAATATTACTATATATTATTCAGGTTATATATTGAAACAATGATTTAATTATTTGAATGGTTAAAATATGTATTTTTTAAATAAAACCCATATGATTAATGGGACAAAGAAGTACAAATCCAAACTTGAAAAATAAAAACTATGATTTGGTGATGGTAGACGTATGGCAGATGTCATTATGTTTGGTATGTGTAATAGCCCAACGTGGGTAAACAACGAGACATATTCACTAGGGGTGTTTGCGGTCTGGTTTGGGCGATTTAACCCCTCAGACCAAAAACCAAACCGCAAGTGGCGGTTTATTGATTTTTCAAACCGAGCGGTTTGACATCAAATGCCCAGACCGGTCAAGTCGGACCGCGGTTTAGGCGGTTTGGGCCTTTTAGTGGGCTTTAAAGTTTAAACATAAAAACATATAAAACTTTGAATTTTAAAGGCTCGTTGGCTTGAGTCAATTTGAAATAAAGAACAAAGTCCACGACAAAATAATAAAATCCACAAAAGTTAACAAAATATTCAAAGACAAAACACTAAAAATAAGGAATATGCAAAGTGCAAATAAAATCCACGACTTCAGTTCTTCATTTTTCCGTTATTTGTATTCCACAATCCATAAAAATTTCAATCTCTTAAAATACCTTGGGCCTTTTTGTATATACTTGGACATTTGGGCTTTATATCATCTATTCTTTGTAATAAAGGTATATATAAAAAAATAAAAAATACATATTTATATATTTGGCGGTCGGTTTGGTCCAAACCGCCCAAAAAAACCTCCAGACCGGAGACCGGACCGGACCGCCCGGTTTGACAATTTTCCAGACCAGACCGGACCGCCAGACCACTCAAACCGCCAAAAGCGGTCCGGTTTGACTTGGTTCGACCGGTTTGAGCGGTCCAACGGTTTTTTTGAACACCATTATTCACTTGGTTTCGTTATTGGTATTGAAAAGAGTAAAAGTGACTCAAGTGAGGTCAATTCTAAAGTAGTATTTCAATGTGATTGAGGTGACATGCACAAAAGTAACAAAACATCCGGTAAATATACGGGCAAAAGAAAAACAAATTGTCCATTTCACTTGGTAGAGAAACATTTGGCTAATGATTGTTGGACTTTAACTGTGATATTTGAGACACATAATCATGATTTTGCATTACATATGGAGGGTCATGCATATGCAAGATGATTGTCAGAAAATGATACTCGTTCCCTGTTATTTCAGCACATTTTACCATTAGGGTTATCCGTGTGCTGCTGGATGAGCTACCCCGTATTCAGATCGAATACAGAAGTATACACGGTTTTTACGTGTTAAATAACTACGGATAATCTTATTTTAAAACAACCGAAATGTAAAATAGATCATTTTATATTTTATTTAAATCTCAATGTTTATTTTTTATTTTTATAATTATATAATTATTAGAAAAAATAGTAATGTTTATATTAATAAAGATTTATTTATTTTTAAATAACAGAAAAAAGAAAAAAATAAGAAAAAAATACCTCAACGAAGTTATATAATAGTTATAATTATAAAATATATTTAATTAATATGGATAATATAAAAGAAAATATATATTTATTAATTATATAAAAGAAAATATATATAAATATAATCCAAATAAATAAAAGAGAAAAATAAAAATATTAATAATTTGCAATTAAAATTTAATATAATAATAAAAAAACAACAAAAAAACAAAAAACACTTAATGATTATAATTAGCCTTAGGGTGCCATTTGCAACCCTTTGGATGCGTTTGGTTTGTAGACTGGGT
This sequence comes from Arctium lappa, assembly GCA_023525745.1. Lineage (NCBI taxonomy): Eukaryota > Viridiplantae > Streptophyta > Magnoliopsida > Asterales > Asteraceae > Arctium > Arctium lappa. The sequence continues at coordinate 24,901,648 of CM042048.1, read as the reverse complement.
GGGATGGGACGGGACAAAAATTCACTGTCCCATATTTGGTGTGACATGAGACAGGATAAAAATTCACTGTCCCACGTTTGACGCAACATGGAACAGGGACAAAAAAGGGTATTTTATTGTTCCACCAAAATAGGTGGAACAACATGGGACAAAAGTAAGACAGAAACTAAAAATCACTGATCTACCGTCATTTAATATATAATCCTAATATGGTATTAGTCTTAAGGGTCACCACTATCCATCGTCGCCACTACCACCATAGGTGGCCACCAGTAGCCACCGTCAACCATCGTCGGCCACCTCTACCTATTTGTCCACCATAACAAACTCCTCCACCCCCTCCACAACCATCGGCCATCGCCACCACCACAACCATTGTCTACCACCTCCACTAACACTGATCACCACCACCTATGGCTGCCATCACCATCGACGGCCACCGGTAGCCACCACCAACCATCGCCAACCATTTCCATCTTTTCCTCCACTACTACAACAATTTCCTCCACCACCTCCACAACCACCGCCCATCGCCACCTCGCCCGATCACCACCACCGACACTCACCGCCAACCACCGTCGGTGACTTTCGCCTCTTCCTCCACTACAATAACCTTTATTACCACTGTTCACCACTACAACCACTACCATCGTCGACCACTTATACTTCCACCACATCAACCACAACAACCTCATACACCACCCATATCCACTATCTTTTACGTTTTTCACAACTACTGTCCTTCACCGGCCACCCATCGCCTTAATCTTTACCTGTCGCTCCAACTATGCATCCGTCAATTTATTAAGATCTTCCAAATTGAATCAAATATTATATTTTCTTTATATGAATCAGATTTTTTTCAAACTACATCAATTATTTTAGATTTTTCATTCAAATTTCCTACCATTGTTTTTGTATGTATTTATATGTATGAAAATTGTGTAAAAAAATGAAAATATTTTTTAATTAAATTATTTAACGATATACTTTATTTGTGTTATTTATAACTATTATATGACATATAAAATCATCATACAACTTTTAGGAAAACTTGTCCAGTCCTGTTCTATCTAGTCCTAGTCGTGCCAAACCCAAGACAAACATTTGTCTTGTCCAGGTTCTGTCTAGTCCAGTCATGTCCTAGCCTCTTGTCCTATCCTGTCCTATCCAGTTATGTCTTATCCAATCATATTTGCGTACCAAACTCTACCTTAGGGGTGCCATTAGCCTACCCTTTTAAAATTCGTAATTGATTGTGCAAATCTAGAACTTATTATATATATATATATAGGGAGAGGTTCATTTGAGAAATGGTAAATATATGAGAAATAGAGAAGTAATCTTAGCCATTCATCTGGTCAACATTTGCGGCTTTGGCCGCGAAGCACCGGATAATTCCTTGTGTGGTCTATAGAAGGTAGAGGGGTAATTTCGTAAAATATACGGGATGAGTTCATATATGAATCTGTATGAATCACAAAGATTCATATATGAATCTGTTAATTAGTTCAACTGATTCATATATGAATCTTTGTGATTCATACAAATTCATATATGAATCTTTGTGATTCACAAAGGTTCATATATGAATCTTTGTGATTCATACATGAATCACAAAGGTTCATATATGAATCTGTTAGTTAGTTCAACTATATAAATCACAAAGGTTCATATATGAATCAGTTAAAAGAGTTCAGTTGTGAATTGCACTGGTTCATATATGAACATATAGTTTATGTGTGAATTATACATGTTCATATATGAACACAGCCCGTGTGTTTTGTAAAATTTACGAAATTGTCCTTCTATTTTTGGGATAGCCGCAACTTTTGACCGGTCAAAGCCGCAACTTTTGACCGGTCAAAGCCGCAATATTTGACTAGTCAAATCCGATCTTGACCATATGAAGGGATAGGATTACTTCTCTATTTCTCATATATTTACCATTTCTCAAATGAACCAAACAATATATATATATATATATATATATATATATATATATATATATATGGAGAAGTTCATTTGAGAAAAACTAAATATATGATAAATAGAGAAGTAATCCTAGTCTTTCATTCGGTCAAGATCGGCTTTGACTGATCAAATATTACGTCTTTGACTGGTCAAAAGTTGCGACTATTCCAAAAATAGAAGGATAGTTTCGTAATTTTCGTAATAGGAAAAATTCATTTTCCTAAACCACATTCTCAACAAATCCGGCAATGTTTTCTTCTTTGCATATGAACTTCTGGATGGAGATGGAGGTGAAGTACTGTTGTTTTTCGATAATGATGGAGGTTTGACCTGAGTGTTAAACTTTGATGAAGGTGTTTCTGATCATCGGCTATATTGGCTAACGTTGCACCGTCTTCGAAGTTTAATGTGATCAAATCATAGCGACCTTCATCTCGTGGATAGAATAGAGTTTCTAACATGTACAGAAGAGAATAGGTCCAATTCTAGTCGATGTGGCATCAATAATAAACCAAACTTTTTATAGTAACCACACAAAATTTAAATAATTAGGCAACAATTAAACGACAAAAAGACTTCTTATAGTAAACAATTATATACACGATCTCCTAATTATCGCAACCACGATTAATTTAGATAAAAAGTTTCGTTTCTAATTGATGCCATAGATCTAGTTGCTCGCTTTGGTTTCTTATAAAAATGTCTATGATTATTAGAGTCCCACATTGACTAGACCTTTTGCGCTAATCTCTTTAATATATATTAGAACCTCTTTCTCTGCCAATTACTCTTTTGGAAAATAATTTGGGGTTCCACATATTTCTCACAACAAATTGTTTGATCTTTTTGTAGCTGCATTGGTTGTCACCAATGTGAAGAAGAAAGAAGGCAAGGCATGTTGATCACCCCTATTACGGTTTAGTAACTTGAAGTTGTTGTATATATCATGAACAATGTTGTTGCGCTCAAGAAGATCTTGATCGATCCTCGTGGCTCGACTTGGAGAAGAACTACAACCATAGAGGCCTCCTTGAAAGCCGTCGAAGAAGCTCGAGAAATCAATGCCTTGCGATCGAGGCGTGGAGTATGTTACTCTAATTCACCTTTTCGATAAACGTTGTCTAATTAGAATTTGGAATAAAGTGTCTCCTCTTTCATATGGAAGAGTTGGGATGGCAAAATCCGAGCAACCGCACAAGAATGACTTGTATGTCACGCATCAGAAGATGTACACAACTCTCGGGTTTTACCATCCTAACTCTTCCCTAAGGAAGAGGAGACGTTTTATTCCATAATCCAAATTAAATAGAGTCTATCGGAAAGGTGGATTGGAGTATACCCAACTCCATGCCTCAACCGTGTGGCATCGATTTCTGGAGTTGCTTCCACGACTTTCAAGGAGGCCTCTACGGTTATAGTTCCCCTCCGAGTCGAGCCACGAGGATCGATCAAGATCTTCTTAAGCGCAACAAAATTGCCCATGATATATACAACAAATTCAAGGTTGCTAACTCGACTGTAACAGGGGTGATTAGCAACATGCCTCACCTTCCTTCTTCTCTTCACGGTGACAACTAATGCAGATGCAAAAAGATCAAACAATTTGTGAGAAGATTTACATAACGATGTAGTTGAACATTTACATGGTTAAGGGACTATCCCTAACCAGGCTCGTTCATAACAAACCACCTTTACAAGCATCATATATATATAAAGGGTCATAAGGGGGATTTTTTCTAATCGATGTGGGACAATTAATATTGAGCTACCGATGTGGGAACATATCACCAACATATATGGAACTGGATCTCGAAAATACCGTCCAATATTTTTTTATTAAATTTCTTCTATTTAATTGTCAAGTTCTTTTTATTATTAATCGTTGTTTTGATTTTTGACCAAAGAAGTTGTTGACTTTTCCACTTAGCAAAAATTTTGGGTTCGCCGCTAGATTTGTTTATCCTTCTTTTCCTTTCCACTTACACTTTACACAAGTCAGAGGTTTTAATAGAGATAAAGGTTAGGATTACATACTTATTAGGATATAGTGGTTTTCTTAGATTTGTTGGTTTTGTTTTATCATTTTGAGAAGGTTTGTTTGGTTGGAAATATAACCGCGATGAATAGAAATGAAAATTATTAATAATGTATGATTCATTAGTTGGGTATATATTAAAACGGGCAATTATCGGATATTGGATAATAAAGTAATTTTCAACAACTTGAAGAAAGTAAAATTCATTCACTTTCCATTACTCATTATTCTCTTTTTGAGTTTTATTACTTAAAACGAATCAAATACCTCTTATCTAAAATCAATAGATAGTAATGGTTGAGTGGGTGGTGGTACTGAATAGTTGACTTAAGGGTTGTTTACTAAATGTTTACCGGGTAAACGCTCCCTGATATCACTTACCTTACCAATTGAGCGTGACAAGAACCAAAAATCTTATCCGGTAAGAGGCATAAACAAGGACTGAGAGGCTTACCTAGTAAGTGAGGAAAAATACTCTTACTCGGTAAGTGTTTACTGGGTTTAAAACTCTTACCAATAATCCGTTTTGATGGCTGATAATGTTACATGATAAAGTAAGTGAGGGTTTCTCTTGTAAGAAAGCGTTCGATAAAGGACCCCTTAACTTCCAAAATAAACATTCATCCATCATATAGTACAAGTCTACCCAATTAAATTGTTCATTTTAAATGATCAAATCCCACAACCATTAACTTGATCATTTTAAATGATCAAATCCCCAAATTTTTTGAATAAATAAATCATTGAGCCTTTTTTTATTTTAAATGATTAAGTTCTTAAAAAATTTAAAAATAAACCATTGAACGTTTTAAAACCTACATCTTTTTAACCCTATAAGGTTATATTTAATCGTTGGACCTGCCATCTAATTCCCTTTTTTGATCTGTGTTTTTTTGTTTTCCGATCCTCCATCTTTTCCAAAATTTTAATGAAGAACGTATAAATAGATAAAACAATAGGAAGAATTCAAAAAAAAAAAGATCAAAAGGAGAGATCGATGGAGGGGCCAACGACATCAATAGACGATGATAGAGAGCAAATGATGATGGGGTGGTGAGGGCCGAGGGAGAGTGATGACACTGGTGCAAGGTGTTTGAATGACTTAGGTTTAGGAACGGTAAAACTAATTTATGTTTTTTTTACTTTAAAACTTTCTTAACCGGTTACAGATAACTTTTTGGTTAAATAAATGTAAGTAACCAATTTCTAAAATTTTGATGGTTTCTTTATTCAAACAAGAATGTTCAAAAACTAAATCATTCAAAATAAGAAAGTTGAATGATTTATTTATTTAATAAAAAGGTTTAAAAACTTAATAAATCAAAATGAAAAAATTCATTAGATTTTTTGGATTTTTCTCCTATAATTTATTCCTTCATCTTTTCTTATTCTTATTTTTTATATTAATTTTCTTAAAATAGTTTTAACAATCTTTTATTTGTTTAAAGTTTCTACAGTTTTTCACCTTAAAATTTTAAAAAGTAAAATTATATTTAATACCAACTATTATACTATTAAAATTTTAATGTATTTAATGCTTCAACAAACTTTTTTTTTATAAAAATACTAATTTTATATTTTTCATTAAAATAAGTAACAAAATAACTAATGTATTTTTTTCTCTCCAAAATTTATTTTGGAGATTTTTCCATCACTTTTAAATATGGAGATAAAAATATCTCTCATTGAAGAATATTTTGGAGATTTTGGTAAAACAAATAAACACTACAAAATCAACATTATTTTAATTTTGGAGTTTCTATTGTAACACCGGTAATTTCATTATTATTAATAAGTATAATTTTAGGAGTAATCAAGTTACTTTCGTTGCCAATTTGAAAATATTTAAATCTCACTTGTGAATTTTACCCGGTTGAGATTTGAGGTAAAAAAATGATGCTAAATATGAGAATTTCGGTGATATTTCGAAGTTCGAACGACTTCTTGTGCGACCAAAGCAGCATTAAAAGTCGCCTAAGCCACTAGAACTTCAAAACGGTCGAACGGGGCTTGGATTGTTGGCATACATGGCACTCCAGTTTCAATTACTCGTGATAGAGATCCTAGATTTACCTCTAGGTTCTAGGTTCCGGAAAGTAGAGGGTCAGGCGGCCTAAGCCGCGTGGCTAGGCGCCCAAGGCACTAGCCGAGCGAAGAAAAAATGGGCGGGCAACTTTGGCCACGATTTAAAAGTCGTGTCAGGCGCCCATCTCAATTTTTGTTGTGTTGAGCTCATTACATTTTCTCCTTGGGGGATTCTTTTATGTGTTCTTGGCACTTTCTAGAAGACTTCTTGGGAGCAAAAAGGGGAGTTCAAGCTTAAGAAGTTGGGGCTACCTCTGAGGAGTTTTGGTTGAATCATCAAGCTTTTTTCAAGAATCTTTAGAGCCTCTTTGACCTAAAGCTAGATTTGACCAATATTATTTGTGAGTTTATCCAAACTCTTCGAACTCTATACATATCAAAATATCTTCTTTTATGATTTAAACCTTTGTTTATCACCTCTTTCATAAATACGGATATTTGTTGATTTTAGGTAACATTTGGGTGTTAGGATTTTGGAGGAAACTTGAATATCACATAGTATGGTGTTGTACAACTCAGTAGAGACTATTACACATATATTTGGCCTAAGTTATTATGCATTTTCAAATATGTAACATGGTTGAACATAAATGACTATTTTGCTCATATCTCTATCATTTTGGAATAAATGTTATATTTTGGGATTCTTGGTTTGAATCTTGGGTAAATATGATATCTTTGACTCTTGTTGAATGACATGTATATATTGATTGAGATGGGATATTTGTCCAATATTGGTGATTTAAGTTTTACTTGAACTTTATTGTTCATACATGTAACACTCGGATTTTCGGTAAGTTGTCATTACCCCCACTCCTTACTCTAATAATTTCATGTGGTTGACACTAAGATTATAGAATTAAGTAAATGCCTAGTGGATCGGGAGATTTTTCGTGATTCAAGAGTCAAATTTGGGGTTCGGTACGAGGGGGCGACTATGCCACGTCACAGTGACAAGGTCACAATCGCTAAGGCATAGTCGCATAGCTGGAGCCACCCTCGGTACATTCGAGAAGATTGTACCCCGCGAGAGTGGCAATGGCACAATTGTAAGGCACTATCGCGGAGGGCTGAGGGCTCGCGGTACCACCTGGGCGATTATGCCCCACGACTATGCCCCGGGCATAGTCGCATGTCACTATCACGCGTGGGCTGCAACAGGTATAAATGAAGCAGATCCGATTTTTAGGCATATTTATCATTTAAGGTTTGGTCTTGTGCGATTAATTTCTTCCAGCTTTTAGGGTATTCTCTCTTCACTTTTCACCTCTCTCTTCATTGATTTTTCATTGAATCATCCCAGTGATCATTTATTGCACTCCGTCTTCTAAGCATCTAGTGAAGAGGAACTTCAAGTCTCAAATTTATTGCAAGGGTTACCACCTACACTAAACTTATTTGATTTTAGGTTTGAGGCTAAAATCACCGAGGCGAGTACATTCCATATTTTCTAAAACTTATACATATCCAAACCTCGTTGTTTTAGCTACTTGAACTTGGGTTTTGACCTAGTTATTGTATTTTTGGAGATTTTATCATCTTTATATAAAGTGAAAGAGTTTTATAATATATGATTATGAAATGTGACATTATATGCATATTCATGACTTGGATGGTGGAATAACCTATTTAATCACATTGAAAGTTTTACTACATTGGAGAATGTATTCAATAAAAGTAAGTTTTAGAAAGAAAAGGATGAATGATTCATTATGGCTTAAGACTGTTTAAATTCGTACAATTTTTTGGAAGAACCATATTGGAAATGTGTTATATTAAATTTGGAAAATGGTTAATGATTAACCTATTATATTAAAAGTCATACCATGAGGTCTTGTCAATATAAGAAATTCCTTTTGGGATATGTGTTGTTGTATAAGCTATATGTTTGATTATAGTTGGTCATAAATGCGAAAGTGACGAGGCATAGACTAATATTATTGGATCCATAGGAGGTTTTTCATGCCCAGGGCAAAAAAACTAAAAAATGCCCCCATAATAGAAAGAAACAAACGAAAGGTCAAACATGTAGTCCATTTTCATGAAGATTTTTATTAAATATAGTAAAATAATAGAATGTGGTACTTAAATGGAAACCTGAATGATTAGTTGTAATGGACGGTTACAATCGTTTCAACTAAGATCATGGGTGGACAATAATTGCACAATAATTGTTCAGTAATTGCAGGTCCAGAGTATGACCAGAGATTAAACTTAGCCTTTCCAGAGATAGTCAACCAGAGGTGAGACCAACTAGAGGTAGTCGACCAACAAGAGTCTTTAGTCCAGAGATAGCCAACCAGAGGTGAGACCAACTAGAGGTAGTCGACCAAAGATCTGAATGACCGGTGTCACTAAAATCACCAACAAAAACATCGACTATTTTATCATATGTTTGCTAAAAACTTATTTTCGATATTGAGAATAAACTCGTTCGGTCTATCTTGAGTTATGATTGTATGCAAATATAACTTTAACAATTTGATTTTATAACTTTATATTACACAAAAACAAAAACAAAAGATACAATAATACAACGAATATAAAAGACTTTTATATTTATAAAGAGAACTTTTAAAATCATTATCTTGATAAAATCAAAAATAAACAATATTACATTATAATGTATTTGAATCATATTTTTATATTAATTTTTACTTTTTAAACTTTTATAAAAAAGAAAAAAATTATCTTATTTGAGCGGAGGAAAACAAGTGGATAAAAGAGGGGGATTAGAAGTAGAATATTTAAATATATATTAGTGGTAGTGCTCAATCTTTTCAACCAAAATACTTGTGTGTTCCAATTTTACTTAATTATTGTTAAATGTTTACTCACTCTCACATAAGTAATATTTGGTCCTTGGGCTGTTGATGCCCTCACCTTTTTTGCTGCCCAGGGCAGTCACCCTCGCCGCCCTGCCTTAGGGTCGGGCCTGGGTATGGGAGTCGGCTTATTTGTTTTGGCATGATTTCCGTTGTAACTAGTTGAGACATTGCGTCATTGAGGGCAACTTGGTATGGTTATGTGGAGTTGGATACTAGTCATTGACCGTAAAATGTGATTCTAGTGAATGAGTACGATTAGGATCATCGGGGGCCCATATCCACATCTAATTTGCGAGACGACGAGTTCGTGGCCATTGATCCTAGTTTGAACTCACTAACTTGGAAGGTAGCTTACTTTTGTGTTCCTCTACACGCCTTGGAAATCGGGTCTCTCCCGTCATCGTAAGATGTTTGTTGAACCGTATGGTTCCTATGTGGTCTTGATGGAATTAAACGTACTTCACATTTTTGAGAAAACAATCATGTTGTTTTATGCGTTATTCATTTATATAAATGTTTGTTCTCACTAGGCGTAAAGCCAAACACTTTTCGTAAATGACATGTATATCAGGTTCGTTAGCGACGGGTCTCACAAGGTTTGAGGGACGAGCATTTGGCCGTGAGTGGCAACTTTGGAGTTAGCTTTTCGGAATTTTGGCATACATAAGTGAATAGTTATTTTTGGGAGATTGTGTTGACAATTGTTTTAATCTTGACGTATTCAATTTAGATTAGTGAGTTGTCATTTATAATCTCCATTCATAGATTTTGTAAATGCTATTACCAATTCTCCATTTTGGGTGGTTATGCTTATATATTCTTCATTATTCCGTTATTTCTAGGTTAAAATTTACCTTTATTTTTTGGGGTATTACAATACGATATTTGCGTAAGAAGTTTATGGAGTGCTTGTCTAAATGTCTAAGTATCTGTAATGTGCAGATTATGGCTTGTTGCATTAGATCCATATGCATTGTTATTACAATTATCAAGATAAGAGTTTTGATGTTCTTTTGTTGATGTCATTGGTTTAGGACAAATGAGGAGTTTTGATGTTCTTTTCTTGATGTCATTGGTTTAGGACAAGGGATAAGTTTTTGATGTTCTCGCCTTAGAACCTTGCATATGGACAAGTGAGGAGTTTTGATGTTTCATTTTGTAACCATGGGGGTAACTAAGTTAGGAGCTTTGCCGTTCTTATCTTAGCCTCAAGAAGAGTAAACACCATGGTCTTGTAGGCCTAAATGTGAAACTTGTCAACATCATGATGTGACTTACTATGTGTTCCACCATAGGAATCAGGTCTCCCTGTTAGGACTGAAAGTCCTAGTGTGTTGAAAGTTATATAAAGGTTTATAGTGTTTAATTGTTATTTTTAAAAGCGTTGTAAAAAACCTTTAAAGTTGTTATTGGGCTTTGTTTGTTAATTGGGCCTTGGGAATTAGGGTTTAGGGATGTGGTATAAATAGTTTGGTTAACCTAGGTTTTTAGGTCAATGGTCAATTTAGGTTTATACGCTTAACTCTTTATTCTCTCTATAAACCATTGAGGTTATCGATTATCAATCCAATCATATGACCATAGTTGATGAAATCTTTTGATTGTTCTTCATTGTAGTGATTAATACACTTGTATTGGGATTTACAATTGGTATCAGATAAGAAAGACGAAGATTTGATTCAAAAGGTATTAATGTTTCTCACTATTTCTTTCGGTCGACAACTTCTGTTTTTGGTTTTCTGGGTTATTTGATTTCTTGCAAATCTACGAGTTATTTTGATTCCATTCTCAATCGTTGTGTAAGTTTAAGGTTTTGGTAAATTTTCAAGTTTTAATTCGAAGTATCAAAGTCAAATTTTGGGTTTTTATTAATCTAGAATTTTGGTCTGTGTTCTTAAAAATCTCAAATTTTTATCATAAAACTCATATATTTTGCTTTAAAATCGTTTGGATAAAGTGTTATTAGTGTTAGTACATTAATTTAAGTGATTATGGTTGATAAGTTTTACCTTAGATCCGATTCCTTCGAAGAATAGTCGATTTTTCGACCGAGAAGTTTAAACCTGGGTGTTTATCTTACCCGGGAAGCAACATCACCCGACTCCCCATCCGACTCCACCCGGTCCTTCCCATCCGGTCCGTATCCTGTACCACGACCCCACCCCTCCCGGACCGCGGCTCCACCCCGCTCGGACCACTGCTCGACTCCCGGGCCGTGACCCCTGGACTGCGACTCGACACCCAGGCCGTGACCCCCGGACCGCGGCTCGTCTCTTGGGTCATGACCTCCCCAGACCACCGATTTTGAACCCTTTCTCACTGTGTTTTTCTATTTTGAGTATTTCTCACATCTGTGGTCGGTATTTTCTCACGTGTGTTTTTCCTTTTTATTGGTTATTCCGTTAAACTTTATTGAATCAAATCACGATCGTCTTACGATCAACGCAAGTGTGTAACAATGTCTTATTCTGATTCTCAACGAGAAATCACTAATCTTAAAGAAAAGATTAAAGTTCTTGAAGCACGATTACAGAATAATGATAAGTGTCTAAAGGAATTGCTACTTGAAAAAGCTTATCTTCAATCAAACCTGGACAATCTGAGAATGGAAAGCAAAGCTTATAAAGAAATTTGCTCTTTAAAGAAAAGTAATGACTGACTCAGGGATAGGAATTCTGCACTTGAAAAAGCAGTAAGAAGTGGTTCATATAAATTTATGTATGGTGACGAAATATCTGCTCTTAAAAGAAAGATTTCAGATCTTGAAAGAGAAGCCGATATGGAGAGAAGTGATCCGTCAAGTGCTGAAGCTTCAAAGAAAATATCTGAACTTGAATGAAAAGTTGCAGATTTTGAACCCCGAGAAGAAAAGACCCTGGAACTTAAAGAGAAACAAGTTGTAGAGAGTGAAAATCTTGATATGAAGAAAAGACTTGATGTTTTTTAAAAAGAAAAAGTTGATTTTTCAAATGAAAGAAAGATTCTTGATTTTTCAAAGAAAGTTTTTGACAAAGAAAAACCTTTGAGCTCAAGCATGTTAAACTTTCAAAACATATTTCAGATTTTGAAAAGGTTTTGATAATTGAGCGAGATAATTTTGAAAAAGAAAGAAAATCTTTTGCGAATGAAAAGAAAGTGCTTGAAAAGAAGAATGTTGCAATTTTCAAAGAAATATCTGATAAACGCAACAACATTGAAAAAGATTTTGAAAGTGAAAGGAAGATTTTCGAAACATAAATTCGTAAGCTTTCACAGAAATTATCTGGATTAGCAACAGAGATTTTGAAAGAACAGATGGTAAAATCTGATTTATAAAAACAATTTGATTTAATTTTCGAAGAAAGAAACGTTTTATCAGCAAAAGTCAAGAAACTTGAACAAATAAATTTCAAAGTTGATTTATCTGAACAAGCCAGTCCCGATACTGTTGTTCAGTCTCCTTATTCTTCAAGTTCAAGTTCAACTTCTACAACTATTTATTCGAAGAAGTTTGTCAAATCAAATAAATTTTCTAAAGATCAGATTCGCCTTTCCAATCTTTTCTATAATTCTCTTGTTGATGATTCAAATAATCAAGTGTTTCGAAAAGTTAAAATAGTTTGGAGAAAGAAACCAACTACAGAAGGCAATGATGGAAACAAGTCTCATGATTCTCCTGTGGTTGATACAAAGTCATTTATCTCCAAGACTGATTCACCTACTTATGTCTATTCTACAGGAAAGTTGATCAGTTTGAGTCGAGCAAAGATCTGTTGCACTCATTGTGGAAAAAGTGGCATTGTCCATCCAAGGTATGTTAATAACTGGTATGGTACTTATAGCATCCTCAATTTAATAGCTTTAAAGCTAAGGAAACTAACCATCAAGGATCCATCAAAGTATGGATACCAAAACCAAAATCTTCCTAATCTGTTTCGCAGGAATGTCATGTGTGATTTAATTCAGCTTATTCACGTCACATGACTACAATCAAGGGTTATGTCAACTTTTGAGGGGGAGTACCGTGATTTTTAAATTTTCATTTCGACTTCTGCACACTTCAGTTCAGGGCTCGTTATTAAATGTTTTTTACTTCTGATTACATCAAATCAGAAATCGTCCTTCAACGTTTTATCTTCGCGAGTTAAAGGAGTGTTTGGGCTTATAAAGTTTCTATGGTCAATCCAGAACCGGAAGGACCTACCCAAGAAACACATCCAATTCATAGATATCAATGAGGAGTCTAGATTGATAGATGAATTCAGAGTGAAAAGAATATGGTAAGGATGTGACAGGACTTAAAAGAATTATTGCTCCTTACCAAACCGAGTCAGTTATCCGGGTTACCACATAATCTATTCATCCTCATTCTTTGGAGATGGATATTGAAACAGACATGGACCCAGTGTCGATAACTCGTGTCACCCCACCTAGCCACTCAAGTATCTCACAAAAGATGCTTGTTTCATATATTCACGGAGATTTAGCACATAATCTATCTATTCCTCACTCAGATGTCTTAGATATTGAAAAAGGAAGACATCAACTTTTGTCTCCGAACTTTATATTCATATCACTGTGTCTATTGATTTCTAACATGCGTCCCAGGTTAAATCAATCTTTGAGCCGAAAATATACATGACTTTCATTCTTTCACGCATGCACAAATCTTTGTGATTCCAATTGCATATCTTTGTGATATAACCAGAACAGTTTAAGAAGTATTTTTCTAAATTTTACTTCAGTGATAAATGGAAGTCCTATCATAGATACATCAATGCCAACTCTGAAAATAGGCCACACAATTATTTCAATTGTCGTGAGAACAGTTACTATTGTGTATTTGTGTTAATTGTTACCCCATCTTGGTTACTAAACATTTTATCTGATATTTTTCTACTCATCAAATTTGTCTTTGAAGATACATGATTCTCAGGATTCTCCTTATCATCATGAGGGGGAGAAATAACAAAGACACAAGATTCAAAGACACAGATTATCATGTTGAGGGGAGTTACCAAAAGCTGATGGGGAGTAACAAAATCTTAAATCTGAGGTTGAAAAGCCATTGGATTGAAAGATTACAGTTTACTTGATTGATTCTTCTACTCCTTATCAAGTGGTGTTCTGCTATGAGTTTTTTCCTCCTACGAGCTGATTGGAACAAGTTCTTAAGCTGAAAGCATATTTAACTCGCGGTTCAAAGATAGATTCTTTGTTTTAAACTGAAGATGCACTATGGAATGTCACGTAACTCACACATTATCTTTCTTGTGTGCTGATCCGATGTGTTGAGTTTCTATAGTTGAAAGTTGCTCAATAGTGCGTTCAGTCGAGACTATTGTACATTGAATCTGGTTACAAAGTTGAAACTATGAAGACCAAGAGCTTTATTCAAAGGGGAGCTAGGAAAGACATGAAGACAAGCAACACCAAAGTTTTTCAGAGATTCAAGAGGGAGAGAAGATCAACAACTGAAGATTCAAGATGATAAATCCTTTATACAACTTTAGGGGGAGATTATTATGACTGAAAGTCCTAGTGCGTTGAAAGTTATATAAAGATTTATAGAGTTAAATTGTTATTTTTAAAAGCGTTGTAAAAAGCCTTTGAAGTTGTTATTGGGCTTAGTTTGTTAATTAGGCCTTGGGCCTTGGGGTTTAGGGATGTGGTATAAATAGTTTGTTTAACCTAGGTTTTTAGGTCAATGGTCAATTTAGGTTTATACGCTTAACTCTTTATTCTCTCTGTAAACCATTGAGGTTATCGACTTATCAATCCAATCATATGACCATAGTTTATGAAATCCTTTGATTGTTCTTCATTGTTGTGATTAATACACTTGCATTGGGATTCACACTCCCGTTATCGCAAGATAAAACCACTTGATTTTATTTCCTTTCTTTTAAACAAACGACTTGGAGGAATTGTGGCCTTACATATGAAAACGTTTCTAATTTAAGAGAAGGAACAATTTGTGAATGTCATGCTTGTTTATTCAACATTATATTTTAGTATAAACTGTTTGAAATCACTAGATGTCAAGTGAAATACTTTTTCTTACTAACATGTATAGTAGGTCTTAGTAGTGGCAGACTTGAAAGTCAATGAGATGGGATTGAGATGCCACATAGAAGCAGATGCGAGGATAACGTTTTTGGGATGTGTAGGCATTCTTAGTAGTGGCGGAGTTGAAAGTATAGGCATTCTAAATTTACACTTAGGTGGCGTTTGGTTCGCATAATGTTTTTGGATGAAATGGAATCTGTCAAAAGAATTTGACTTTGAAGGAATTGGAATGAAATATTGTCAGGTTTGACCACCTATTTGGTTGATATAATTTGAATGTTATCTATTAAAGGAATTGAATTCTGTCTGTTTGGTTCACAGAATGTAGCTTTGTAATTGGAATTAAATGTTGATGAATGACCAAAATATCCTTGTTGAAAATTTAATTTTTTTAAACAAAAAATTCTTTAATAAAATAGCCATTAAAAATACTTTATTTGTAAAGGTGGTTTAGATTGGATGTGATCGGCGGTGGTTTAGATTTATTGGCGGTGGTTTAGATCGATGATGGTCGGTAGTGGTCGCCGGTGGTTCAGATCGGCGGTGGTCGCCGGTAATTCAGATCGACAGTGGTTCAGATTGGTGGTGGTCGATGGTGGTTTAGATCAGCGGTGGTCGGCGGTAATTTAGATTGGCGGTGGTTTAGATCGGCTGTGGTTCAGAGCGGCGGTGGTCGACAGTGGTTTAGATCGGCGGTGGTCGGCGGCGGTCGAGATCGGCGGTGGTTCAGATCGGCGGTGGTTGACGGCGGTCGAGATCGGCGGCGATTAAGATCAGCGGTGGTCGGCAGTGGATCAGATCGATGGTGGTCAGTAGTGATTCAGATCGACGGTGGTTCATATTTATGGTGGTTCAGATTGACGGTGGTCGGCGGTGGTTCAGATCGGCGGTGGTCGATGGTGGTTTGGAGAAAGAACCGATGGATGCATGGTTTAATCAGATAGGTTTTATGTTATTAGGTTATATTGGATTAAGGGCATATGTGGTATTATGAAAGAAAGGAATTTCATTCCATCAAAATACCTTGTAGTTGCTAAGGAATGTTAAATTCCCTCACTTGTGGAATTTGATGGAATTTAGAGATTCCTTCCATTAAAAAAAAGATCCAAACAAAGGAATGAAATTTGGTCAATGCAATTCAACATTCCTATTCCATCAAATTCCATCAGAATCTGCGAACCAAACGCCACCTTAGTTCACTTAAACTAAAGCTTTAATACCAACTTGTAACGCCCATAAAATGGGACTACAAAAAAAAAATCCGAATGAAACCAGAACATGGTATAAAATATCAAAATACGAGCTTCTCCCAAAGAGGGACTTAGAATACGCCAAATGAATTTACAATTCGTAAACAATTGGATTGAGGATAACAACCTCCTGATCTAATTCTATGGAGGCAATAGATTACAATCGGATGTCACCTAAATCACCAAAAATAACTTCGTAAGACGACGTCTCAAAATGCCCCCAAGATCTCCCTACCAAGATTGGTCAAACCTTCTTGGCGACCACGCCACTAGAACCTGAGATAAATGCCGACACCAAAACAAGTGTTAGACCAAAAAGCCTAGTGAACATGAATATGCAATAAACAATTACAATTTAATTAATCAAAACCATTTATAAGCCAAGTACAACATTTAAGTGGAATCAACAAGGGAGACCCTTATTCTTTGAGAGCGACGGGAACACAAAAGTATGTCACTTAAACAACGTTGTCGCATAACACCTCAAGACTTAAAGTCCAAATGTCTTAACGATCACTTCACAAGTTTCACCTCAAGAGTTGGTTGTCCTTAATGTCTATCCTTGTGAATAACACCTCAAAGCTCGACACACTTAGGTGTCGTTTGTTTTTTAAGAGGTTTAAAGTCTAAAGTCTTATTTTAGTTATGATTGATAAAGAGGTGGTATGTAAAAATGTCTGAACGATTCAGACTTAAGAGCCATTAAGAGGTTTTTTTAAAAAAACAAACAACCCCTTAGTATCCACCCACAAGGTAACACCTCAAGCGGCAGAGATCTTAGTGTCTACCCTAAAGGTAACACCTCAAGACTCAACCCTCCTAGTGCCTACTTGGAAAGTCTAATTTATATAAATCTCAAGTGGGAAAAAGTCCAACAATTCCATAACGAGATATTTTCCATAGATCATGTATGAATCACATCATAATTCCATAAGAAGTCTATTTTTGATAAAAAAAAAAAAATTCATCATATAATAACAAGATTCTCCAAGTTAGGTCAAATACTCCATAAAATGTAATTTTACATAAATATGACTAAATACAAACAAGATTTTATATAATTGATCCCATATACTCTAAGTATAAAAATATTGTTCATCAAGTCCCAAATGTAAAATTTACACCAATAATGCCTAAAAACTCATAAAAATGTTGGTGTAAGATCAAACCATCAAATAAGAATGAGATACTCGGAAAAAAAGCATGTAAGGATGTTAACTATACATTTTCGGCATGTATCTAGTTTTACAAAACATTTAAAACTCACCTTGTAGCTTTTTGGAGAAAACTTAGAAAATGGATAAAACCTAAAAATGAAGATAATGAGCCTGGATCTTGACCATAACTTGAAATCTTGGTGTTTGGAAGCTTTAAATACTTGGAGATGTTAAGTAATTGCACTAGCAAGCTCCCTAATCGATTTTAGTGAAAAAATCTAGAAAATGGGTATGAGCTATAGTAGAGAAGATGAAAATGATGGAAAACTTTGATCATCATTATTGCATTAATCAAGGAGAAATAGAGATCCAAATGTATGGTTTAAACCTCAAAATATGTGCCCTAGAATGAGAAATACCAAAAGGAGTGGAAGGGGAGGGAATGGGTGAGAAAGAAATGAGTTTGGAGGGCAAAAATCCCGATTTTGACCAGGTCTTGTCAAAGGCGACCTCTGCGCTGCAACCCACGGTCATTTAGGCGTAGGTCGTATAAGTTCTTCCATGTGCAGTTATGGCTGCTGCCCACCCTTCCCGACCGGTAAGCTGTCTTTCACGCCCTGGGATTCCTCCCACATCAGGCCCAAGACACTAAAACCAATACTTGTCAGGCCCACTACCATATGGATTATTAAAACTACAATTTAGGCCCACTACCATATTGATTAATTTATTAAAACTACAATTTAGCCCATCGTTCACATGAATAATAAATCTAACTATTTATTTAACACATTAATTAAATAATAAAATCAAATCACTTAATTTATAAATATCACTTATTAATTAAAAATAAAACGTAAACCCTATATTTTATTTTTCTTTTTGACTATTTTCAACCCAAACACATTGTAATTTGTAATATTATTTAATGAAGCTTTTCATCAAATAGAAATAACACATAGTCCACGTAATTGCAAAATAGGGATTTTAAATAAAACTAAAATGCAACTATATATATATATATATATATATATATATATATATATATATAATTAGTAAAGCCAAAAAGAATAAACACCTTTCCAACTTGGAATTTACTTAGAATTTTCTGGGTGTTACATTGCAATAACATTTTCTCTCATAGCCATTTACAAAGTAGTAAATGTCCACGCTTCCATTTCTCTATCCTTAGGTTCAAACATATTAAGGTCTAACTCAACTTTAGCATATACTACGGGATGGACTCCATTCTTTCTAAGTGCAGCAGATGTTGTGACCTGTCGTTTACCAAAGTCACCGTCCCCATTCCAAGTCCGTATACGAATCTCAGCCCCAGATAAATTAAATGTACCCTCTTGCTATGATTATTGGGTCTGGTTTGGGGGATCAGTACCAAATGGGTTTTTTAATTTGTAACACCCCGAATTTTGGGTTTTATTTATGGTTTGACCTAGAATCCTTGTATTATTTGATGTCGAGCAAGATAATTGAAACGAAGGCATAAAATTCCCCCCAGTGTCCGGCGCGGCTCTCCGCGCGAGTGGAACCGCGCAGGACTCTGCCCGTCTTAACTCCAGTGCTCTGCAAGGCTCCTCGCACGAGTGGAACTGCGTGAGTACTCGCGCGCGAGTACAGATCGTTGATAAAAAGAATAAATCGGCCCCAAACCCTCATTTACCCCAATGTTCTCAATCAAAGTTCTTTGGGTGCGATTTTCCTCTCAAGAAACCTGGTAAGTCTCCCCACCTTCATTCTCTCACCATTAATGTCTTCCACCCACTCCAAACTTTTAATCATTCATGTCATTTAGGTCCCTTTGAGCATTTATTTGCTAGAATCAAGTCTTCTCAAGGATCTCAACCTCATCTCTCTAAGTTCTTGAGTTTTAGGGTTTTAAGCCACAACCCTACAAGGTGAGTTCATTCTCCTTTATAAACTTTATACATGTTAAAAAGTGGATTTAAACCTTTTAAACATCTCCATTTTTTATTCACTTGATTGGGTGAGCTTTCACCAAAAACATATCTTCGGAGATTTTGAGGGTTTATGTGGAAATGTATGATTTTAAGGTCAGAAAGCTATATCTTGAACTTGCACATGAAGAATATGTTTTCTCTAATCCCATGTTTAAATGCTTTGAAAACAAAAACTAGGGTTTGGAAATATGGATGTGTATTTATTGAATGAGGACTTGGGTAAATTGATATAGGTTGTGGAAGCACTATTTGAAGAATTATATTGGAACCTCTTGGAATTTCGAGAGTAATTATATGGATTCATAGTCTTGCACATTTGATGGCACTATTAACTGTTGGAAATTATTAACTAGTTTTGTTGGCATTGGATTGAATATTTGGTTGCATTTGGGTGTCATGAACCCAAAAATATTTGTATCATTTGGTCCGATGATGGAATGCTAGTTTCCACATCGAGGCACGTTTAGGCATCAGATAGGGTGTAAGTCCTACGTGCTAGTACACGATATTGGGTGAGGATCTCAACATTAGGACCCTATGTGATTGAAGTTGACTTTCTGTAGGTGTACGTTTAAAGCTACCGAGTCTAGCATCCATTGCGTGTACTTTATTATGTGTTTGGTTTTACTAACATGTCAAGTGGGTTACTTTTGTGTTCCGTCACTTATGTTAGTAAGCGGGTCTCTCCCGTCAACCTAAGAGGTATTTGTATTAAAGTAAATATTTGTCTATATTTATTCCACCAGCTTTTCTTAAATATCTTGTTAGAATTTACTGATTTCTCAATACAAATGTTTGATCTCACTAGGATTTAGCCTAACACTTTTTTCTTAAAATGACATGTATAACAGGTCATTCTAGCGGTGGGACCCCTCGGGACTGAGTTGAGAGTGAAGAAGAGAAATAGCAATTTTTGGTGACATATAGAGGCGTACATTGAAGTATAGTGATAGTATATTTTTGAAGATGAAATGGTAACACCCGATCTTAATCTAGATATAGTTGGTTTAGATAAGTTGGTTGTTGGGTTCCTTTTCTCTTGTTATTGTAATGTAAAGGCCATACAAATATTCCCCTTCTTGGGTGAGTTGTTTATGTCGGTCTTGATTTTCCCCCTGTGTTCAGGTTTAAAATTAACCACATTTTTAGGGTGTTACAAGTTGGTATAAGAGCAGTAGTTTAAGTGAACTAGGTATGAAAGTAAGATGCCTAGACTTAAGCTTAGATCGGATAAGTTATGAATTGTGAGATTGGGTAGAACTCTTAAGATAAGATGGTCTTAGAACCGACGAAAATTACATAAGTTGAGAATTGTGACGGTGGTAGTAAGGATTCTTATGTGTAATGTCTTCATAGTTTCAATTAACTACTATTATGAATGTGTTGTTACGTAAGAATGCTTAGATTACTGTTGTTATGATGATTGATGAATATGGTAGTACGTTTAATTATGTTTAAATCCAATAGTCTATTCCTCATCTGCATTCTCGTGTATGTGTGGCATACTACAATGGTAAACACTCGAAAATAGGCCGGATGGTCATGATGCGACGACGTCCACGACCGATCAACCAAGGGTGACAGGGGTTGAATTGCCCCCACCCCAACTTAACGTTATGGGCGGAGGGCCTGGGCATATACCCCGACGCAACATAGCCACGTCTGAACCAATAATGGAAGAAGTAACTCTAGAATCAAGGATGATGGATCGGATGATGCAAGCCATGAACGTGGCTATGGCTCAACAACAAGAAATGTTTTTGAAGCTACTTGAAGACCGAGATACTAACAACCGTAGGCACGAAACGGTTGCTGAAAATATTATTGTGGCGGGATTCGGGGGTACCGGAAATGAAATTCCCACCGATGGGACCACAACCTCGGAAGCAAGGCAAGTGGAGAAAGCTTGCACCTTCAAGGTTTTTCTTAATTGTCGACCACTGGAATTCAAAGGATCGGACAATCCGGTGGCATGTATGAACTGGATTCGGGAGATGGAACAGGCTTTTCAATCGAGTGAATACGGGGAAAGCCAAAGAGCAACATTTTGTTCTCAGATGCTCAGAGGGGCGACCCTCACGTGGTGGAACGTTTACTCTACTTCTGTGAAGGCCACGGTATTGGCCAAATTGAACTGGTCAACTTTCAAGAAGAAATTGATGGAAGAATTTTGTAATGAGCGAGACATGGACGGGATAGAAGAAGAATTCCAGAATTTGAAGAAAGGAAACTTGTCAGTAAAAGAATACAATCGTCAGTTCATGGATGAGCTGGGATTGGTGGGGCATCTAGTCCCAAGAGAAAGAGAGAAGATCAAAGCTTACATCAAGGGGTTGCCGACTGAAATGATGAATATGGTGCAAGTGTCCAAGGCCTCTACTCTTCGAGAGGCATTTGAAGAGGAACAGTTAGTGGAGGATTCCTATGGTTCCAACAAGGTGGGGAGAAGTGGAATATTCGAGAAAAGAAGATGGGAGGGAAATTCCGTACCCTCCAAGAGACCGAGACAATTCAACAACAATCAACGGGGACCGGTCCTAGACGGGAGGTCCTATGGTTCTCCAAGTGCCAGAGCAAACACTTCGGCCCTTGTAACTCATGGTTCGAACCCTGTTTCAAGTGTGGCAAGCCTGGCCACAATTATAGGGACTTCCCGATTAGAGGGCAAATCTATTTTGGATGCAAGGAGTCGGGCCATATCAAAAGCGAGTGCCCGAAATTGAAGACTGGGAGTAGCGGGGGGGAAAAAGGTGGACCCTCCGAGAGCAACGGGAAGAGCCTTTCAAATGACTACCAAGGAGGCGAAGGCTTCGACGGATGTAGTGTCGGTTACATTTCTCCTAAACTCCGTACTAACACGCATATTATTTAATTAGGGCCCAAGTTTTTCTTTTGTGTCAAGTTCCTTCAGTCAAAAGCTATCCGTACCCACTAGTAGCTTAGAGGATGCCTTAGTGGTAGAGCTAGCGGACGGTGATCAAGTAGTGGTTCGGGAGATTCTTAGAGGTTACACTTTAGAAATCGAAGGAAAGGAATTTCCGGTTGATTTAATGGAAATGACTATTCGGGGATTTGATGTGGTCATAGGGATGGATTGGTTAGTGAATAACCATGCAAGAATTATTTGTGTGAAGAAACTAATTCGAATTCCAATTTCGGATGATGAGAGGTGACCGTGTACGCTGAAAGGCGAAGTAGCATTTATCGAAAGGTTTCTCATCCTTTCTGGCGTACGTTATAGACATCAAACTCGATAAGAAAAGGCTTGAAGACGTGGAGGTAGTAAAGGAGTTCCCCGACGTGTTCCCGGATGACTTTCCAGGATTACCGCTCGATCGCCAAGTGGAGTTCAAGATTGACATAACGCCAGGAGTGGCTCTGATAGCTAGAGCTTCGTATCGTTTAGCCCCGTCAGAGATGAAAGAGATGATGGGACAACTTCAAGACCTGCTTGAGAAGGGATTTGTGAAACCGAGCTCGTCACCGTGGGGACCACCGGTCTTGTTCGTGAAGAAGAAGGATGGCACCATGCGGATGTGGATAGATTATAGGGAGTTGAATAAGGTGACCGTGAAGAATAAGTACCCACTCGCTAGGATCGACAATTTATTTGACCAACTTCAAGGAGAGGGTTGTTTCTCGAAAATCGATCTACGTTCGGGCTACCATCAAGTGAAAGTCAAAGAAGACGACATCCCAAAAACGGCCTTTAGGACGCGCTACAGACACTATGGGTTCTTAGTGATGCCTTTCGGCCTAACGAACTCCCCGGTGGTGTTCATGGATTTAATGAACCGCGTGTGCCGACCATTTTTAGACAAGTCGGTCATCGTGTTCATCGATGATATTCTGATTTACTCCAAGGATGAATTCGAACACGTGCACCACCTTTGCGATTTTTTGGAGGTCTTGAGGAAGGAGAAGCTCTATGCAAAATTCTCCAAGTGTGAATTTTGGTTAATGGAGGTGCAGTTCTTGGGGCACGTAGTCATGAAGGATGGTGTGAAGGTGGACCCCGCGAAGATAGAAGCCGTGATGAATTGGGAACCTCTTAAGAGTCCATCCGAGATCCGGAGCTTTTTAGGATTGGCGGGTTATTACCGAAGATTCATCCAAGATTTCTCCATGATTGCTTCTTCATTGACATCCTTGACCAAGAAGAATGTGAAGTTCATGTGAACCGAATATCAAGAGAAGGCTTTCCGGACATTGCAAATGAAGTTGTGTGAAGCCCTGATCTTGTCCTTGCCAGAAGGGTCAGAAGATTTTCTGGTTTAGAGCGATGCATCCAAAATGGGTCTTGGGTGCGTGCTCATGCAAAGAGGAAATGTGCTTGCCTATGCGTCGAGACAACTATAGGTACACAGGAAAAACTACCCCACTCATGATTTGGAGCTAGCGGCGGTAGTGTTCGCGTTGAAGTTGTGGCGACACTATCTCTATGGAATGAAGTGTACCTTGTATATGGACCACAAGAGTTTGAAGTATGTCTTCTATCAAAAGGAGCTTAATATGAGGCAAAGAAGATGGTTGGAATTACTCAAGGACTATGACTGTGAGTTGCTTTACCATCCGGGTAAACCAAACTTAGTGGTCGATGCCTTAAGTCGGAAAGAATATAGTGGGAAACTTCGAGCCAAACTTGTGAGGACTGAATTGGTATCAAGTCTCATAGATCGAATTAAAGAGGCTCAAGACGAAGCATTATTTGAAGAAAACTTTAAAGAATAAGTGATGACCAAGCAACGCTTACTCTTGACGGATGATAGCCGTGGGATCAAATGCTTTAATGGGCGTGTGTGGGTGCCAAAGATTGTAGGAAATCGTGAGCTACTCTTGGAGGACACCCACAAATCCAAATACTCCATTCACCCAGGAAGCACCAAGATGTATAGGGACTTAAAGTTGCACTATTGGTGGCCGGTTATGAAATTGGATGTGGCGCATTATGTGGAAAGGTGTGTGACTTGTTCACAAGTAAAGGTCGAACATAAAGAACCTTATGGGAGCCTACAATCTTTAGAGATACCCGAGTGGAAATGGGACAAGATTACCATGGATTTTGTGACCAAACTACCAAAGACGTTGAGAGGTAATGATACCATTTGGGTGATTGTTGATCGTTTGACAAAGAGTGCTCACTTTCTAGCGATGCAGGAAACTTTGCCGATGGATAAATTGGCAAATCTCTATATTCATGAAGTGGTATCTAGGCACGGTATACCCTTGTCTATAGTCTCTGACTGTGACAGCCGATTTACTTCAAGATTTTGGGGAGCGTTACATCAAGAATTGGGTATGCGGGTGAACTTAAGTACTGTGTACCATCCCTAGACGGACGAACAGATTGAGAGGACGATCCAAACCTTAGAGGACATGCTAAGGTCTTGCGTGATCGATTTTGGTGGAAATTGGGACACGAACCTACCCTTAGTAGAGTTTGCTTATAACAATAGTTACCACTCTAGCCTTGGAGCGGCACCATTTGAAGCCTTATACGGAAGAAAGTGTAGAACCCCCATATGTTGGTTAGAATCGGGCGAGACACAATTTTCCAGACTGGAAATCATGCAAGAGACGGCCGACAAGGACAAATGCATTCGAGAACGTTTGAAGGCGGCACAGGATCGGTAGAAAATCTACGCCGATAAGAAGAGGCGACCGGTAGAATTTCAAGTGGGACCGTGTGATGCTAAAGGTGTCCCCATGGAAAGGCTTGATATGATTTGGAAAGCGCGGAAAGTTGAGTCCCCGTTTTCTTGGACCGTTCACTATGTTAGAGCGCATTGGACAATAAGCTTACAAATTAGACTTGCCACCAGATATGGATGGAATCCACCGTATTCCATGTGTGTTATCTGCCGAAGTGTTTAGCGGAAGAAGAAAGCATCATATCGTTATCGGAGATAAAAGTGGACGACAACCGTTACGTCGAAGAACCTGAAGCCATTCTAGAAAAGAGACCAAGAGACTCCAGCATAAAGAAGTCAAGATGGTAAAAGTGCAATGGAAGCATCATCGTGGTGCCAATATGACGTGGGAAGCGGAAGAGGACATGAAGCATCGATATCCCCACTTATTCGAGTAGTCGGGATTTCGGGGACAAAATCCATTCCAAGGTGGGGAGGATTGTATCACCTCGAATTTTGGGTTTTATTTATGGTTTGACCTAGAATCCCTGTATTATTTGATGTTGAGCAAGATAATTGAAATGAAGGCAGAAAATTTCCTCCCAGTGTTCAGCGCGGCTCTCCGTGCGAGTGGAACTGTGCAAGCATCCATGCAGGACTCTTCCCGTCTTAACTACAGTGCTCCGCGTGGCTCCCCGAGTGGGTGGAATCACGCATGCACTCGCGCGCGAGTACATATCGCTGATAAAAAGAATAAATCGGCCCTAAACCCTCATTTACCCCAATATTCTCAATCAAAGCTCTTTGGGTGCGGTTTTCCTCTCAAGAAACCTGGTAAGTCTCCCCTCCTTCATTCTCACACCATTAATGTCTTCCATCCACTCCAAACCTTTAATCATTCATGTCATTTAGGTCCCTTTGAGCATTTATTTGCTAGAATCAAGTTTTCTCAAGGATCTCAACCTCATCTCTCTAAGTTCTTGAGTTTTAGGGTTTTAAGCCACAACCCTACAAGGTGAGTTCATTCTCCTTATAAACTTTGTTAAAATGTGGATTTTAACCTTCTAAACATCTCCATTTTTTATTCACTTGATTGGGTGAGTTTTCACCAAAAACCTATCTTTGGATATTTTGGGGGTTTATGTGGAAATGTATGATTTTAAGGTCAAAAAGCTATATTTTGATCTATTTGTGGACTTGCACATGAAGAACATGTTTTCTCTAATCCTATGTTTAAATGCTTTGAAAACCAAAACTAGGGTTTGGAAATATGGATGTGTAGTTATTGAACGAGGACTTGGGTAAATTGATTTAGGGTGTGGAAGGACAATTTAAAGAATTATATTGGAACCTCTTGGAATTTCAGGAGTAATTATATGGACTCATACTCTTGCACATTTGATGGCACTATTAACTGTTGGAAATTATTGGTTGGTTTTGTTGGCATTGGATTGACTATTTGGTTGCATTTGGGTGTCATGAACCCACAAATATTTGTATCATTTCGTTCGATGATGGAATGCTAGTTTCCACATCGAGGCACGTTTAGGCATCGGATAGGGTGTAAGTCCTACGTGCTAGTACACGATATTGGGTGAGGATCTCAACGTTAGGACCCTATGTGGTTGAAGTTGACTTTCCATAGGTGTACGTTTAAATCTACCGAGAGCGTGTACTTTATTATGTGTTTGGTTTTACTAACATGTCCAGTGGCTTACTTTTGTGTTCCGTCACTTATGTTAGTAAGCGGGTCTTCCCCGTCAACCCAAGATGTATTTGTATTAATGTAAAGATTTGTCTATATTTATTCCACCAGCTTTTATTGAATATCTCGTTAGAATTTACTGATTTCTCAATACAAATGTTTGATCTCACTAGGCTTTAGCCTAATACTTTTTCTTAAAATGACATCTATAACAGGTCATTCTAGCGGTGGGACCCCTCGGGACTGAGTTGAGAGTGAAGAGGAGTAGTAGCAATTTTTGGTGACATATAGAGGCGTACATTGAAGGATAGTGATAGTATATTTTTGAAGGTGAAATGGCAACACCGGATCTTAATCTAGATATAGTTGGTCTAGATTAGTAGGTTGTTGGGTTTCTTTTCTCTTGTTATTGTAATGTAAACGCCACACAAATATTCCGCTTCTTGGATGGGTTGTATATGTCAGTCTTGATTTTCCGCTTTTGTTCAGGTTTAAAATTAACCCCATTTTTAGGGTGTTACATAATTAAGTCATAAAGACAAACATATGTGCAAACTAGTTCATGTATATTTTTTACACAAACCCCAAATCTATATTCGAAGATCTGATAGCAATTGTTAGGAATGGTGACACAAATACCATGCTAGCAAATGATTTCTAAGATCCTTTAACTTATAGAAATCCAAGAACACAACAAACCTAACTATAAATGCGGATAACAATGATCTAGATGTTGTACAATATTCTCTATGAAAATAGACAAACCACGATAATAACAAAATATGTTATTATCTACGACTATGCAGGTTCAAAATTAAAAAAACACAAGAATTTAACGTGGTTCCACTATCGATGTGATATTGTAAGTCCACCAAAGAAAGAGAGCAAGAATTTTATTACCACCAAG
Source organism: Arctium lappa (assembly GCA_023525745.1). Lineage (NCBI taxonomy): Eukaryota > Viridiplantae > Streptophyta > Magnoliopsida > Asterales > Asteraceae > Arctium > Arctium lappa. The sequence goes on along the minus strand of CM042048.1, from coordinate 24,874,053 downwards.
GAGATTATAAAGTGTTTGTACAAGGATCTTTAGATCCAAGATCAACTAGCAAGTCTTCAAGAACATCAAGAATATCAAGAACACTCTCTTAACCTCACATATACTATGTATGTCGAAAGGATATACTAGGGAGAGTATTATGGTGTTGAATCTAGAGGAAGCTCAAAATCGGTGGTGATCAAAATGTTGGAGTTCAAAGGTTATTTATAACCAAAAAAGGAGTAGGGACCAAGTTTGAGTGATGACCAAGTTTAAGTGGTGACCAAGTTGGCTTTTACTAGTTTGTCATCTTGTGTAGCATTAATAACGTAATATATTTTATATTACAATAGTTAAAGTATTTATTACTTGCACAAGGCAAAAATGCACAGTTGCATGTCTCGTACATTCCTACCCTTTTACTTTTATAAAGTTAAATGAAGTGAGATATTAGAAGGTAGAATATATAAAAGATTTTTGAGTAATTTTGTAATATTGTTGGAGATATGCTCGTATTATTGGATACGAAACCAATACCATTGTATTGTGTTGGAACAATTGAGCAGTCATTGTTTTATATTTGAAGCGTTATGATTGGTAGATGGATCAAATATTAATTGTAAATGTGTAGAACGAGAGAGTGATAGTGGAGGCCGTGAAGAGGCTTGTATTTGATTAAGAATTATATTAATTACAAATGGGAAATACCTAAAGTATTTATACTTACAGCTAGAATATGAAAAAAAGACAGGACTAGCTTCTAGACCATACATAAATACACATTAAGCTATACAATAATCTAACACAAAGGAACATTAATCGGGTTTTTGATAAGCAAGAGATATGCTTTTTTGTCATGCACAATGTTTACAATATACCATGCATTTGTAATTATAATCAGTTCAATCAAATTTGGTTTAAATATGTACGTATCTATACAGTATGTCTAAAAACATAAAGATAGATGACACATTAAACTTAATATAAGACATGCGATAGTTCATATTTGTAAGGATATAAATCATTAGGGCATTGAGAACGAAGGACGTTTTCAGAGGCAAAAACCCATGGGGAGACGATGTTTGTAATTTATAAACTTTATTGATAACTACTGATCATAGATTTAAATATTCCTTTGAAAGAATTTAGAGTTTTCACTTTTCTACTAGCACATATGCATAAAACAATGCAGTAGGAGATTGTGTATATGTTAAATTTACCATAAGAAGTATATTTGTCCATTAGTTGGTACTTAATTATCTAAATTTAGTGTGGTTACTACAAAATGTTCCATTTATTATTGATGCCACAGAGCTGTTCCTTTCAGTTTCTTATAAAAATGTTTATGGTTTTTAGAGTCCCACATCGGCTATTCTTTTCTATATATGTTATAAGCTCTGGTTGGGTTGGGTTGGGTTGGGTTGGGTTGGGTTCAAATAAAAGTAACTCAATATCAACCCAATACCTACGGTTTGAAAATTTTACAACTCGATTAGACATCGGGTTGCTTCGGGTTGAGTTATTTCGCGTTGGGTTGGGTTGGTCGGGTTGTTCAGGTTTTTGAGGACCCCTGCTTATAGTAACCATGCAAAGTTTAAATAAAAACGTTTGGTTTTCTTATAAAAATGTATATGAGTATTTGAGTTCCACTTCGACCAGACTTTTTGAGATATTCTCTTCAATATATGTTAGAACCTCTCTTCCTGCCTCCTCTGGAGATCAATTTGGGATTCCACATATTACTCCAAAAAAAATTGATCTTTTTGTAGTTGCGTTGGTTGTCACCAATGAGAAGAAGAAAGAAGGTGAGGCATGCTGTTGATCACCCCCATGAACACCTGAAGCTGCTCGAATTTGTGGGCTATTACGGTCGAGTTAGTGACCTTGAACTTGCTCTATATGTCATTAACAATGCTTATGCGCTCGAGAAGATCTTTATTGATCCTCGTGGCTATACTCGGAGGGGAACTACAACTGTAGAAGCCTCCTTGAAAGCCATGGAAGCGGCTCGATCTTTTTCCAAGCGGCAGCTCGAGATATCGATGCCTCACAGTCGAGGCGTGGAGTTGGTTATACTCTAATCAACCTTTTTTTAATGAACTCTGTTTGATTAAAATTATGGAATAAAGCGTCTTCTCTTCCTTCGGGAAAAGTTGGGATGGTGAAATCCGAGAGCAATGTACATCTTCTGTTGTGTGACATACAAGTCATTGTGGTGTGGTTGTCCGATTTCACCATCCCAAAAGGACATACATCTTCTGATGGTACATCTTTTACTGCATGATGTACTTTTATTGCTCTCATGTTACCATCCTAGAAAGATTTCTAGTTTTTTTTATGAACAACGAGAAGGAGTTTGTTTATGGTTTTGAATGGCTTTGAATTATGTAAAGTGGGATCTCCTTTTCTTTTAGGTTTTTTGCTTTATGGGGGCGTAACTATGTATATCCGAGGGAGGTTTAGAGCTACCGTTCAATCGGTTAATTGCATCCAAAACTTCTTGAGACATGAAATATGCAGATGCTTTGAAATATTTGAAAACATAAGGATGTAGTTGAACACTTACATAGTTAAGGGACCATCCCTAACGGGGCTCGATCACAACTAACCACCTTTACAAGCGTCATTTATATAAAGGTTCATAAGGTGAAATTTCTCTAATAAACTGATGTGGTACAGTTAATAGAGCTACCGATATGGGAACATATATATCATCGAGATATTGAACCATATTTCAAATACAATTGTCCAAGATTTTTCCATTTAACTTTTTGATATTAAATTGTTAAGTTTTTTTTTTTTTTTTATTTATAATTATCAATCATTATTTTGATTTTTACCAAAGAAATTGTAGTTTTTTTTATATAATTATCAATCATGATTTTGATTTTTACCAAATAAATTGTTGTCATTTTCTTTTATTTTTAAATAATAATTACAATTTATAACATATTAATCATTATAAATAATTTACATTTAATTATATAAAAGGTTTATAATTAATCTTTTTTAATTCTAATTTGCACAAAGCCTAGAGCTTAGTTTTTGTCTTGTTTGAAGTCATTGGAAAATTTTACCAAATCAACTAGAAAACCTAAAAAAATCTTCGAAATGGTGGAATTTAGCTAAAAACACGTCGGACATAGATCTAAGATATAGTATTGCGCCATTCTCAAAAAGTCGATTGGATTTGAAAAGAATGTATTTTCTTTTCAAATTGACACAACTGACTTTTCCACCGGGTGAAACCGTGACTTTGCGGCCATTTGATCCACTTTTACGGTGTACCCACTTAGCAATTTTTTTTGGGTTTACCCTAGGGTTATTAAGTGCTAGCTTTATTTATCCTTCTATTCCTTTTCACTTACATTTTGCACAAGCAAGAGGTCTTCATGAAATAGAGGTTATGACTGCGTACTTCATGAAATAAGCCATTATTTAAAATAAATTGTTCGATTTAACCGTTTTATATATGTTTATGTGATAAATTGTTTTAACTCACTAGGCGTTTAGTCTAATACTTTTCTATCGACTTGTATATCAAGTCTCTGAATGACGTTTGGAGCTCTGTAGAGGTTCAGTAGGATGATTTTAGAGGCGTCATCCAGCTTTGAAGATAGCAGACTTAATGGTTTTAGCAACCTCCAGACCAATTCTAATTCTATCGAGGATTATATAGTCGTGTATAGAACTTTGATGCATATCTTGTCCCAGGCTTTTGCCTTGGACATACATCGTCCGAAGGTTAGTAAATCATTTTTTATGTGTTTAAAATCTTTAACGGACATATTGTGAGATAGTTTCTTTGTGTTTGTGCAGGAAAGTTTAAAGCTTGCCACCATTCCCGAACTACCAATGGTTATGAAATTAAAGCTCACCATTGGAGCCCACAAAGATGATTGTTTGCTAGAGTTTACCTCTGTTGCCGAAGCTTGTCCCAGTTTGGAGGTATTTACTATCGAGGTATGAAAGAAACAATGTTGTAGGAGATTGTTTATATCATAAATTTACTATAAGAAGTATATTCGTTCATTAATTGGTACTTAATTATCTAAATTTTAGCGTGGTTACTACAAAATGTTTTGTTTATTAGTGATGCCACAGAGCTGTTTCTTTTGGTTTCTTATAAAAATGTCTTATCTATTTTAGAGTCCCACATCGTCTAGGTTTGGACCCATTCTCTTCTATATATCTTAGAACTTTCGTTTTCTCCCTGGACAAAGATTGTGAAGGGCTGAAAGAAAAGATAGACTTCCTGATGATTGTAACCATGGAGGATACGGTTCACCTGCTTGATGAACTTACACCGCTCTTGAATTAACAACTTTCTGTCCATTGCTATCTTTGCTAAAAGGGAGTGGAGTTTCTAATATATATAGATGAAAATAGGTCCAACCTAGCCGATGTAGGACTCTAACAAAAACAATGACATTTTTATATCAAACCTAAAGGAGCAACTAAATGACATCAATAATAAACCAAACTCTTTATAGTAATCATGCTAAACTTGGATAATTAAGCAACAATTAAACGACGCGTAGACTTTTTATAGTAAATTTATCGTATACATGACTCCTACTTTGTAAGACTCGGTTTTAAAAACGTGTAATTATTTTTACCCGAATTCAACGTTAATTAAAAATGACAACCAAAGATAGTTAGAGATTAAAACCGTCATTTAATCATAACTCTTTATAATTATATATATATATATATATATATATATATATATATTTAAAAAAACAAAACCAAATATAAGATCATGTCTCCTTCAATTTGCAACCATCACCATTTCTTTTCATAGTCTTCTCTCTCTCTAAAACTCTCTAATGTCTCACTTCTCTCTAAATTTCTATCAAATTCGTTGAAGGAAACAAAGATTCAATCGCATATTCGGAATCTACTCATCGAGTCCTTCCTAGAGGTATAAATTTCTTCTTAAGTTATTTAAGTTGCACTACTACAAAAATATAGGTATTTTAAACGGTTTTACAACCGTTTAAAGGGCACCGTTTAAAAAAATTAGGGGCTTTTTTAAACGGTTTTTGAACCGTTTAAAAAATAAAAGAATGCTATCTACTGCACATAGGACTCGATCTCGAAACCACAACCATGCAAACCCACGACACTTACCATTCCGCCACATCTTCTTCTGTGTTTATAGAAGCACCTTTAATTCTTTTATTCATTTTTTGTGCAGCTTTGTACTCCCAACTTCAACTCCAAATTCGGTCCAGATTTACTCCAAATTACCAAAAACTCAAACCTCGAACATTGTAGTTCTGTGTGTTGGATTTCCAGATCATCTTGAATCACTAAAATCGGAGATCGGATGAGTGAGACATGATCAAAACTCCACAGTTGCGCAAATCTGTCAAAAATTATCGTTTTGTTCTTTTTCACTCCAAATTGTTCCGAACCTATCAAAATTAAAAAAACGCATTAATGTAGTTCAGTTTTACCCTAAATTTTTAAAGGCCTTTTTAAATGGTTTTGTGATAGTGAAAGCGTTTGAAAAAGTGTTTGGCCTTTTTAAACGGTTGTTCTAGAGAATCGTTTAAAAAGATGTATGTATTTTAAACGGTTGTATGAAAAAACCGTGTAAGAAGGTTAGACGGGGTTTTAAACGGTTTTGTTCAATTATCCGTGTGAAATATGTATCCCTTTTTAAACGGTTTTTTATAACAACCGTTTAAAAATGTCATATGACTTTTTTAAACGGTACCACAATTGCAGAACCGTTTAAAAAAGTCTTAAAAAAACGTGGCCACCTTTTTAAACGGTTTTTTCGACTTTTTTTAAAAACCGTTTAAAAAGGTGCATTTAAAAAAGTCATTTATGCAGTAGTGTTGGTATGTTAGGGTAGTTGAAGTTGGTTGGTAGATTATGATTTGATATTGCAAAGTTATAATAATTTACATGTTTAGGAATGTTTGATTTTGTCAAAATTGAAAAAGCGTAAAGTTTAGAATCAAATTGATGATATTGTGATTATACGGTAAATTGCACACCAAGTGCTCAGTTTAATGCCTGAGAGAATAAAGTTTCGTGATTAAGCTTAGGATAATAATCATTGAGTTCTATGTTATGCGAGTAATAATAACTCGTGGTTTAAATATGCAATCAAACGAGTTAAACTTCGTCGTCAGTTTCGGTTGATCGCGTTTTACTTCTCAATTCGGTTAAGGTATGGATTTAATTTCTTTTGAAATCGTTGGCAACTAGTTGTTGTAGTTGACCCTTCCTAAAGGTGGTTCAACGCCTTACGATTGATCAATTGAACATGATCAACGAAATGTGTACATATACACACACACATTGATTTTGGTTTGAATCTTATGTTTGAACGTTTTTGTGTTTTGTTGTCCCATATTGAGGTTGAGTTATGAATCATTTGATGAACCTTTTAGCGTTTTATTAAAATGTGTCTCGTATGAAATTGTTTATGAAACATGTGAACTATATTGATTTTGATTTTTATGAACGACATTCGGGTAAGTGACATATGTTTAGTTTTCGTTGTTTTTAGAACAATCCAATTAATGGGCACATTATTTGGGATGCTTTCTATGGCGGCTTGGTAGTCATAGCGTCCTGCAGGCGAACTCGGTCCACTAGGGTTAGGCCCAATAGTGGCTTACTTGAACCCACTCTGGGGACTAGGCCAACTTTGTTGACTCCAGGGCGGATGGATCGATCCTAAAACTTTGACCCACAGAACATGTGACCATGGTTAAATTCACGAGGGATTCGGGTGTGTGCCCACACACCGACACAATAGTTTGTGTGGTTTGTCCACCCCACGAACACAACAAGAATTGACGGACTTTATTGATATTACTTTTGAAGTTAAAAATGTTCTTGAGATTATTGTTTTTGAATATTACTGAACATCTCTTTTGAATGAGTAAATTATGGATTTGATCCGTGTGGTTTGTTAAAATTTTGGATTGGGTCCCTCAAATGAATTAATTACGTATGACATCACCGTGGTTTCCATTTTGTTGCGGATCAAGTCCCTCCTTCTAACCCCGTTTAACTAAGGCATGGGCATTTCTGTCATTTTAAAAACCTTTTTTAAATTTTTTTTAATTAAACCCTTGTTTTGATTAACTCCACGTTCCAAGACCAAGAACACTGCTTCCATTCTTCTGCTCATACTCATACCTGCTGTCGGAGAGAATGCCTCATACTGTGTCGCTGCAAATTAACACAATTCCAACATCATCAACAAAATCATCACTTTTAGTAAGTTATCAAGGAATAGAACCATTTTCCATAAATTTATTTATTTATTTATAAGAATAAAAACGACAAATTGATACAAATCAAATCAGTTTGAACATTTTCAAAAAAAGGGAATTATTAAGTAATTACCTGAAATTGAAGTAGGAGTCGTTTGTGTATATCTTTGTGGGAACTAGCTAAGATCTCATCTGGGTGTGTCGTCCTCCCACTATCGAACACAAGCTCGTTCTATGTGTCATCTTGGGAAGGGGCTAGTGAAAGCACCAAAGACTTGTCGGCTCCTCCACCATCCAGTATATCATCCACTTCTCTATCGAAGAATCCAGGCAACTTCCTCTCTCTCCTCAAATCATTTCTCATGAGTGAGAAAGATTCAACTTCCTTTTTGATCTTGGACTCCCATTCCTTTATTTTCTTAAAATCTCCTGCAAGATTGCTCCATCTTTTCCGAAATTGAACAGGTCCACGGTTCACACCATGACGCTTACAGTAAGAGGAGACGGAAAATTTCCATTCTTCTGTTCCACGTCGGCTCATGAAACAGCTTCGTGCTTCCGCCGCCGCCGCCGCCACCTCCACCACCACGACAGTTTTTACTCTTCTCTTCTTCAAGCTTGGACTCCATGAACAGATCTTATTAAAACCTTCAAATCTCATGAAAAGAATTTCACCATCGAATCCAACACAGATCGACACAAATTTCAATTCGATGTTCTTGCGATAGATTAATTAGAGAAATATGGACGTGGAGAAATCATCAATGTGTAATTGCGTGGTAAACTTCTTACTGGAAGAGAATTACTTGTTGTCGGCGTTTGAGCTGCTTCACGAGATCCTCGACGACGGTCGTGACGATCAAGCTACTCGCCTTAAGGAATTCTTCGCTGATCCCGTTCAGTTTTTGGCTGATCAGATCTCTCGGTTTAATTCTCTTTGAGGTTGATATAATTTGTTCCAATTGCTGATTGATGTATATGATTAACATTAAAAAAATGTTGTCTTTGACTGAATGCCTCTCTTTTAATTTAATATGATCTGAAATTTGAAATGAGAGCAGGATTTGATCTGAAACCACCGATAACTAGGTTCGTAAACCCATACAACCTTCGTTCGTGGGCTAGGAATTCATAATCACTTATTATGTTCGAATATGTTTCAAGCACAAATCAACGTTTACAGCAGCAAACATCAAACATAAACTTTCTGTTTTGACTTCATCAGCAGCAAATTCTGCTTTACATTCTATTTTGCCCAAACTTGAACACAAACAATAAACGACAGATTTTGCAGACAAGAATATGCACTTCTGTTTTCATCTGTTGCTGCTGCACTTCTGCGTATAATCAAACTCTGAGAAGACTGTCGTGGCGGTCAGTCATGGTGGAATTGAATTGAAGGTGATGAGTGATGGAGTTGAATTGGTTGTTATATAGAAAGTTAATGATGGTGTTGGAGGGAGACTCTTGAGTGCACTTAAATAAGGGTTTAATTAAAAAAGAAAATAAAAAAAGTGTTTTTGAAATGACAAAAAAGCCCATCCTTTAGTTAAACAGGTTAGAAGGAGGGACTTGATCTGCAACAAAATGGAAACCATAGTGATGCCATACGTAATTAATTCATTTAAGGGATCCAATCCAAAATTTTAACAAACCACAGGGACCAAATCCGTAATTTACTCCTTTTGAATTAAATGAACTATGAACTTCATTTTCATGAACTTTCTTCGAATTGAATTTTTAAGTCTTCCGCTTTGTTATCAATGTGTTTATTGTTATTTTCGAACTTATATTATAATCCATTCACTGAGCCCTGTGCTCAACCGTGTTTTTTGTTTTCTGACACGGCAGGTTCGAAGTGACGATTATGGGGATGGGACTTGAGATCGAGCGTGAAATTTTGGAGTTCTTAGACTCGCATTATCATATAAACGTTCTAAGTTTATAAACACTTTTTGAAGTGTGATATTTTGGATTGTAATATATGTTTAAAGTTTATTAGTAGCTCTGATTTAGTTGTGTAATTATGTTAAGTCCTGTTAGTGACATCACCCGTTCCGGACCACGGGGACGGGGGATGTTACATACTTCTTATAATAACCACTAAATTTAGACAAAAAGTTCAGTTTAATATTTGATGCCAAGAGTTGGTACCATCAGTTTCTTTATCAAAATGTCTATCATTGTTATAATCCATATTGACTAACTTCAACCTATTCTCTTCAACATTTGTTAGAAACTGCTTTTTTCCTTTAAGAGCTTTTTTGGAGAGTCATCTAACAGATTCCATATATTATCACATGGTATCAGAGTCAATGTCTACCACACTAGAATAATTTGTGCCCATCTAGTCTCTGTTGGAGGGGAATTTTAGAACCTCTTTTCTCTCCTCAAATTCACTTTTGGAGATTAGTTTAGGGTTCCACATATTCTCACAATTCTGTTTATCTTTTTCCAGTTGCATTGATTCTCCCCAATAAAAAGAAGAAAGAAGGTAAGACATGTTGTTGATCAACCCCATGAACACCTAGAGCAACTCGAATTTGTGGGCTATTACGATCGAATTAGAGACCTTGAACTTGTTGTGTATGCCATGGATAATGTTGTTGCACTCAAAAAGATCTTGATCGGTCCTCGTTGCTCGACTCGGAGGGGAACTACAACTGTAGAGGCCTCCTTGAAGGAAGCGGCTCGATCTTTTGCCAAGTGCCAGCTCGAGTAATCGATGCCTCGTGGTCGAGGCGTGGAGTTAGTTATACTCTAATCAACCTTTTCGATATACTATGTTAATTAAGATTGTGGAATAAAGCGTTTTCTCTTTCTTCGGTAAGAGCTGGGATGGAAAAATCCGAGGGCGATGTACAACTTCTAATGTGTGAAGTACAAGTCACTGTTGCTTGGTTGCTCCGATTTCGCTGTCCAAGTGAGCTTTCTGGTTCTTGGTGAACCCAATTAGAGTGAGCCTATGGCCTTCTCGTACATCTTTTATTCGATTTTTATTATGTTAACGTCTCAAAAAGATTTCTAAACTTTTTTATATATGAATTGCAGTAGGAGTTTGTTTAAGGTTTTGAATGCTTATTATTCAATTCTTTTAGTTTTGTTACTTTATTGTTTGTGCCTTTTTCGTTTTATGTTTTATTTTTCCTTTCTACCGGTTATTAAAGGGTCGGGGTTCAATTGATTAAAATTGCAAACAAAACTCTGCATTATTTAACTTTGAGGGAAGTTCTAAAATATTTGAAAATACAATGATTATTGTTGAACATTGTTGGTCCCGAAGGTGCTAAACAAGTTTGTAGAAGGGGGGGGTTGAATACAAACACAGAATTTAAAGTTTAATAAATTGTTTATTGAAGAATCAAAATACAATTTACTAGTTTGTTGCGGAATAAGATTAAGACAGACTCAATCTAAACAAACTAAAGAAACACTAAGATAATTGCACAAGAAGTTCAGAGAATGGGGATTAGGGATATAGAAAACAAGGGTTTCTATCTTGAGTTCAAGGATGAAGCACTCCTTTAGATGAAGGGGGTGAACTTCCTATTTATACCCTATGCATTAAATGCATGGCAGGATACTTTACACGTGGCGTTCACAGATTGGCTTTGAAAAACTGACTTTTGGGAGACATGCTTTCGGCCGGGTCATGAACAGTGTAGTAGACAGAGTTGTTGTACGAATGATTTCAGAGACTTGTCCGTTCTGACACATTGTACTAGGTTGTGCAAGGATAGACAAAAGAAAACTTGAGGCATAAGCTTTGTGATCGTTTGATAGCTGAGTATCTCTAAGTTCAGAGATAAAGAGGTTCAGCTATCGCTGAAGCTTTTTTTTTTCTGTTCCTTCGCGTATTGGTAGAGTTGTCTTTGCTTCACTGATATCCGCATCAGGTCACTAGTAGACTTCTCATTGTTCAGCAGCTTCGTCTTTGATTCAGCTATGAACATCTGTTGACGCGAAACTTGTCTTCAGGGATTACGTTGGTTGTTTACTTTAGGAACTATCAGTGATAACTGAACAGACTCAGTTCGATCACTGATAGTGAAACATTAATACATAGAAATGTTTACAAGAAAGATTATCAGCGATAACTGAACAGACTCAGTCTGATCGCTGATGGTGAAACACTAATACATACTAAAACGTAATTTTCACTAAGTATAGGAGAGGGTCGTTATCAAATCACTGAGAGAGTTTGGATCAACAATCTCCCCCTATTTGATAATGACAAAGTAACTGAAGAAAATTACTTTATGATTCAAAATGATGGAATAATCAGGACTCGTAACATACATGTCCCAATTACTATTTTGAGGGATCTTTTACAGTACTGATGAAGTTAAGTACTTTACTGAAATTTCATTGATTCAGGAATAGAATTACAAGGAATGAGATTTACAAGTAAATTACTAACTACTGTAAGTACAACTAATAGATTACAGAAGAGAAAACTAATCTATCAGCTATAAGAAGATTTGGGAGGATTTATCATATACTCAGGTATTTCTTCTCCTTTCTGTCTTCGTTCCAAGGATTCTTGGCTGATGATTTCTTTGATTTTCTCAGCAGCAGGGAAGAAGTCACACCATAAGCATAGTAGATCCTTGAGATGATTCAGAGGACAGATAGGAATCTCAGAGACTCTTTGAAATCTGAGTTCCTCATCATCATCTCTGAAGAATATTCCATAAGGTTGATCAATTACTTGACCAGCTTGGAAAGGACCACCAGGAGGCAGAGATAAGTCTAGAACTGAAAGATCAGGAGGAGGACCAAACAGTGCATCTCTTGAAAATTTGATAGAAGTTTCATTCCTGATGATGGCGACGTCTTCAGAGGAGGAGGACCCGATTTTTCTTTTGAGTTTCTTGGGATTGGGAGGGATAGGAGATGGCAGGTTCAGTACAGAAGTGACTCTGTTGATGAGAGCTTTAAGAAGTCCTTCAACGTAGCCTCTGTATGTAGATTTTGATTTCTTCAGCGCATCCCAGAATTCTATCCACTCTGTAAACCCGAAACCTTCAAGTTTGGAAACGTACATAGCTTTCTGAGTTCCATCCTCTCTGGTAATCTCCATGGTCACTGAAAGTTGATCCTTCTTCTTGCGACCAGAGATAGTCACGGCTGATATTGGAAGAAGATCAGAGCGATAATCCATCTTCTGTTTGCACCATTCAATGGACTTATCGTTGATCTCTTGTTCTTTGGATCGTTCCTCTTCAATTTCTTTCAGTAGTGCAGCTTGAACTTCCACAGGCTTTCTTTTCAGCTTCTTGTCCTTGACTTGAGAGGATTGAATCTTTAAAGCGAGTTGGGCATCTCGTCTGCATTCAGCGATCAGTTTCTCAGCTTTGGCAGATTCTTCTCGTTCAGCTGTAGTGAGAAAGTCGAGCTCTGAGGATGTTTGAAGAGGGACTTTCAGCCGTTGACTTTCTAGTTGAGCGATCATTTCAGCTCTTTTCTTCATCACTTCCTCTGCACCATGAGATGGTTTAGAGGGCCTTCCTGGATGGACCAGGGAATCTTCTTCTTCTTCATCATCAATCTCAGCGATAGAGATTGGGATTATTTCTTCAGCGATTGCAGCTGGGATTATTTGTAGTTCTGAACCCTTAAGCAGGGGAGAGAACTATCTGGTCAGAAAATGAAAAAGAAGTTAGATTATTTTTAAGGAAAGAAGAGAGATAAAGGCTAGAAAGAAACAGGGGTAGGATTTTTATAGAAAAATAAGGGAACAAGAGTAAGGCATACCTGAGAAGGATTCTCCTCAGGTAGTGAGATCATCATCAGGGTTTCCTTAGATGCACTTTTGCTTTTGGAAGGGGTTCCTGAAGATGATCCTTGTCTCCCCCCTGCTTGGATAACTTCTTTCGAAGCTATCACTGATGATGTGACGGCTGAAGAACACCAGAGAGATGGATCTTCCTCATCGTCATCATCATCATCTTGATGAGAGTCATCCACTTGATCTTCAAGATCAAGGTCTTCATCATCATCTTCATCCTCCTCTTCATCATCGACTATTTCAGCGATGGTGGGAGGGGCTTTATCAGCAACTATCTCCCCCTCAACCTGAGAGGAAGTTTCCTTCGGTGGTTCAGCAATAACTTCAGCATCCGTATTTTCTTCAGATGTTTTCTCCCCCTCTTTGTCATTATCAACAAGGGAGAGATCTTGTGGAGATGTTATTGCAGTAGCCAGCTTCTGGACTTCAGCCTCCAGACCTGTGATTCGTCCTTCAAGTGCAGGGATGTCGGATGTAGCTAGGTGAATAAATTCCACAGCTATGGTCAGGGCTGAACGATCATCTTCTGTAAATGATGGAGCAGGAGCTGGAGCTGGTTCATTCAGCTTATCAAGGATTTGCTGAAGAGTCGCAGTGCAGGTATCAATCTTTGCAGACAGGTCATCATACTGCTGCTTGGATTCTTCCCTGACTGTGACAATCGCTGCCTGAAGAGTAGCGATGTGAGAAATATCAGCTTTGGAGGCGCAGGTGGTAGTCAGCGTCTTCAATGCATCACCAGCTGTTTGAACAGCGCTGGTGGTGTTGTTGAGAGAAGCAGAAAGAGAATCCACCTTTGAACTCAAATTGTTGACATTGGTGTCAACAGTCGCCAAACTAGGACCTGAAAGATAAGTTAATTTTTCAGAACCAGGCTTATATGGTGAGTTGGGAGAAGTGTATAAGGTTATAGGATTACCTGAATTATCAAACATTTTGTAGAATTGTAAAGATTCCTCAAAAGAATGATGTTCAGGTCCTATTGGGCCAAGCTGAGTGGTAGAGACCAAAGAAATAGGGGGACTAGAGATGGGGATAGAAGATGTATGGATAGGGGTAGTTACCGCAGGTTTTGTCACTGTTGTTGTGACAGCGACCGAGATCGCTGGCACGGTTGTAGTGGTTTGAGCTGAGGTTGTGGAGGAGAGACCCACGAAATCATCTAAGGAAGTTTGTAGAGAAACATCCTTAGGTATTGAGCTAGAAGTAGCTTTCTCCTTGGTTACCTTGGCCTTCTTTGAAGGACCAAGGGAGCCAGTTGATGGTCGTTTGGAAGGGGTAGCGGCAGGGATAGCAGAAGAAGGAACCTCCTGCGTGGCCGCTGAAGACGAAGAAGTGAGGAGAGAGAGACGAGAGCGAAGTTGAGAGAGACTTACCTCGTTGGGGAGTGTCTTGACCTCCAGTGATCTCTGACCCACTTTTGGAAAAGATGCATCCGAGTTGGTGGGGTAAGTGGTAGGGTAGAGAAACTTCAGGTACGCGCAGATGAAGCGTACGTAGGGGATCTTGGGATCCCTCTCGGTCTTCTCTATCTTTGACTTAAGGTCATCAAAGATAGCTGTTGCGTAGTCGAAGTTACGTCCAGTGATAACTGAGTAAGCCATCTGGACCTGAACCTTGCTAGCTTGGTCCAGTGACCCACTCTTCCCACTCATACACTGAATGATGTGTGAGAAGACGTAGTTGAGCTGGGAAGGCATCAGTGCCTTCTTCACAAGAGTCAGCTTCTTGTTGGGAATAGTAGATCTTGGTTTGGGTTCCCAAGCATATTCCATGGCATCCAGGAATTGGATGAGTTCAGCGTCAGTTGGCAGGGCGTCGAATCCATTCCTGGATTTGTCGGGGAAACGCAGGGCTTTCCTCAGGCCTAGGGCAGTCATCATCCCTGAGCCTAGTTGAGTGCTGAAGGATATAGCAGGTACCTGTTCACCCTTCTTGTTGGTGAGAGAGGTTTCTTCAGCGGTAAACCAGAATTGCTGGAGTAGAGCTTTCGAAGGTGTTGGATCCACAGTGATAGCATAGGCAATGCAGGATTGCCTTAGGAATTGTGCAGCTTCCACCAGATGTGGGTACTTGATACCATCAAACTCGAGGCGAGCAAGATGATTGTTCTTTGGGAGCTCTGAGTCAGAAATGGCGAACTTGACATTCTTTGAGGCGATAAGTGCAGATTGAGTCATTCTGTTTGAGTAGATAAACGAGTAGAAGAAAGGTTTAGTCGTAAAAATAAAGAAGATTTGCTAGTTTCTATTTGGGGAAAGAAACATAGAAAATCAACATATTTTTAGAGAAAAACAGTTTATCTTAGAACAAGATTCAAGAATAAGAAGAAAAACCATTGATTTTGAATAAAGAATAAAATGGTTTTTAAAGAATAAAATCAAAAAAAATGATTTTATGAGATTTAAGTCTTATAAACCCATAAATGGGGTTTATGTGAAAAGATTTAAGATAAGAAGTCAAGAATAACCTGTTGATCTGGAAGAGGATGATGCAGAAAGCTTGAGAATGTTAAAATGCTTGAGAGAGTATTCTTGCTTAGAAAGTATTTCCAGAAAGCGTAAATTGATAAAATGGAAAAAACATTCCTTTTATATGTGAGAAGGAGGAGAGAGAGTGTGAGAGAAGCGGGAAAACAAATGCACATCATGACATGGACACGTCCCTCGAAGGTGATTGGATAGAAGAACAACGGACGAACGTGTCAGAAAAAGGCATGTCGTGGATTGTCGGTTCAAATGACGTCATAGTTAAGAAAGAGACTGTTCATTTGTCCGTTTTGAATTTATCACTGAAGATAAATCAGCGATAGAATTTTCTTTTTGAAAGTATCCCTGATGAAAAGATAGGGATAGATTTTCTTTTAAAAGGATCACTGAATATAAATATCAGTGATAAATTTAATTTCAAAAAGCTTTTAATCATTTGAATAAAAATTCAGTGATTAAGTTTTATATAACTGAATGAAGATTCAGTTGTGGGGATTGAGAAATCATACCTGAGAGTCAGAGTACTTATCAGAGACTGATGAAAAGAAACTTTTGATTGCTGACACAATGCATGAATGCTGAAGAGTTATTCTTCAAGATTCAGCATTCCAAGCTCACTGATGAGAAAGTTGAACCTTGTCTCATCAAGAGGTTTGGTGAATATATCAGCAAGCTGAAAGTCAGTAGGGATAAAGTGAAGTTCAATATCACCATTTATCACATGATCTCTGATAAAGTGATATCTGATCTCTATGTGTTTTGTCTTTGAATGTAGCACTGGATTATTTGCTATAGCGATAGCACTAGTGCTGTCGCAATAGATAGGAATTTTTGACAGCTGAAGGTCATAATCTAATAGTTGATTTCTCATCCATAAGATTTGAGAACAACAGCTTCCAGCGGCTACGTATTCAGCTTCAGCTGTGGAAGTGGACACAGAATTTTGCTTCTTGCTTGTCCAACTTACCAGCTTTCCTCCCAAGAGTTGACATCCACCAGTGGTACTCTTTCTGTCAAGTTTACATCCTGCAAAATCACTATCAGAATAACCAGTTAGATCGAACCCTGAGTCTTTGGGATACCAAAGACCGAGGTTAGGAGTTCCTTTCAGATATCTGAAAATTCGCTTTACAGCGATCAGATGGGATTCCTTGGGTTCAGATTGATAGCGTGCACATAAACATGTAGAGTACATGATGTCAGGTCGGCTTGCTGTGAGATACAACAGAGAGCCTATCATTCCTCTATAGGCAGTGACATTAACAGGTTTTCCAGAAGGATCTTTGTTAAGTGTCAGGGGTGGTGCCATAGGAGTTTTCATCGCTGAAGCTTGAGTAAGATCAAACTTCTTCAGCATATCTTTAACATACTTTCCTTGGTTGATAAACGTACCTTTGTCAGATTGTTTAATCTGAAGACCAAGAAAATATGTCAGCTCACCCATCATACTCATTTTATATTCTTTCTTCATTCTTTCAGCGAAGCGAGTACACAGAGATGGGTTAGTAGAACCAAATATTATGTCATCGACATATATTTGTACAAGAATTATATGACCTTTTATCTTTCTGAAAAATAACGTGTTATCAATCTTGCCACGTTCAAAATTTTCAGAGATAAGAAAAGATGAAAGAGTGTCATACCAAGCACGAGGGGCTTGTTTTAGACCATAGAGAGCCTTATCCAATTTATAAACATAATTTGGATGCTTAGGGTCATAGAACCCTGGTGGTTGTTCTACATAGACTTCTTCATTCAGCTTTCCATTTAGAAAAGCTGATTTTACGTCCATTTGATAGACGATGAAGTCTTTATAGACTGCATAAGCTAAGAATAGTCGAATTGCTTCGAGCCTGGCCACAGGGGCAAAGGTTTCATCATAGTCTATGCCTTCCTCTTGTCTGTATCCCTGAGCAACAAGTCGAGCCTTGTTGCGGGTTACAGTTCCATGTTCATCCAACTTGTTTCTAAACACCCATTTGGTGCCTATTACAGTTTTGTCAGATGGTCTAGGAATGAGATTCCAAACTTTGTTTCGAGAAAACTCAGTCAGCTCTTCTTGCATAGCACTGACCCAGTTTGGATCTCTGAGGGCATCATCAGTCTTCTTTGGTTCTATTAAAGAGAGAAAGTTTACAAAGAGACAAATATTACCTGAGCTTCGTCGTGTCTGAATACCTGCTTCTGGATCACCAAGAATTTGATCTATTGGGTGATATTTGGTCCATCGCTGAGCAGGAGCATTATTGCTTAACTCAGAGGTGGGATCAACAATTTGAATGTTTATCGATGATGATGATTGAGGTTCATCAGCGATCAACTGTTGAGTAGATTCACTGGAGAGGTTTTCAGACGAAGGCAGATTTGATGGTAGGAGTGTGTTTAAAGGTTCAGCTGAAACCCATGAGTTGGATTCAGCGGTAGGATGTATAATGTTTGGATCATCATCAGCGACTGGAGGATCTGAATGCTGATGGTTAGAAAAGAAAGGTTCAGTTTCTCTGTAGTGAGAAAGCATCCAAGCATTTAATTCTTCATTGTCAGCGATTGGTTTTGAGTTCGCTGAGCGAGTTTCATCAAAAGTGACGTGAATTGTTTCTTCTACGGTTTGTCTTCTCTTGTTGAAGACTCTGTAGGCTTTGGAGATGGAGGAATATCCTAGAAATATTCCATCATCAGCTTTTGGGTCGAACTTTCCAAGTTGATCTCTGTTGTTTAAGATAAAACACTGACAACCAAAGATATGAAGAAAACTGATAGAAGGCTTCCTTCCAACAAAAAGTTCATAAGCTGTCTTCCCAAATCGCTTTATTATCAGCGATCTGTTTTGAGTGAAACATGCAGTGTTTACAGCTTCAGCCCAAAATTGAGTAGGGAGATGAGAATCGCTGAGCATTGATCTAGCAGCTTCTATGATCGTTCTGTTTCTTCTTTCAGCGACTCCGTTTTGCTGAGGTGTTCTTACTGAAGAGAAATTGTGAGAGATTCCCTTGTTCTCAAAGAAATTGTTCAGAGAACTATTTTTGAATTCAGTCCTATGATCACTTCTTATTGAACGAACAGTAAGATTGTTCAGCACTTCCATCTTTTTTACAAAAGATATCAGTTCTTCTGGAGTATCACTCTTACAGCGAAGAAAGAAAACCTAGGTGTAGCGAGAAAATTCATCTACAATGACGAGTGTATATTTCTTTCCAGCTATTGATTGGATGTTGACAGGGCCAAATAAATCCATATGCAAGAGCTGAAGAGGACTTGTCACTGAGGAAACTTGTTTCGACTTGAAACTAGCTTTTGTTTGTTTTCCTTTTTCACATGCTGAGCAGAGAGATTCTTTAGCATATGAGTGCTGAGGAAGACCAAAAACCAGTTCCTTTGATGAGAGAGAATTCAGTGTTTTGAAGTTTAGATGAGAGAGCCTTTTATGCCATAGCCAGTTGACATCAGAAGAGGCTTTAGATAGAAAACATAAGTTTTCAGTGACAGTAGAGTCCATATCTATTACATAGACATTTTCTCTGCGATGACCACTGAGAACAAGTTTTCCTTTCTCATTTAACACTGAACATGCTTTCTTAGTAAAGCGTACTTCATAGTCTTTATCACATAGCTGACTGATGCTTAGAAGATTATGCTTCAGTCCATCTACGTAAGCGACTCTTCGAAAGGTAGTTGTCCCATTGCTGAGGACACCAAACCCTCGGGTAAATCCTTTACCATTTCCACCAAAGGTCACAGAGGGACCTTTTTCTTCCTTGTATTCAGTGAGCAGGTCTTTTTGTCCAGTCATATGACGAGAACATCCACTATCAAGATACCAGATGCCTTTTGATCCCTGAGATGATATGTAGCTCATAGAAGATTCAGATGGTTCTTCCACTTCTTCTTTAATCTCAGCCATGAGGCAAAGATTAGCGACTTCTTCTTCATCAGAAGATGATTCTTCTGATTCAGCCCAGTCGTTTTCTTCAGCGATGAGACCTTTACCTTTTCGCTGATGGCTTTTCAGCTTTTGATATTTGTTCTTCAGCTTAAGGTATTTGTCATCACTGGATCTTCTTGAGGTAGAAGGTTTGAAGACCTTTTTCGACCTGCACTCACTAGCAAAATGTCCAATTTTTTCGCAGTTATAGCAAGTGGCAGTAGCCTTATCAACCGGAGTTGATTTTGGCTTTTCAGAAATAGAGAGAGGTTTACTTCTTCGGAAGTTGCTCTTTCTTGCAAATCTCTTAAAAGAGTTTGTCAAGAGTTCTAAGGACTCATCAAACTCTGAAAGATCAGGGTCTGATAGATCCTCAGATTCAGAATCTAACTCAGTGATAGTGAGAGTAGATCGCTGAGATGGAATTATCTCTGAAGAGACTAAAGCAACAGGAGTGCTTTTAGAGTCTTTAGAATCTTTTACAAGATTCTTCTTCAGAAGATTTGATTGCTCATAGTTGAGCAATATTCCATATAGAGTGCTTAAGGAGAGAGTATGTAAGTCTTTTGTCAGCTTAAGACATATTGAATAACTGTCCCAGCTTTCAGGAAGACATTCCAAGAATTTTGTTAGGACCTCAGAATTAGAATAGGTCCTACCAACAGTTCTTAGATCAATTATTAGGCAGTTAAATCGTTGATGAACGTCAGAAAGAGATTCATTCTTACCAGCGATGAAACTTTCATACTGTCTTACCAAGTTAATCTTTCGAGTCTCTTGGATTTCAGTGGTGCCCTCATATTGAACACATATGGTTTCCCACATTTCTTTAGAAGTTTTTAGATGCATGATGGAATGGAAAACTTCATCAGGCAGAGCCATTGAAATAATGGTCTTTGCTCTTGCATCTATGCCTACTTTCTTTTTATCTTCATCACTCCACTGTCTTATTTCCTTAACGACATATCGTTCAGGGACAGCTTCAGTGGTGGCAGTAGCGGGAACCGCAGCTATAATTCTAACAGGTTCATAGGGTCCATTTTCTATATATTCAGGTATAGTAGGATCCGCACCTTCAAGAAATAGCATCATTCAATTTTTCCATAGAGAAAAGTTATCTCTGCTAAATCGAGGAGGTTTAGAAAGTGAGCCATTATCATAGTAGTTTGTGTTTGTGTTTAATGCCATTTTAGAATAGCAAGGAAGAGTATACAGCAAGATCTTGTTTATTAGATTTAAACAAACTGCTCTGATACCACTTGTTGGTCCCGAAGGTGCTAAACAAGTTTGTAGAAGGGGGGGGTTGAATACAAACACAGAATTTAAAGTTTAATAAATTGTTTATTGAAGAATCAAAATACAATTTACTAGTTTGTTGCGGAATAAGATTAAGACAGACTCAATCTAAACAAGCTAAAGAAACACTAAGATAATTGCACAAGAAGTTCAGAGAATGGGGATTAGGGATATAGAAAACAAGGGTTTCTATCTTGAGTTCAAGGATGAAGCACTCCTTTAGATGAAGGGGGTGAACTTCCTATTTATACCCTATGCATTAAATGCATGGCAGGATACTTTACACGTGGCGTTCACAGATTGGCTTTGAAAAACTGACTTTTGGGAGACATGCTTTCGGCCGGGTCATGAACAGTGTAGTAGACAGAGTTGTTGTACGAATGATTTCAGAGACTTGTCCGTTCTGACACATTGTACTAGGTTGTGCAAGGATAGACAAAAGAAAACTTGAGGCATAAGCTTTGTGATCGTTTGATAGCTGAGTATCTCTAAGTTCAGAGATAAAGAGGTTCAGCTATCGCTGAAGCTTTTTTTTTTCTGTTCCTTCGCGTATTGGTAGAGTTGTCTTTGCTTCACTGATATCCGCATCAGGTCACTAGTAGACTTCTCATTGTTCAGCAGCTTCGTCTTTGATTCAGCTATGAACATCTGTTGACGCGAAACTTGTCTTCAGGGATTACGTTGGTTGTTTACTTTAGGAACTATCAGTGATAACTGAACAGACTCAGTTCGATCACTGATAGTGAAACATTAATACATAGAAATGTTTACAAGAAAGATTATCAGCGATAACTGAACAGACTCAGTCTGATCGCTGATGGTGAAACACTAATACATACTAAAACGTAATTTTCACTAAGTATAGGAGAGGGTCGTTATCAAATCACTGAGAGAGTTTGGATCAACAAACATTTACCAAGTAAACTTTTGATTTGAATTAAGATGACATGTCACAAGTTACCAGATTTTCATGTCATGTCATTGATCATGTGTAACATACTGCTTACATGACCTTTTTTTATTACAACATTGCACTTTAAAAAAATTTAGCTTTACATATTATTTAATAAATATATTAAATTGATTAAAAATCTAAATTATTCATTAAATATTTAAGAAGACTTGTATATCACAATTTATCTCGTTAACACAAAAAATGTGTTTTTTTGAACAAAGAAAATAAGAACCATTATATTTTTCACTACAAACAAAATATTTATCTTGAAAAAATATATCTTATTTGTTTAAAAAAATTGACCTGACATATTATTTAATAAATATATTAATCTAATTAGAAAATTTTTAAATTATTCATTGATATAACAATATAAGAAAATTTAAAAAACACATTTAGGCATTGTTTGGCAAACTAGCTTATAAGATAGCTGGTAGCTGATAAGCTAGCTTTTCAAAATGCTACTTATAAGTTAGTTTTTTTTTCTGGTAAATGTTTGGATGACCATAAGCTAGCTTATTAAAAAGCTACTCATAGTAGCGTTTTGAAAAGCTAGCTTATCAGCTAACAGCTAGCTTGTAAGCTAGTTTGCCAAACAATACTATAAATAACTTTTCAATAAGCTAGTTTAGGGTCATCCAAACGTGTACCAAGAAAAAAAACTAGCTGATAAGCTAGTTTTTTTTTTTTGCCAAACATAGCCTATATTGCTAGGATTTTGAAAAAAATGTTAAAAAATATTTGTTTTTTGAATAAGGGAAAATAATAAGTATTACGTTTTCTTACAAATGAAAAATATTTATTTTGAAAAATATGTTACATTAGAGTATTTAATCAAGAGGGAAAGTGAGGAAATTTTTAAAAAATTGAAAGGTTTTTTTTTTTAATTATGTCACGTAATCAGACTGACGTGTCATCCATGTCACCTCATTAAGCCATGTAAACAAAAAAATGGTGGGTTGACGGGTTTAAAAGGCAAGTTACACATTGCTATAATGAGAAATTTTTCAATGTACAATGCCCTAATAAAAATAATGTGAAAGTACATTGTTGTAATAAAAAATAATTAAAGTGCAATGCTAAAATAAAGAAATTTATAAAAGTAGATTGTTATTTCATGCATTTAGCCCCTTTTTAAAAGAGTTGATTTTGTAATCTCATTTTATATTATTTTATTCAAATCAACCAACTTTTTTATCCCTCACTCTACACATACTTCTTACAAGATTTTCAAATATATTATTTTTTAATATACTGGGTTTCATAAAATCTAATTTTATATATTTGTTTTTGACTAATTTTGGTTACCTCTTTCCATGCTTGAAGATAATCCTTTAGTCTATATTATGAAAAATCATGAGGTATATGTAACACCTGTAATTTTCGGTAACTAAAAGTCACCCCGTGTGTTTTTTTGTGGTTTCTAAGTTATGGTGTTGTTAGGAATTTATTGCTTTTGATCTCTAAGAGTGTCGGGGGTGTTTCGGGGGTAGAAAAGTCAAATTTCGAGGCTCGGTACAAACCCAACGACAATGCCAAGCGACTATGACAGTGTCAATGTCGCCTGGCAAAGTCGCAGAAGAGGGGGCACATTAGGTACACTTCCTGCAAAAATGTAATGCTACATTGACACTGTCATAGTCGCATGACAATGTCGCCCACGGGTACCAGGGCCGTAAATGTGTGATTTTCTAGCATTTCTCTCATTCCTCACTTCTCCTACTTCACCCTTTCTCTCCCAACTTGTTTCCCCATCTTCTATGACGAACCATGTATCATTTTGGGACCATTTCCTTGGTTTTTAAAGTGTTCCTTCATCATCAAAGCTTGTGATTACAACCTCAAGTGCAAGACTAAATGTTCATCTTCACTTCTAAGAGATTTCTAGGTTTTTGAGGTTTTACCAAAATCTAAGTGGTGAGTTTATCCTACTCTTTTCCAAATCCTTATACAAAGTTATAAATGCTCCATTCTTGGTTTCCAAATGCTTTCATTTCAAAAATTTCGGTTTGGTTGATTTTGGGAAAAGTTAGGTCAAAATTAGGGTTTTGGTCAAAATGGAGATTTTGATAAAAGGTGTTTGGAGAATGATTATAAACACTTGGGTTTGTTTGTATATGTTTTGGGAGCTTGTGGATCTAGGATTTGGAAGGATTGCTTGTAGATTCAAGTTTCTTCAAGGAATCTCAAGATTGGGGGTAAAACCTAGATTTAACATAAATCTAGCAAGGTGAGTTCAAGTTTCTTTGTGAAAACCATGTACATGCCGAAATGTGTATTTTAAAGTAATAATATGTTTTACTTTATATATATATATATATATATATATATATATATATATATATATATATATATATATATATATATATATATATAATATGTTGAGTATTTGGCGAGGTTTTCGTATTCGGTAAATTTGGATTGATAAATCTTATAAAATGTCTATATTTGGGGTTTTTTAATGTTTTGATGAGTAAATCTCAAGAATGTGTTCATTTGGTGATTTATTGTACAAATGAAGTTTATTTGATGATTAATGCATTTTTAGTGTAGTTGGTTTTATAAACCGTTTGAAAAATGCACTTTATTGTATTATGAGGCATTTTGGAAATATAAGAGTATGATTTCATTTGGAAAACGGTTTATCTCAACGAATGATCAGTTTTTGAGTAAATCATATCTTTGAGATATGTGTTTACATAAATTTCGGTTAAATTCATTTTATTGTTTTGATGACCTTTATTTTATGGTCAATCGAGTTTTCGAGTTTTTTGCTTGGTTTTGACTTAAAAGAGTCTTGAAGACATTAATCCAGTTTATTTTCCTCTATGATGACCTTTTTGAACTATATGCATTTGAGGCATATTTATTTGTTAATTATATGTTTTAAGAGTGTTGAACATTCTTTGGAATTATATGCATTTAAGACATATTTATTTGTTATTACACTTTTTAAGGATGTTGGACATTCTTTCGGAGTCATGTAATTTAGACTAAGATGCATTGGATCCATAGGCATGTGAGTCAGTCTTATTTAGATGGTCGAATGGGTATTGTGGGGTTGGACTCCGTGTTAGTCCATAATTCAAGCAAACATGAACAATTAAGCACAATCTAAGTAAACACAATAGAGAGAGTTTCTAGAGAGAGAAAGTATTATGTCATATATCTCACAAGTGACATGAATACAATACAAGCTTACATGTGTTACGAAAACTTACAAGGAAATGACAAGCAAAGACTATTTATAGGTCAAACAAGCCTTGACCAAATGGCTAACAAAAACAACATTAAAGACAAGATGATTACAACAAAAAATACTCTAACATTCTCCCCCTTTGTGATCATCTTGCAAACCATCTAACACGGTTATCTCTTATACCCAAAAGAGTTTCAAAATGTCTGATGCCTTTTCTAAACTCAATTGTATCATCTAGAATGTCAAGAACTCTCTCTAAAGCAAATCAGTCTCTCCTTGGCATCCGATCTCTAAAGCAAATTTGTCTTTCATTTTCCTCATGTATCCTCTTGAGTTGAAGTCTGATCACTTTGAGCGTTCCATCTGAAAATTTAGCAGCTTCAGAACATCTAAAGAACCTTTTCTCATTTTGACCATTCTTGTATACGACTCCAAACTCAGGTTGCTCCAGCACAGTAAATAAAAGAATATCTTCTAAACATTCAATAGTCAAGATTGGCTTTGTGATGTTCACTTTCTTCTGATTCGTCTCTAAAGCCAGCTGGAAGTCATAACAGTAGGTGTAGCAGATATGTCTTTTGACAAACCAATTGATGGATTCCAAGGCAACCGTACCATACCTCTGAATTCATGATACATACACTCGAAATCATCAATATTCATATTATGAAAGTCAGCTTCAGTGAAAGTGTAGTTTTTCACATCTCTTCTTTGCACAGTGAATTCAGGATGCCATATTCTGAAGAACTTTTTCAAACGAACTTCTTTAACAAAAACAATCCTTGACTTCTCTTCACCGCTCTCTATACTTGCCTCAGAAAATTCAGCATATCTACATACTCTTGCTGAAATTCTTTTGGCTTATCCTTGACTCCCAAAATTCTGAAAATATCCATTGGTCTAACGTGATGCACAAAGACTTTCTTCCTTTCTTCCTCAAGAAATGGAACCCTGAGAGCATTTCTTATCTGTCTAAGCTCTGCTTTAGTAGGACCAAATTCTGATTCAGGTGCATTGGCATTTGATGGACCGGCTTCATCAGCATTGGGCATTTCTGGAACGTGAACAACTTCAACTTCCTCTGGTTGATCTATACTTCTTTGAGAAATAGTTTGAACTTGAGGACTAGACTGCCTTGGAGGACTTGATTAAGATTCATGAACTTCTGTGACATCTGGAAAATTAAATTCTTGGAATGAAGAAATTCCAGGCATTTCAGATAGGTTAGGCTCTGGAATATCATTCTAAAATGGGCTTAATTGGATATCCTCTGGAGTTCCCTGCTCAAACATCTCTTGTAGAATATCTGTATCCTTATTGGCTTCCAACAAACTATCCAACACACTTGCTTCATTTTCAGGAATAGAATTAGCATTGATATTCTCATCATCATCTGAATCACCCATCAAATTCTCTTTATCCTCTTCCTTGACTTGCCAGAATTGCTTGTACTTCTCATCAATTTCATCATCATCTGAAGACAAGTCTATAATGTTCACATATTCAATCCCAGCCAATAGAAATACTTCCTCCCTTGTAGCTACCTTAGGCTTTTCAACCCTTGGCATTACCTCCAGATCAACATATAATACTACCTCTCTCCCATTTATATCTCTATGAACATTTTTGACCACTTATGGGCTTGATTTTCTGATTTATGAACACTTATATTTCTGGACTCGTGTTTCGTGACCTTAAACTTTTCAAGTAGGCACTACTCACTAGGAGTGTTGAGTTTGGAAGTGCTACCTTGGAGGTAGGCACTAGCACCTCCACCGCTTGAGGTAATCCCTTGAAGGTAGTCCTTAAATGTGTCGAGCCTTTAGGTGAAATTCGTAGGAATAGACACTAAGGTCAACCGACTCATAAGGTGAAACTTATTAAGAAGTTGTAAGGACACTTGGAATGTAACTTGTGAAGTGTTATGCGATTAACGTTGTACGAGTGGCATACTTATGTGTTCCCTTCACTCTCAGCAGATATGGGTCTCCCCTGTTGTGTTAAATGTTTTTTTTTGGATATTGTAATATCTATGCTTTATTATTGTTCAGGTTTTGGCGAGTAACCGCTTTCTATGATTTTGACTTATTGGATCCCCTCCATATATCAAGGGTTTGAACAAAAGAATTACTCCCCTGTTTTGGTATTTGGATTTTAACCCTATGATATTGCGTGTGAGTATTGAGTTTGGTTCCATGATTATGGGGTGTCTCTGTTCAAGTACTTTATCATAAAAATGGGGTTTTGGGAAAGATATCACTTTCTATTCTAACTACTTTGCATATTGAGAATTGTAATTTAAATAATATTATTCCATTTTTCCGTCTTATATAATTGATAACACTCTTGAACTCACTAGGCCTTAAGCCTAACACTTTTCTTTGTCGGCATGTGTATCAGGTCCTAGTTGGGGAATGGTACTAGCGACACCGTGAAGAGTTGAGTACTAGTTAGATGCACGAAGAAAGAGGTAACTATTAGGTGATGTCGTTCACACATTTGGAGATAGTAATTGTTTGAGGGTTTCGTAACACCCGACCTTTATTTAGTCTTTATATGAGAGTTAGTTTTGTTAGCACACAGATCTATTGGATTCAAGATCATCCAATCTGAAGACTGGAATCTGAAGCTAATGCTGAAAAGTCAACTCTAAATATTAGTCTAATGTCGTTTGTAATAAAATGTCAAAGTTTATTGCATTTTAGTATTTTAGTTATAAGTCCTAAATATGTAGATATTATGTTTTATTAGATATTTAGTTAGATATTATATTATGTTGTTTTGTTTAAGTTAGGTGAGATATTAGAATATCTCATTTCACAACACAATTAACAATCAGAACAATGTTCACAGAGAGAAACAGTGAGAGAGCTTAAACAGAGAAACAATATCAACCTTTGTAATCCGCGTTTGTAATCTAAACAGGTTGGTAATCGTATCTTGTTTGTTGTTTGATTATCTGGTAAACGATCGTGTTCAATCACAAAAGGACCCACAATTAGTATCAGAGCAAATACCAGATTCAAATCAACTTTAGAACTGTGTTCTTCATCGACTCTGTGTTCTTCATTTCAAAATCATTTTCGAGTTTTAGAGTGTTTTTGGTGTTGAAATCGATCAGGCAAGGATCGATTAGTGTGCTAGATCGTTTGGGTAGTGTTTAATTTCAGTATTACACTTCAATCGATTCAAATTTTGTGATTTTGTTGCAAAACTTTTCACGAGTTCAACTCACTGTTCCATCGATCTAATTTTCAAAAAGTGATTTTTATTGAGATAAAGTGTTTATAATTTGTTCTAGATTGATTAGTGGTCAATTTGTTAGAATTTGGGGCTGCTAATCGTTGACAAACAGGTTTATTTAAGCAAACAAAGTCGATTTTCGAAGAACAGGGACAAACTCACGAGAAACGAAGTTTGCGCCAGTTCATAGTGACTTTTGCGCCACGTACTGTTCGCGCAAATCTACCTTTTCGCCACACAAGACTCCGGTCACAACAGTATACCGGCCGACAACTCCGGTTTGCGCCATCAACTATTCGCGCAAAACTCAAAATGCGCGACCCATTCCTCGCACAAATCTATATTTCGCGCCAACCACTTCTCACGCAAACTTTGCTTTGTGCCATACAAGTCTCGCACAAAACTTCCAGTTCGCGCGACCCGCCTCTCACGCAAATCCTCTTTTTGCGCCAGACCCTTCTAGCGCAAAGTTGACATTTGTGCCACCTTCTTTTAGCGCAAAATTGTACTTTTGCGCCAGTTCTATACTTGGTTAAAATTTGGAAATTTTATTTCTGAATTTTATTTGATTTTATTTGGATTAACGATCATATCTGTCAAGTTCTTTTATTACAGGAATCATGGATGATGATTTCTTTGCTCCACCTAGAGAGAAAAGTTTGTCTCAGAAAATTTCAGATCTTCAAGAACAGTACAAACTTGATCAGATGTCTATTTCAAAAGAATTTTTATCATCTGCAACTGATATGAAATCTACTGTTTTAGAAAGAGGAAAATATGAGCAGTGGAAAATCCATTTCTTAGACTTTATTGACAAACATGAATTGAATACTTATATCAGATTATCTTTGCAGGGAGGGATGATGAAAGTTCCAACAATGTTCAATACTTTTCGAGGAGCTTATGGATTTATGGAAATGAAAGTGGTTCTCGTATACCTTAATGAATACACAGATGAGCAGAGAAGGAGACATGAAGCTGATAAATTTGCCAAAATTCTTATCTTGAAAGGAATTTCAGAAGAGATTACTATTCAAATGAATAGCAGACTTAGCAAATGGGCTTCAGCAAAACAGTTATGGGATCAACTTGAAGATATATCAAAATTGTCTCCAAAAGAAAGGTAATGGTTTTGGAAACTGAGAATGCTGAATTGAAAAGAAAAATCTCAGACTTAGAAGATCAAAGTGTCCAGATCCTGCAAGCAGCTTTTGGTGAAGGCTATGAAGAAAAGATAAAGGATTTGGAGAGTACAAACACTGAGCTTCAAAAGAAAATATCTGAGTTTGAGAAGAAGTTCTCAGATCTTTCCAAGAAGAGTATTGAGGAGAAGAAGGTGATTGAGCTTAAAAGTATAAAGCTTTCTCAACAAGTTAGTAACTTTGAGAAAGTAATCATTTTAGAAAGAGATCAGTTTGCCAAAGAGAAGAAGGCAATTGAAAAGAAGAACGTTGGATTCTTAAAAGAGATATTAGATGGAAGAAAGGGTGCAAAGAAGGAATTTGAAAAAGAGAGAAACACCTTTGAAGCTGCAATTAGAAACCTTAATGCAAAGCTATCTGAACTTTCTAAGAGTGCACAGAAAGAGAAGAAAAAGAAGTGTGAGCTTGAGATGAAGATTGACCTTCTTGTCAAAGGAAGAGACATTTGTTCTTCAAAGATTAACGAGCTTGAAAAGATTATTTCAATGGTGGTGGTGACTGAGCACAAGACTCCAGAGTCAATTGTCCACTCACCTAGAGATGATTCAGCTAATTCGGAATGCTCTTTCAAGTCAGCTGCAAGTTCAACATCCAAATCTGTTTCTTCAAAAAGGTCAGTTAAATCTTCTGATCAAATTCGTAATTCTAACCTTTTCTTTGATAGAAATACAGATGGTTCAGGTACACATGAAAGAAGGAGATGCAACTACAAAGAAGCTGAACTGGTCTGGAACAGGAAACCAGTTGAAGCAAAGAAGAAATATGAGCTGAAATGTAAAAACTCATGTGTACATACGCCTAATGCCAAGAAGAACAATGCACATAAAGGTAAACCTGATTTTGTCTACACGAGAGATAAATTAAGCAGTTTGTCAGGTAAGAAATTCTATTGTTTTCTTATTGTCGTACACATGATCCTGTTCATAAGACTAGTGACCATTACTGGTATGGTTCTTCCTCAGTTACCCCCATAAGAACTGCAACTAACACTCATGGACCCAAATACCAGTGGGTACCAAAGAAAAGGGACAATTCTGTGTTGCAGGCACCTACTGTCAAGGGGGAGTAGAAGAATGATAGTTCTTGAGTAAATCAGCTCAAGATCCAGACATCAATGTCAACATATGGCTCTTGAATACAGCAGTTCAAGACCCAGACTTAAATGTCAAGACGGAGGCTTCTAAGTAAATCAGCTTAGAACCCATACTTCAACGAAGTATGGCTCTTGAATAATGCAGTTCAAGACCCGCGCTTCAGTGATCAAAAGACCTTACTCCTGTGCTGATAAGAGATTGTACTCCAATACTCGAATGAGGAAATCAACCATCAAGGGGGAGTACATATTTGTCTGAAATTATAAATGCATATCTTTTTCAATGATAATTTTTCAAATGTATAATTTCAGGGGGAGTAAAAAGGTGATGACTTCTGATTATTTCTGATCAGAACTCGTACTTTCATTTTTTTCTGCTTTTTGTCATTTTAATTTAAGTGAATAAGTTAGCTTTGACTATGACATAAGACTTTTGCAGTTTTTGAGAGACGCTTACATGTTCATATCTTTATGACTTTAAGCTTAGCTTCATGAGATGTAAGATCGCACGTAAAGGTATAATCATTTATCTTAATCTCATATATGGTTGAAAGAAGGATAACTTTCAATCATAGAAAACATTGTTCTTAAAAGTTCAAACCACTTCCCGAATCTCAAAACGATTTCATGAATTGGAAGTGTGCCTTTAAATGTTTTCAAGGTATAATTTGTACTTTAACTGAGATAGTTAAACCATTTTGAGCATCATATGCTTTCTAAGAAAACATCGGATTTCATTGTGCTAGGACTTAACACAACTTCTATGGATACACTTTAACCAATGTTTCCTACCCAAGAGGTTAATCCATAGTGATTGAGTGTGAGAAATCAAAAGAAATGAGTGTGGGATGTGTGATGAGATATAATGCAAAAGAGAGTTCGGTTAGAAGTAAACTGAATGTTTAAAAGAAAGAGGGTGTGAGAACAGAGTTAAAAGAATATCAGAACTCTGCACCAACTACTTTCTGAGCCGGACAACCACATTTCTAGTGTTTCACATTTCTTTGGTGAACATTATTGAAACAGGCAACTAGCCCATGCCAACTCTTGATCAAACCCCACCAGCTACTCATTTTCTTCTTAACAGGAAAATGTTTCATTTTCAAAGGGGAAGCAGTATATTTGTTATCTGATTTTCATTTGGAAAATCTGGATATTGAAAAGAAGGAAGTCTGCCCCACCTTCGCACTTCACTCATGCACATTGAGTCTGTGTTTAACTTACTGTTGTCTCAGTGGTTTACACAATTTTTGAGCCTATAAAAAGCAATCATCATTTGCTTAATTCTTTCAAACACTTGCACGAACACACAAGGAATTTGTTTTCTTGTCATAAAGTTCATAGAATTTACCTTTGTGGTGTTTCGATGATTGAATGGAAGCCCTGGGGGAGTGAACATCACAAAATCTCCTTACCAAGTGTATTTGTTACACATAGTGACTTAGTGTTACTGACAGACATTTTAACTGATTCATTTGTTGATTCAGGTGTTACACGCTTATTTTGTCTGGATTTGCAAAGATCTAGATGAATATATTTTGAATTGACGGATCAGAAGCTCCTAATGAAAGACATTTCTTGCTAAAAGTTTTGATGAAGTCGTTGCACTTTTCATCAAAAAGAGGGAGAAAGCTAATCAAGAAATGGGAGCTAAATCAAAATTTTAGAGAATTCTTCAAAGTATTCTAAAGACATGCTGATCTGAGAGAAATTTTCTTTGAAGATAATTTGCCTGGAGATTATTACAAATTGAAGACAGAGAAGGAGATTGTAACTTCTGAGCTGAAAGAGAAGACCAAATTTCTAAATCATTTTAGTAATGATCTTGATCCAAAAGGGGAGATTGTTAGCGCACAGATCTATTGGATTCAAGATCATCCAATCTGAAGACTGGAATATGAAGCTAATGCTGAAAAGTCAACTCTAAATATTAGTCTAATGTCGTTTGTAATAAAATGTCAAAGTTTATTGTATTTTAGTATTTTAGTTATAAGTCCTAAATATGTAGATATTATGTTTTATTAGATATTTAGTTAGATATTATATTATGTTGTTTTGTTTAAGTTAGGTGAGATATTAGAATATCTCATATCACAACACAACTAACAATCAGAACACTGTTCACAGAGAGAAACAGTGAGAGAGCTTAAACAGAGAAACAATATCAACCTTTGTAATCCGCGTTTGTAATCTAAACAGGTTGGTAATCGTATCTTGTTTGTTGTTTGATTATCTGGAAAACGATCGTGTTCAATCACAAAAGGACCCACATGTTTATTATTTGTTGAGGTTAAATCTAGAATTCTATTTAAGGTCTTTCAAGTATTGATTTGTAGAAAGAGATTTTATCCTTTATTTGATATATTGTTGAAAATTTTAGTTGCTTTTCAAACTTGAGGGTGTTACAGTATACGAGTATAACAATCAGCCAAGTTTTCAGACAATCAAAAGTTGAAGTTTTCAAAAAGAATGTTCAAACGGACCTCCACTTAGTGTTCAACTTACAGTCTGAACACAAAGTTTTTGGCTATAAAAGCTAGGGTTTTGCTTAAAAATATAACAAAAAACAACTTTGAAAACGAATTTTGAGAGTTTACCTCTTTCAACACTCATTTCAAGTGTTCACAATCTAATCTCTCTAAATTTACTTTCTTTGATTCTCATATTCATCCAAGAGAGATATACATATTACTTGAGCTTCCATTTGATAGTCTCATTTGCAAGTCGTGTGAGTGTGTAACACCCATAATTTCAATGTTATGTATAAAATAAATCTAAAGAAAATGGTCGGTGAACGACTGGGAAAACGGTCGAGGAATGGTCGAGAAAACGGTCGGTGAACGACCGAGAAAACGGTCGGTGAACGGCCGGGAAGAGGGTCGGTGAATGGCCTAGAAAATCGTCGAAGAACGGCTGAGAAAACGACAGGTACAAGTATGGCGAAAGTGCCAAGCGAAAGTGACATATGTCACTTTAGCCAGGCACTCTCGCTGAGAGTGTAAAATTCTCGGTACATCTGGCGCGAGAGTGCCTAGCGAAGGTGACATATGTCACTTTAGCCAGGCACTATCGTGGAGCGGGTCTGGAGGTTAAAAATCCAATTTTTTTGGTTTTTCTTCATTTCCTCATATCTCCTTCACCATAACTCCGTTTAAGACGATTCTTTTTGCTATGGTTTCGTATTTAAGAGCTTTTCAAGGATAGATTGTCGGTTTTGGGAATATTCAAGAGTATTTGGTGGTGGATTGGAAGCAAAGGTCAGGAGCTCATCATCATCACCTCCATCTTCAAGAAATTTTGAGGTCTTCTAGGTTTTCACCAAAACCTAAGTGGTGAGCTCATCCTCATAGTTTCTAAACTTCATTATAAGTTATAAATGCTCCATGGATGATTTTCTGGTGGTTATGTTTCTCAAATTTCGAATTTGGTGATTTTGGAGAATTTAGGTCAAAATTAGGGTTTTGGCCAAAATGGGGATTTTTGATATAAAATGTTTGGGGAACGATTCTAAATGGTTTAATATGGATATTTATGGTTGGAAACTTGTGGGTCTATGTTTTTGGAAGGATATGCTTATGGATTCAATTTTCCTTCAAGGAAGCTCAAGTTGGGGAAAATCTAGATTTAGCCTAAATCTAACAAGGTGAGTTCAAGTTGATTTGTGAAAACGTTGTACATGCCAAAATATCCATTTTAATGTGTTTATTTTACATGAAATTATCGAGGTTTGAGTCATATAATGGGTTTTGATTATTTGAAGTGTTTAGCTTTATAAACCTTGTGAAACACCCATGTTTGGGATTTTTGGGCATTTTGATAAATAAATCATAAGTATAAGTATTAGTATTTTAATGATTTATCTTATGAATGAGGATCTTTTGGTATAAACGCGCTTTTAGTGTGTGTTTGGAGAAATGTTTGTTCTTGAGTTATGGGACGTTTTGAAAAAATAAATGGTGTAAATTCATTTGGAAAATGGTTTGTCTCAACCAATTATGAGTTTTGGGTTAATCATATTTTTGGTCTTTGCATTTGCATAGCCGTTGGCTAAAGTTTTTTTTTATTGTTTACACTTAGTTTTATTGTACGATAAAGTAAATTAGGGAGCTTCAGCTCATTTTTTTTTAGCTAAAATGAGTCTTGGGGACATTCGTCCGGTTTTAATAGCCCGTTGTGGAGTTTTGAGTATGATGGCGGTTATTGCGCATCATTTGAGAATTACATGTTTTGAGTGCGTTGGTCATTCAATCGGAGTCATGTATCGTTATAGACTGTAATGTAATGGATCCATAGGCATATGAGTCGGTCTTTAATATTTTAAAAAAAGGCTATTATTTCATGTTGGAACCAGGATTAGTTATATGGTCATCGAGGACCTCATTGTGCTATTGACCCCGTGATGTAATTTATGAGTCTGTTTTTATGGGATAGTCATTTCCCATTTGTAGCTAGTTGAGACATTGGACCCTAGGATGGCAACTTGGTACGGTTATGTTGGACCGGATACTAGCCCTGGGTCGTAAATGTAATCATAGTGAACAAGTATGACTATGAATCATTGGGTTCCCTCCCCTACATCTTAGTACGAGCCGACGAGTTCGTAGCCTTGATCTTAGTGTGGTGAGCTCAATAACTTGGAATGTGACCTACTTTTGTGTTCTGCCACTAGCCATGGAATTCGGGTCTCCCCCATCACCGAAAGGTATTGTTTTGGGTATTTAGTCTTATTCATGTTTTCGGTGACATTTGAGTATGGGGTTTTCTTCATATGTTATAATTTTGGGGTTTGAGTCTTACTCGTATTTCGGTAGTTGAACAATAAAGTTTTACTCTTGTCTTCATAAATTGGGAGTTTGATTTCTATTCATGTTTTGAGTGGGATTACCTTATGAAAGAAAGTTTTGTAAGCGACGTTCATCTTTAAAAATGTGAGATTACTGGAAAAGGGTCGCCTTCATATTTAAAGTAAATCATTTTGAAAGATTTTGATTTAAGTCGCGTCCTTTCCTTTTACAATGTATTTTACCCATGTTGAAAACTGTTGAACACACTAGGCATTATCCTAACCTTTTTATTTGTCAGAAGGTGCAATAGGTTCTGGTTGAGAATAGTTCTAGTGACACCGTGAAGAAAGGGGTGCTAATTGTGCTCGAGAAATGAATATCTTAGTGAAGTCTTCCGCATTGTTTTAGGAAAGAGCGAGTGGTATTTCGGTTAAGTAACACCCGACTTCAGTTTAGTCTCTGTATATGAGACTAGAGTTTATAATTGTTGTGGTGAATGATAGAATTTTAAATTGAGGTATATGGAGTTTTGATTTATAAGTGGAAGTTTTGTCCTTTATTTGATTTTATATCGAGGTTTTAAATTAGTTGCTCATACCAAATTGAGGGTGTTACATGTTGATATCAGAGCTTGAGTTTGAGAGATTTTGGTGTCGATTTTCGATACCTAGACTCAAACTAGCGTTATTTTAAGTGTATGAGAGAGAAATTGCACCAATATGCACTTTAAGATTGGATGTTTTGAGGATAATGGAGTCACTAGGAACATGAATCACATCGAGAGTATCAAGGATGATCATGTACAGTACGTTCATAATTGCACTTGGCCAATGTTGTGGTGAACCTACGGGTTACATGTGTATACTTGGTCTACTTTGATGTGATGACCGTTGGGGTAGTGAAGAAGTTCCTAAGTGGGTAGCCGTTAGAAGAGGTGGATGATTCTAACATTCGCCACTTGGGGTGACAATAAGCATGATGATTGCGTTAAGTGGACCGTTTCGGGTCAAAATTATTGGTTGGATTAGAACCGTAGAATTATGGAATCAACACTATTCGAGGAGAAAATATAAGGTGAACCGATAGAGTCCTTGATTAATATCTTAAGATGTTTGAGCATCCAAACGACGGTAGTGTGACTGGGAATTGAGGAGCGTAGTTTCGAGACGTTGAGTGCCGATCAAATTCATGCACAAAATTTATTTTGAAATAAATTACATCAATTGCTTCTCATGTTTTTGAAATCATCATGTGGATTATATTACAAAATCTTGGAAATATGTTTAGCACACACAAGGTTTAATCCAAAATTTTAAACATGCATAAAACTATCTGATTGCATGAGGTTGCAAACTTTGCTGAGACTTTCTTTATTCTCATTGTTGTCCAACACTATTTTCGGATATTGCAAAGTTCGTATTTTGATGTTTGGACAAGTAACTATGGTTTATGACTTTAATATTGGACCTCCTCCACATATGTTAAGGCTTTGGACAAAGAGTTATCTTCCATTATTTTGATGTTGAGATTAATGGAAATTTTATTCTGTGTGAGTTTTGTTGAGTCTTATGGAGTATTATTTTACGGTGTCTTGCAGCGCATGAACGAACACTGAAATGTGTCAGCTAGATTCATTGCGTGTGTTGGTTTATGGTTTATTGAGAAACTTATTTCATGAGAGTTTTGTCGGTGGATGTTGTCCCATATGCTATTTTTGGAGTCTCAATATCGAGTGATTTCTCTTTTGGGTTTTATACGAGTGTATTTCGTTGCACACTACTTAGTATTATAATTGATTTATACTTTGGTGTGAGTAAGCACATGTATGATTTGTGATGGCTCGTGTTAAACTTTTGCTTTGAACATCCTTAGGTTGTTGATTTTACTGTTATAGTTTAACGTGATGCATTATATTGGTTTATCGGTGTGCATGTCATGGTTGCCACTATTTTAGGACTATGATCATTTTATTATACGGTTTAAGAGCTTGAAATCGATATAAATTATCTTACGTTTGGCCAAATCGCATGCACCTATCGTTTTACTAGATTTGGGAAATAAATTGATGTATGCGGGTCTTGTTGGAAAATTTTATCCTATGTCATTTTATGGTTAAAAGAGAATTTTGGAGCTTGA
The DNA here is from genome assembly GCA_023525745.1 of Arctium lappa. NCBI lineage: Eukaryota > Viridiplantae > Streptophyta > Magnoliopsida > Asterales > Asteraceae > Arctium > Arctium lappa. Next base: position 24,836,720 of record CM042048.1, on the reverse strand, counting down.
ACTTGGAAAGTCCCTCTTTTGAAATGCGTACAATTACTTGTTACCCATTGTTTTAGTACAGAAAACTATTTTACATACACGGCATAAATTAAGGTATGCTAGGACCGTAGCGGTCCATTTGAAAATTTTGTTGCGCATATTTTGTTATTGTCATTATTAGCATGAATAGTGATCAAATACTTTTTGAAATGGTTTTATGTGTCTGGCATTTGTGACCGCTTTGTACAACTACCGAGTAAACTGTAGTGGATGTTACACGTACGATTAATTGTCATAAAGCTTTTGCGTTTGAAATTCTTATGAAATTTCAAGTTGGCACGTTATTTTGGAAAACCTTAAACTCATTAGGGCTATAGATTTTAGACCCCTATCGTGAGAGGAGTTGTTATTGGGGACTATAAGAGTCCTTGACTATAAGAGTCCTTGACAAGTCGGGCGATACGACTTATGGCCAGTTGTGAATTGCGGATTTCAGCCTTATGAGTAGATTCACATACGTATAATTGAAGTGTTAGATTTACGTTTTCTCCTCGTTAATTAAGCGGTGATCATTCCATTTCGGTGAATCTTCGAGTTAAAGTCAGGGGTGGTTGCTTGTGTATGGTTGGATTTGTTTGATGGGTTATTCGTTCGACGACATGTTATGTGTTGGTGGTGTACTATCTTAGAGAACCTTCGCAAATAAAGGGAATATTGTGGTTCGTTGATTTGAGATATAAGATTGGAATTTTAGTGCCACATTAGGCATCAATTTTAATATGACAATGCCAATCCGGCATGAAATAATTGACAGTACACCCACGTTTGCGGTATAGTCGTTTTGAGGATAGGTGTCGACACTCAATTTTGAGGACAATGACCATTGGGGTGTTTCAGTGCACTTCTGGGGAATCCTGTGTGTTTTCAAAATTATGTGGCAACTTTAAGGGTATTAGACGTTAGCAAATAAGTATCGAAGTTGGAGATTGTTTTGTTACGGTAAAGGTTTTTAACGAATGGATGATCAAAGTTCGAGTATGGTTTGGAGTTGTGCAATCGCCGAATGTGGATAAGTCGACTCCCTGGAGAACGTATTGGCACCTCCCTGGAAGGCAAGCTCTACCAATATCAAGGGTGAATCATTAAGGAATTTTGGGAATTCTTCGGGTTTGGTGTTGATCATTGGATTACGGATTCAGAACTTTTTTGAGGTGGGACGAACTAGTGAGTGGAAAGTTGATGTCACAAGCCACCCTTATGGTAGTACAAGCCACCTAAGGTTGGGAGGCAACCGAGATCGTATGGTTAGAAAATTGCTCCCAATAAGGTTCAATGTCCACTCTAGTATGAGTGTAACATGTCAAGGTGGACATTGGATGTGAGAGTCTATACAAAAATCAACATGACAGTTTTGACAGGAACTTATCGAGTTTCAGTTAAGGTTGAAATAGGTTAGAGACACATTCTTGGAAAGGGAGACCGTTGTTGGTGAAAGTGACGTTATTTGAGGTCTACATCATTTGATTGTTACCTTCTTTGAGATGGGTGGATGGTAAGCCATTTGTCGGGCTTGTATTCTGGGTTGTGTGGTGTTTTGAATTGTTTCATGTGTCTTTTATGGTTCAAGAATGTTGTGAGATGAAAGTATGATATCGACACGGAAAGACCCTCAGGTTGTTGTTTGTTTGGTTAAGAGAAGGATCGAATCATTGAGAAGCAGTTCCTCCGTGGGTGATGGCATTCGAGTTTTGATCGGCATTAGATTTCAAGGACAAAATCATTCTAAGGTTGGGAGTATTGTAACACCTGTAATTTCAATGATATGTATAAAATAAATCTAGAGAAAACGGTTGGTGAACGGCCGTAAAAACGGTCGGTGAACGGCCGGAAAAACGGTCGAGGAACGGCCGAGAAAACGGTCGGTGAACGGCCGAGAAAACGGTCGGTACAAGTATGGCGAAAGTGCCAAGAAAAAGTGACATATGTCTCATTAGCCAGGAACTCTCGCTGAGAGTGTAAAACTCTAGGTACATCTGGTGCGAGAGTGCCTAGAGATAGTGACATATGTCACTTTAGCCAAGCACTATCGCGGAGCGGGTCTGGAGGTTAAAAATCCGATTTTTTTTTGTTTTTCTTCATTTACTCATATCTCCTTCACCATAACTACGTTTGAGACGATTCTTTTTGCTATGGTTTCGTATTTGAGAATTTTTCAAGGATAGATTGTCGATTTTGGGAAGATTTAAGAATATTTTGTGGTGGATTAGAAGCAAAGGTCAGAAGCTCATCATCATCACCTCCATCTTCAAGAAATTTGGGGTTTTCAAGGTTTTCACCAATTCTTAAGTGGTGAGTTCATCCTCATAGTTTCTAAACTTCATTATAAGTTATAAATGCTCAATGGATGATTTCCTGGTGGTTATGTTTCTCAAATTTCGGATTTGATGATTTTGGAGAATTTAGGTCAAAATTAGGGTTTTGGCCAAAATGGGGATTTTTTATATAAAATGTTTGGAGAACGATTCTAAATGGTTGAATATGGATATTTATGGTTGGAAACTTGTGGATCTATGTTTTTGGAAGGATTTGCTTATGGATTCAATTTTCCTTCAAGGAAGCTCAAGTTAGGAAAAATCTAGATTTAGCCTAAATCTAACAATGTGTGTTCAAGTTGATTTGTGAAAACGTTGTACATGCCAAAATGTCCATTTTAAAGTGTTTATGTATTTTACATGAAATTATCAAGGTTTGAGTCATTTAATGGGTTTTGATTATTTGAAGTGTTTAGTTTTATAAACCTTGTAAAACACCCATGTTTGGGATTTTTGGGCATTTTGATAAATAAATCATAAGTATAAGTATAAACGCGCTTTTAGTGTGTGTTTGGAGAAATGTTTGTTCTTGAGTTATAGGATGTTTTGAAAAATTAAATAGTGTAAATTCATTTGGAAAATAGTTTGTCTCAACCAATGATAAGTTTTGGGTTAGTCATATTTTTAGTCGTTGCGTTTGCAGAACGGTTGGCTAAAGGTGTTTTATTGTTTACACTTGACTTTTATTGTACGATAAAGTAAATTGGGGAGCTTCGGCTCGATTTTTAACTAAAATGAGTATTGGGGACATTCGTCTGGTTTTAATAGCCCGTTGTGGGGTTTTGAGTATGATGGCGGTTATTGCGCATCATTTGAGAATTAAATGTTTTGACTGTGTTGGTCATTCAATTGTAGTCATGTATTGTTATAGATTGTAATGTAATGGATCCATAGGCATATGAGTCGGTCTTTAATATTTTAAAAAAGAGCTATTATTTAATGTTGGGACCAGGATTAGTTATAGGGTTATCGAGGGCCTCATTGTGCTATTGACTCTGTGATGTAATTTATGAGTCTATTTTTTTGGGATAGTCATTTCCCATTTGTAGCTAGTTGAGATATTGGACCCTGGGATGGCAACTTGGTACATTTATAAGGGATCGGATACTAGCCTTGGGTCTTAAATGTAATCCTAGTGAATGAGTATGACTAGAAATCATTGGGTGCCCTCCCCCACATCTGAGTACGAGCCGGCGAGTTCGTGGCCTTGATCCTAGTATGCTGAGCTCAATAATTTGGAATGTGGCCTACTTTTGTGTTCCGCCACTAGCCATGGAATTCGGGTCTCCCCCATCACCGAAAAGTGTTGTTTTGGGTATTTAGTCTTATTCATGTTTTCGGTGACATTTGAGTATGGGCTTTTCTCCATATGTTATAATTTTGGGGTTTGAGTCTTACTCGTATTTCGGTAGTTGAACAATAAAGTTTTACTCTTGTCTTCATAAATTAGGAGTTTGATTTCTATTCATGTTTTGAGTGGCATCACCTTATGGAAGAAATTTTTGTAAGCGATGTTCATCTTTAAAAATGTGAGATTACTGGAAAAGGGTCGCCTTCATATTTAAAGTAAATCATTTTGAAAGATTTTGACTTAAGTCTCATCCTTTCCTTTTACAATATATTTTATCCATGTTGAAAACTCTTGAACTCACTAGGCATTAACCTAACATTTTTATTTCTCGACATGTGCAACAGGTTGTAGTTGAGAATAGTTCTAGTGACACCGTGAAGAGAGGGGTGCTAGTTGTGCTCGAGAAATGAATATCTTAGTGAAGTCTTCCGCATTGTTTTGGGGAAGAGCGACTGGTATTTCGGTTAAGTAACACCCTACTTCGGTTTAGTCTTTGTATATAAGACTGGAGTTTATAATTGTTGTGGTGAATGATAGAATTTTAAATTGAGGTATATGGAGTTTTGATTTATAAGTGGAAGTTTTGTCCTTTATTTGATTTTATATCGAGGTTTTTAATTAGTTGTTCATACCAAATTGAGGGTGTTACAGAGTGACAATCTACTAATCCCTAACGCAAAAGTTGGGAGTGTTCATCTCTGTAAACTATTGTGTAAAATGGTTTTCGTTCTTCCTTTGAAAAAGAACATTTATAGTGGATCGTCTCGAGAAGATGTGTTGGTTTGGAAGTAGCCAAAATTGGGTGAACCATGTTACATCCTTTGTGAAGTTTCTCTAACCCTTGTCTCTTTACATTTTAAGTTTGTATTTGTGTTTGTGTTGTTCGTTATCTTTGGTTTGTACTTTCATATTCAAATGCATTTGCTTAGTAAGCTTTGTTTGAACATAATTTGCAAAAACCGACGTTGAAAGAGCCAAACAACACCCCCCCCCCCCCAAGGTTGCACTTACAACTTCAATTATATTTAAATATATTAATTTAATTGTATTAATAAATTAATCTAATTAAATACGAAAATTTTATAAAACTCTATAACGTTAGAATCAATTAAATACAAATGATCTCAGAAAAAACAAGTCATGTAGTTACGATGTCTGGCCAAAAATCTCTCACTACTTACGAAAAACATCTCAAAAACTTCTACAAAAGCACATTTATGGATGCTCTAATTTTGCTAAAAGTTGTGGACCTAGTTCCTGTGTTGATGATGTTATTGGAAAAACCTTAAAAAAATCACTTGAAAAGGTGAAATTCGGTTTAAAACACGTCAAACTTACACCTAAGTTGTAGTCTTGCGTCAAAGGTCAATTTCATTCGAAAGAAAATATATTTTATTTCCCAAATCGACATAATTGACTTTTCTCTCTGTCAACCCGTGTTGACTTTTCCAGCGGGTCAAACCGCGATTTTGCACACCTATGATCCACCTTAAATGTGCACCCTCTGGATCATCTTCACTTATATTTTGCGCAAGCCATAGATTTTAACATAAACAATCGCTTTACGCTTGAAGATAAATCGAGGTTAAAATCGCATACATATTACCTTTTTCACCAATGAAACATGTTAAGTTTGTTTGATTTGATTTTGTTTTGTTTTGTTTTATCATTTTGATAGTAGTGGTTGAGTGATGGTGGTATTGAATAGTTGACTTGGCTTCTAAAATACACATTCATCCATCACTTTCGTTTTCCCCTCGAATTTTCTAGCACAAGTCTACCTTTATCTTTACTTCTCTCGCACTATAATATATTCCTCCATCTTTTCTTATTTATTAATTCTTTCTTTTTTGTGATCAATTTTCTTAAATATATTTTTAACATTTTTTTTATTTGTTTAAAGCAAGTGTATCCCCTGCAGGCCTTTCATATATTTAAAAAAAGAACTTTAAACCTTAAAATAATAAAATTATATTTAATTCTTAATACAAGGAGAACAGTGTGCTAAGAATGAAAACATAATAACATAACTAGCTAACATATATGTGAAAACAGAGATGCTATAAAGTTCCATCAAGATAAAGATTCGGGAGTCCAGATTTAAGACGACATGGTTATATTTACATAAACAAAAGTTATACTATTCAAGGTCGTTTTCAAAATAGTCACATTCCATAGCTCTTACTCCTGAGATGATCCCAACTGCGATCCTATAACTGCCGAGGACAAAAAAAAACCTTGACTGAGCCAATTGCTCACTGAGGTTATAATTAATATACTCAAGATCACATCTATAATCGAGTTTATAAAGAGATATATTGAAAGATCATTTGGAACCAAAAAGCAGAACATAAAGTGATATGTCGCCAATTTACATAAAATATCTCAACGGTGTAAACTAAAAAGTATCATCACATCAAGAGTCGAGAAGAGATAAGAAAATCAATGGATTCAAGGGTTTTATGGACCACTCGAACGATAGGAAATGAGTATAGGGCAATACACTCAAATCCCTTCCGATAATCGGCTCCCGATAACGATTCCCGAAAAGGGCTCATAGGATCGATCCAATCGCCCTCAAATTGGTCGGTACCAGGCCATGCCCACTTACTGACATTGGGGTACTAATAGCGAGGACGCCATGGCAAGGCGTCATGACATCGTTGCCCTCGATGTCGTGCCTTAAAGCACAAAACATTCAAATCGTTAAAAACATGTCAAGTCCTTGTGTAAAGGGCGATCTCATAAAATGTGACGTTTAATTGCTACATATCATAATAAAATTCCGAAAACGGTTCCAATCCGAAAAGGATCAAGTTCAATATGGTTTAACTCAAACTCAAGTAATCAATAATAAATATATCAAAGAACCAAAACTATGATAATAACTCCAAATTGGAAGAGTTGTTATAAACTCAAATGTCCGGATATGATTTCGTAAATTAAAAATAAGAGGTTATGTGATAAATGTCATGATAGGGAACGAGATAATACATTACCTAATTACTAGCCAAGTGAAAATGGAGAGTCACAAGAATTTGATATCCATACATTAATAGTATATGACGGAATACCACAATCGGATGCTCATAGTGTTGTTTAAAATCATCACTAGTTATGTTTCAAAAAAAATCATCACTAGTTATATTATTAAAATATATGATGCAACAAACTTTTTATAGAATAATAATTTTATGTTTATTTCTAAAATAAGTAAAAAATAATTAATTTATCTTTTTCCTTTAAAATTTAGTTTTGAAGATTTCTTCACTCTTTTTTAAATATGGAGAAAAAAATGTTCTCCCATCTTTTTTCACTTTGAAAAAAGTTTTGAAGACTTGATTAAAACAATAAAAAAAACAAAAACTTCATCTTCTTAATTTTTGGAATTCCAGATGAATATGATCTCTAAGTTGCACTAAAATTTATTTTCACATTTGAAATTTGTTTTGGTTTTATCTTGTAAGATTTTCAATTGATATCTTATGTATTTCATTAATAGTCAAACATTTGTATTAAATTTTATATCAAACCAATCAATCTATTTTCAATGACATAAGTTTTTTTTTTAATTAATTTCCATCAGAAAAAATATAACAATGCTTTTGGATGTGTCAATTTACCAAGAAACCTATAAGGACATAGACTTTTGACTGCTGGTTCTGCTATTCAAGGGTATACACATTTTTTAATCAAGTTGACAACTAAAATACTAATGATGTAAACAATTACGCATCTACAAATGATTCTCGTCATAATCTATAAATCTTTTTTTTTTCTTTGAGGAACTATAAATCTTCGATTTAAATATCATGTTTGGTAAGGATGGTGATTTGCCCCGACTCGGTAGGGAACCTGTTCAACCGACCCGAACGGGACCGGGGATTCCCCGCTAAAACGGGTCCTGAGACCGGGGATCCCCGATAGGCTCAAATCGGGTTGGGGTCGGGTCCGAATAACGTATCCCTCGAGTATCCGATATATTTATATATTATTTATTTTAAATAATCATCAATATCAAAATATATATATATATAAAAGAAGGAAGATGAGAGAGAGTTAAGGAGAAAGTCTCCATTGAGGTTTTATAATTTTCTTATAATTTAGAGTTTTTTTAATTAAAATATTGCATTAAATGACTACACTTTTTCATCTTATTTATTATTATTTTTTATTGTTCTTACTAAATTAATTGTATTTATTTAATCAAACATTTTTTTGATGACTAAAAGTTTGTTTGACATTTTCTAAAATTATAAGTTTTATTGTTATTTACTTCTTTATTATTTTTCAAACATATATGTTTATTTAAATTTTTTCTTTTTATTTAATTCTTTTATTTTCTTAGTACCTAACAATGTTTATAAATCAAAACTTTTATTAAATAAAAACATATATGTTTATTTGAATTTTATTCTTTATTATTTTCATTTTTTCATTTTTTCTTAATAATCTAACATCAATATATATATATATATATATATATATATATATATATATATATATATATATATATATATGTAGGATTAGGTTCACCATTTGTGAAATGCTAAAAATATGAGAAATAAAGAAATGATCCTAGCCCTTTATCTGATCAACATTTTGCGGCTTTGACCATGAAACACCGGATAATTCCTTGTCTGATCTGTAAAAGATAGAGGGGTAATTTCGTAAAATACGCGAGACGAATTCATATATGAACCTGTATAATTCACATATGAATTATATGTTCATATATGAACTCTTTTAACTGATTCATATATGAACGATACATTCATATATGAATCAGTTAATTAGTTCATACATGAATCACAAAAGTTCAAATATGAATTTGTTAATTAGTTCAACTGATTAACATATGAACCTACAGTTAACTAGTTCATATGTGAATCAGTTAATTGGTTCATATATGAATCAGTTAAAAGAGTTCATATATGAATCATACAGGTTTATATATGAACTCGTCCCGTGTATTTGTAAAAATTACGAAACTATCTTTCTATTTTTGGAATAGCCGCAATTTTTGACCAGTCAAAGTCGATCTTAACCGAATGAAAGACTAGGATTATTTCTCTATTTCTCATATATTTGGAATTTCTCATATATATATATATATATATAATGAAAGGAAGATGAGAGAGAGTTTAGAAGAATCCTCCATTGAAGCTTTATAATTTTCTTAGAATTTAGAGTTTTTTTAATTAAAATGTTATATTAAATTACTACACTTTTTCATCTTATTTATTATTTTTTTTTATTGTTCTTACTAAATTAATTTTATTTATTTAATCACATCTTTTTTTGATGACTAAAAGTTTATTTGACATTTTCAAAAATTATAAGTTTTATTGTTATTTACTTCTTTATTATTTTTCAAACATACATGTCTATTTAATTTTTTTTCTTTTTTATTTAATCCTTTTATTTTCTTAGTACCTAACAATAAATATATATATATATAAGAAGGAAGATGAAAAAGCATTAAGGAGAAGCTTTCATTGAGACTTTAGAAATTTCTTAGAATATAGAGTTTTTTTTAATTAAAATGTTACATTAAATGACTACACTCTTTCATCTTATTTATTATTTTTTTATAGTTCTTACTAAATTAATTTTATTTATTTAATCAAACCTTTTTTTGATGACTAAAAGTTTAATAAGTTTTATTGTTATTTATTTCTTTATTATTTTTCAAACATATATGTTTATTTAAATTTTTTCTTTTTTATTTAATCTTTTTATTTTCTTAGTACCTAACAATATTTATAAATCAAAACTTTTATTAAATTAAAACATATATGTTTATTTGAATTTTATTCTTTATTATTTAATGTTTTTATTTTTTCTTAATAATCTAATAATACTTATAAATCAAAATATCATTAAATAAGTCTATTTATTTTTCATTTAGTTTTTTTAATTATTTTAGTGAGATAACAATGGTTATAAATGAAAACTATTGTTTATAAAACAAACTATGTTTTTATATCTATACAATAAGGTATAGGAGAAAAACAATAAAAATAACTAAATAAAAATTAAATGAGTGGTAAAAAAAGATTAACAATGCACATGTATCTTAACTCACGTGACAGATGATTCTTTGATTTATAATATAGTTTAATAATAATTTTTAAGCAATATGATTCAATTCACATCATAAAAACTCATTATACATATTATTTAAATAATATTTTATCTTACTAAATGGCCTTAATAACATTCTATATGATTATTTCTTTTGCATCGGAATCATTTGTTACGTTATATATTATACCAAATTTATGATGATGGAATCATTGTTTCAATTTATTTAATGAAATTATTTTGAATGTTTTCATTAATTATTATTATTTACAAAATACTCATGATAACCATTATACATAATATTAATTATATAATAGTTATTACACATTATTATTTACATAACACCCATATTACATATTATTTTTAAAAATACTTTAATATTAAATAGTTAAAATTTTTAATGGAAAAGACTTATTATAACCTATCAATCAATATATAAATAAAATACTTATGACAATTTAATACAATTAAATAACAGTTATGATTTACTATCAATTTATTATTTATTTACCTTATAATTGTATTTTAATTTTTTTCTATATGAAGGTTGTAGAAAATTAACTATTGACATTGCTTGAACCATTATTTTGTTATTTCATTTTAACTTTATAGAGTATTCTTTGCCAAAAGACTTGAAAAATGATGTATAACGTGGGAATATACTTAAACCCGAAGAAAGGGGGAGAATCTACTAGTTTAGACATTATTCTAACCGATAAGAAGGTATGATGAAATGGTCGAGTGCATGACATATTTTAACACCCGAAAAATCTAGAGGTAAGTATTCACTCCTTGACATTCTATTAATTGTGTTAATTGAGAATATGAAGCTTTTATGTATACATGTTCCATTATGTTGTCATATGAAATATATATATAATTATCGGCTTGTCTAACCTCGCGCTCGTTTTCAATTTAACCAACTTTCGGGACTTTTGGCATGTGGCGCGACAGTGCCACGCGATAGTGAGGGCACTATCGCAGGTCACTGGCGCGGGGTTTGTACCGCAAGTGGTGTGTGGGGCGTGATTGTGACACGCGATTGTGACATGGTCACTATCGCCAAGTCACTCTCGCGGGGATTGTACCGTAGGTCCATTGTGGCTCGCGATTCTGACTCGCGACAGTGACAATGTTACTGTCGCCGGGCACTGTCGCCGACGGGATCTGAGACTTAAATGAGTTCCTTGTCCGATTTTTAACCGCACTTTCTCATTTCTCCCTTTTCTTTTGGCGATTTTTGGAGCTCCCAAACTGATTTCTTCCCCATAAAACCCTAACCCTCATAAATACAAATCCTTTTGGTGGTTGGATCTTGGATTATTGCAATAACTCTTCTCAAGGGAATTGTTCTAGGGTTCATAAAACTCAACTTCTCTTCTTCAAGTCTCAACCTCTTCACCTAGGGTTTCCTATTTTATAGGTTTTAATCAAAACCTAGATTGTGAGTTTACTAACTTTTGTTAAAACTAGATACACATCATAAATCTATTACTTGTCATCATTTTGTATATTGACTTGGAAATGTCCATTTTAAATATGTAAATATTTGGGGTTTTTCCTTATGTTTACATGTCTATATATGTTTTGCCATGACTAAATGGAATGCATAAATTGTTATGGAGATGATTTTCTATTTGAGTCACTATTTGGTGGTATCATGTTTATATGATTAAATTTTGGTCACACTAGTCTTGTAGTGGACTTTATATTGATTGGGATGGTGATATTGTACCCATGGTTGGTATTGAAATATTCTTGGTTATAATGTGCCTTGAGACCTCCTATAAATTATGTTGTACGAACCAAGTCAGTAGACACTAGGAGGATGTAGTCTTGGGTGCCACCGTGATGGTATGTGCCTAGACCTCGGCCATTCGGGGTAATGCCATGGTTGTAGTCCTCGGATGTGCCGGGCCTTTCGGATGTCACTCTTCGTAGTTGGCATCAAGGTATATCGACTCTTTGGGTGGAACTTGATTGGTGCTATGGGTCTCCCCTAATGACTCCACATTCATTAAACATTGGTTAACTGCTGATAAGAATTGTAATTGATCTTATATGCTATTTCTTGTTCAACTCACTAGGCTTTTTGGCCTAACACTTGTTTGGTGTCGATGTGTATCTCAGGTTCTAGCGGTGCCGGTTCTAAGCAGGCATAGTTGCTTTGGGTGAGAGCTTGGGGAGATTTGCACTTGGACATATATTTTTGGAGAAAACGTTGGGTTTATAGATGACACCCTTTTTGTAATCTCTTTTCTAGATAGAGAAATTAGATTAGTTGGTTGTTATTTATTGGTCCGTTGAATTACAACTGTAATTAAACATGTTTGAATATTTCCCCATTTTTGGGAGGCTCTTGCTATGGCAATTTTTATATACCACATGTCCGTTTTTCGGATTTTTGTTATCCCTATTTTTAGGGTGTTACAAGTTGGTATCAGAGCTTTAGTTTAAGTGAACTAGGTATTGTTTTAGCGTATCTAGACTTAAGCTTTAAACTTTATTGCTTCACTGTCCACTTGGGGTAGAAGTCCTATGTGGGGAGAGTGTTAGGTCTTACGGAATTACGCAAATTAAGAGTTGTGATTATGGTAACAAGAATCCTTGTGTATGATATGTTCATAATTTCACTTAGCTACTGCTATTATGAATACATTGTTACATGAGTATGCTTGCAAATGCCGTTATTATGATAATTGAAATGTGTATTAGTACGTACAATGAGTTCAACTCGCTTAGTCTTCTCTCAATCTCTTTCTCGTACATGTATGGCAGATACCAATCGTAAACACTCGGAGCAGGCAACCGGATCCTCAAGAGGGTCGTGTGGAGTCATGTAATGTTTTAGACTGTAATGTAGTGGATCCATAGGCATATGAGTCGGTCTTTGTTATGTAAAAAGAAAATGGGCTATTATTTATATATTGGCCAAAATTAGACTTGGGATCTCGAGGATAATATGGTGAGGGCTCGTAGAGTCCAAGACCTGGACCTGCATCCGCGAGTTAATTTATGTGCCTGTTTTTATGGGATAGTTATTTCCCATTTGTAGCTAGTCGAGACATTGGGTCCTCGGGGGCCTTTGGTACGGTTATGTGAGACCGGTTACTAGCCATGGACCGTAAATGTAATCCTAGCGAATGAGCATGATTAGGAATCCTAGGGGGCCCTCCCCCACATCTTAGTACGAGTCGGCGAGCTCGTGGCCATGGGTTCCTAGTATGGTGAGCTCAATAACTTGGAATGTGGCCTACTTGTTGTTCCGCCACTAGCCTTTGAATTCAGGTTTACCCCGTCATCGAAAGGTGTTGTTTTGGGTATTTAATTTTATCCTTGTTTTCTGTGATGCTTCGAGTTGGGTTATCTCCTTTATGCTTTAATTTTTGGAGACTTTAGTTTACTCACATTTTGGTCTTGGTTTATAAAGTTTCATTCAAATTTCATTATTGGAGCATTTATATCTATTCATATTTTTGAGTAATTGTTGGATTGCATTACTTCATGAAAGAAATGTTTGGCGTTGAGGCGTCCATTTGTAAATTGCATATTAATGGAAAATGGTTCATTTTCATATTGAAGTATTTCATTTTAAAGAATCATGATTTAAATTGCATTATTTCCATTTAACGATCTTTATAATCATGATGAAAACTCTTGAACTCACTAGGCGTTAGCCTAACCTTTTTTATTTGTCGGCATGTGCAACAGGTTCCGGTTGGGAGTAGTTCTAGTGACACTATAAAGCGAAGAGTGCTAGTCGTGTGTTCGTGGAGTGTTTAGCTTGGAGAAGCCTTCCGCATTAATGATGGGATTAGCAGCTCGTTCTTTGGTTAAGTAACACCGTCATTAGTTTAGTCCTTGTATAAGATTGAAGTTTATAACTGTGGAGGTTAAATATAGAATACTATTTTGGAGTTTTATCTTTGCGGGATGAAGTTTTGAGATTTTAATTAGCTGCTCTTTCCAAAATTTGAGGGTGTTACACTCCACATATGTTAAGGTTTTGGACAAAGAGTTATCTTCCATTATTTTGTTGTTGAGTTTAATGGAAATTTATTCTGTGTGAGTTTTGTTGAGTCTTATGGAGTATTATTTTACGGTGTCTTGCAGCGCAAGAACGAACACTGAAATGCGTCGGCTAGATTCATTGCGTGTGTTGGTTTATGGTTTATTGAGAAACTTATTTCATGAGAGTTTTGTCGGTGGATGTTGTCCCATATGCTATTTTTGGAGTCTCAATATCGAGTGATTTCTCTTTTGGGTTTTATACGAGTGTATTTCGTTGCACACTACTTAGTATTATAATTGATTTATACTTTGGTGTGAGTAAGCATATGAATGATTTGTGATGGTTCATGTTAAACTTTTGCTTTGAACATCCTTCGGTTTTTGATTTCACTGTTATAGTTTAACGCGATGCATTATATTGGTTTATCGGTGTGCATGTCATGGTAGACACTATTTTAGGACTATGAGCATTTTATTATATGGTTTAAAATCTTGAAATCGATATAAATTATCTTACGTTTGGCCAAATCGCATGCACCTATCGTTTTACTAGATGTGGGAAATAAATTGATGTATGCGGGTCTTGTTGGAAAATTTTATCCCATGTTATTTTATGGTTAAAAGAGAATTTTGGAGCTTGAACTTGGGAAGTCCCTCTTTTGAAATGCGTACAATTACTTGTTACCCATTGTTTTAGTACAGAAAACTATTTTACATACACGACATAAATTAAGGTATGCTAGGACCGTAGTGGTCCATTTGAAAATTTTGTTGCGCATATTTTGTATTGTCATTATTTGTGTGAATAGTGATCAAATGCTTTTTGAAATGGTTTTATGTGTCAGGCATTTGTGACCGCTTTGTAGAACTACCGAGTAAACGGTAGTAGATGTTACACGTACGATTAATTGTCATAAAGCTTTTGCGTTTGAAATTCTTATGAAATTTCAAGTTGACACGTTATTTTGGAAAACCTTGAACTCATTAGGGCTATAGATTTTAGACCCCTATCGTGAGAGGAGTTGTAATTAGGGACTATAAGAGTCCTTGACAATTAAAGCGTCGGGCGATACGACTTGTGGCCAGTTGTGAATTGTGGATTTCAGCCTTATGAGAGATTCACATACGTATAACTGAAGTGTTAGATTTACGTTTTCTCCTCGTTAATTAATCAGTGATCATTCCGTTTCGGTGAATCTTCGAGTTAAAGTTAGGGGTGGTTGCTTGTGTATGGTTGGATTTGTTTGATGGGTTATTCGTTCGACGGCATCTTATGTGTTGGTGGTGTACTATCTTAGAGAACCTTCGCGAATAAAGGGAATATTGTGGTTTGTTGATTTGAGATATAAGATTGGAATTTTAGTGCCACATTAGGCATCAACTTTAATATGACAATGCCAATCCGGCATGAAATAGGTGCCGACACTCAATTTTGAGGACAATGACCATTGGGGTGTTTCAGTGCACTTCTGGGGAATCCTGTGTTTTTCAAAATTATGTGGCAACTTTAAGGGTATTAGACGTTAGCAAATAAGTATCGAAGTTGGAGATTGTTTTTTTACGGTAAAGGTTTTTAACGAATGGATGATCAAAGTTCGAGTATGGTTTGGAGTTGTGCAATCGCCAAATGTGGATAAGTCGACCCCCTGGAGAACGTATTGGCACGTCCCTGGAAGGCAAGCTCTACCAATATCAAGGGTGAATCATTAAGGAATTTTGGGAATTCTTCGGGTTTGGTGTCGATCATTGGATTACGGATTCAGAACTTTGTTGAGGTGGGACGAACTAGTGAGTGGAAAGTTGATGTCACCAGCCACCCTTATGGTAGTACATGCCACCTAAGGTTAGGAGGCAACCGAGATCATATGGTTAGAAAATTGCTCCCAATAAGGTTCAATGTCCACTCTAGTATGAGTGTAACATGTCAAGGTGGACATTGGATGTGAGAGTCTATACGAAAATCAACATGACAGTTTTGACAGAAACTTATCGTGTTTTAGTTAAGGTTGAAATAGGTTAGAGACACATTCTTGGAAAGGGAGATCGTTGTTGGTGAAAGTGACGTTATTTGAGGTCTACATCATTTGATTGTTACCTTCTTTGCGATGGGTGGATGGTAAGCCATTTGTCGGGCTTGTATTCTGGGTTGTGTGGTGTTTTGAATTGTTTCATGTGTCTTTTATGGTTCAAGAATGTTGTGAGATGAAAGTATGTCAGGATCGAATTCTTAACAAGAATTAATTCTCAGAAACAATATCAAAGAAGTTTGCGGAATAACACTTTGATATTCAATGAAACAGTAAATCAATACAGAAAATATGAAGAACAAAATGTAAATTTGTATTGAATGCTTTGAAGTTACAAGATTACACACTCAACCTCAATATTGATGAACAGGCTCACCAATACGAATTCTACTTCTCTAGAATTAGGATCTATGCCTTGAGGTTGATTTCTCTCTTAAACTTAGAATTAATAATTCTAAATACCAAAAGTTATCTCTAACTATTCTAAACAATACTATATATATATACTGAAGATAAAAGCTAATTACAATTAATAAAATATCTTCAGAATATCTTCCATCATTATATCCAAGTTTTCCATAATCTTCAGTCCATCCAGCTGTCATCCTTCATGCGAATTCTTTATCACATAAGCAGCATTATTCTTCAGCAGCATTAATACTCTGAGCAGTATTAACTCTAGCAGTACTAACCATGCTCAGCAGCATTAATCTCTTCAAGCAGTACTAACTTTGAACTAGCAGTACTAATCTTGTTGAGCAGCATTAACCATCAACTAGTAGCATTAATAACAGAAGTACTAACTAGAAGTATTAACTGTTTTCTTCTAGCAGCATTAACTAGAAGTATTAATCACAGAAGTACTAACTAGCAGTATTAACTGTTTTAGCAGCATTAACTACAACTGGCAGCATTAACCACAGAAGTAGAAACAATGTTGAATATTAACTTCAGAAGTATTAACCATGTTGAACTAGAAGTAGTAACCATGTTGAACTAGAAGTAGTAACCATCCTTGGCATATTTCAGACCCAACAATCTCCCCCTAACTTAACTTTTCAAAACTGAGAAGTTAAGTTCTTCAACATAGGGTCTTTATGATAATTTCAAAACTTTCTGCAATTACTAGTTCTTCTTGATTCAGTTTCTGCTGTTATCTTCTTTTCTGTTTCTGCTGTAGTTAATGCTTTATTTCAGCTTCTTCACTTATCTCCCCCTCAAAATAAGATTTCATATCAACTTGATTCTCCTTGTTCAAGTCTTCTCAAGTTCAGATGTTTAAGTCTCCCCCTTTTTGAAATAATCATGATCTTTTCATCTCTTTTATCTCCATAATTTGATTGTGAACTTTCAGACAAATTGTACCAAGTGTATCCATCAATTCTTTGTAGTTAAATCTGTCCTCATCTTCTTTAGGTGTGTTTACCACATTTGAAGGATCCTTGGATCTTTTAGTAGAGATCTTCTGCCTAGCAGAAGCACCTTCTACTCCCTTGGTTTCTTGGCACCTGGGACCTTTAGATAATTACTCATCTAAAGTTGCCATGGGGAAGGTCTTAGATATGTTCACACTGTCCTGTCCTGCACTTTGTGCAAAGTCAGTAGTGTGAGCCTTACAACCCATATGCTCTTGCATCTCCTTATTGAGCACCTTCTTGAGGTTGGGAGACACCCCTATGGTTTCCCTTTGGATATTCTCTGATGAAAAATGCTCCATCAGAGGGCTTGTAGGTTTTGAGGTTTAAGATACAAGAAGGGAAGGAACCTTCAGTATCTTTTCCTTATATAATATAGTAATGGGGAATGTTGGTTTGACAAAAGGAATCTGAAGATTTATGCTTGGTAGTGGAAGGTGTGGATAGGTCATCAGTGGGTTGGTCTAATGAGGGCTTTGACCCTGATGCCTTACCTTCTTGATTGTGGGACATCACCATCATTGTAGAGAACAATGGTATGTCAACTCCTTTCGAGTCCCTAGCAGATCTCTTCATGATTGAAAAGACCTTGCCCTTAGGGGGTTTAGGTACATATACCTCATCAAAGTGAGGTATGTCCGTCAATT
The DNA here is from genome assembly GCA_023525745.1 of Arctium lappa. Lineage (NCBI taxonomy): Eukaryota > Viridiplantae > Streptophyta > Magnoliopsida > Asterales > Asteraceae > Arctium > Arctium lappa. Next base: position 24,818,831 of record CM042048.1, on the reverse strand, counting down.
TATTATTAAGTACTTCTTGTACAAACCTTGGATACAGATAAAAGCTTTTTGATTGATATCCAGATTTGACATTAAATCATTGAAGATCATTTTTAGGTATAGAAAACTTACATTAGCAGTAGTAACACTTATCAGCAGCATTAACACAGACTGACAGTAGTAACACATATCAGCAGCATTAACACAGTCTGACAGTATTCACTGAACTAGAAGTACTAACTACCTTTCAGTATTAGCAACCTGAAACACTTACAGACACAAGGTTAGTAGTACCATATACCATAAAATTTTCAAAAGTTACTTTATCTTTTGAAACCATACCTTTTTCACTTTTCTTACCTTCTGCTGGATCAGAAGTAACATGTCCTCCATCAAATCTTTTAAAGAATTTGAAGGCAATCCATGTTCCTTGTTATGTGCCAAGAGCAATCATTATCTTCATTCCAAATGCTCTTCCTCTTGAGCTTTTGATTGCCCTGCACACTTGATAAATCAGTTAGTCTTTGAGGGAACCCAAGCCAAAGTGGTCTTGGGTTTTCCTTTCTCATTTATATAATCTGTCAGTTTGGTCTGGATGAGTTGTTTAGGAATCTGATGGCTGGAATACTTTGTCAAGATTATAGGCTTTGCAACATTAATACTAGTAGAAGCACTATCCTTGTTAGCAGTAGTATTGGTTGCAGCAACACTATTTCTGTTAGCAGTACTATCTGGGATAGTAGTACTAACAGGTTTCTTTACAATTGGAACCCAAACTGGAACAAAGTTGTCTGCTTTCTTTGTCTTTAAATTACTCCTTGGCTTATTTGGAGCATTTTTCTTTGTATTAGCAAACTTGTTCTGAGCATGAGACTTTAAAGGTGCTCTTTTCTCAGCCAATTGATTCTTTCTTTTATTTCTATAACCAAAAGAGTTTTGTGGTTTTCTTTGAAAAGTGGCTCTTTGGTTGATAGGGTTGAAATAACAGTGTTTGGCAAGATGATTCAATTTGCCACAGATAAAACAAGGTTTTGGTCTATTGATTTTATTCAAATCAACCCCTTGTTTTTGTGCCCACTGATTATTCAAGTTTCTCTGATTTCCCCTCTTTTTATCATGTTTTTGGGGCTCAGATTTATTGCAAGAACACTGTTTGCAAGGGACAGGATTCACAACTGTGGTTTGCTTATAATGGACCTTCTCAGACTTTCCCTCAGTCTTCTCTATGTCCTTAGATTTGACCCAAGTCTTTCCACATCCCTCATTGGTGATAATGTGATTTTCTAGAGGAATCTCACCACTCCCAGTGTTCTCCTTACTCTTTTCACTAGAGTTCTCTTCTTCAGAGTCTGTTTCAACCACCACTTTGTCTAAAGGATCTACCTTAGTGGCTCCAACAGGCAATTCCTTCCTATCCTTGGTCTCTAGTAAGTTTGATATAGGAGGAATGTAATTGTTGTTGTATGGTGGTGGTGTGGTGTTATAGCCTATTCCTCTTCTAAGTTTGTCATGGATTTGAGTTTGGAGCAAAGAGTCCATTGCTTTAGAAGCATTGGAAAATTTCTCAATATCCAGCTTGGCTTTCTCAAACTCATTCTTTATCTTCTCATTCTCCTCTTTAGACTTTTTCAGCTGAAGTTCTAGGTCATTCTTCTCCCACTTCCAGTAATTTGTATCATAAGAATGTTGAAGTTCATTGGCTTGGAAAACTTTGATCTGTTCCTCAAAACTCTCAACAATTCTTACATAGTCTTTTATATCTCTCTCTAATCTTTTAAGGTCATCGCTCATTGTCTGGTTGTGATCCCTGTACCTTTTAACAGTTTCCATACAAGTTTTAGAGCAAAGATTAGACATTACCTCTGTGGGGATTTCTGTGCTTGAAGAATCTGAAACTTTAGCCATTGATGATTTCTGATTTCAAGGAAGAATGATGATTGCAGGTTTCTGAGAATACTTGCTCTGATACCACTTGTCAGGATCGAATTCTTAACAAGAATTAATTCTCAGAAACAATATCAAAGAAGTTTGCGGAATAACACTTTGATATTCAATGAAACAGTAAATCAATACAGAAAATATGAAGAACAAACTGTAAACTTGTATTGAATGCTTTGAAGTTACAAGATTACACACTCAACCTCAATATTGATGAACAGGCTCACCAATACGAATTCTACTTCTCTAGAATTAGGATCTATGCCTTGAGGTTGATTTCTCTCTTAAACTTAGAATTAATAATTCTAAAAACCAAAAGTTATCTCTAACTATTCTAAACAATACTATATATATATACTGAAGATAAAAGCTAATTACAATTAATAAAATATCTTCAGAATATCTTCCATCATTATCTCCAAGCTTTCCATAATCTTCAGTCCATCCAGCTGTCATCCTTCCATGCGAATTCTTTATCACATAAGCAGCATTATTCTTCAGCAGAATTAATACTCTGAGCAGTATTAACTCTAGCAGTACTAACCATGCTCAGCAGCATTAATCTCTTCAAGCAGTACTAACTTTGAACTAGCAGTACTAATCTTGTTGAGCAGCATTAACCATCAACTAGCAGCATTAATAACAGAAGTACTAACTAGAAGTATTAATCACAGAAGTACTAACTAGCAGTATTAACTGTTTTAGCAGTATTAACTATAACTGGCAGCATTAACCACAGAAGTAGAAACCATGTTGAATATTAACTTCAGAAGTATTAACCATGTTGAACTAGAAGTAGTAACCATGTTGAACTAGAAGTAGTAACCATGTTGAACTAGAAGTAGTAACCATCCTTGGCATATTTCAGACCCAACAAAGTATGATATCGACACGGAAAGACCCTCAGGTTGTTGTTTGTTTGGTTAAGAGAAGGATCGAATCATTGAGAAGCAGTTCCTCCGTGGGTGATGGCATTCGAGTTTTGATCGGCATTAGATTTCGAGGACAAAATTATTCTAAGGTTGGGAGGATTGTAACACCCGTAATTTCAATGTTATGAATAAAATAAATCTAGAGAAAACGGTCGGTGAACAGCCGGAAAAACAGTCGAGGAATGGCAGAGAAAACGGTCGGTACAAGTATGGCGAAAGTGCCCAGCAAAAGTGACATATGTCACATTAGCCAAGAACTCTCACTGAGAGTGTAAAACTCTAGGTACATCTGGTGCGAGAGTGCCTAGCGATAGTGACATATGTCACTTTAGCCAAGCACTATCGCGGAGCGGGTCTGGAGGTTAAAAATCCGATTTTTTTTTGTTTTTCTTCATTTACTCATATCTCCTTCACCATAACTACGTTTGAGATGATTCTTTTTGCTATGGTTTCGTATTTGAGAGTTTTTCAAGGATAGATTGTCGGTTTTGGGAAGATTTAAGAATATTTGGTGGTGGATTGTATGCAAAGGTCAGGAGTTCATCATCATCACCTCCATCTTCAAGAAATTTGGGGTTTTCTAGGTTTTCACCAATTCCTAAGTCGTGAGTTCATCCTCATAGTTTCAAAACTTTATTATAAGTTATAAATGCTCCGTGGATAATTTCCTGGTGGTTATGATTCTCAAATTTCGGATTTGATGATTTTGGAGAATTTAGGTCAAAATTAGGGTTTTGGCCAAAATGAGGATTTTTATATAAAATGTTTGGGGAACGATTCTAAATGGTTGAATATGGATATTTATGGTTGGAAACTTGTGGATCTATATTTTTGGAAAGATTTGCTTATGGATTCAATTTTTCTTCAAGGAAGCTCAAGTTAGGAAAAATCTAGATTTAGCCTAAATCTAACAAGGTGAGTTCAAGTTGATTTGTGAAAACGTTGTACATTCCAAACTGTCCATTTTAAAGTGTTTATGTATTTTACATGAAATTATCAAGGTTTGAGTCATTTAATGGGTTTTGATTATTTGAAGTGTTTAGCTTTATAAACCTTGTAAAACACCCATGTTTGGGATTTTTGGGCATTTTGATAAATAAATCATAAGTATAAGTATAAACGCGCTTTTAGGTGCCGTTTGTTTTTTAAGAGGTGTAAAGTCTAAAGTCTTATTTTAGTTATCATTAATAAGAGGTGGTGTGTAAAAAAGTCTGAACCATTAAGATGTTTTTTTTTAAAAACAAACCACCCCTTAGTGTGTGTTTGGAGAAATGTTTGTTCTTGAGTTATGGGATGTTTTGAAAAAAATAAATGGTGTAAATTCATTTGGAAAATAGTTTGTCTCAACCAATGATGAGTTTTGGGTTAATCATATTTTTAGTCGTTGCGTTTGCATAACGGTTGGCTAAAGGTGTTTTATTGTTTACACTGACTTTTATTGTACGATAAAGTAAATGGGGGAGCTTCGGCTCGGGTTTTTAACTAAAATGAGTCTGGGGGACATTCGTCCGGTTTTAATAGCCCGTTTTGGGGTTTTGAGTATGATGGCGGTTATTGCGCATCATTTGAGAATTAAATGTTTTGACTGCGTTGGTCATTCAATTGGAGTCATGTATTGTTATAGACTGTAATATAATGGATCTATAGGCATATGAGTCGGTCTTTAATATTTTAAAAAGGAGTTATTATTTAATGTTGGGACCAAGATTAGTTATAGGGTCATCGAGGGCCTCATTGTGCTATTGACTCCGTGATGTAATATATGAGTCTATTTTTATGGGATAGTCATTTCCCATTTGTAGCTAGTTGAGACATTGGACCCTGGGATGGAAACTTGGTACAGTTATATGGGATCGGCTACTAGCCTTGGGTCTTAAATATAATCCTAGTGAATGAGTATGACTCGGAATCATTGGGTGCCCTCCCCCACATCTGAGTACGAGCCGGCGAGTTCATGACCTTGATCCTAGTATGGTGATCTCAATAGTTTGGAATGTGCCCTACTTTTATATTCCGCCACTAGCCATGGAATTCGGGTCTCCCCCATCACCGAAAGGTGTTGTTTTGGGTATTTAGTCTTATCCATGTTTTCGGTGACATTTGAGTATGGGGTTTTCTCCATATGTTATAATTTTGGGGTTTGAGTCTTACTCGTATTTCGGTAGTTGAACAATAAAGTTTTACTCTTGTCTTCATAATTTGGGAGTTTGATTTCTATTAATGTTTTGAGTGAGTTTTGAGTGGCATCACCTTGTGGAAGAAAGTTTTGTAAGCGACGTTCATCTTTAAAAATGTGAGATTACTGGAAAAGGGTCGCCTTAATATTTAAAGTAAATCATTTTGAAAGATTTTGACTTAAGTCTCGTCCTTTCCTTTTACAATATATTTTATCCATGTTGAAAACTCTTGAACTCACTAGGCATTAACCTAACATTTTTATTTCTCGGCATGTGCAACAGGTTGCAGTTGAGAATAGTTCTAGTGACATCGTGAAGAGAGGGGTGCTAGTTGTGCTCGAGAAATGAATATCTTAGTGAAGTCTTCCGCATTGTTTTGGGGAAGAGCGACTGGTATTTCGGTTAAGTAACACACGACTTCGGTTTAGTCTTTGTATATAAGACTGGAGTTTATAATTGTTGTGGTGAATGATAGAATTTTAAATTGAGGTATATGGAGTTTTGATTTATAAGTGGAAGTTTTGTCCTTCATTTGATTTTATATCGAGGTTTTTAATTAGTTGCTCATACTAAATTGAGGGTGTTACAGAGTGACAATCTACTAATCCCTAACGCAAAAGTTGGGAGTGTTCATCTCTGTAAACTAATGTGTGTAAAATGGTTTTCGTTCTTCCTTTGAAAAAGAACATTTTTAGTGGATCGTCTCGAGAAGATGTGTTGGTGTGGAAGTAGCCAAAATTGGGTGAACCATGTTACATCCTTTGTGAAGTTTCTCTAACCCTTGTCTCTTTACATTTTAAGTTTGTATTTGTGTTTGTGTTGTTCGTTATCTTTGGTTTGAATTTTTATATTCAAATGCATTTGCTTAGTAAGCTTTGTTTGAACATAATTTGCAAAAACTGACGTTGAAAGAGCTAAACAACCCCCCCAAAGGTTGCACTTACAACTTCAATTATATTTAAATATATTAATTTAATTATATTAATAAATTAATCTATTTAAATACGAAAACTTTATAAAACTCTATAACGTTAGAATCAATTAAATACGAATGATCTCAGAAATAACAAGTCGTGCAGTTACGACGTCTGGCCAAAAATCTTTCACTACTTATGAAAAACATCTCAAAAACTTCTACAAAAGCACATTAATGCTCTAATTTTGCTAAAACTTGTGGACCTAGTTCCTGTGTTGTTGATGTTATTGGAAAAACCTTAAAAAAATCACTTGAAAAGGTGAAATTCGGTTTAAAACACGTCAAACTTACACCTAAGATGTAGTCTTGCGTCAAAGGTCAATTTCATTCGAAAGAAAATATATTTTATTTCTCAAATCGACATAATTGACTTTTCTCCCTGTCAAACCGTGTTGACTTTTCCAGCGTGATTTTGCACACCTATGATCCACCTTAAATGTGCTCCCTCTGGATCATCTTCACTTATATTTTGCGCAAGCCATAGATTTTAACATAAACAATCGTTTTACGCTTGAAGATAAAGCGAGGTTAAAATCGTATACGTATTACCTTTTTCACCAATGAAACATGTTAAGTTTGTTTGATTTCATCCATCGCTTTCGTTTTCCCCTCGAATTTTGTAGCACAAGTCTACCTTTATCTTTACTTCTCTCACACTATAATATATTCCTCCATCTTTTCTTTCTTTTTGTGATCAATTTTCTTAAATATATTTTTAACATTTTTTTTATTTGTTTAAAGCAAGTGTATCCCCTGCAGGCCTTTCATATATTTAAAAAAAACTTTAAACCTTAAAATAATAAAATTATATTTAATTCTTAATACAAGGAGAACGGTGTGCTAAGAATGAAAACATAATAACATAACTAGCTAACATATATGTGAAAACAGAGCTGCTATAAAGTTCCATGAAGATAAAGATTCGGGAGTCCAGATTTAAGACGACATGGTTATATTTACAGAAACAAAAGTTATACTATTCAAGGTCGTCTTCAAAATAGTCACATTCCATAGCTCTTACTCCCGAGATGATCCCAACTGTGATCCTATACCTGCCGAGGACAAAAAAAACCTCGGCTGAGCCAATTGCTCAGTGAGGTGATAATTAATATACTTAAGATCACATCTATAATCGAGTTTATAAAGAGATATATTGAAAGATCAGTTGGAACCAAAAAGCAGAACATAAAGTGATATGTCGCCAATTTACATAAAATATCTCAACGGTGTAAACTAAAAAGTATCATCACATCAAGAGTTGAGAAGAGATAAGAAAATCAATGGATTCAAGGGTTGTACGGACCACTCGAACGATAGGAAATGAATATAGGGCAATACACTCAAATCCCTTCCGATAATCGGCTCCCGATAACGATTCCCGAAAAGGGCTCATAGGATCGATCTAATCCCCCTCAAATTGGCCGGTACCAGGCCATACCCACTTATTGACATTGGGGTACTAATAGTGAGGACGCCATGGCAAGGCGTCACGACATCGTTGCCCTGGATGTCGTGCCTTAAAGCACAAAACATTCAAACCGTTAAAAACATGTCAATTCGTTGTGTAAAGGGCGATCTCATAAAATGTGACGTTTAATTGCTACATATGATCATAAAATTCCGAAAACGGTTCCAATCCGAAAAGGATCAAGTTCAATATGGTTTAACTCAAACTCAAGTAATAAATAATGAATATATCAAAGAACCAAAACTATGATAATAGCTCCAAATAGGAGTCATGACCATAAATATAATTGGACTCCAACAATTGGAAGAGTTGTTAAACTCAAATGTCCGGATATGATTTCGTAAATTGAAAATAAGAGGTTATGTGATAAATGTCATGATAGGGAACGAGATAATACATTACCTCATTACTAGCCAAGTGAAAATGGAGTCACAAGAATTTGATATCCATACCTTAATAGTATATGACGAAATACCACAATCGGATGCTCATAGTGTTGTTTAAAATCATCACTAGTTATGTTTCAAAAAAAAATCATCACTAGTTATATTATTAAAATATATGATGCAACAAACTTTTTATGGAATATTAATTTTATGTTTTTCTCTAAAATAAGTAAAAACTAATTAATTTATATTTTTCCTTTAAAATTTAGTTTTGAAGATTTCTTCAATCTTTTTCAAATATGGAGAAAAAAATGTTCTCCCATCTTTTTTCACTTTGAAAAAAGTTTTGAAGACTTGATTAAAACAATAAAAAAAAAACAAAAACTTCAAATTCTCAATTTTTGGAGTTCCAGTTGAATATGTTCTCTAAGTTGCACTAAAATTTATTTTCACATTTGAAATTTGTTTTGGTTTTATCTTGTAAGATTTTCAATTGATATCTTATGTATTTCATTAATAGTCAAACATTTGTATTGAATTTTATATCAAACCAATCAACTATTTTCAATGACATAAGTTTTTTTTTAATTAATTTCCATCAGAAGAAATAATAATGCTTTTGGATGTGCCAATTTACCAAGAAACCTATAAGGGCATAGACTTCCGACTGCTGGTTCTGCTATTCAAGGGTATACACATTTTTTAATCAAGTTGACAACTAAAATTGTAAGACTCGGTTTAAAAACATATAATTGTTTCTTACCCGAAGTGAACCATAATTAAAAATGACAACTAAAGATAGTTACGGGTTAAAACCGTCATTTACCTAAACTATTATTAAAACTATATATATATAAAACATAAAAGAAAAAATTAAAACAACAACAACAAGATCATCGTCCTTTTCACCGCCTCTCTCTCATCTCTCTCTCTCTAAACTTTCAAAGAACTTCTCTCTAGATTATCTTACGATCCGTTGAAGTAATCGACGAAATAATTACATATTCGGAATCTATGCTTCGAACCCTTCTTAGAGGTATAAATTTTTTTCTTAAGTTATTTAAATTGGTAAGTTAGGGTAGTTGAAGTTGGTTGGTAGATTATGATTATATAATACAAAGTTATAATCATGTATATGTTTAAGAACGTTTGTTTTTGTCAAAATTACAAACGGGTAAAGTTTAGAATTAAAACGGTGATATTTATATCTAGATGTTTAACCGCACACCAAGTGATCGGTTTAATGTTTAGAAGAATATAGTTTTATTATTAAACTTAGGATAATAAGCATTGAATTTTATGATATGCGAGTAATAGTAATTTATGGTTTAAATAGGCAATCGAACGGGTTAAACTTCATCCCGAGTCTCGATTGATCACGTGTTGCATCTCAATCTGATTAAGGTATGGATTTCATTTCTTTTGAATCGTGGGCAACTAGTTGTTGTAGTTGACCCTTCCTAAAGGTGGTTCACCACCTTGTGATTGATCAACCGAACGTGATCAACAAATACGAAATTGTACACACACATACACATTGATTTTGGTTTATTGAATCAATTGTTTGAACATTTTGATGTTTTATTAAAATGTGTCTCGTATGAGATTGTTTATGAAAAAAATGTGAAGTATATAGATTATAATTTCTGTGATCGCCATTTGGGTAAGTCGCACATGTTTAGTTTTCGTTGATTTTAGAAGAACCCAATAAATGGGCACATTATTTGGGATGCCTTCTATGGCGGCTTTGTTGTCATAGCGTCCTGTAGATGACGGTCCACCAGAGTTAAGCCTATGTGGCTTACGTGAACCCACTCTGGGGGGACTTGGCTGACGTTGTTGGCTCCAGAGCGGATGGATCGATTCTAGAAATTTACCCACAGAATATGTGACCGTGGTTAAATTCACGGGGGATCCGTTGTGTGTGCCCGCATGCCGACCCAGTTCGTGTGGTTTGGCCACCCACGAACACAACGACAGGAATTGACAGACGTTATTTATATTACGTTTTGAAATTAAAGTATGAAATGTTCTTGAAATTATTGTCTTTGAAAATTACTGAACATCTCTTTTGTTATGAATTTGAGTTTCAAGAACTTTCATCGAATGAATTTTTAAGTCTTCCGCTTCGTTATTGATGTTTTCATTATTATTTACGAACTTATATTATAATCCATTCACTGAGTTATGTGCTCAGCCGTGTTTTTGTTTTCTGACACGGCAGGTTCGAAGTGAAGTTTACGGGGACGGGACTTGAGATCGAGCGTGTTATTTTGGAGTTCTTAGAATCACTTTGTTTTATCTTTCTAAGTTTATAAAGACTTTTGAGGTATGATAGTTTGGATTGTAATATATGTTTAGAGTTTATTAATAGCTCTGAATTTAGATATGTATTTATGTTAAGTCTCGTATGTGACATCACCCGTTCCGGACCACGGGGACGGGGGATGTTACAAAAATACTAATGATGTAAACAACTACGCATCTACAAATTATTTCTCGTCATAATCTATAAATCTTTTTTTTTTCTTTGAGGAACTATAAATCTTCGATTTAAATATCATGTTTGGTAAGGCTGGTGATTTTCCCCGACTCGGTAGGGAACCCGGTTCAACCGACCTGAACGGGGCCGGGGATTCCCCGCTAAAACGGGTCCCGAGACCGAGGGTCCTGAGACCGAAGATCCCCAGTAGGCTCAAACCGGGTTGGGTCGGGTCCGAATAACGTATCCCTCAACCCATCCCGTATCTGATATATTTATATATTATTTATTTTAAATAATCATCAATATATATATATATATATTACTTTATAAAGCATTTGGGTTACTTTTCTTAAATATAATCTTTTAAGCCCTATGTACCACCATTTAAAGCTCCATTACTTAATTTTCAACTTTACAAGTTTCCATAGCTAAAGGTACAACACCAATGATGCATGTAATCCACAACCCCATCACTTTATACTTATTAGGCTTCAACTCCTTACGTTGATTCAAAATTTCTTTCGTTTCCAAGACGACGGTTCGTCCTCCGATATTCCTCCAAGACAGAAATATGCCTTTTTATGCTCTGCAAATCCATTGATTCTCTTTTCATGGTTTCTTCAAATCACAAAATGCTCTTCTATTCTCAGGTACGATTTCTCACCCTAAACCCTAATCCATCTTTGCTCAGTTTCTCAATGGCTAGGTCTTCTTTGTTGATACTTCAAGGTACAGTCCAATTAGGGCTTCTAACAAATTTTTCAGTTTGGTCTTTTATGTGCAAAGTGTTTGATGATATATTTCAACAGGGCTTCTAACAACTTTATTTCTTTTATCTATACTTTCAACTATGGTTTGGTGTTTTCCTTATGGTCATTTTTTCTCTTGGTCGATTTTAGGTTTTTTTTGACCTAAAATCGATTTTTTAGTTTCAAAAGGTTATCGAAGATTTGTTTCAAAACTTTGCTCAACAATTTGTTTAATCGCATGTGTCTTTTGCTTGATGATTTTTTCAAAAACTTCATGGACTGTCGACTTTAGAGGTCACATAATCCAAAGGTGTGGAAGTTGAAATTGATTTTGCATTTTTATTTTGACAAGGAGCATAGAATATCATTTTATGTTATCTCATTTATGGATTTGTTCTGTTTTGTATATTGAAGATTTTCTTTTGTTATTTCTTGATATGTGATATCAAAGACTTTCTTTTGTTATTCGAGTGTTGGTTACAATTGGTCATTAAGAACTCTACAGCTAAGTCAATTTCTATTCTTGTTGCTTTTAGGTCGTGAATGTGGTATGCCATTTAATCATTGTTCTCACTTTTTTGTGTGTTACATTTCCAGGGAACTTTTGATTGACAAACCTTGTAGACATAAGGTACCCATCAACACCTTTACCCTATTTTCTACTTATCTAAAAATCGTTTTTTAGTTTTGATTTGCAGCTGCAAGAACCACCGGTTTTGGAGGGAACTTTAACTCTACTTGCAAAATTCTGTAGAATTGAGTCAATGATGATTACGGTAATTTTGTATGTAGCATTATCACCTTTTATATGTACCATAGTGCTCTTTTAATTTGCTTCTAAAGGGAGGGGCACCATAGAGAAATTCATAGCACAAGATTCCAAGACTATATATTTGCATTTGCATCATGCTCCACACTTTCCACTACAATATATATTATAGACTCATTTTAATCTTTTCTTTAAAAATATGTCAGATCTCTTGTGTTGGTGGTTTTGGTTCTAACTACTACATGTTCAACCATAGCATTGTGATATATATAGATAAACTCACTTTCATCAAATCAACTCAAACTTTTCAAATAATATACATTCTTCTATTTTTCCTTATTATTAAGGTTCACATCTGAAAATCTTTCTACAGATAAAGAGTGTAGATCCCAGAAACAGTGCAATCCCAAGATAATAATCAATAATAAGCAACGATTGAACCACAGCTGCTGATCATATAATTAGATTTATCAGTAAAGGGTTTTTGATTTACAGAGAGAATTCCAATAGGATTAAGTAAACCTTCTAATGACCATTTTCTTTTCTCCTGAACCCTAATCTCAAACTAAAAATACCAAGGGCTTTGGTCTAAAGCCCAAAGCCCATTACAACCAATTAACAATTAAAGCTTTTTACAATGCATTAAATAATAAAACATTTTTATAAATGTATTATACAACTTTCAACGCACTAGGACTTTCAGTCCTAACAATCTCCCCCTAAAGTTGAATAAGACATTTATTATCTTGGAACTTCATACTTGATCTTCTCTCCCTCTTTAATCTCTGAAAAACTTTGGTGTTGCTTGTCTTCATGTCTTTCCTAGCTCCCCCTTGAATAAAGCTCTTCGTCTTCATAGATTCAACTTTGTAGCCAGATTCAATGTACAATAGCCTCGACTGAACGCACTATTAAGCAGCTTTCAACTGTAGAAACTCAGCACATCAGATCAGCATACAAGAAAGATAATGTACGAGTTATGTGGCATTCCACAGTGCAACTTCAGTTTAAAAACAAAGAATTTGTCTCTGAACCTCGAGTTGAATTGACTTTCAGCTTAAGAAATTCGGCTGGTAATCCCAATCGAATAAGCAATCGAAATCGCTACAAGCAACCTATTTCATGCCCTTTTAGAACCAATATGCTCGTGGGAGGAATCAACTTGTAGAAAACACCACTTGATAAGGGATTGAAGAAATGCAATCTTTGAATCTAATGGCTTTTCAACCTCAGATTTAAGAAATTCCGTTACTCCCCCTCAGGTTTTGCTAACTCCCCCTCAACATGATAGTCTGTGTCTTTGAATTGTGTGTCGTTCTCCCCCTCATGATGATTAGGAGAATCATGAACATCATGTAACTTCAAAGACTAAATGGATTAGTAGCAAAATACCAGATAAAACGATTCAGTAACCAAGGGTAACAGCTAACACAGAAACACAATAGTAACTATTATCACAACAATTAAAATAATTGTGTGGCCTATTTTCAGAGTTGGCATCAATGTATCTCTGATAGGACTTCCAGTTATCACTGAAGTAAATTATTAAAAAATTACTTCTCAAACTGTTCTGGAAATATCACAAAGATATGCAAGGGGAATCATAAAGATTCGTGCGTGTGTGAAAGAAATATAAATCATATCGATTAGGCTCAAAGATTGATTTAACCTGGGACGCAGGTTGAGAAATCAATAGACACAGTGAGTAGAATATGAAGTTCGGAGACCGGAGCTGATGTCTTCCTTTTTCAATATATAAGACCTCCGAGTGAGGAATAGATAGATTATGTGCTAAATCTACGTGCATATATGAAACAAATATCTTTTGTGAGATACTTGAGTAGCTGGATGGGGTGACACGAGTTATCGATATTGGGTCCATGTTTGTTTCAATATCCATCTCCAAAGAACGAGAATGAATAGATTATGTTGTAACCCGGATAACTGACTCGGTTTGGTAAGGACCAATATTTCTTTGAAGTCTTGTCACATCCTCACCATATTCTTTTCGCTCCGAACTCATCTATCAATCTAGACCCCTCACTAATATCTATGAATTGGATGTGTTTCTTGGGTAGGTCCTTCCGGTTCTGGATTAACCATAGAAACAATATAAGACCTAACACTCCTTTAACTCGTAAAGATAAAACATTGAAGGACGATTTCTGATTTGATGTAATCAGGAAAAAACTTTGAAGAACGATTCCTGAACTGAAGTGCTCAGAAGTCGATATGAAAAAATAGACAACATGGTACTCCTCCTCAAAAGATGGCATAACTCGTGATTGTAATCATGTGATGTGAGTAATTTGAATTAAATCACACATGACATTCCTGCAAAACATATTAGACAGATTTTGGTATCCATGCTTTGATGGATCATTGATGGTTAGTTGACTTGGCTTTGAAGCTATTAAACTGAGTATTGGGGATGCTATAAGTACCATACCAACTATTAACGTACCTTGGATGGAAAAAGTCACTCTTTCCACAATGAGTGCAACAGATCTTTTGTTGGCCCAGATTAATCAACTTCCCTATAGAATAGACATAAGTAGGTGAATTAGTCGTGGAAATAAATGACTTTGTATCAACTACAAGAGAATTATGAGACTTGTTTTCATCTTGACTTTTCAAAACATTTGATTATTTGAATCATCAACAAGAGAATTATAGAAAAGATTTGAAGGGCGAATCCGATCTTTTGAAAATTCATTTGATTTGACAAACTTCTTCGAAGAGTTAGTTGTAGAAGGTGAACTTGAAGAATATGGAGACTGAACAACAGTATCAAGACTGGCTTGTTCAGATAAATTGGTCTTAAGATTTATTTCTTCAAGTTTCTTGACTTATGCGGATAAAACATTTCTTTCTTCTAGAATCAAGTCAAATTGTTTTTGTAAATCAGATTTTACCTTATGTTCTTTCAAAATCTCTGTTGCTAATCCAAATAATTTCTTTGAAAGCTTATGAATCTCAGTTTCGAAAATCTTTCTTTCACTTTCAAAATCCTTTTCTATACTGTTGCGTTTATCAGATATCTCTTTAAAAACCGCAACATTATTCTTTTCAAGCATTTTCTTTTCACTCTCAAAACCTTTTCGCTCTTTCTCAAAAGAATATCTCTCAATTATAAAAACATTTTCAAAATCAGAAATCTGTTTTGAAAGTTTCGCATTTTGAGCCTCAAAAACCTTTCTTTCATCGAAAACATTCTTTGAAAGCTCGAGAATCTTTCTTTCAAGATTCTTCCTTTCATTTGAAAATTGACTTTTTCTTGTTCAAAAATAGAAAGTCTTTTCTTCAGGTCGAGATTTTCACTCTCCAATACTTTTCATCTTTCTTCAAGCGTCAGGTTCTTCTCTTCTTTGGCTTCAAAATCTACAACTTTTCGTTCAAGTTCAAATATTTTCTTTGACTTTTCATGTAGATCCCTTTTCTTTATATCAACTTCTCTGTCAATATCTGAAATCTCTTTGTTAAGAGACTCTTTGGACACGATACATAGTGTAATATTCATAATTTTTTGTTGCCTGTTCAAGTTCAGAATTTTTGCATTTAAGCCTGTCATTGAGTTTCTGTAACCAGCAAATTTGTTCATACGAGTTGCTTTCTGATTTCACATTGTCCAACTTACACTGAAGACCTACTTTCTTTGCCAACAATCTGTCAACGGTCTCTAACCTGCTTTCTAATTTCTTTTCGAGAGTTGCAATCTTTGCTTTGTGTTCAGAGATTGGTATATAAGACATTGTTGCTTCCAAAGCTTGAAGTCCAAGGACTAAACTAAAAAAATATGAAACTCTTAAGTGCAAGGACCAAAAGTGACAACGAGTGAACTTGAAAGTTTAGGGGTCAAAAATGACAAATGGTTGAAAATATGAAGTACGGGGACTAAAAATGAAAAAGAATCAAAGTGCACTGTTATGATCGTGAGATAAGATCTGAAAAAGATTGTCAGGATCGAATTCTCAACAAGAATTATGAATACTCAGAAACAATATCAAAGAAGTTGCGGAATAACACTTTGATATTCAATAGAACAGTAAACAAACAGTAAATATGAATAACAAACTGTAAACTTGTATTGAATGATTAAAATCACAAGATTACACACACAACCTCAATCTTGAAGAACAAGCTCTTTCAAGACGAATTCTACTTCTCTAGAATTAGTAACTATGCCTTGAGGTTGATTTCTCTCTATATCTTGGAATGAATAATTAACCAAAAAGTTATTTATCTATTCTATACATTCTATACATATACTAATCAAAAGATAATTACAAGAAATAAAAATATCTTCAGTATATCTTCCATGTATATCTCTAAGCTTCCATGTATATCTTCAGATTATCCAGCTGTTATCCTTTCATGCGAATCTTCATCATATAAGCAGTATTAATCTTCAGCAGCATTAATCTCTTCTAGCAGCATTAACTACTAAGCAGCACTAACTACTAGCAGTACTAACTAGCTAATCAGTACTAACTTTGTTCAAGCAGCACTAACTTTGACTAGCAGTATTAATTCTACTAGCAGTAGTAATACTCAGCAGTATTAACCTTGAAGTCTTCTAGCAGTAGTAACTTTGAACCAGCAGCATTAACCATACTTAAGCTTTTCTTCAGTTCCCAACAATCTCCCCCTAACTTGACTTTTAGGAAAAGAAGTCAAGTTCTTCAGAATTAATCTTCAAGATGCTTTCAACACCTCTGGTTCAATTTCCCAAATTTGGATCTAGGCCCAAACTTTGATTTACAGTTCTTCTCACCACAATCTTTGCCATCTCTGAATCCTTTGTACATACAAGTGTAGCTTTAAGCATCCCTTCTAGCTTCTCCTTGCTATGCTCATATATTTTGTCCACCAAGTATTATTCATGATAACAATTGTCAATAGTAATCATGTATACTCCACAGTTTTCAAACAGTATCCATTTATCAATCTTCTTGAAGATGAACTCATGCTTATGATCTTTAATCCTATAGTGCACTCTTTCTGGATCAAACATCATGCATAAGTATTCCAATGTCACTTTGAGAAGATTCTCTTCAGTACCTTTCAACACAGGTTCATAAAGTTTCATCCCCACTTTGTATAATTCTTCCATATCAGCTCTTGAACAACTTCTGATAACTTTCCCCCATGTTGAATAAGCTTCAAATGAGCCATCAGCTCTCTTGATTCTGAAGAAATTCTTTCCACTGTCTCTTAGAATATCCCAGAAGATGATCTCTGGAGCTTGCATAGAGATTGGAACAACTTTCAAAGGTTCCACTATTGTCATGTAAGGATCCATACTCTCATCTGTTGGCTTACTAGACTGTTCTGGAAGTTGTACTGATTCTGTTTGAGATGTGACTGAAGGTTCTGTTTTCTTTTCAGTTTCTTCCACCCTTGGCCTTTTCAACTGCCTTTTTGAAGCAATTGACTTCACTCTCTTTCCAGACTTGGCTTCTATACCCACACTTTCAAGTTCTTCCTTCTTCTCTTCTGCTTCTTCTTTTGAGGGTGTGGTCTCCTCAGGGAATGGTTGTTGGATGTTGAGATCATGTCTCTCTTTCATCCTTCTTTCTGCTTCTTCCCTTTGAGAGGAATCCCCTTGGAGTTTTGCCATTTCCTTCCTGTAGAGCACCTCAACTTGACTGTATGCCATGTTGGTGAACATCTCCCCCTTGACTCCAATTGCACCTTTCAGGAAGTTTATCATCTTTCTTCTTTCCTGATTGGCCAAAAAGGTCTTGGAGGGTTGTCTTTTCTGCTTCATCACTGACATCTTTTTAACTTGAAGTTTCTTGGTCTAAGCTGCTTCGTTTAAGCTTTTCTGATATTCTGCATTCAACTTTCTGGCCATGATTTTTGCAAGTTCTCTGTCTGTTTCTGTTTGCAACATTTCCTCCTTTTCCATTTGGTCTTGAAGCTGTTTTGCTATTGCCTCATCCAGTTCAATCTGAGACTTCTTCTTTGTAGGCAGTTCAGCTTCTTCAACCATCTTTTCTTTTCGTTTTCCCTTTATATCCTTCAAGACATCCTTCTCTTTATGCTTCTTTGAGATCCCTTCTTCATTAATGACTACTCCCTTGGCCTTTTGAGTAGCCTTAGGAGTATCATTCTTGGCTTTAACCAAAGTTTCAGCTATCTCCATTTCCTCTATAGAAAGCCCTGTTTCTTCTGCTTCTGTTTCTGCTGTTGTTCCATGTTCTGTCTCCCCCTCAACTTCAACTTCCTTTACAGTTGAGCTTTCTTTCTCTTTTTCTCCCTCTGGCTTCTCCCCCTTGTTGAAAGGATCTTGAACATTTGATCTCTTCTTTAAGACAAACTGCTTCCTCTTCTTCCTCTGTACTAGCCTGGTCACCATCTTCTTCAGCTTAGCAATCTGTACTTGTTGTGACAGAATTACCAGCTTCATTTCTTCTATCTCTTTGCCTTGTTTGATGACATCTTGGTTGATGTTTCCCATTGTATCCATCAATTCCTGGTAGTTATATCTGTCCTCACCTTCTTTAGAAGTGTTACCCTCCTTTGAAGGATCATTGGATCTTTTAGTAGTGGAAGTCTTCTGCCTAGCAGAAGCACTATCCACCCCCGTGGTTTCTTGGCACCAGGGACCTTCGAATGATTGCTCATTCAAAGTTGCCATGGGGGAGGTCTTATTGATGTTACCACTTTCCTCCTCTGTGCTAGCAGGAGTAGTGGCAGCCTCATCACCCATATGCTCTTTCTCCTCCTCAGAGAGCACCTCCTTGGGGTTGGGAGACACCCCTTTGGTTTCCCTATGGATATTCCCTAAAGGAGAATTCTCCCTTAGAGGGCTTAAAGGCTTGGGGGATGATGGTACAAGAAGAGAAGGAGCCTTCTTTACCCGTTTCCTCTTGTATGTTTGGGTGATAGGAGAGGTTGGTTTTTCAAGAAGGGACTGGGGAATAGATTTAGAGTGGGAAGGTTGGGATTGGCTAGCAGTAGGATGGTCTAATGGGGGCCTTGACCCTGCTGCCATACCTTCATTGGTTTGGGACACCACCATCATTGTAGAGAACAATGGGGTGTCAACTCCTTCCGAGTCCCCAGCAGATCTTCTCATATTTGAGAAAACCTTGCCTTTGGGGGGTTTAGGTACATATACCCCAACAGGTTGAGGTATATCCGTCAAGTCATGAGTAATAACTTCTTGAACAAACCTGGGGTACATAAAGAAGCTCTTTTTGTTTCCCATGTTTGAGACAAGATCACTGAAAATCATTTTAGAAAAGTTATACTTTCTGGCAGTGGCCAAGCACACCAAAGCATAAGCAATGGTGCTGCTGAACTCACTCCATCCAGTAGTCTTTTTGGAGATACAGTGCATAAGAGTATGGACAAAGAAACGCCATTGGGGTGAAAATTTGGCTTTAGAGAATTTGAATACACCCAATGGGCCTCCATACCCCATTCTTGTAAGAGAAGAGAACAATTCATCATTTGAGATAGAAGTTATACCAGAGGCATCGTCTAGACATAGACTGATGCGAATAACCTCTTCAGTAACTGTTAGTGTTTTTTCACAGATCCTTGTCTTGATCATTTGCACACCATTCTCAGCAACAATGGTGGCATTAGCCCAGAACTGCCTTTGATGCTCGATATAGATTGTAGGTGATACAGTAAGAGCATGAGCAATATGGCTTGACTTGAGGAAATCCACAATCTGATGAAATCCTGCAGCTTGCTTTGGCTTTTGTAGCATCGCGATTTCATTGTGTTCATCGATGAATGCCATGGATGCCATTGATCTTAGTGAAAAACTTGCCTGAAAACTTTGAACTTGAGAGAGAAAGGGTTTAGAGCGCAAGTGAACAGTATGCAAAGAGTCGTTATGAACGTTTAGGCGGGCAAAGGGTATTTATAGTATTCGGGACATAAGCAGTATTAACCTAGAGCAGTATTAACTGCGAGCAGTATTAACTACTAGCAGTATTAACTAACTAGCAGTATTAACTGCGAGCAGTATTAACCACTAGCAGTATTAACTAACTAGCAGTATTAACTGCGAGCAGTATTAACTGCGAGCAGTATTAACTGCGAGCAGTATTAACTAACTAGCAGTATTAACTGCGAGCAGTATTAACTACTAGCAGTATTAACTACCTAGCAGCATTAACTGCGAGCAGTATTAACTACTAGCAGTATTAACTACCTAGCAGCATTAACCACTAGCAGTATTAACTAACTAGCAGTATTAACTGCGAGCAGTATTAACTGCGAGCAGTATTAACTGTGAGCAGTATTAACCACTAGCAGTATTAACTAACTAGCAGTATTAACTGTGAGCAGTATTAACTAACTAGCAGCATTAACTGCGAGCAGTATTAACCACTAGCAGTATTAACTAACTAGCAGTATTAATTGTACTTACTCTTTGAAGCTTATGTGAAAAATTGAGTACTGCTATGTATGCCCTGCAGAGGAAGATTAGTAACACCAAGAAACTATAATATTCAGATATTTAACCCCTTTTTGAGAGGATGCTTATTCAGAGTTGATCATTCCCACACTTGTTACCAAGAAAGTGAATCTACCCACATCAAAAGCTTTGGTGAATAGATCAGCAAACTGGTTGTCAGTATGAACTTTTACAACTTGAACAAGTTTCTTTTCATTACAGTCTCTTATGAAGTGATACCTGATCTCAATGTGTTTTGTCTTTGAGTGCTTGACAGGATTATTCACAATGCTGATAGCACTGCTATTATCAATAAAAATGGGAGTGTGTAGAAAGGTTACCCCATAGTCCAGCATTTGATTCTGAATCCTTAAGACTTGAGAACAGCAACTTGCAGCTGCTATGTACTCTGCCTCTGTTGTAGATGTGGACACTGTGGTTTGTTTCTTGCACTGCCATGAAACTAGTCTAGCACCCAAAAACTGACATCCTCCAGAAGTAGATTTTCTGTCCAAGTTTGCCCCACCTAGATCACTGTCTGAGTATGCTATTAGGTCAAAGGGTGAGTCATGAGGATACCAAAGTCCCAATCTGGGTTGCCCTTTGAGATATCTGAATATCCTCTTAACAGCTTGAAAGTGAGATTGCTTTGGCCTAACTTGGAATCTTGCACATACACATACTGGAAACATTATATCTGGCCTTGATGCTGTGAGATACATGAGAGAGCCAATCATGGATCTATAATGATGCACATCCATATCCTCCCCCTCAAGATCTGCTGTTATCTGCTTGTGTGTCTCCATAGGTGTGCTGGCAGGTTTTGAATATGAGAAACCAAACTTGGTTAGAATGTCATGCACATACTTGGATTGACAGATGAAGATGCCATCTGACTTCTGTTGAACTTGGAGTCCAAGGAAGAAAGTAAGTTCCCCCATGGAACTCATTTTGAACCTTTGATGCATTAGTTCCTCAAACTCCTTGCACATGTTGTCTCTTGTAGATCCAAAGATAATGTCATCAACATAGATTTGGACCAGCAATATATCCTTCTTCTTTCTCTTGATAAATAGAGTCTTATCAATGACTCCTCTTTCAAAGCCATTTTCCAAGAGATAGGATGACAGAGTGTCATACCATGCTCTTGGAGCTTGATGCAGTCCATAAAGAGCTTTCTTCAATTTGTATACCCTGTCTGGATAGCTTGGGTTTTCAAACCCTGGTGGTTGACAGACATATACCTCTTCTTCAATTGAGCCATAGAGAAAAGCACTTTTTACATCCATTTGATAGACTTTGAAGTTCATGTAAGAAGCATAGGCGAGAAATAATCTGATTGCTTCTATCCTAGCCACAGGTGCAAAGACTTCTTCATAATCTATACCCTCTTCTTGAGTATACCCTTGAGCCACCAGCCTTGCTTTGTTCCTTATGACAATTCCTCTTTCATCTCTCTTGTTTCTGAAAATCCACTTTGTGCCAATTGCTCTGTGACCTTTAGGAAGGTCTACTAGATCCCATACATCTTGTAGCTTGAACTGTAACAGTTCTTCTTGCATTGCTTCTATCCAGCTAGATTCTTTCATAGCATCATGTGCCTTTTTAGGCTCAAGCTGGGATAGAAAACAAGAAAGCACTGTATGTTGTTGATCTTGCATTTCTTGAAGCCTGCTTTGATGTCTAGTCATCATAGGAGAAGAGATATCTCCTATTACCAGCTGTGGAGGATGATTCTTTTGAACTCTGGTGTTATGACTAGGTTCTTCATTCAGTCCAGCCTCTAGATTAGAGTCATGCAACTCAACTGAAGTGTTTTCAGCTGCTACTTCTGATTCTTTATTTTCTTGAGTCTCCTCATCTCTAGTTTCTTCTTCACTCTGACTTGGTCCAGTAGATGATTCATTTTCACAGTCTTCAACAGAATTCACTGTGGGTATGGGAAATATCACAGATTTAGATATACTTTCTTGAACTTGTGTGTTCCCTGAACCTCCACTTCCTGAACCTGTATACTCATTACTGAAACCAAAAGAGTTGGTTAGTGAATCAATGTCAAATAGCCACTGAGGACCAGACCCAATAGGATTTTGGTGTGTTCTCATTGCATTTGACATTGTCACTTTCTTCAATTATTCTAGAAGATGAGTTAAAAACTCTGTAGGCCTTACTCTGAGATGAATACCCAACAAGAAATCCATCATCTGATTTGCTATCAAACTTACCTAAGTGAGATTTGGTATTGAGAATTGTACAGGGACACCCAAAAGGTTTGAAGAATCCAATGAAAGGTTTTCTTTTATTTAAAAGCTCATATGGTGTCTTGTTCTTTGGCTTAACTACTAGAACTCTGTTTTGGACATAGCAGGCAGTATTAACTGCTTCAGCCCAGAAGGTAATTGGCAGTTTTGAATCATCCAACAGAGATCTAGCAGCCTCTATTAGTGTCCTATTTCTCCTTTCAGCAACACCATTCTGTTGAGGAGTCCTAGGAGCACTATATTGTCTCTCAATGCCTTTTTCTTCACAAAAGGTGTTTAGATCAAGATTTTTGAATTCAGTCCCATTATCTGATCTAATGACTTTTACTTTTTGATTAGTTTGGTTTTCAATTCTTAGGATAAAGGATTTGATCAGTCCACTTGTCTCATCCTTAGTTTTAAACTGATTAGACGCAAGGACCCGGGAGACGCGAGGACCCGGGAGACGGGAACCCGGGGTTGCAAGGTCCTGGGAGTTAAGATCCCGGGAGAGGGAGACCTCGAGAGAGGGAGACCCCGGGAGAGCGAGACCCCGGAGAGACTAGAACCCGGGAAAGCAAGGTACCGGGAAACCCTTTGATACCGGGAATAACCAAGTACCCGGAAGCTTAGACAGACTGAAAAATCTGGGTTTTATATTCTTCGACAAAATCGGCAATAAACCCAAAAGTCGACCAAACAAATTAATTTCAATGAAAAATTAATCAACAAACAGGATTAGTTAACCAAAACCAGATCGAATTGCTAAAATCACCACAAAAAACTCAAATAACAAATTATGATTTTGAAGAACAGAGAGTCGACAAGGAGCTATTACCCAGAATCGATTTTAATTTTAACACAAAAATTGAACACTTAAATTAACTTAACGAACACAAACACATAATCAAATCATTAGATAAATAGCTATAACTCAAACTTAAAAGATCGATTAAGATAACTCAGAATATGATGAATATGATTCAAACAAGCCAAAAGTCGATTAAACATAAATCAATAAGCAGAAGAGTTTTAGACAAACCTTTTGTATCAAAAATCTTGTCTCTTTGCTCTGATACCAATTGTAGATCCCAGAAACAGTGCAATCACAAGATAATAATCAATAATAAGCAACGATTGAACCACAACTACTGGTCATATGATTAGATTTATCATTGAAGGGTTTTTGATTTACAGAGAGAATTTCAATAGGATTAAGTAAACCTTCTAATGACCATTCTCTTTTCTCCTGAACCCTAATCTCAAACTAGAAATACCAAGGGCTTTGGGCTTTATAAAACAATAAATAAAACAATTAAATAAAACCAATAAAGAATTAAATAATAAAACATTTAAACTTTATAAATGCCCAATTAATAATTAAAGCTTTTTACAACGCATTAAATAATAAAACATTTAAACTTTATAAATGCGTTATACAACTTTCAACGCACTAGGACTTTCAGTCCTAACAAAGAGTAACCATGTATTTTGTCTTAGGCATTCCTTAAGTCTTTATCTTATTGAAAAGAGTCAGTAAGACGACGTTGGGTGAAGTCACAACCAACCTCTATAAAACAAGATCAAAAGTTGCGTAGTGCCTTCAGAACGAGTACCAGACTCAACCCCATCATGAACCTAGATTCCAGCCTATCACGTTCTTCCTCTAGTTTTATACAATCCTCTGCCTCATAAATAGATCAGTTATATGAGATTTCTTTTGTACCTGATGACTCTAAAATCCCAATTACCAGTATGCCCCTAGTTAACCCTTATACTATATTTTCTAAACCTAATACTTCATTTTCCAAAAGGGACAAAAAATTAATAGGATCTACCTCTAATTAACACATAAAAGAGTTTGTCCAGGCCTCTAAATTTGACTCTCACCAACTCCCAGCTACCAGTTCAGTACATATGGTCACAATGTTTCTTCCACCAGACCTTGCTAGACACTGTATAGCCTAGGGGTATACTCATATCCACTTTGGTGCTATCAAATTATCCCTCACCTTCCATGGTAGAAAAGGTCTCCCTGTTTTTTCCCGAATAGCCCTAGTAGACACAAGGTTCGTAGAATACCAACATGCTTTCATAGGAACAATACAAACCACTGTGAACGCTGGAACTATTTTTGTTACTTTTTACCCCAACTTTAATATGCCCCTTAATGATCCCTCACTTCACACAGCGTTCAAGGCACAGATTCAAATTGGGGGTACTCCCCAAGTAAACACGTTCCAAGCAGCATTCCACTACCAAATGGCGTATAGAGTGCACAACCACTCTCTTGATATCATGGTGTCGGATCAAGAACATGTTGGAGATGCACTTCTCATTAATGTTGACTCATGTGCAACACCAACATGCATGTATGTTCCCAGACAGTTGTCCAGATAAGAGTTACTAAAAGTCCTCCCGGAAAAGTGGGTGATGAATTATGAGCAGATCCACCAAACCCCAGTCCAAACAACTATCGCACCAGATTTCATCCGCCATGAGAATGGACTTGTCGAAGTTAATTTTTCCTCTCAAATAAAGATGAATGTCTTCCCAACCATCCATATGGTTCATCCAGTTCTAACTCCAGACCTAGCCAAACAAGTTGAGCATTGCTGGTATGATGTCTGCAATTTCCAAGACTGTCTCGACGAAGCATACCGGGTTGAATACAACGACAACATCCAAGAAAAAAAAAAGAAAGGATCACAACAAAAGTTAAAGGAAAGATATGAATCAGGAGATCCTGGTGTAGGACTCCTTGGTGAACCATCGGGCAAGTTTGATTACTATGTCCTTTACAAAGATTCACCAATATCAAGCCTTAAGCCATGTCATGATCTACCCCCTTCAGACCCTCCAAGACGAGACCAAGAAGAATGTTGTGTTATTACCCCCACAGCTACATCGTCTGAATACCAAGCTGAGTTCCCACCGCTAAGCTCGTTTGAATAGACAAACCAAAGAACTAAGCACGAGTAGAAGATCAAAAACCCTACAGCCATAGGCCCCATGGGGATACCTACCCACATCAGTCATGCTGAAGCTACTCTCAATTGGCAAAGTGAGAACGTTGTCGCCCAGAACAAAGTGCTCCATACTCTCCTTACACAACAAACACGGTCCTTACAGACACAAGAGAATCTTGTTACGAAGGTACGATCCCTTGAAAACGTGATTCAAGAAATCAAGATGAAGATGCAAGGACTTCACAAAGAACTTCTTAAGATAATTCGTACTATTCCTCATTCTTAATCCTCTAATGATCTTACAAAGAAAGAAGCCGAGATGAAGTTCTTAAAGTCACAACTCATTGACTTGGAGAGGCAACACAAGCAGCAAAGAGTAATAACTCGGATTGATATTTCGTGGACATTACTTTCTACCCCTTTTATTGGAACATCTTTTAACCCACAACCACTCCCACTCACACCTTTCCCACAAAAATCCCCATCACTGTCTTTATGGTCCAAAGAGCAAGAAAAGAGAAGAGCCAAAGCTTTACGAATCTCCCTAAAGCCGTCTTCACCATCCGAAAAAACCCCAATGGTTTCCTCTAGTAGAACACAAGTTCTTTTTTATGACACCTCTGCAACAGCCTCCTCAAAGCCACCAAACGTCCTTCCAATTGAAGACGTGAATCCAATCTCATCATTCTTACAAAACCTAACTCAAAAGGAGACATCCACTAGTTCAACCTTCGTTGCACCCGTGGTTATAACACCCCCAGATCATACAGAAAGTGACCTCTTCGAAGCCTTTGAACACCTGTTCATGGCAGACCCAGAATCCTCTACAGTTCGCAACAATTTTGATGACGAGTATGTAGTAGAAGACGAAACCTTTGAACCTACACCACAAAGAAGATCCAAAGTTTCAAAGTCAGATTCTGGCCAAAAGTTCACTTTTGATGTTATCCCCCTGTCACAATGGAGAGATAAAAGTATAGAGTTGTTGACATGGTGCTCAGCTGAACTCCAATACTACAACATGGATATGGTGATTAAAAGGTTTTTAACCAGAACTCAAGGTTGTCTCAGAGATTGGTATATGAGTCTTAGAGATTATCACCAATTGCAAATCTAGCAAGCACAATCTCCCGAAGAGTTCATGCACACAGTTTATGCTGAATTCATTGGCAACCCGGTTGAACACATAGCTCATGCAAGGAAAGGATTTTTAAAAATGAGATGTTGTTCATTCCAAAAGAAGGACCTTGAAGAACACTACAATCGCATGTCAAAAAGATTTTATTTCCTACAAGGCAATGACGACGTCAACCTCAAACAAGTTTTTCTGAATTCTTTCCCAGAATCTCTTGCCAGCGAAGTATTCAGATCGTATTCAGATCATTGGAGTTAAAAAAAACATTTCAATTGCTAATATCACACTTGGTGCCCTATATCAAATGGTGCTTAATGCACTTGCCAAGTTTTGTAATTCAAGGAAGTTTATTGACGAACTTGAAAAAACTGGCAAACATTTTGGTTCAGCCTATGATGACAAGTACCTCCAGACAAAAGAAAATTTCAAGCACTGATTCAAAGTCTCAACCAGGTCGAACCAGTTGACATTTCTGATTTAGAATCCCTGTACTCCCTTGACGATGAACCAAATGATCAAACGATATGCACCATAGCATACTATGATTCATCATCAGATGAGGAGTCCGAACCTGACCATTCGAACGATCACTCTGATATTGAAGTGTTCATGACAAACCCCCTTTCCCTTCCTCTCCACTCCTCTCTCCTGCCAGTTTGACCCCTACAAAGGCTGCAACCTGCGCCCTTAGCCAAAGTCCACCTGCTCACGTCAACATATACTAAACCCATCTCGGTCATAGCCTTCTTTGACACAGGATCATCGATCTCAATACAAAACCCAAAAATTCTCCCTAGCAGTTACTGGAAACCGCATCATCAGCAATTTCTAGCATCTAGTGGTGATACGTTTGTTATTGATAAGATCAATGTCCCAATACATGTCCGGTTATTTCCAAAATGTGTGATAAGACACAGGTTCTTAGGATCGAGCTCCCACGGAAAAGATCTCTTCATTGGATTCGACATCCTCTATACCTTGCCAAACATAAGGTTTGTAGAACAAGGCTTCCGATACAAAAGTTATCTAAACCCCTAGAGTTCCATACCTAAACTCAATATGGCATCCACACTCAGTATAGAATCCCTTAAACAACAAATTATCCAAACAACATGTGCTTCTAGTCATACAGAGTTTCTTACAAAAAGCAAAAACCCTTTATGGTTAAATCCTTCGTTTTTTGTTACCCTACCATTCAAATAAAACGAGGACATCAACCCGACAAGGGCAAGCCATCCAGGAAAGAACCTTGATCATTACCAGCTTGCGGTCCAAGAATGTTCAGAACTTGTTCAACAAGGCATTATTGAACCCACGGTTTCACCATGGGCATATGAAGCGTTTTATGTCAATAAGAGAAGCGAACAAGTCAGAGGCAAGCTGAGGCTAGTCATAAATTATCAGCCACTTAATCATTTTTTGGATGATGATAAATTTCCCTTGCCTCAGAAAAGATCCTTATTCCAGTCTCTAGCAAATGCAAAGGTCTTATCAAAATTCGATCTTAAAGTTGGATTCTGGCAATTAGGCATACACCTGACGATCGATTGAAAACTGCTTTTTTCATTTCGGATCATCATTACCAGTGGAACATTATGCCATTTGGATTAAAGAATGACCCTTCGGCATTCCAAAAGGCAATGGTCAAAATCTTTGAACCCATTCTCTAAAACGCCCTGGTCTACCTTGATGATATTATCTTATTTTCTCCAGATGAAGATTCCCATATTAGCTTGCTCTCGAAGTTTCATTCCATAATTCAACAATATGGCATAATGTTATCTGAAAAGAAGATGGAGATAGGAGTCACCTTTATTAACATTTTCTTGGAATGAACATTTCTGATGGAAAATATCAACCACAACCCCATATTGCTCAAGAACTCCACAAGTTTCCAGATGTGCTTTCATCACAAAAGGAAGTACAACAGTTCCTTGGTCTTGTCAACTACATGGCCAATTTCTTGCCAAAGTTGTCGCATCATACTGTACATTTATTCCCCATGCTAAAAAAGGAACCACCACTTTGGGTTGAACGACAAACAATAGTTGTCATAGCTATAAAGCAACTAGCCGACGAAATGCCACCTCTAAAGATTCCCACTACTACTGACAAAAGAATTCTCCTGACAGATGTAAGTGACGAATACTGGGGACCAGTTCTATTTGCAGAAGACGACAAAGGTGTCAGAACAATTTGTGGTTACAAGAGTGGCACATTCAAAGCCTCATAGCAATATTACCATTCTACTTTCAAGGAGATTCCAACGTTCAAAAGAGGAATAGAAAATTCCAATTCCATCTTATTGGTCACTGTTTCCAGATTGAGATGGATATGTCCTCTTTCCCACGCATGCTCCAATTCAAAAGAAAGATGCTTCTTGAGGCACAACTTTTAAGATGGGTAAATTGGTTCTCACAGTGAAAGTTTACAGTAAAACACATCAAAGGGTCAGAAAATATTCTCGCAGATTTTCTATCAAGGCCAAAGCACTATAAATATAATGGTTCTAAAAGTGTTACCTAACATATCATCATCCCATTGGTGTTTGCTATGGATAATGCTAGCTCCAGCTCCTCTACTCCCCAAGAAACCTCTCACACAACGGCCCAAGATCTCCTAGAAGAGGTAACGGAAGTCATTGTTGATTTAACCTTAAGCCAAAGGTCCCCACTGAGTTGGAAGACGTTCTATAACGTCCTCCTTGAAAAACATGGTCCCCTCATAAAAAAATTACATGGTTCATCCTGATTACCCCTTCCTTAACATTTTTCACATCCATGAATTGTTCAGGCTTCCCAAAGAAGCACTCTGTTTCTTTTGGTACCTTTTTGAGACTTATACCATCGCCATCTCTTTCAATGCATGTAAACTGTTCATATATATGTTCTAGTGTCAGTTTGAAAATGTCCCCCCTTAACAAAAGAATTTGTTCACCGTTCTCCAGTGGTTCGTTCCAGTCCATCAATGGTCTAACGACTGCATGTAAGTCACAAAACTTGCGTGTTAATCTGATTCAAAAGACCATGTTCCTTCCTACCCGAAAATACTGTCAATAACAAGCAGTCGCTGATTTACCATTTCCCCATGACCTTCATCCACACTTGGCATGATGTCAATCTGGCCAGCCGATCCTTCGATGTTAATCATACCCAGAGACTCTTGGAAATACGCAATGATCTGGCATCTGCAAACAACATGGCTCCTCACAACATCCCAACACAGGTGATGGAAGGTAGAGAAATATGGCTAGACAGACACCCTGATGAGGCATTATGGAAAGAGACGCTCAATCAATGGTTCAACACCCACCTTGCCAGATCCATTGATTCCTCTGAAGATGACTTTGACATATCTGACAACGAAGATGACTATGTTTTCCTCAATGACGAACCTTACGATCCATATGAAGACGACCCGTCGTACCCAGATTCACATTGGAAATAAAAGCATCAGTTTGAAATAAAATTAATATGTGTTTGTATTTTTCCTTTATTATTAAGGTTTTAGTAGTATGAAATAATGATGTAAAAATGATGGAAGCATGGAATCACTTTTCTGGTGATGTAAGCGCTTATCTCATTTGTAGAATTATTAATTTTTTTATGTATTGTTTACGTCATGCTTGTGTAAGAGGACATTTTCATTGCCTATAAAAGGAAGGCTTCCCCCTCATTTGTAAGGCATCCCTTGAAAGAAATAAAATCCTCTTTCATAAGTTTCTCTCTCTACAATTCTCTCTTTACAAGTCCTTTAGTACTAAAAATAAGACTTTAATCCGTCAGTCCTCCACCCTAATTCGTCAGTACATACCCTAATTGAAGAAATAAGAAAAAACAGGAGAAATTCATACGGTGGATTCGAATGTATATTGTTTGAAAAGGTTGATTTGATCTGATGAAAGAAAAAAAATGAAGGCGGTTGATATTGGCTCATATTTGTATTTATAGTGTATTTTTTGCAAGATTGTTAGGCAATCTAAAGTGTTTTTATAGGTATTCAAATATTCAAGTGGCTCTAAAAGTTGTTTAAATTGGGAATTTTCTTTTTTTCGTCATGATTTTGGTAAAGGAGTATCCCAGACCACTTTGGGTCTGGACTAATCTCCTGGAAAACGGGCCTATGGCCCGCGGGCATTTATCCTGTGGCCACAATGCTGCAAGTGGGGCTCGAACCCGGGAAACCGCTATGAAGTCGTCATGATTTGGCAGTCAATTGACTTCACATCAGGCCAGTGAGTGATTTTAGGTTCGTTCCTCTCAAATAGAGGGAAATAGTTGTCAAAAGGTTTCTGTTGCAATTATCAAAATTATGAAAAAATACATTAAAATGTGAACAAGATAATTTGATGGGTGTGTTTGACAAGGTTTGGAAGGAATAAAACATAAAGTTGATTTTTTTTATCATCTTACATTCATACTTAATCTCAAGTGTCCCCATCCTTGTTTCATCTCTCGTGGTAAATTTTTCTTTAATTTCATATCTCCTCTTTTTAGCAATCTATAGTTTGTGTTTTTTTCCTTTGTTTGGTATATCATTCCTAAAAGAGTAAAAAAGAATGAACATAAATATGTGGTTGAGGTCTCTCCTTCTAGGTTTGTTATTTATTCAAGTTCACACTATTCTTGTAGGTTTTGGTTTTGATTGTATTAAATGGTCTAAATATGATCTTGCATACGAGGTTTGATCCGGTCTAAACAAGTGAGATGGTAAGAAGGAATTTGCACCCTTTTAATTTCAAACCCACTCATGATTCGCGTTTGATACGAGAATAGATCTGGTGTATCTTGGAACGAACCCTATATATATATATATAAGAGGAATGTTATCTTGTAAAACTTCACAGGGAGGAGGACTTTAACCATGATTGATTGACTTCTTATTTGAGCTTTCTGTTTCATGCAAACTCTAATGGATGAAATTATTATTTTGTAAATCAGGTGACTTGGGTGTAGATTTGTAGACTTGGATGCCAGATGGAAATCACTTGGTTTGGATAATTATTTGAATCTAACTTTACTTGTGGTTCTAGCTCCAGCCTCCAGGGCAAAGTACTCTTGCTATAAATGCACATTGGTACATCAATTTGTATGCAGGAGAAGATTTACACATTATGAGTTGAAGATTCATTTCCCTTTTGATTTACATGGACCAAGTTCTATGTGCTGATTCAATGGTTTTAACCTATAAATTGTAGTCAGTGGTCATATATATTGTAACATGATGGCAAAGATTTCCTGCTCATGGTAACAATTTGGTTTAAAAATATCATCATTTTGGATTCTACCACCTCCTTTTTACTTCTGAACTTGTTAAGTCAAAATATTGTATCCAAGATTTAATTAGAAAAGTCAAAATGTCAAAGTCAAAGTCTATATTGTCAAAGTCAAAGTTGTTTTAGGTTCCTTTGTTATTAAGTCTTGTTATTAGTTAGGTGGTATAAATAGGATTAGGCTTTGTTTATCTTGTAAGAACGTCATTTGTAATATGTGTAATTGTGTGTGAGATATATGAGATATGGAGCTTTTATGTCAAAACTTTCTCTCTCTACATTCTCTCTCTATGATTTAGATAGATTTTGGGTTTAATAATTGGTATCAGAGCAGGTTCTAAATCGGAGAGAATTAAGAGAAGCGTTTTTGAATCTGAATTCGAAAACTATTCTGAAAATCTGGATTGTTTTTCTGAATTTTTGATAGTTTTCTGAAAATTTCTTGATCAGATTTTTTTTGTGTTTTGTTGTTAATCAGAAATTGTTTTTTGAAATGTGTTTTTGAATTGATTTTCGGATATATTGGTGTAGTATCAAGAATTAATTTGAAGGATTAAACTTTCTTGATTTGATCTGTATATTTCATGAAGAACACAAACACAGAGCATGGAATTTGATTAACTGCACAATAATGGTGTTTCTAATGTTTCAAAGTGATTGATTTTGTGTTTAGGTTTGAATTCTGATTGTATTTGTTTAACTTTTTGAGAATCAATTTTGCAGGTTTGATCAAATTTATTGCAATTCGTGAAATTTTTTGATACTAGCGCAAAGTATCATGAATCTGACGCAAACATATTTGAGTGTGGCGCAAAATTAGTTTGAGTGTGGCGCAAAGTTTCTTTTTCAATTGCAGCATGAATTTTTCAATTGGATTAAATTGTTTAGTGGGGAGGTGTGTGTATGTCGTCTCACGCAAACCACAGGTGGCTATGATCTCAAATCTTTTGGTGA
Source organism: Arctium lappa (assembly GCA_023525745.1). Classification (NCBI taxonomy): domain Eukaryota; kingdom Viridiplantae; phylum Streptophyta; class Magnoliopsida; order Asterales; family Asteraceae; genus Arctium; species Arctium lappa. Next base: position 24,785,980 of record CM042048.1, on the reverse strand, counting down.
AAAACAATAATGGATGTTGAATTGATTTCATGAACATTGGTGGAATCAATTAAATGGCTGCAGATTTTATTTGATTGGCCATTTTAATCAAAGTGGGTCAGTATTATTGGAGTGATTAATCGGTGGATATTAATCAATTTGGTGGAATCATGTATGAAAATTAATTGTATGGAATCATGAATGTATGGAAATCAATTTGTGATTGGTTTGAACTTCATAGTGGGTCGGTGCATTGAATATTTGCACCATTGAAGTTTCATTGTTTGCAGGTTTCATTAATGAAGTACGAGATTTAATTTCATATTGTTCAATTTAGTGGGTCTTTGTTTTGCGCCACTCATGTAATTAGATTTGCGCTATTGTCTTCACAAACTTTGCGCCATGTGAATCCAGTTTTGCACCACCCATTTCAATAAAAGTTTGCTCCACTTGTGTCTCGAGAGAAGTTCACTTTGTGTCATACTCTGTTCACGAGAAGTTTGTTTTGCGCCACCCACAGTTCACGCAACACTCAGTCTTGCGCCACCAACTGTTAGTGCATAACAAATGTTCAAATTTTAAATTTTGCACAAGATTTCAATTTGTTCTGATTTTTGATTTTCTGATTTACAATTTGGGGACGATCATTCATATCAAGCTAATTTCTCGTTCAAGATGGGATTTGGATATTTTGCTGAGCTTGAAGAGAAGAATAGAAAACTTGAATTAGAGAAAGTAAATCTCTCTTTAGCAGTTGAGTTCTACTCAAAGAAGTTAAAAGAATATTTTGATGAAAGCAACACTCTGAAAAAAGAAGTCAGTACTTTAAAGACAATAAATGAAGATCTTCTGAAAAAGACTTCTGGGCTGAATGATGAGAAGATACTGAGTTTAGAATCTGAGAATGTTGAGCTTAGAAAGAATATATCTGATTTGGAGCAAAAGCTTGCTGAAGATAAAGCTAATTTTGAGAGTGAAAAGAAAGGTTTTTCAAAGAAGTTCTCAGATTTCTCAAGAAAGTGTTTTGAAGAGAAGAAAGCAGTTGAGCTTAAATGCATAAAGATTTCTCAACAAGTTTCCGATTTTGAGAAAGTACTTATATTGGAAAGAGAGAAGTTTGTTAAAGAAAAGAAGGCCATTGAACAGAAGAACGTTGGATTCTTTAAAGAAATATTCGGCCAAAGAAAAGATGCTGAGACAGGGTTTGAAGAAGAAAGAAGCATATTTGAGTCCGAGATTAGAAAGCTAACTGCCAAGTTATCTGAACTGTCTGCTACTGCGCTGAAAGAGCAGAAAATGAAGTATGAGTTTTCAAAGAAGATTGACCTGCTTGTGAAAGAAAGAGACAACTTTGCATCAAAGATCAAAGAGCTTGAAAAGTCTGTTTCAAGTTCAAATCAGAAATCTGTTTCTTCACAAAGGTCGGTTAAATCTTTTAATCAGATTCGTAGAACTAACATTTTCTATGATCAATATTTAGATGGTTCAGATACATATCCAAGGAGAAGAAGTTCCAAGAAAGAGGAACTGATCTGGAGGAAGAAATCAGTCAAAGATGACAAGACTGATGAGCTGAAAGAAAACACATCATGTGTATATGAACACAAAGCAAAGATGAACAAAGCACCTAAAGGTAAGAAATACTATTATTCTATCTGCTGTACACATGATCATTTTCACAAAACCAATGATCATTTCTGGTATGGTTCTTACTCTGTAACCCCCACACGAACTGCAACTAACATTTCTGGACCCAAATACCAGTGGGTACCAAAGAAGAAAACTGATTATGTGTTGTCGGCATCTCAAGCCAAGGGGGAGTAAGAGAACAATGGCTCTTAAATAACACAGTTCAAGACCCGTACCTCAATGTCAAGATAATGGCTTTTGAACACAGCAGTTCAAAACCCGGACTTCAATGCTGAAAGACTATGGCTTCTAAGCACATCGCTTAGGACCCGTTCTTCAACGAAGTTTGACTTCTAAACACAACAGTTTAGGACTCGGACCTCAGCGATCAAAAGACCTTACTCCTGTGTTTTTGCATCCGATGGATATGACGGTCTCCATCCCAAGAGAATTGATCTGATCTCTATCCTATACTGTTTCACTAACAGATTTTTCTGATATGATGGTCAACAATTCAAAAGGGAGTGTCTGATCTCTATCCTGTTTTAACTGATATATCACAGATGCCTAATTTAAGGGGGAGTAAAGGTGATGACTTCTGATTAATTCAGATCAGAACTCATACTATAAACCGTTTTACTGCTTTCTTTTATTTTTTTTAATAAATGTTCTGTAAATAAAGTGGCTTCTGATCACATGACAGATCAGGACCCGTTTTTCAACGATCAAAGAAGGATATTGTGCTAATATCCATGGGGAGCTTAAAAAGATATAAATCATTTAATCATGATTTGAGGGGGAGCTGAAAAGGTAAAAATCTTCTGATCCTAGATCTCAGATTGTTTGAAAGAAGAACAACTTTCGAACATGAAAAACAGTTTCTTAAATGTTCAAACCACTTCTTATTCTCAAAAGATTTTATGAATTTAGAAGTGTGATTTTAAATGTTTTTTAAATTTTTTAGCTTTAATGTTTAACTGACCGTGTGTTTCCATATACTGTCAAGTATTCACACACACTGGTTCAGTATTTTATTTGAAATTGTTATTACCATGTCTCAAATTCAAACAATTTTTCGATGGTAATACCCCCGTTTGCTTTCAAAGTTGTTGAGCATCATTCATCTTTTTCATATTTGTGCTTTCATTGATAAATAGTTATATTCGCTCATACAAACAAATTTTCCAATTCTTTGATACCCTAACCTTTTGATTTGATCTGATTGATACATTGTCAGATTCTCAAAACAATTCTCTTGACTTCATTTCATTCATTCAAAATCCTTGTTTTGAGAAATCTTCAAAGTTCAATTGCTCAAATTTCATTCATATTTTTAAATGAGCATACATTCTGACATTGTTATTTTTTTTAGCTTAATTGTTCAAGTTAAACTGTTGAGCAACGATTCTTCTTAGGAATTACGTGGGATTCATGTGTGAGCTTAAACAGAACTTCCATGGATTCACGTAACCAGTGTTTCCTACCCCAGAAGTTATCCTTGAGTGATTGAGGGGTGAGGGGTCAAAATCAAAGAGTGGGGGAGATAACTCATCCGGTTGAGTTATTCTCATTGTGTAGAGCGGTAAAATGGAAATGAGAGTTTGGTTAGAAGTGAGCATAATGTTAAAAAGAAAGAGGGTGTGAGATCAGAGTTACAAGAATATTAGAACTCTACACCTACCACTTTCTGAGTCGGGCAGCCACATTTACTGATTGGTTCACATTCTTTGGTGACCATCATTGAAAAAAGCAGTGAACCCATGCCAACTCTTACTATTACCCCACCAACCACTCATTTCTTTCTTAACAAAGAAATGTTTCATTTTCTTTGGGGACGCAGCATATATGCTATCTAATCTTCACTCGGAAGATTTAGATATTGAAAAAGAAGGAAAGTTGCCCCACATTCGCACCTCTTTCATGCACATTGAGTCCGTGTATTATATGTTGATGTCTAAACAGTTTACACAATTTGAGCCTTATGAAACACAATCATGGTGCCTAAATTCTTTCATACACAAGCAAGAGCACACAGAAAATTTGTTTTTCTGTCAGAACATTCATAGATAAACCTTGTGTTTTTCAATGATTGAATGGAAGTCCTGGGGAGTCATTATCAAGCCAGCTCCTTAAATTGTACATTCGTTGTACACAGTAACTTTGTGTTACTGACAGGCATTCCTAGCTGTTACATTTGTTGATTCAGGGTTACCACGTTCATTATGTCTGAATTTGAAAAGATTCAGATATAAACATTTCATGAATTGACGGCTTTCAGATCAAAGAGCGGAGACTGTCAAAGAGGAGATTGTTAGTTGATCTCAAAAGGGAAAATCAAAGTCTGAGCTGAAATTGATGAAGTTTTGATGATCATGATGCTCACATCATCAAAAAGGGGGAGAATTTTATAAAGATTCAATTTCAAAGCCATGAAGAGTTGTCAAAGTGAAAAGACTTGTGAAGAAATTCTGAAAGTTCAAAAGTCATTTCAAAATGCTTCCGCTGATACAAAGTCAAAAGATTCTGAAGAAAGTTTATTCAAAGATAAACCAAGATGATTTGTGAAAGTTTGTTTCTCTGAAGACAGTCAAGAGATCAAAGAGATGAAGATTCAATATCAGAGATTCCTCAAAGTTGTTTTATTGTTCAAAGACAGTTTTCAAAGAAGGTTTCAAAGATTTCAAAGGTGTTTCAAGAATTCCGTTTCGTGTTCAAGACTTGTTGACTTTCAAAGCTTCAAAGAGAAAAAGACTTTCCAAGATTCTTCAAAGGCTGAAAGACTGAAGATTGTTAAAGCTTCAAAATTTAATGTTGTCAGAGACAAAAGCTGAAGAATCAAGAGCTGAAGACTAGTGTCAAATTTTTATTAAATCTTGAATACAAAGGGGGAGATTGTTAAGTCAAAATATTGTATCCAAGATTTAATTAGAAAAGTCAAAATATAAAAGTCAACAATGTCAAAGTCAAAGTCTATATTGTCAAAGTCAAAGTTGTTTTAGGTTCCTTTGTTATTAAGTCTTGTTATTAGTTAGGTGGTATAAATAGGATTAGGCTTTGTTTATCTTGTAAGAATGTGATTTGTAATATGTGTAATTGTGTGTGAGATATATGAGATATGGAGCTTTTATGTCAAAACTTTCTCTCTCTACATTCTCTCTCTATGATTTAGATAGATTTTGGGTTTAATAGAACTCTCATCAGGATATCAATTGTGTGTGACAATTATTTAGCTGGCAATCAAAAAAGGCCTTCAGTTTGCAGAAACGAACACCAAATCAAAGAGAACCAGAAGAAATTCCAAGCTTGGAGAGAGATAGAGAGATTGTAGCATGGAACAACTATCATCCTTTTCTGTCTATATTTGACTGTAAATGAACCTTTGTGTAATGAATTCTGCATGTCTTTGTTTCACTTTTTTGGATACAAGGCCAAGCCAACCTTCTTTCACCCACCATGATGCTTAGTTAATGTGCTGTCTTTTTTTCATGATGCTTTTGCATTTACGCAATATGATGAGTAATGTGCTATTTCATATTCTGATATGTTTAACTTGAAATTTTATTTTTCCAATTGTCAATCCAGTTTCAAGTTTTTTTCTAATGGTTTGTATCATGCATGCTTAGGTTATTTGCAATGCTATTAGTGCACTAGCGAAACCATCAAGTACTCGCCATAACTTAAGTGTGTGTGTTTTGTTGATATTAATGACAAATGAGTGGGTGTAGAATGAAAACTTAAGCTAGATTTATAAGGTGCGTTTGACTGGGATGTTTTGATTTCCGAACTTTTGTTTGAATTAACCAACGGTCAAGAAAGTCAAGTTCTTACCATACCTAAGTGTTTTGTGCTATATTTTTTTTACATAATTTGCTTAAGCAAATTGTCTTTGTTTGCAGTGGCAATGCCTCATTTGCCTAAAGAACTATTATTTGGAGGACATTATCATTGACCCCTATTTAAGTCATATTGTGAAGATGGTATCCTCATCCTTGCTTCCTTGTTCATATTGTTTTTAAGTTGTGTTGATTCTAAATTCAAGGGCACCTATTTTTTTTATTTATTACTCTGTGTTTAAGATGCAACACTGTGTCGAAGATGTAACTGAGATCGAAGCGAAATCATATGGTTCGTGGCGTGTAAAGATTGAACGTCCCTTTATGGATCTTCAACAATGGCACCTTGCTGATGGATTATTGTGTGTTTCTAAAGTTAAAATTGATTCAAATATGCAAAAGCTAAAATACATTTGTGTGTGTAAAAAATATTGACAACATTGCAAAAAATATGTTTTTGTGTGTAAACATCAATTTACGAAATAGTTGTTTTCTTAAGAATGAAAAACTTATATTGCTAAAAAAATTTACATATTTTTCATTTGATCTTATTAAAAAAAGGATGTAAAGTCTCTCCAAGCAACAACTCGGAGAAGCTAAAATGTTGTATAAAAACTGTAGAAGTTTCGGTTTTTCTATTGCAACGTTGAGGGAAAGCATGGGAGTTCAAGTTTTTATCTCTTTTGCTAACTTAGTATGTATTTAATATTACCTTGGGTAATGACGTTAGAGTAAGTTGTCGTTTACCAAACACGATTATTTTACTATGTCACTGACCTTATTGGGTAACATTCTTTGCTACTAAAATGGATATCGGTAATCGTCTTTTATATGATAGGTACTTGGTAAGTGTATTTTCCCTCACTTCCGTGGTGAGATCTTCGGTTCTTAATATGTTTTTTTATTGGGTAAGATTATCGGTTCTGTCCTGCTTAGCCGATAAGGTAAGTAACATCCAGTAAGTGCTTACCGAAAAAACGTATGGTTAACAACCCTTGACATCGATATTTGTATATTATCGATTGAATACATCAGAATGGTTTGGTTTTTCGGATAAATCATGGTTGTACTATTCATCATTGCTTATATTCATTCATCTTTTACGTCCCACAGCATTGTACGGGTACCAAACTAGTATATATATAAAAGAAGGAAGATGAAAGAGAGTTAAGAGAAGTCTCCATTGAGGCTTTAGAATTTTCTTAGAATTTAGAGTTTTTTTTAATTAAAATATTGCATTAAATGACTACACTCTTTCATCTTAATATTTATTATTTTTTTGTTGTTCTTACTAAATTAATTTTATTTATTTAATCAAACCTTTTTTTGATGACAAAAAGTTTTTTTCACATTTTCTAAAATTATAAGTTTTATTGTTATTTACTTCTTTATTATTTTTCAAACATATATGTTTATTTAATTTTTTTCTTTTTTATTTAATCATTTTATTTTTCTTAGTACCTAACAATGTTTATAAATCAAAACTTTTATTAAATAAAATCATATATGTTTATTTGAATTTTATTCTTTATTATTTAATGTTTTCATTTTTTCTTAATAATGTAACATCTATATATATATATATATATATATATATATATATATATATATATATATATATATATATATATATATATATATATATATATATAGGATTAGGTTCATTTGAGAAATGCTAAAAATATGAGAAATAAAGAAATTCCTTGTGTGGTCTGTATAAGAGAGAAAGGTAGTTTCGTATAATACGCGGGACAGGTTCATATATGAATTATATGTTTATATATGAACTCTTTTAACTGATTCATATATGAACGATACATTCATATATGAATCAATTAATTAGTTCGTATATGAATCACAAATGTTCATATATGAATTTGTTAATTAGTTCAACTGATTCAAATATGAACCTATAGTTAATTAGTTCATATGTGAATCAGTTAATTGGTTCATATATGAATCAGTTAAAAGAGTTCATATGTGAATTACACTGGTTCACATATGAACATTATAACACCCTTAAATCAGAAAGGAGCAACTAATTTAAAATTTCCAAAAATGCCTCAAAGAAAAACAAAGTATCTTACAACAAGTCTATTCATGAAATACAGTTCTAGATTTAACCATCAACAAATATAAATAAAGCCTTACACATAGACTAATCAAAGGTCGGATGTTACTAAACCCAAATAAGAAATGCTATAACCCAAGATAACGGGGGAAGGCTTCACCAAACTACTCACCCTCGAGCATAATCTATTTCTCATCTCTTCACAATGTCGCTAGTACCACACCCAACCGGGACCTGATGCACATGCCGACAAATAAAAAGGTTAGGCTAACGCCTAGTGAGTTCAAAAGTTTTCAACATGAATAAATAATTCGTTAAAAGGAAAGAATGCAATTTAAATCATAATCTTTCAAAAGGATTGACCTCAAATATGAAAGCGACTCGTTTTCCAATAACATGCATTTTTAAGGGCAAACGCCCCGATACAAAATATTCTTTATAAAATGATGTCGCCCAAAACTCACTCAAACGTGAATAGAAAACGGACTCCCAATTATAAAAACGCGGATAAACTTTGCATCCTGAAACACCCAAAAACACGGGTGGGGCATAATACTCAACTCATAAATCATGGAAAACAATCCATATAATTATAATATGCCATCAGAAACATGGAATTAAAATCCAATACTCGCGCGACCATAAAATGGGATGAAACCCAATGTTAAAACATGTACAATTAAATATCCAAAATATTGTTGGCCGACAACGGGGGAGACTCGTATTCGTTGAGAGTGGGGGAACACAAAAGTATGTCACTCATACACCGTTAATCGTATGACACTTCACGACATGAAAGCCCAAGTGCCCCTACGACTCCCCTCAAGCTACACCCAAAGAGACAGCTGACCTTAGCGAATATTACCATGAATACCGCCAAAGGCCCGACAACCTTCGAGAACTACAACCATGGCATTACCCCGAATGACGGAGGTCCAAAACGCCCATCAATCATGAGAGCACAACCGGACTCAGCCCCTCCTAGTGTACACTTGAAAGGTTAAGGTCATAAAACATAGGTTCCGGAGTTCAACCCCTTAATACTCATTTGACCATCAAATAAAGATTGACTTACGTACCTATGGATCCAACGCAACACAGTCTAACATTACATGACTACACATGAATGACCAACGCACTCGAGCATGTAATTATCATAATTATGCAATAAGACGCATTAAGGTGTAAATCATACATGGGCTCTACATAGAGCCATTAAAACTGGACAAGTGTCCACGCGACTCTTTTAAGTCGAAACTGAGCTAAAATGCTTAAACCCCCTTCGACCAACAAACATCGGTCCCAAATAGAAAAACACATTCAAATGGCGTTTATACAGGCACATACCTCAAAGATATGATTAACCCAAAACTCGTCACAGATTGGGACAAAAGGTTTTCCAAATGGGTCCATACCCTTATGTTTTTCCAAAATGTCTCATAACACGGAGACAAACATTTTCCAAATGATTTATGAAATCAAATACACCAAAATGCATAAATCATAGATTAGACTTCATTTGTGCAAAATTACCAAATACATAAGTCATACTATTTATTTATCTAATATTCAAGTCCCAAATATGGCTTTTCATGAAATTCAAATAACCCAAGTTTAATAAATATGAAAACTTATCAAAATACTTAACACATTGACAGTTTCCAAATAAAACATATTTTTACTTCAAAAATACTCATTTTGGCATGTACATAGTTTTCACAAAGCAACTTGAACTCACTTTGCTAGGTTAAGTTAAACCTAGGTTCCAAACTCAACCATTTGCCTCCAAAAGTCTAGATTCCACCATTTCCAAGTCATCACCAACAATAAGCTAGGGTTTCCAAACAACCCATTCCTTTAAGTCTAGAATAAACCATTAACAAAGAAAACATTTAGATCTACGAAGATCCTTATACTAAAGCTTGAAATATTCAAAGAAACTTACCACTTTAGAATATTTAGATTATCCACCCAAAACCAACCAAAGGAACCATTAACTCTTCAAATCCAAGCTTCCAAATACCAAACCTCCATGTACCATTAGGATAGATCTACCATGGATGCTCTAAATCTGATATTCAAGATCCCAAAATCGCACCAAAGAGAGAAATGAAGAGTGGGAGTGAAATGAGAGAAATGGGAAGGGGAGGTGGAAATGAGAAAACCCTAAAAAATAGGATTTAAATCGTCCAGACCGTCCCCGCGGCCTTGGCCGCGACCTCAAGTCGCGGGCTATTCCAAAAATAGAAGGACAGTTTCGTAAATTTTACAAATACATGGGACGAGGTCATATATGAACTTGTATGATTCACATATGAACTATATGTTCATATATGAACGAGTGTAATTCACATATGAACTCTTTTAACTTATTCATATATGAACCAATTAACTAATTCACATATGAACTAATTAACTGTAGGTTCATATATGAATCAGTTGAACTAATTAACAGATTCATATATGAACTAATTAACTAATTCATATATGAACGTATAGTTCATATATGAATCACAAAGGTTCATATATGAATCAGTTAAAAGAGTTCATATGTGAATTACACTGGTTCATGTATGAACATATAATTTATATGTGAACCATACAGGTTCATATATTAACTTGTTCCGCGTATTTTACGAAACTACCCCTCTATCTTCTACAGACTACACAAGGAATTATCTAGTGCTTCACGGTGAAAGTCGCAAATGTTAACAAGATAAAGGGCTAGGATCATATCTTTATTTCTCATATTTTTAGCATTTCTCAAATGAACCTAATCATATATCTATCTATATCTATATCTATATCTATATCTATATCTATATCTATATCTATATATATATATATATATATATATATGGTCCCCTTCTTTTGTTAACCATGACATTGGTATTAACCGTGTTAACTAATCTTCACCGTTTATTATTTACATCCATGGTTCACATTTAATTAGAATTTTTATTTTAGAAATAATAAATTAAACGGTTTGGGAAGAAAGATGCATATGAGCACAAGGGTAAATATGTAAATAACAAATACTCATCCAATTAATGTCTACGAGTTACCAAATAAACAGGAGATAAATTAGGGATTTGAACATCAACCAATTACCCTATTTAATAAATAAAGAGATAATTACCAAATTAAGTATTTTTGTCAATATTATAGACAAAATCGTTTAATATGCATAAGTTCATAATGTGAGTAATATGCATGCATGCACATGTTGTAGAATGTGCCTACGTGCATTGTCAATGAGTATAAAGTGTTAGGTCTTTTTGTGCATATATGCATAACCTATAAAGTGTCAATGTTGTAGAATGTGCCTACGTGAACTGTCAATGAGTTTAAAGTGTTAGGTTTTTTTGCACTGTACCAACAAATTAATATGCATAAATGCATATCCATATATGCACTGTTTAAAGAATATGTACAAATGCATATATGCACATTCTTACATATGTGGATATGCATGTATGCACATTCATGCATATGCGCATGTGCACAAATGCACATTCATGCATATTGCACATATGCACAAAATTTAAGTGTAAATGACACCGTCGTGGACGAGATAGGTGATCGAAATAGGGTTTGGCGAGTCGATGAGTGAGGTCGAAAAGTGTGGTGTGGCGGTCTACGACGACGATACGTGTATCGCCGTCGACGTAACATAGAGATTTGTCGTGAGGACGAGGGACTATGTGACTGCCATAGCTGCACATCAGCCCAAGCTTAGTCAAACCACCAGTCGCCGCCGCAGTCGCCGCCGCAGTCGCCGCCGTTGTAGGACTGCTATTTGGTGGGTATAGAGGGTTTTCTTCGCCCCATGAATCGTTTTTTCGGGAATAAGGTGAGAAGTCTACGGAGTCATGGTGTGTAGTGGTGGTAGTGGTGCCTGCCGTTGTGGCAGTGGTGATGGTGGTGGCGGAGTTTGGCGGTGGTTGTAGCGGAGCGACGGTTTGCTCCATTTTTTAGAAAGAGATATGCACTGCCTTATTAAAATCTACTGAAAATATGAAAAAGTAGATAACTTCCACATTAGAGATAAATTACAATTTTAATTTTTAAATTATTATATTTATTAAATAAATATATTAATACCAATTTAGAGATTTTCTTAAAATATGGAAAGGTAGTTATTAGGCGTAAAAAAGAAAATTTCAATATTACCCATTTGTTTGTGATTAGGCGTGTATATTGACATGCAATTAAGAATGAATCTGATTGGTTGATAATTAATTAACACGGTTAATACCAATGTCATGGTTAACAAATAAATGAGACTATATATATATATATATATATATATATATATATATATTCTCATTTATTTGTTATTTTACTCCATAACCATTATGGGATCATGTGTATACGAAGCAATGAGCATTGATGTGGATGGGAGCCAATGGAATATATATATTGAGAGAGTAGGACATTCAAATACAACCTCTTTGTATGGTCCAACCCCTGTAATCTATACAACCTCTCTATCAACTACTCTTTTTATTTTATTTTTGTAATTAAGAAAAAGAAAAAAAAAGCTGATTAAATCATTTTGAGAACTTTATGTGTTGTGATTAGAGTTGTTAGGTAGCGTTTGGTACACATACATGATTGGACGGGACTGGACTGGACAGGACAGGACAAGAGGCTAGGACTGGACAAGACAAATGTCTGTCTTGTGTTTGGTACGACTAGGACTGAACAAGACAGGACTGGACAAATTTCTCTAATAGTTGTTTGATGATTTTATATGTCGTATAATAGTTATAAATAACACAAATAAACTATATTTTTAAATAATTTAATTAAAAAACATTTTTATTTTTTACACAATTTTCATACATATAAATACATAAAAAACAATGGTAGAAAATTTGAATGAAGTATCTAAAATAAATGATAGTGGTTCAAAAAAATCCGATTTATATAAAGAAAATATAATATTTGGTTTAATTTGGAAATCTTATTGAATTGGCGGATGCATAGTTGAAGCAACAAGTAAAGATAAAGGCGATGGGTAGTTGGTGAAGGACGTGAAAGATAGTGGATAGTGGTGGTGCAAGAGGTTGTTGTGGTTGATGTGGTGGAGGTATAGGTGGTCGATGATGGTAGTGGTGGTGGCGGTGGAGGTGGATAGTGGTAATAGAGGTTATTGTAGTGGAGGAAGAGGCGGAGGTCACCGACGGTGGTTGGCGACGAGCGACGATGGTTGGCGGTAAGCGTCGGTGGTGACGGCGGTGGCAATGGGTGGTGGTGATCGGTGAAGGTGACGACGGGTGGTGGTTGTGGATAGACCTGACAAACGTGTCGTGTCGTGTCATTTTCGTGTCGGGTTCAAAGTTAAACGGGTTGAAAGTGTCTAACCCTAACCCGACCCGTTTAATAAACGGGTCAGAAAATCTCAACCCTAACCCGACCCGCCTAACCCGTTTAACATTTATAAAACTAAAATTTTAAAATAAAGAATTCACAAAAAATACAAATACAAAATTCAAATGAAAGCATAAGAAATCCAAAATTTATAGTTCAAACTTTTAAATTATAACCAAATCTAAAACACTAAAAATCCAAAGCATTAAAAAGAAAACTTATATTATATATATATATAAACGGGTTATTCAGGTCATTTTCGAGTTGAAAGTTTTGACCCTGACCTTACCCGTTTAATTTTCGTGTCGTGTCGTGTCAACCCGTTTACTTAAACGGGTTGAAATGTATTACCCAAACCCGTTTATTTCGTGTCGGGTTAGCGTGTCGTGTCAGTTTTTGTCAGGTCTAGTTGTGGAGGTGGTGGAGGAAGTTGTTGTAGCAGTGGAGGAAGAGGTGGAAGTGGTCGATGATGGTTTGTGATGGCTACCGGTGGCCGTCGATGGTGGTGGCGGCCATAGGTGGTGGTGATCGGTGTTAGTGGAAGTGGTCGACGATTGCCGATGGTTGTGGATGTGGTGGAGAAATGGGTAGAGGTGGTTGACGGTGGTTGGCGATGGCTACTAGTAGTCGTCGATGGTGGTAGTGGCGGCGATGGGTAGTGGTGACCCTTAAAACTAATACCATATTACTTATATATATCAAATGACTGTAGACCAGTAATTTTTAGTTTCTGTCTCATTTTTGCCCCATGTTGTTCTATCTATTTTGGTGAAACAAGAAAATACTTTTTTTTGTTCCATCTTGTCCCACCCTGTCCAGTTTTTGTCCCTGTCCCATGTCGCGCCAAACATGAGACAGTGGATTTTTGTTCTGTCCCATGTCACACCAAACGTGGGACAATGAGTTTCTGTCCCGTCCCGTCCCATCCAGTCTGCAAACCAAACGCACCCTTAATGGACGGTATGACCCTCTAGACCCGGCCCGTCCAACCCGTTAGAAAAACGGGCTTGGACAACCTTTTTAAAAAATTTGAACGAGCTTGGACGGGACCGTTCAAGTTAATGGCGGGCTCAGACAATAAGAAAAAGAAATTTGGACAGACCCGTCTGGTCTGTTATATAATTATAATCAATCAATTCTTTTATATAATTAATATCGTATTAGAAAAAAGTTTAGAAGTGGTTTTGAGTTAGACTCCCTCTACTAAGTACCAACTACCTCCCAAATATATACTATATGTGATATGTCATATAGTACGTCTAGGATCTCAATCTTAAAATATTATGTGATTAAATATTTTTATGTTGAGGAATCCGAACTTTGTAGAGTGATAATCTTTGGAGAGGAAAAGTCTATACTCCATGTTTTTTGAAAAATAATTTTCTTATATTGTATACATTAATATATTTTACGTTTTTTAGTTGGAAAAAAATTATGCATTTAATTTTACATAACCTACCATTTTATATAAATTTTGTTAAATGTAAATTTTTAAGCCCGTTGGCAAGCCTGGCCCATTTATTGGACGGGTACGGGCAAGTACTTAAGCCCGCAAAAACAGGTTTGGGTTTGCTATATTAGGCCCGTTGGACAAGAAAAATATGTTAGGCCCGGCCCATGACCCGCCAAGCCCGTAAATGATCACCTCTAATTGTGATAACTATTATCGTAAAGTATTACTTCTTATGATTTTTTCCATCTAAGGTTATAATTTAATATATTGATTAACATGTATTTGTTTCAAAATGTGTTTGTTTCATGTGTATTCGGTTCACAATGTACAACTTTTTTGTTGTGTCTTTTATTTCACAAACACATAAAAAAAGTTCACATTTTGAAACAAGTATATGTTAATCAATACACTAAATCAAAGTTATAAATGAAAAAAAAAATCATATAAAATAGCACATGATGTGCCGATTCTCAAGATTATCATCATTTTATGCGTTTTCAAACGAAGGCTTGCCTATGTGTGTGATTATAAATAATTGCGATTTCAATTTGGTTCAAATTTTATCCTTCATATTGTAGCTCAAGTGGTTTGGTAACATCCTGGGAGGGTCAGTGGATGGTATCCCTGACTACCCGGGTTCGAACCCCGTGGTAAGCATGTTGTAATATCCAGATCATGAGTCTGCCACTTAGTGGTACCCTTAATTGGGCTGGACCGTGGTCGACGGGGATTAGTCGGGTGGCACCCTTAAGTGGGAGCCCGGATACCCCGAGAACGTGTGTGTGTTAACTTGCCGTTCAAAAAAAAATTTTGGTTCAAATTTTTAAATAATTTTTCTATTCTAATATTAGGCATATACTCGCGCGATGCAGCGGAATATAAGTAAATAACGAACAATTAATGTTATTTCCTTATATATATTTCATCAATAATCAACCATGACCTAAGAATCACAACTTATGAAACCTAAACCCATAAAGATATTCAATAATTAGTTTATATTACAATTATTGACGAAAAAAATTATAATGATATTATTTATAATAAGAATGAAACGTATTTTACGATTATGTATTTTTAACGTGCTAACGGTGGAAAAAAATAAAACGTATTGATAGAAAAACAAATTATTTCGTAGATATTCAATATATTTAATAGTACGGTTAAATTAAAAAATATTAAATATCGGGCTTGTTTTGAAAATATTGAGAAGACGCTTATAATGATATAATTTGTAGAAAAATGAACGTATTTTTTCATTGTATTTTTGTTAATATATGATTATTTGTGTTAATATGATAATGATGTAAAATGAAAAATAAAAAAGTAAGTGATATAAAGTAAATTAAATAAGTAATTGTAAAAGTGATAAATGTAACATTGTAAGGGTGGTAAATGTAATTGTATAAAAGTTTGTACAATAACCGTTTTAGTTTTTTCATTATATAGTATAAATTCTGATATTTAATAGTACGACTAAATAAAAAAAATATTCAATATTGGACTCGTTTTGAAGGTATTGACGAGACGATTATAATGGTATAATTTGTAAAAAATGAACGTATTTTTTCATTGCATTTTTGTTCATATACGATTATTTGTGTTAATATGATAACAGTGTAAAATGAAAAATGAAAAAGTAAGGGATATAAAGTAAATTAAATAAGTAATTGTAAGAGTGGTAAATATAACATTGTAAGGGTAGTAAATGTTATTGTATAAAAGATTAAGGGTGGTAAATGTTATTGTACCGTATAATATTACATTCACCCCAATCAACATATACAAATAATAATACACATGGCCTCACGTATTGTCACAACAACAGACACTTGTAGATTCTGATTTTATGAGCCCATGTGTGATGGCCTCCATCTTCTATCATTTTATCTTACTTAATAATATTTTTGTAATAGTTGGTCAAAATCCTTTTTGGATTATATTTTAAACCAAAAACCATTCTTTTTAAAGTGTAAATTTTCATCGACTTTAAGCCTTATTTATATTCTAGAAAACAACATTTCTAACTCTATTTTCTAATGAAATTCAATAGATCTATCCTTTTTTTCCCCAATTAACGTTATCTAATTTTGTTTATATAGTTGGTCAAAACCCTTTTTTGGATTACATTTTAAACCAAAAACCATTCTTTTAATAAATAAAAAAAACAAAATTATGAAACTTCCATATTTATTCGGAAACAATACCTCTCATCACCGGATTTTGAAAAGGATCCAACACTCCACAAACCTTTCTTCTCACTCCTCACTTTCTCTCTCTAAAACCCATTAATGGAGTATCAAGAAACATGTTGTTAGAATAGACAATCACCTTTCACCAAATCCCTCCTTAATTTCCCCCCATAAATGTCTCTCTCCATCCATCTTCATCTTCAACACCTCCCACCGGCGCCGCCATGAATCACCGGAAAAATAACCACCTCTCAATTTCCATCCTCTTCTTCTCTCTATTTCTCGCCGGAATCTTTCTCTACAACCAAGGCGTCAAATCCCTCACTGAATTCCCATTCTCCATCCCTCATGAAAACCCACTTCCTGAATCAAAATCAAGCGTCAATGAGCAACCGAGAACAGAATCGCCGGTGGATTCTACGGCGGAAGACATCGAATTTCCACCGGAAAGTTGCGATATTTTCGATGGGAATTGGGTTTTTGATAATTCTACACGCCCTTTGTACAAAGAAGATGAGTGTGAGTTTCTGACGGAACAGGTTACGTGTATGAAAAATGGGAGGCAAGATTCTATGTATCAGAATTGGAGGTGGCAGCCTAAAGATTGTAATTTGCCAAAGTAAGATGATTTTTTTTCTTGAATTTTTAAGTTCAATTTGTGTTGAATTGTTGGTGTTCTTAACTGGGTTTGATTTTGTTTTGGGGGGGGGGGGGGGGAATGAAGGTTTAGAGCAAAATTGTTGGTGGAGAAATTGAAGAACAAGAGGCTTATGTTTGTTGGGGATTCATTGAATAGAAACCAGTGGGAATCAATGGTGTGTTTGGTTCAATCTGTTGTTGGTTCTGGAAGAAAGAGTTTGAACAAAATTGGGTCTCTATCTATTTTCAGAATCGAGGTTTGTTTCTCTCAATTTTTAGGGATTCAAAATCAAATCTGTTGAAGTTGACAACATGCAAAGTTTCTTGTTAATAATTCGTTTTCAAGAATAAATGAAGTTTGCACTTTGCATTGCCTTCAAAAAAAAATTTGAATGTTAGGCCGTTTGCCGGCAAGGACACCATCCACACTTACCTTCTCTTGTGTCAATCCGACCATCAAAATTATTTGTTTGTAAGCGTTTACCGGGTAGAAGTCATTTTTCTCACTTACCGGATAAGATTCTAGTTATTTGTTATAGCTCTTACCGGATAAGATCGTTTCCATGCTTAAGGTAATTAATATCGGTATACACTTATCGGGGGTAAGTATTTAGTAAAAGCTTGTCTTAACAATTTCAAATGGTGGAAAAGTCAACTGATTGACTTTTCTCAATCTGTTTTTAATTTGTTTTGGTTATGGATTAAATGATTAATCATTGTTCCTTATAAAATTATATAAACAATTTATATTTTTGTAAGAAATGATGATTATAATAAAAAGCACATTTTATCAATATGGTTATGGCTGAGTGAGCCAGGTATGCCCCTCACATTGGGAATTGGCAGCCTGTGTGGGCCGGTTTACGTGTTCGGGAAATACACGTTTGCTCCAATATATTGTTTCTTAAAAATATCTACAAAAATAACTATGTATGATGGTTGGGGGAAAATAAGCAATGGTTGATTTTGTAATTTTTTTTTGCAGGACTATAATGCGACCGTGGAATTTTATTGGGCTCCATTTCTTGTAGAATCAAATTCTGATGACCCGGAAATGCACAGTATATTAAACAGAATTATCATGCCTGAATCAATCGATAAACATGGTCAAAATTGGAAAAATGTTGACTATTTGGTCTTTAACACGTACATTTGGTGGATGAACACTATAAACATGAAAGTCTTGTAAGCATTATTTCCAATACGTCCTTTAAATTTTACATTTTCTTTTATGTTCTATGATTCAAATATCTGCAAATAAATTATGAAAAGTTTGTTGATATAGGCGAGGATCATTTGATGAAGGAGCAACCGAGTATGATGAAGTCGAAAGACCAATCGCGTATGCAAGAGTGTTGAAGACGTGGGCCGAGTGGGTTGATAGAAATATAAACCCTAATCGAACCATGATCTTTTTCAACAGTATGTCACCTATCCATATCAAGTAAGTTTCTAATTTCATAAAGTAATTACACTGCAGCATAATACATTAATCTAGTCTGTTACAGTATTATTCATAGACACTAAGGGGTTGTTTGTTTAAAAAAAAAAAAAACTCTTAATGACTCTTAAGTCTGAATCTTTCAGACATTTTTATACACCACCTCTTATTAATCATAACTAAAATAAGACTTCAGACCTCTTAAAAAACAAACGGCACCTAAAAGAACATGTTAGTGATACAAGATTTATTAATTCATCGTACAATATTTACATGACATGTGCTGTTGTTTGTACGCAGGGCAACATCAAGTACCATCGGATGTACATATATTGTTTTTGCCAAATTAGTTTCTGAAAGCTTACGATATTAAGATGCATCCTTTAAAAAAAAAATCTTAAATATTTTACCAAATTTGATTGTTTTGACATTTAAAGAAAATTAGAAAATCATAATTAGTTTTGTAAAACACTTCAAATTTAAGTTGCAATAATCACTTTTTGGAGCACATCAACACCCCACGTGCACACGCCCTTGGTTGGTGAACCTATAAACAATACATTGACACTTCAACTACGTATACATTTACATAAAAACTAAGTGTTGATATTTTTATTTTAAAAATATTAAGTGTCCATTTCTAAAAGTAACTTATTTATGAAATAGAAGAAATTCATCTCTCTATTATTAAGGATAAAATTGTCATTTAGTTATTCAAAAAAAATGTAATAATAACACGTTATTAAAATTGAGTGTCATTTTCAATACAGACATTTATTTTTTGACGAAAGAGTATGTTTTAGAGAAAGAAAAAAAAAAGATGATTGATAGTCACTGCATAGTTTTAATTTTGAATCTTATGCAAAATAATTTTATCACATCAAGAAATTTGTTCCATAACATTTATATTGAATACTCATATTAAATATTTGTGTAGTGACCGTATATTTTTATAATGAATATTGAAAATTCAATAGGAGCTTGGACTGGAACAACCCAGATGGCATCAAATGTGCCAAGGAGACGACCCCGATCCTAAACATGTCCACGCCACCAAACGTGGGTACTGACCGACGACTCTTTACGGTTGCAACCAACGCGATTAAATCGATAAAACTCCCTGTCCACTTCCTCAACATAACTACCCTTTCAGAGTACCGGAAAGATGCACACACCTCGGTTTACACCATTCGTCAGGGCAAGTTGTTAACTGACGAGCAAAAGGCAGATCCCATCATTTATGCAGATTGTATCCATTGGTGCTTACCAGGTTTACCCGATACATGGAATGAATTCATATACACACGTATCGTTTCTGGATCGTGACCCATGATGACTATTTTACGTCTTGGTTTCTTTTTAACCAATTCCGGCCGTTTTAAAAGGTAGAAGTTGTCACTTTTTTTTAATGATTTTTTTCAGTTTTTTGTATAATATAATTTTTTTTCTTTCCCATTATTTCTCCCTTTTTTACTTTGTATCTAGATCAAGGGCATTTTTTTGTATATTCCTTTTTGGAAAGTTATGGTTTTGTTTAAAGGAGCAGAAAATCGGAACAAGTACATTTGGAGAATTGGAGGTGTATAATGAAATTGTTGAAATAGAAAAAACACAGGCATAAATTTGTATCGTTGTTTGCAACATTTTTTTTTATTTTTTTGTCTTTAATGGTGTAACCTAGAGTGGGCGTACCATTATGACCTATAATGGAACGAAGCTAATTGTTAGGGACGTTTCAATCTTTTTGTAGGTGCTGTTACACCTAAACCTTTCGATTATAATACAAAGTGAGATAAGAAATATACATATATACAAATTACCGAGGCGATGATACGACATATTATTTTAGTTTTCTAATAGAAATTAATGAGGCACTAAAGTGGATTGTATTGTAGTTTTACATTCGTTGATTAAATACCCTTAAACAACGTAAAATTGGACCCCAAATTTTTGGGGGTCCTTTTCAAAATCACACATTTAACATGTTAAAGAACGGCTCTGCTAACTGATCAAGCATACATCATGGTAGTTAAAAGAAAAAACGACAAAAGGAACCAAAGAACAGTCCAAACAAGGTACGAAAGAATTAAGGTAGAACACACGTTAAGATGGCGAACCGACTAGTTGATCACGGGGACAGTTCTAGTTAATGTTCTTTGCTTCTTGTGAATGATATTAGGGTGGTCATACATGTTAGTATAGACCGTCACGGTTGCTACAAATTGAAGCGTTTCTGGTAGGATTTGGAATCATAATAAGTATCTTTTTTAACAATAATTGCATTTTATCTTTTTAATGACAACATTTAAGGCATAGTATCCCATGGTAAAGCTAGAGGTGATGTATGATGTAACATTGGCAACCACTTGGGTCCTAGAGACGGCTCAAACACAAAGATTTGACAAATTTATAATAATACTCATTTGAAATAGCTGTTTTAAATTATTTTTTAAGTGAAACAAAAAAGTATTAAATGTACTTTTGCTATAGAGATTTATTTCGATTTTTATAATCATGTATAATAATGCCAATAGCCAAGTCGTTTCCCAACCATATTGTGCTAAGAATGGCAAGATTTGTATTAAATCGTACCAAGTTGAAATCAGTTTCGGATTAACTTAATGTTATGTCAACTATGAAACTAATTTTTCTTTTTCAAAAATGACCATTAATTAAGGTCTTACCCTTTTATGTAAGATATAGATGAAAACGAAACCACATAATAGAAAAAAGAAATATAATTAATATACTTATATCTTATGAGGTACCATGATTATTTTCATTGAGAGTTCTGTCAACGTTGTTTAGGAATGCCGTATGAAAATTATAATATTTTCGGGGTATTTTCTCAGCAACTAGATTCATTAAATACTCGCTTTGATTTATGAAATAAACTTTTGTGCATATAAAAGCATTTCACTGTCTGTTTGGTTTGTCGGATTTGATAGGATTTGAAAGAATTTGAAATTGAATTTCATTCCAAGCATGTGTTTGATTTGAAGAAAAGTTTGCATTTGAAATCCCACAACCGATTGGATTTACAAATCCATTGGAGATGGGTTTTATTCAAATCCAAACCCCATAGATTTCAGTTGTTTTTATCGCATCTCTACCCCACATTTTTCACCAAATCTACTCTAATCTCCCCATCACCTGCAAACAAAAAAAAATTATATAACTAACAAATATTTACAAAAATATTAAATTGCCTTCTAAATCCTACAAAACAAACACACTAAAGACCAAATCATTTAAAAATATTTCGTTAAATCAAACAGAATTAAAATGACAAACTGGTTGACAAACAATTTTCTTTAATCAAATTTTAGGAGGCTTAAGCCTGACTCTCATTGGCCCAGGATTAGCATCCCAATTCCCAAGTCTGCTTGCTTGATAAAGTATTTGGTCCATATCTTGCTAAGCCCAAAACCAACGGCCCAAGCTTCTATGTATTAGGCTTTTGTTTGATTTATTTGTTAATGTTAATTCTTAGCATTTTTTTAACATTGTAATGCCCAATATTGGGAGTTAATGGTAGCCGACATCGTCGCGACTGTGGGTTTTTACCGATTGTTGTCGTAAAAATTGTCGCTCACGGCAGTAGTTGCTCATTCGGGACCTATGAATGGCATTGCAACATGGAAAGTCCATCAATAAACTTGTTTTATGCATCTAAACAACAATAAACAATTCATCAAGACTTGAATCGGTATAACAAACCTCGACTACTTGTTCCAATTTTGAAAAAAGAAAAAAAAAACTCAAACCCACTTTTTGCAACCTTTGTTTTTTTTTCTCTATCAACTAATATAGCGTATTGATCTTTATTGAGTTGTGATTCTAATGTCGTATGTATTGTAAGTTAAAACAGAAGATTGATGCAACGGCCTAAAGCCCAAAGTAAATGTTGTAAGTTACTGGTAGCCTACAACTTGAGGCTTATGATAAACTTACGAATCTTATTTTCTATCCATGTGGAAAGGGTTGTCACAAAATAACCAACTTAAATTTATGAGTTCCTTGTTAGGCTACCCGGCATTCCTTATTCATCGGCAACGTGGAGCTCACCTAACATGCTATCAACACACCATTTAGGACTCATCATGCCTGATGAGGTTTGTACGACCATCCTGATGGTACAAAGATCGCCTCTAAAACATTTCTAATACCCAAAACCCAAAGCAAAAGACAAACCCAATAACCTCTTAATCCACTTAAAACTATTATGGAAGATATTGTAGCTGATAGCTAAAGGCTTATGTTGATCCTGATTGGGTAATGACTAACACATGAGGTGTTTGTAGAAGGGGGTTAAATACAAACACAACAAATTTTCACTTTTTAATTCTGTATGTTTTATAAAAACAAAACTTACAAATTTGTTGCATAAACTAGGAAGGTAAGACCTTATCCTAAACAATCTAAGTGATTACAAATTTGCTCACAAGGAGATATTGAAAGAGTTAAAGAAGGTACTCTTTCAGATCTGAAGAACTAAGATAATTTTCAGATATTGACGTCGATTTGCCTAAGAAACTAACACTCAATATTTATGTCAACCAGGTGCATTGCAACATTAAATGTCGTTTTTTATACCATCAATGAATTCAATGGTGTGTGTCAAATTTAACACGTGTCTTCATTTGATTTGTTGATCAGTGCATGTTTGTACTCTTCATTTCAGCCTTTGAATATTTTAAAGATATGATGTAGATGTTTGTTGTCCCAACCCAACCTTTTTGTATACAAAGTGAATAGTAAGAAATTAAAATAGTAATTTAAAACTTATGTCCGCTGACATACAAAACATGTTCCCATACCAGGGTGTGAGTTGGTGAGGCAAACTTGCTGATTAAGTTTGCACTCCAAATCGGCTTGCCAAAATAGCATTTTCAAACTGTTATGACTTATCGGTATTTGATAACTCTCATTTTGAGTGTTATTTACACATTGTTTGTATGTGTTTTTTTTTCGATTTTAATGTGCGCTTTCCCTTTATGTGTTCATGTTTCTTCTTTTTATTTATTTATTTTCATTTGGAGGTGTTGAGGATAAAAGTTTGTGTTATGATTGTTGAAGACATCATTTTTGGGTTAAATGTTGGACTGCAGAAAGTGGCCACTTTGTTCGCCACTATAGTGAACAATGTAAATCTGAGGACAACTAAAAAATATCATTTTTTGCATGTATTATTATGTCCATTTCAGTTGCATAATGACATTCTTAAAGGTTAAGCTCTAGAAACCAAGGAGATGAAGAGAAGACAAAAAACAAAAGCAAAATCTTGGTGAAAAGATATTCATGCCCAAAAATACCTATCTAAAATCTTAAAGAAGATAAAGCAATATATGAGTTTTCATGAAATAGTAGATGAAGAAGGCAAGGGGCCTTTGGGTCAAAGAATGCTTGAACTCATTGAAAGTTTTTGTGGTAAAACCCTCCACCACCCTTTTCATCATCCGCTATAAATAGAGGCCATGGGATGTCATTTGAAGGAGAGCTCCAACAATGTAGAATAACTCAGGCATTGATCTTCTCTTTTATTGTCTTAGATAGTTGTAGTTGTATTTACTTTCTAGTATTTAGTTTTCAGCATTGTTCGCCATTGTGGCGACATAAGTGGCCATAGTTTGTAGTTTATTTCTTAATGCAAGTAATCTTTATGTATTCTTCTTCTTCTTCTATCATGTCTTCTCTTTTTATTATGAGCTAAACACCCCTTTGGGTGTGGGTGTGAGCCAAATCTAAGACTAGTAGGCAACACTTGGGTGTTGTCATCGTTGCAAACTCTTAGACTTGGTCACTTGAGTCGGGGCTCTAACTCAACGCGGACAAGCCGATCACTTGTAAGTGTTAATAATAGATCTTTGACCCAGAGATGGGCGGATCCGGAAATACGACTTGAGTGATGCAAGAAGATTTGAGGGGGTCTTTTATAACCACGTAGAGATACAGGTTTTTGCATAATTTTAACTAAGGTTTAAAATGTCGGTCGATCTAGGTGTCACAAAGAGATTTGGGCATCTATATCCATACTGGTGGAACTAAGACCCTTAGAGGTCTACTTAGTTAAAAATCGGCAATTCTTGAGTCGGCAGTAGTGGTGACTTTGTAGGTACAAGTGGCCACTCTCTGTGGAAATTCACTTTTGAGAGAAAGGGATTTTTATAGATGTTTTTGTGACACTTTGTTTCTGACCATGAGGTTACTACAAATGTCTTAGATAAAGCCTACACCCATACCCTTTTCTTCAAATTAATTATTAATTATTAAAAGAACCAATCTCGCTCAAAAATATTTTCTTCTTCTCTAATCGAAACCATTGTATTCTTGACCTACTACTCGAAACTTTGAAGTCTGATCTCTGTGGATACGATCTCGGTATTTTTACCACTTTATTACTTATAGCGATCATAGTGTCCGGTGTGCACTTGCACCGCCACTGTGGCAACACAGGTGGCCACTTTTGTGGACCTATACGATTTTCCGCTATCAAGTATTTGTCTTCAATAAGCTAGATGACAACCCAACCCGCTTTGGTGTTGATCTTGGCTTCAATTCAACTAGTCTTCGAATTTGCTAAAGGCATTTTTCTTAGACCAGTTCTGAATAAAATAATAGGACTTTTACAACTGAAATCCTATTTTGATCTTTTGTCCAAAATATAGTTGGATCCCAGCTAGATTATTTTACAAAGAATACGATCCTTTAAGAATTGAATTTTAAGTCAAAACTTGAATCCTTAAATATTTCGAATACCGAGAACATTTCAGATCCTCAAGAGCTTTTTGGATTCTTAATGGTTTCTAGATCTTGATATTTTTGGATCACATAAATTTGGATCCTTAATGCATTTATGGATCCTTGATGTTTTTCAGATTTTTATGCATTTCGGATTCTATAAAAATTCAGATTAAATAAAATCTAATCCCTAATTTGTATTCTGGATTCTAGACAAAAATTCTATAAAACTTTTATAAGTGTTTTATCGGATGTATTTGTGTGATCATCAAAACAAATGATTGAGACCAACAGTTTAAAATGAGCAAACATATATCAATTTCTATCTATGTCATGGTTGTCACTTCTATTTTATTCTAAGCAAGATATTATGCCTCTCAATAATTTGTGCCGATATAAATGATCTCACCTCTTATTTTGATGTACACTATCACATCGATAGTGAAATCATGATAAATTTCTTGTATTATTTACTTGGTTTCAATATTTCTATTGCATCATGAAGTGTATGTTCTTTGGTCATTATTGTAAGGTTTAATACATCATTGAAAACATATGTTGATCCATACATATCTGTTTCTATAATGGTTGTTGGGTGATGTTAGTCCCGACAAGAAATGGCAAAAGTAAACAAGTATTGTAGAAGGGGGGTTGGATATAATACTAAAAAAATTTACTTAATTTAATTATTTAATTACAGATTGTTGTGAAATAAACAGATAAATCTATCCTGACAATCTTTCACGTAGAAAACAAAATACTAAACACAACTTGAAACATAAAGAACAAAGATATGAAGTTTTGAGAGAAGACTATTTATGCCGATTTTGCTTGAGTGCATTTAGATCTCTTCAAAAGGCGTAACCTTGCATGGGAGGGGTCTTCACTTTTAAATACTACCATATGCTATAAATGCATGAGACATGTAACACCCTAAATTTTAGAGAAATAAAAATTCGAAAATTTTGCAATATGACGGCTATAAACTGAGTAAGCCTGGTTAAACCAAAACCCGTCATAACAATCTCAGAGTATCATCCCGAGAACGGGGAATATAGTTGTAGCCTTTACAAAAGAATCAAATATACTTAACAACCTAATAATCTAACTTAAACAAGAAAGATTAATATATGGTGTTGCTATTCTTCCAAAATGTGTATCCACAATCACCATCGTATCGGTCAATAAATCAACTCAAAAAGACCGCTCTCGACCCCTAGGTCGTCCGCTCAATCCCGACGAATCCCATCGCTAGATTGACCTGTTATACATGTCATTTTAAGAAAAAGTGTTAGGCTAAAGCCTAGTGAGATCAAACAGTTGTATTGAAAATAATCAACGATAAACGTAAATATAGAAAGTGGAGTATGATAGGAATAATAGTGCTTTTTATTATGAACAGTTACCTCTTGGTTTAACGGGGGAGACCTGCTTACTAACACAAGTGACAGAACACAAAAGTAGGCCACCTGACAGTCAGTAAAGCCAGAACACATAAAAGTATACGCAAGGGATGTTAGACTCAGTGGCTTTAAATGTACACCCGCGGAAAGTCTACTTCAACCCAAAAGGGCCCTTACATTGAGATCCTCATCCAATATCGTAATACTTAGCACGTAGGACTTATAACCCAATCCGATGCCTAAACGTGCCTTGACGAGAGAAACTAATGTCCCAACGTCGGACTAAATGCAACAACAATTATGGGGTCATGACTCCCAAATGAAACCAAATATGCCACAAGCGTTAAATGATTAACCGATGGTTCAACGTTAAGATATAATATCCAAGATGTTGTCAAGTGAATGTTTTCGCATAATACTTGCACAAATTTACCAAGAGGTTCCAATTTGACATATGAATCACAGACCCATATTCTAACCATTTGGGTTACTTTAATATTTTAGCTTCTAGCTTGGGATTCCAAATACTCAAACCAAGATTATAATAAAACAAGTTTTCCAATGTACAAACTTATCAGCAGTTCAACACAAAATTCATTAACCCTTTATTAAATAAGTCTTTGAAGCTAGAGAATAGAAAAGTATAATGCCACACCATATTCACATATAAATTCAAGATACCCGTTTTCTTTCTTGAAATCCCCTCAAAACACATAAACCCTAGAATCTCCAAAATTAGGGTTTTGGGTGATAATGCACCCCAAGTTGTACAAGTAAAAATGGAGATGTCTAGTAGTTTAAAATCATGATTTTTAACATGTATAGAGTTTAGAAAAAGGATGAACTCACCTTATAGGGTTGTATATGAAACCCTAGAACTCGAAAGCTTAAGGAGATGAGGCTAGGATCTTGAGGAGACTTGAATCTACCACAATGGATGCTTAAATACCACCTAGATCACCATTAATGGTCAATAGATATGGTTGGTATGATGCATTGATGAATAAGGAAGATAGGGATATGAAACTTACCAAGCTATAGAGAGAAAAATCGATGCCTTCAATTCCCAAAATCAGATTAAGACCTAAATCGCGTTTTCTGATTTATACTGCAAACCCCACGCCAACAACTATGACCATGCGACATTGTCATGGTCATTGTCGTGGGAAATGTCACACCCCACCCCCAAGTCCCTGAGTTTGTCCAGAGACCAGCTCCTCTGCCGCGACTATGACACCTGCGACTATGCCCTATGACATAGTCGCCTAAAGCCCATCGGGCGCGACTTTGACTCGAAACAGTCCGATTCTTCGACGATGAACGATAGTTCTGACAGACAACTCAAATACAATCAACAAAACATTACCGAAAATTATTGAACATCCCAATGATCATTAATCATGGTGAAAGTCTACCCGAAATTATGGGTGTTACAATCCTCCCCAATTTGGGAATGATTTCTTCCCCGAAATCCATACTACGTAAACAAATGAGGATACCTACGCTTCATGTCCTCTTCTATCAGGATCGAGACTCAAACAAGAATTTAATTCACACACTCAGAATCAATGTTAAAGAAGTTGCGGAAAAACACTTTAACACTAACAATCAATGAAACAGTATATAAAACTCAAATCACAAGTTTATATTGATTCAACTTGATGATTACACACAAAACCTCAATCTGTTGAACAGGCTCAACAGACGTTCTATACTTCTCTATAGAAAGGATCTAAACTAGTCTTGAGGTTAATTCTCTCCAAAAAAAACTATGAATAATGATTCTGAATAATAATCTAATTCTATCAAAGACTTTTATACTATATATACAAGACTGAATACAAGATAATTATCAAAATACAATTGATCTTCAGCATCAATACCATAATTATCTTCAGTATTATCTCCAGCTTGTCTTTATCTCCAAATCATCTTTATCTTTAGAAGCAACACTAATTATCTTCAGAAGTATTAACCATCTTCAGCAGTACTAACTACTAGCAGTACTAACTCTCCAAGCAGTACTAACTATTCAAGTAGCAGCACTAACTCTTCAAGCAGTATTAATTCTACTAGCAGTAGTAATCTTGATAGTCTAGCAGTAGTAATCACTTAGCAACATTAATCAGCAGCATAAACCATACTTAGCATATTCAGACCCAACAATCTCCCCCTAACTTAACTTTTCAGAAGGAGAAGTTAAGTTCTTCATGATATGGTCTTCATGATGCTTTCAACACTTCAACTCAGTTGTCCAAATTTAGATCCAGTCCCAGACTTTGATTGATGATCCTGCTAACCACAATCCTTGCCATTTTTGAGCTTTGAGGACATATTAGTTTGGCTTTCAGCATCCCATGTAGCTTAGCTAGGCTGTGATCATATATCTTATCCACCAGATAATATTCATGAAAGCTTTTATCTATGGTCAAGATATACACCCCACACCTTTCTATGAGCATCCAGTTGTCCACAGACTTGAATACATCTTTGATGACATGCTTGACAAGATCTGGACTGAACATCATGCGTAAATACTCCATTGCTAGTTTCTTGATGTTCATCCCTGGAGTCTTCAGCACATCCCCATACAGATTCATTCCCACTTTAAACAATTCTTCCAAGTCTGACCTGGAACAACATCTGACTATCTTCCCCCAAGTAGAGTAAACTTCAAAGCGATCACCCATTCTTTTGATTCTGAAATATTCTTTGCCTTGATTAGATCATTATCTGTTACAGTCATGTAAAGTTCAAAATGCACATTAGATTGACTTGGTTGTTGTGCACTTTGACTTGATTGCTCAGCTTGACTTGTAACAGATGGTTCTGTTTCTTTCTCAACTTCTGCAACCCTTGGCTTCTTAGATAGTTTCTTGGAAGCTATTGTTTTCACTCTCTTGGCAGATTTGACTTCCACATCAGCATGTTCTTCCTTCTTTTCTTCAGCCTTTTCTTTTGAAGGAGTGGTTTCCTCACTCTCAGGGAAGGGTTGTTGGATATTGAGATCATGTCTCTCTTTCATTTGTCTTTCAAACTCAACCCTTTGAGTGAAGTCCCCTTTAATATTTGCCATCTCCTTTGAATACAACTCCTCTATCCTACCATAGGCCATGTTAGTAAACATTCCTTTAGGAACTCCAAGGGCTCCTTTCAGGAAGTTTATCATTTTCCTCCTTTCTTGATTAGCCAGGAAGGTCTTTGAGGGTTGTCTCTGTCTTTGCTTTAATGCCAGCCTTTGCCTTGAAGCCTTCTTTGTAACTATCTTGGCAGCAACTGCAGTCTTCAAACTCTTTTGATATTCTTCATTCAACCTTTTAGCCATATCTAGTGCAAGCTCTCTATCTTTGGCAGATTGAATTTCTTCTTCCTTTTCCAACTCTGCTTGAAGCTGTTTGGCCACTTCTTCATCTAACTCTATCTGATTCTTTTTCTTTAAAGGTTGCTCAGATTCAACCATCTTCTCCTTTCCCTTCTTCCTTGCATCCTCCATACTGACCTCTTTTTGTTTCTTTTCTAAACCTCCTTTTTTGATTATTACTCCCTTAGCCTTTTGAGTGGCTTTGGGAGTGTCATTCTTAGCTTTGACCAAGGTTTCTGCAATCTCCATTTCCTCTCTGGACAATGATGTTTCTGCTACAGTTTTCTCTATTTCGACTTCTTTTGTAGTTACTGCTGCTGGTTCAGTTGTTTCTGCTGCTTTGCTATTTTCTGTTTCCTTATTCAGCTCCCCCTCAAACTGAGCTTCCATACCAATAGGACTGTGTTTCTTCCCTTCATCTTGTTTCTCCCCCTTGTTGAAAGCATCTCCCCTCTTCTTCAAGACATACTGCTTTCTTTTCTTTTTCTGTACCAACTTCATCACCATCTTCTTCAATTTGGTAATCTGCACTTGTTGAGACAGAATTACCAATTTCATCTCCTCTATATCTGAGCCTTGCTTGTTGACATCAAGATTAATGTTTCCCATAGTATCCATCAATTCCTGATAGTTATATCTGTCCTCACCTCCTTTGGGTGTGTTTACCACCCTTGAAGGATCCTTGGATCTTTTAGTAGTAGAGGTCTTCTGCCTAGCAGAAGCACCCTCTACCCCCTTGGTTTCTTGGCACCTGGGACCTTTGGATGATTGCTCACCCAAAGTTGCCATGGGGAAGGTCTTAAATATGTTCACACTGTCCTGCCCTGCACTTTGTGCAAAGTCAGTAGTGTGAGCCTTACAGCCCATATGCTCTTCCTTCTCCTTATTGAGCACCTTCTTAGGGTTGGGAGACACCCCTGTGGTTTCCTTTTGGATATTATCTAATGGAGAATGCTCCATTAGAGGGCTTGAAGGCTTTGTAGGTGAAGGTACAAGAAGGGAATGAACCTTCTTTACCATTTTCCTTATATAAGTGTGAGTGATGGGTGATGTTGGCTTTTTAAGAAGGGACTGAGGGATGTTAGTAGAAATGAGTGGTGTGGGTAGGTCATCAGTTTGGTTGTCAGATGAGGGCTTTGACACTGATGCCTCACCATGGGAAGGAGACACACTCATCATTGTAGAGAACAATGGTGTGTCAATATCTGAGAAGTCCTTACTAGGCCTCCTCATATTAGAAAACACCTTCCCTTTCGGGACCTTTGGTACATATACCTCATTAAAATTAGGTAAATCCGTCAATTCTTTATTCAGTAAAGCTTGCACAAACCTGGGATACATATAAAAAGATTTTGTTTTGGTATCCAGGTTTGACAGTAAGTCATTTAAGATCATTTGTGAAAAATTGAACTTCCTGGAGGTTGCTAAGCAGACCATAACATAAGCAATGGTACTGCTGAACTCACTCCATCCAGTTGTTTTCCTTGAAATACAGTGCTGAAGGGTATGAACAAAGAATCTCTATTGTGGTGAGAATCTGTTCTAGAAAAATTTAAAGACATCAGTGGGACCTTCATACCCCATATTACTAAGAGCTTGGAAGAGATCTTCCTTTGGTAAAGAGGTTATACCTGAGGCATCATCTAGTCGTAGATGAATGCGAATAGCTCCTTCTGTGATTGTCAGGGGTTTATCACACACCCTTGTTTTGATGACCTGATTGCCATCTTCAGTATGAATAGCAGCATTGGCCCAAAACTGTCTTTGGTGTTCCACACAGATTGTGGGATTGACAGTTAATGCGTGGGCTATGTGAGAAGATCTTAGGAAATCCACAATCTGATGAAATCCATCTGCTTGCTTTGGTTTGAGTAGCATTGCCAATTCATTGTGTTCCTCGACAAACATCAGTTCAACCATCTTCTTGAGTGGTTGGTCGAAGCTAGGGTTACGCACTGGTAAGAGAGAATTCAAGAGAACAAGAGAAAGAGAGAGAGTACACTAGTAGGAAATTCAAAGAGCCGTTTGTAATTTGGCGGTCACACAGGGTATTTATAGGTGAAGGATGTAAGTTAGAAGCAATACTAATTACCCTAGAAGTATTAACGAACTCCCAGTATTAACTCATAATAGCAGCAGTAACACATACTGGTAGTACTAACACAGACTAACAGTATTAACACAGACTAGCAGTACTAACACAGACTAGCAGTATTAACATGTACCAGCAGTAGTAACAATATTTAGCAGTATAAATAAGGCAAGCAGTAGTAACTTTGCACTGGCAGTATAAACCACCTAGCAGTAGTAACCATACTTAACCATTTTTGAAATATTATTATGAGTAATGTAGTGAGCAGTATTAACTGAACTAGAAGTACCAAGTATCCAATCAAAACAATCTGAAACACTTAAACACACAGGGGTTAATAGCACCAATTTAATGAAAGTAAATAAGGAGGAATCTATATAGGTACATAAAGAGAATGAGAATATACTTATTCATTGTTCATCACGCCCACACTTGTGACCAAGAAAGTGAATATACCCACATCAAACGCTTTTGTGAATAGATCAGCAAACTGGTTACTTGTGTGTACTTTCTGAACCTGAATTAACTTCTTCTCATTACAGTCTTTGATAAAATGGTACCTTATTTCTATATGCTTTGTTTTTTAATGCTTGACAGGGTTATTAACAATGCTAATAGCATTGCTGTTGTCTATGAAAATAGGAGTGTGAAGAAATGTCATACCATAGTCCATCATTTGATTCTGAATCCATAGCACTTGTGAGCAGCAGCTTGCAGCAGCTATGTATTCTGCTTCTGTTGTTGAAGTGGACACTGTGGTTTTCTTCTTACACTGCCATGATACTAGTCTTGTACCCAAAAACTGACATCCTCCAGTTGTAGACTTTCTGTCCAAGTTAACTCCACCCAAATCACTATCTGAATATGCAAGTAGGTCAAATGGTGAGTCATGAGGATACCAAAGTCCTAATCTGGGTTGACCTTTGAGATATCTGAATATCCTTTTGACTGCTTGAAAATGTGATTGCTTTGGCCTAACTTGAAATCTTGCACACACACAAACAGGGAACATGATATCTGGTCTAGAAGCTGTGAGATACATGAGAGAGCCAATCATGGATCTGTAATAATGAACATCCACATCCTCCCCCTCAAGATCTGCAGTAATCTGTTTGTGTGTCTCCATGGGTGTGCTTGCAGGCTTGGAATCTGAGAACCCAAACTTGGTTAAAATTTCCTGCACATACTTGGTTTGGCTTATGAAGATTCCATCTTATTGCTGCTTAACTTGTAGCCCAAGGAAGAAAGTAAGTTCATCCATAGAACTCATCTTGAATCTCTTATGCATTAATTCCTCAAAATATCTGCATAAATGATCTTTTGTGGATCCAAAGATGATGTCATCCACATAGATTTGCACTAACAGGATGTCCTTCTTCTTCCTTTGAATGAACAGAGTCTTGTCAATGGTTCCTCTCTCAAAACCATTTTCCAAGAGATAGGTAGACAAGGCGTCATACCAAGCTCTTGGTGCTTGATGTAGTCCATACAGTGCTTTCTTCAATTTGTATACTCTGTCAGGATACTTGGGATTTTCAAACCCTGGAGGCTGACAGACATATACTTCTTCTTCAATTTTGCCATATAGAAAGGCACTTTTCACATCCATTTGGTAGACTTTGAACTTCATGAAAGAAGCATAGGCTAAAAACAGCCTAATTGCCTCAATCCTAGCCACTGGTGCAAAAACCTCTTCATAATCAATTCCTTCTTCTTGAGTGTACCCATGTGCTACCAATCTAGCCTTGTTCTTGATCACTATTCCTCTCTCATCCTTCTTGTTTCTGAAAATCCATTTTGTCCCTATAGCTCTGTGTCCTTTAGGTAGTTCTACCAAATCCCATACATTTTGTTGTACAAACTGCAACATCTCCTCTTGCATTACTTCTATCTAGCTTGGATCTTTCATTGCATCATGTGCCTTTTTGGGCTCAACCTGAGATAGAAAGCAAGATAGTAAGCCTGATTGTATGTCTTTTAATCCTCCCAACTTACTCTGATTCCTTGTGATGATTGCAGAATTGATGTCACCAATCACCAACTGAGGAGGATGATCTTTATGCACTTTTGTTTGATGAATAGCCTCTTCATTAATTTCTACATCCAGATTAGAGTCATTCTTTTCAGGAGAGCTGCCATCAAACACTGAGGAGTTCTCAACAATATCATCTTCTGCCAATGCAGGCATCTCAGGTTCTAGCTGTTCTGAAGTCAAAAGTTGATCCTCCTTTTCACCTCTCTCCTCTTCATTCTGAGCAGTTTCAGTATCCTTTGAATTTGAAGCATCTTTCTTCTCTTGAACACATAGTTCAGTAGAATCTGCTGTAGGGATTAGGAATAGCACAAACTCTTGTCTTTTGTCTTGTACTGATTCTGCCCCTGTTCCTGCATTATTCTCATAACTGAAACCCAAAGAATTAGTTAGTGAATCAATGTCAAAAAGCCAATCAGGGCCTGTACCAAGTTTATTTGGTGTGCTCTCATTGCATTTGACATTGTCACTTTCCTCATTTATTCTAGAAGAGGTATTAAATACTCTGTAAGCCTTACTTTGGGATGAGTAACCAACCAGAAATCCATCATCTGCTTTGCTATCAAACTTGCCTAAGTGAGTTTTGGTATTAAGAATTGTGCAAGGACACCCAAATGGTTTGAAAAATCCAATAAAAGGTTTCTTCTTGTTAAAAAGTTCATATGGTGTCTTGCCTTGAGATTTAACTATTAGAACCCTGTTTTGAACATAACAAGCAGTATTAACTGCTTCTACCCAAAATGTAACTGGCAGTTTTGAATCTGCCAACAGGGATCTTGCAGCTTCAATCAGTGTCCTATTTCTCCTCTCAGCAACTCCATTCTGTTGAGGGGTCCTAGGAGCACTGTATTGTCTCTCAATACCTTTTTCCTCACAGAAGCTGTTTAGATCATGGTTTTTAAATTCAGATCCATAATCAGACCTGATGATTTTAACTCTTTGAT
Organism: Arctium lappa; assembly: GCA_023525745.1. Lineage (NCBI taxonomy): Eukaryota > Viridiplantae > Streptophyta > Magnoliopsida > Asterales > Asteraceae > Arctium > Arctium lappa. The sequence continues at coordinate 24,750,794 of CM042048.1, read as the reverse complement.
TTGTTTGGTTTTCAACTCTGAGAATAAAGGATTTGATCAGTCCATTTGTTTCATCCTTTGTCCTCAGAAAATAGACCCAAGTGAATCTAGAGAAATTATCAACAATAACTAAGCAGTAAGATTTCTTGCCAATACTCATCACATTTGTAGGACCAAAAAGATCCATATGCAATAAAGCAAGAGGTGAAGAGATTGTATTTATCTCTTTGGACTTATGAGAAGTTTTGTGCTGTTTGCCTTTAAGACATGCAACACAATGATCATCACATGAAAATACCTTTTGTGGTAAACCTCTTACAAGGTTGTTTTTCACAAGATAATTCATTGTTTTAAAGTTCATGTGACACATCCTTCTGTGCCAAAGAGATGATTCATCAACAGAAGCTTTTGAAAATAGACAATTAAATGATGAATCATTAGATACATTCTCTAAATCCAAGCAATAAACATTGTCCTTTCTTGGTGTTCTCAGTAGTATCATACTTTCATCAACTACCTTGAACCCTTTAGCAAGGATAATACATTAAGTATCAGTAAACAATATACTATGTTTCTTGTCACAAACCTGTGATACACTTAACATGTTGTATCTCAATTGCTCAACATAGTAGACATCCTTAAAGGTCATCTTACTTTTTGACACATTACCTTTTCCACTAATCTTTCCTCCAGATGGATTATCACCAAATGCAACATGTCCTCCATCAATTCTTTTGAAGTTTTGTAGGCAGGACTTGTTGCCTGTCATGTGCCTAAAGCAACCACTATCAACATGCCAAATGCTCTTCCCTTTTTGCTGTTGGTTGCCCTGCACATAAAGTAGAACAATTAGTTTTTAATAGGAACCCAAGCCAAAGTGGTCTTGGGTTTCCCATTCTCATCAACATATTCACAATCAGTTTTGATGAGCTTTTCAGACTGGGGAATCTTATGGCTTGAATACTTTGTCACAATAATAGGTCTGTTACTGGAAGCAGTACTAACTTGATTGACAGTACTAACTTTGTTAGCAGTACTAACATCATTAGCAATACTAATTGAATTAGCAGTACTAATTTTGTTAGCAGTACTAACTTCATTAGCTAATTGGATGAGCAGTACTAACATTGTTAGCAGTAGTATTGCTTGCAGCATTATTATTTCTGTCAGCAGTACTATTTGAAGTAGCAGTACTAACAGATTTCTTTACTATTGGAACCCAAACCTGAACAAAGTTGTTTGCTTTATTTTTCATTAAGTGACTCCTTGACTTATTTGGAGTATTTTTCTTTGATTTTGCAAAATTGTTTTGAGCATGAGCTTTTAAAGGTGCTCTTTTTACATTTTCAGCCATATGATTCCTTCTTTGATTCCTATAACCAACATGATTTTGTATATGTCTTTGAAAATTTATCCTCTAGTTCATAGGATTGAAATAACAGTATTTGGCAATATGGTTAAGCTTTCCACAAATAAAACAAGGGTTTGGTCTATTGATTTTACTCAGATCAACTCCTTGTTTTTGTGCCCACTGATTATTCCAGTTTCTTTGATTACCCCTTGTTTTATCATGTTTTTGGGGCTGATGCTGTTTACATGTACAGGGATTCACAAATGTGGTCTGCATATAGTGGACTCCCTATACCTTTCCCTTTTCTCTCTTTGAGCTATCCACCTTTTCACTCTGGATGAATGGTTTACCCCCCTTTCATTGGTAATGATATGATTTTCTACAGGAATTTCTTCTGCATTCTTATTCTCAGAATTCTCTTCCTCATTCTCTTCTTCAACCACCACACTATCTATAGGATCTACTTCTGTTGCTCCTATAGGTAAGTCCTCCTTATTTTTATTCTCTAAGAGATCTGAAGAGGGAGGGATGTAATTATTGTTATAAGGTGGAGGTGTTGCATTGTATCCTATACCACTCTTGATCTTATCATCAACTTGAGCTTTAAGCAAAGAGTCCATTGCTTTGGAAGAATAAGAAAACTTCTCAATGTCAAGCTTAGCTTTCTCATACTCACTCTTTATCTTCTCACACTCTTCTTTAGATTTTTCTATTTGAATATCTAATTGATCTTTCTCCCACTTCTAGTAATTTGTGTCATAGTAATGCTGAAGTTCATTGGCCTTGTAAGCCTTGATTTGATCTTCAAATTTCTCAACAATCACTTTATACTCTCTTATATGTCTTTCTAACCTTTTAAGGTCGTCACACATGCTTTGGTTATGATCCCTGTACTTTTTAACAGTCTGAAGACACTCTTCAGTACACAGTTTAGTTTTTACCTCTGTTGGAATGTCTGTGCTTGAAGATTCTGAGACTTCTGCCATCAGGGCTTGATTCTGAACAGCTTCTTCTGCTTGGTCACTCCAATCAAATCCCATTCTTTCTTGAGAACAAGAGCTTGAGTGGAGTTTCTGTTGTTTTGGAAGCTTGAGGAATGTGCTTGCTGGTGGTTGCTGCCATATTGTTGAGGAGTTCCTCCTCTGCATTCTTTTGCAAAGTGTCCCATCTTGTGACACTTTTATCACTCCACCTTTGACTTGTCAAACCCAACACCATCTTCTCTCCTCTGAGAAAAGTTGTTCCTTCCAGTCCTCTTTATGAATCTCTTGACCCTCATAGTTAGCATGGCCATCTGCCACTTTATATCCATCTCCTCAAGGTCATCTGCATTAATTTGTTCAAGATCATCATTAATTAAACCAGAATTAGCATGACTAGCAAGAAAAGCTTCTAATACAGAGTCATTAGATACATCCTACTTAGATACATAAGCAGTACTAACTGATTCTGTATTAGCAGCATAAACAGTAGAAGAAGAAGATGATAAAAGGGCAACATTATGAGTGTATCCAGATGGTCTTTTCTTGGCTTCAACTTCAGCCTCAAACACCCTTAAGTCATTATAAAGATCGTCTAGTTCTTTGTCCTCCAGCTTGTCATCCTGTCTGAAGAAGACAATATACATGGTCCATTCATCTCCAAGGGACCTTAAGAACTTTCTGTTTACATCATCTTGATCAATCTGCACTCCAACAGTAGCTAGTTCACCAATCAACTTGTTAAACCTGTCAAAAGTTTGAGTCATGGACTCATTCTTAGTTGTCATGAAGTTTTCATACAGTTGCTTCAATATTGCCTTCTGATTTCTCTTGGTACTTTTGGTACCAGAGAATCTCTTCTCTAGAGCATTCCAAAGCATCTGGGCATCAGTGCAGTTGCAAAATTGGTATTGATACTCATTAGGAATAGCCAAGAGCAGTGTGCTCAAGGCTTTCATCTCTGTCTGCCTTATCTTCCTCTCTCCATCTGTCTTTGGTGGGATTCTTTTTCCATCTACTCCAATCTTTCCTTCATTAGATGGGTCATTCTCAATGATGTCCCACATAGAGTAATCTATGAGAAGGATGTATTGCCTGATCCTAATCTTCCACATGTCAAACTCATTAGATCTGAGCATTGGAACCTTTGAGACCAGAACACTATCACTTGAACCGTCCATGATGATTGTTGTTTTTCTGAGTTTAACAAAGCTCTGATACCACTTGTCAGGATCGAGACTCAAACAAGAATTTAATTCACACACTCAGAATCAATGCTAAAGAAGTTGCGGAAAAACACTTTAACACTAACAATCAATGAAACAGTATATAAAACTCAAATCACAAGTTTATATTGATTCAACTTGATGATTACACACAAAACCTCAATCTGTTGAACATGCTCAACAGACGTTCTATACTTCACTATAGAAAGGATCTAAACTAGTTTTGAGGTTAATTCTCTCCAAAAAAAATTATGAATAATGATTGTGAATAATAATCTAATTCTATCAAAGACTTCTATACTATATATACAAGACTGAATACAAGATAATTATCAAAATACAATTGATCTTCATCATCAATACCATAATTATCTTCAGTGTTATCTCCAGCTTGTCTTTATCTCCAAATCATCTTTATCTTTAGAAGCAGCACTAATTATCTTCAGAAGTATTAACCATCTTCAGCAGCATTAATCTTCAGCAGTACTAACTACTAGCAGTACTAACTCTCCAAGCAGTACTAACTATTCAAGTAGCAGCACTAACTCTTAAAGTAATATTAATTCTACTAGCAGTAGTAATCTTGATAGTCTAGCAGTAGTAATCACTTAGCAACATTAATCAACAACATAAACCATACTTAGCATATTTAGACCCAACATCTTCGGCCTCCCAAGTTACGTTGGCACCGCGATGGTGCTTCCATTGGAACTTCACCATTGCCACTTCTTTATGTCGGAGCTTCTTGATTACCTTTTCCAAAATGGCTTCGGGCTCTTCGACACAACGGTGGTCGTCCACTCGGATCTCGGATAATGGTATAACGCTCTCTTCTTCCGCTAAGCACTTTCGCAGATAGCATACATGGAACGTAGGGTGGATTCCGTCCCTCTCTAGTGGTAAGTCTAACTTGTAGGCTTGAAGTCCAATACGCTCAAGAATAGTAACGGTCCAAGGAAACGGGGACTTAGCTTCCCACGCTTTTCGAACCGGATCAAGCCTTTCCAAGGAGACACCTTTAACATAACACGATCTCCCACTTGGAACTCCACCGGTCTCCTCTTCTTGTCGGCGTAACTTTTCTGATGATCCTGAGTCGCTTTCAAACGCTCTCGGATAGCTTTGACCTTATCGGCCGTCTCTTGTACAATTTTTGGGCCAACAAATTGTTTCTCACCCGCCTCTAGCCAACACACGGGGGTTCTACACTTTCGCCCGTACAAGGTGTCATCCCGAGGCTGGAGTGATAATTATTGTTGTATGCAAACTCCACCAAAGGTTGATGGGTATCCCAACTACCGTCAAAATCGATCACACAAGACCTAAGCATGTCCTCCAAAGTTTGGATCGTCCTTTCGCTTTGTCCATCCGTCTGTGGGTGGTATGTCGTGCTCAAATTCACTTGTGTGCCCAATTCTTGATGTAAGGCTCCCCAAAATCTTGATGTAAACCAGCTATCACGATCAGAGACTATAGACAAGGGTACACCATGTCTAGAGACTACTTCATCAATATATAACTTTGCTAACTTATCCATTGGCAAAGTTTCCCGCATTTCTAGGAAATGAGCACTCTTTGTCAAGCGGTCGACGATCACCCAAATGGTGTCGTTCCCTCTCAAGGTCTTCAGTAGCTTGGTCACAAAGTCCATGGTAATTTTGTCCCACTTCCACTCGGGTATTTCTAACGATTGTAGACTCCCATAAGGTCGTTGGTGCTCGACCTTCACTTACGAACAAGTCACACATCGCTCCACATAGCGTGCCACATCTAACTTCATCCCCAACCACCAATAGTGTAACTTCAAGTCCCTATACATTTTTGTACTTCCTGGGTGGATAGAGTATTTGGACTTGTGTGCATCTTCCAAGAGTAGTTCCCGACTCCCACCAATCTTTGGCACCCAAACTCGTCCATTGAAGCATTTTATCCCTCGGCTATCTTCGGTCAAGAGTAGGCATTGTTTGGCCATCACTTCATCCTTAAGATTCTCTTCCAACAAGGCCTTGGTTTGCGATGATTTAATCCTTTCCATGAGACTTGACACTAACTCGATTCTCGTAAGCTTGGCTTGTAACCTGCTGCTATAGTCTTTCCAACTCAAGGCGTCGGCCACCACATTCGCTTTCCCCGGGTGGTAAAGTAGCTCACAATCGTAATCCTTGAGTAGTTCCAACCATCTTCTTTGTCTCATGTTGAGCTCCTTCTGATCGAAGACTTACTTCAAGCTCTTGTGGTCCGTGTATAGGCTGCACATTGTGCCATAGAGATAGTGTCACCACAACTTCAGTGCGAACACTACTGCTGCTAACTCCAAGTCATAAGGGGGGTAATTCTTCTCGTGTACTTTCAGCTGCCTTGACGCATAGGCAATCACCTTTCCCCTTTTCATGAGCACACACCCAAGCCCTATCTTAGATACATCGCTATAGACCACGAAGTCCTCCGATCCTTCCGGCAAAGATAAAATTGGAGCCTCGCACAACTTCTTTTGCAATGTCCAGAAAGTTCTTCTTGTGCTTCGGTCCATACAAATTTCACATTCTTCCTGATCAATGCTGTGAACGAAGAGGCAATCTTGGAAAAATCCTGTATGAACCTTCGGTAGTAGCCTGCCAAACCCAAAAAGCTCCGGATCTCAGATGGGCTCTTTGGAGGTTCCCAATTCATCATAGCTTCTATCTTCGCCGGATCCACCTTCACTCCGTCTTTCGTGACCACGTGACCCAAAAACTGCACTTCCTTCAACCAAAACTCACACTTGGAGAATTTTGCATAAAGCTTCTCCTTCCTCAAGACTTTCAGAACATAACGAAGATGACGCGCGTGATCGGACTCGTCCTTGGAGTAGATCAAAATATCATCAATAAACACGATGACCGACTTATCAAGGAAGGGTCGACACACTCGGTTCATTAAGTCCATGAACACCGTCGGGGCGTTCGTCAAGCCAAAGAGCATCACTAAGAACTCGTAGTGACCATAACGCGTTTGGAAAGCGGTCTTCGGAATATCATCCTCCTTGACCTTCACCTGATGGTAACCCGAACGTAGATCAATCTTCGAAAAACAACCCTCTCCTTGAAGTTGGTCAAATAAGTCATCGATTCTAGGGAGTGGATATTTATTCTTCACGATCACCTTATTTAACTCCCTATAGTCGATGCACATCCGCATGGTGCCATATTTCTTATTTACAAACAAGACCGGTGCTCCCCACGGCGACGAGCTCGGTCTCACAAACCCCTTCTCAAGAAGGTCTTCTAACTGACCCATCATCTCCTTCATCTCGGACGGAGCCAAATGGTACAGAGCTCTAGCTATCGGGGCCGCCCTCGGCATTAAATCGATCTTGAACTCTACTTGACGGTCAGGCGGCAGACCAGGCAAGTCGTCCGGGAACACATTGGGTAACTCATTCACCACCTCTATATCTTCTAGCTTTTTCTTCTCGAGTTTGGCGTCTATCACGTACGCCAAAAAGGATGAGCATCCTTTCTATAAACACTTTCGTGCCTTCACCATGCTGATAATTGCTACTTCGCCTTTCCGCCTCTCGCCGTAGACGGTCACCGACTCAACATCTGAAATTGGGATTCGAATCAACTTTTTTGCACAAAGGATTTCAGCATGGTTATCCGCTAACCAATCCATCCCAGTGATGACCTAACGGCCGACCCAATAACCTTTCGGAATGGGGGATCCCCGCTGGCAACAACCACAGTAGTAGTTGCGGAACTACTGGGGCTATTGGCATTAAGTCAACCAAGAATTCTTTCCCTTTAATTTCTAGTTTACAACCCTTGAGGACATCCCGAACTACTACTTGATCTCCGTCGGCTAACTCTACTACTAACGCGTCCTCTAAAGTAGTGGTGGGTACGGATAACTTTGAGCAAAAGGAATTCGACACAAATGAAAAGCTAGCTCCCAAATCAAATAAAATGCATGTAGATACGGAGTTTAGAAGAAACGTACCTGACACTACATCTGTCGAAGCCTTCGACTCCTCGGTAGTCATCAGGAACGCTCTCCCCGTTGCTTTCGGCGGTTCCACTTTCTTTCCTCCACTGAACCCCATTTTCGCCTTCGGGCACTCACTCCTAATATGCCCCGGTTCCTTGCATCCAAAATAGATTTGTCCTTTGATCGGACAATCTCAAAAACTGTGACCGGGCTTGCCACATTTAAAACAAGGTTCGGACCCCGAGTGACAAGGGCCGAGATGTTTGCTTCGACATTTGGAACACCAAGGAACATCTCGTCTCGGGCCCACTCCTCGCTAACTGTTGTTTTTGAATGACTTTGATCTCTTGGAGTGCATCGTACTCCCTTCCCACCTTCACTCCTCAACTACTCCGCTTCTCTCCACCTTGCTCTAACCATAAGAATCTTCCACAGGTTGTGCTTCTTCGATTGCCTCTCCAAGAGTAGCGGTCTTTGACACCCGAACCATATTCATCATTTCGGTAGGCAAACCTTTGATGTAGGCTTTGATATTCTCTCTTTCGGTTGGGACCAGGTGTCCCACTAAACCCAGTTTATCCATAATCTTCTTGTTATACTCCTTTACCGACAAATTCTCTTTCTTCAAACCACGAAATTCGTCGATGATTTGGTCCATGGCTCGTTCATTACAGAATTCTTCCATAACCTTTTTCTTGAAAGTCTCCCAGCTTAGTTTGGCCAACACTGCAACTTCAACGGAAGTGGAATACATATTCCACCATGTGAGGGCCGCCCCTCTCAGCATTTGAGACCCGAACACAACTTTCTGATTTTCCCCACACTCGCTTGATCAAAAGGCCTATTCCATTTCTCGGATCCAGTTCATGCATGCCACTGGGTCGTCTGAGCCTTTAAACGCCGGCGTTCGCATCCGAGGAATGCCTTAAAAGTGCAAGTCTTTGAAACTTGCCTCGCTTCTGGGGTCGGGGTTTCATTAGATGGAATGTCGGGTCCGGTACCCCCGGATCCCACCACCAAGATATTTTCCGCGACAACTTCATGCCTACGGTTGCTAGCATATCGGTCTTCCAGTAGTTTTAGGAACATTTCTTGTTGTTGGGCCATCGCCGCGTTCATGGCCTGCATCATCCGATCCATCATCCTTGATTCCAGAGTCACCTCTTCCATTATTGGTTAAGATGGTGTTATGTTGCGACGGGGTATGTTGCGACGGGGTACATGTTTTGGTCCTCCACCCAAAACATTCTATGGTCGAGGGGGCAAATCCGTTGTTGTAACTCTAGGGTGGTCGGCCGTAGATGCCGACGCCTCTTGGCCCTCCGGCCGATCTCGAATGTTTACCATTGAACGCCACGCAACGTGAGAATATAGGTGAGATAAATATTATACGAATTATAAACAAGGAAACATACTACTACATTCATTAATCATCATAACAATAGAAAACAAGCATAATCACGTAAAACATCCTCATAATAACGTTAGCTAAGCGAAATTATGAACATGCGATACATAAGAATTTTCATCACCATTACCATAACTCTCAATTTGTGTAGTTTTCGTCGACTCTAAGACCATCCTACCTTAGGAATTCTACCCAATCTCACTCGATCATAACTTAAAATCACAGCTTAAGTGTAGGTACTCTACATTCATACCTAGTTCACTTAAACTACTGATCTGATACCAACTTGTAACACCCTAAATTTTAGAGAAAAAAAATTCGAAAATTTTGCAATATGACGGCTATAAACTGAGTAAACTTGGTTAAACCAAAACTTGTCATAACAATCCCAGAGTATCATCCCGAGAACGAGGAATATAGTTGTAGCCTTTACAAAAGAATCAAATGAAGAATAATACTTAACAACCTAATAATCTAACTTAAACAAGAAAGATTAATATCAGGTGTTACTATTCTTCCAAAATGTGTATCCACTATCACCATCGTATCGGTCAATAAATCAACTCAAAAAGACCGCTCTCGACCCCTAGGTCGTTCGCTCAATCCCGACGAATCCCATCGCTAGATTAACCTGCTATATATGTCATTTTAAGAAAAAGTGTTAGGCTAAAGCCCAGTGAGATCAAACAGTTGTATTGAAAATAATCAATGATAAACGTAAATAAAGAAAGTGGAGTATGATAGGAATAGTAGTGCTTTTTATTATAAACAGTTACCTCGTGGTTTAACGGGGGAGGCCCACTTACAAACACATGTGACGGAACATAAAAGTAGGCCACTTGACGGTCAGTAAAGCCAAAACACATAAAAGTACACGCAAGGGATGTTAGGCTCAGTGGCTTTAAACGTACACCTGCGGAAAGTCAACTTTAACCCAAAAGGGCCCTTACGTTGAGATCCTCATCCAATATCGTAATACTTAGCACGTAGGACTTATAACCCAATTCGATTCCTAAACGTGCCTCGACGAGAGAAACTAATGTCCCAACGTCGGACTAAATGCAACAACAATTATGGGGTCATGACTCCCAAATGAAACCAAATATGCCACAAGCGTTAAATGATTAACCGATGGTTCAACATTAAGATATAATATCCAAGATGTCGTCAAGTGAATGTTTTCACATAATACTTGCACAAATTTACCAAGAGGTTCCAATTTGACATATGAATCACATACCCATATTCTAACCATTTGGGTTACTTTAATATTTTAGCTTCTAGCTTGGGATTCCAAATACTCAAACCAAGATTATAATAAAACAAGTTTTCCAATGTACAAACTTATCAGCAGTTCAACACAAAATTCATTAACCCTTTATTAAATAAGTCTTTGAAGCTAGAGAATAGAAAAGTATAATGCCACACCATATTCACATATAAATTCAAGATACCCGTTTTCTTTATTGAAATCCCCTCCAAACACATAAACCCTAGAATCTCCAAAATTAGGGTTTGGGGTGATAATGCACCCAAGTTGTACAAGTAAAAAGAAATTAGACATCTTCAAAAGGATCCCTCTAAATATAATCCCTTTTCTTCAATTCTTCGGCAACCGCGTTGAAGAGAGGAACAACATCTGGGCCTATAGGGATGATCTGAAGAATGCCAGCAATGAACAACTATCGACAACCTGGATCTGATCTACCCTGAAGAAGCTAATATAGCTGAACCCGTCATTGAAGAATATGCCGTAGATCGGTTGAGTTATGATAGTGGTGGAAGGATATGATACAAGAGTACGCAAGGAGATGTCAAGATTTGATACATTAGAGACCTTCCCTTCCTTAGCCATATCTTGGAAGACCGACTCTTTCTTTCCCGATTTGACTTAGGCTTTGAGGAGAAAGTCGATAAGAGATGATTAGATTTGAGCTTTTGGATAAATTCTTTTTCGGCAGAAGTATGTTGGATCTTGTACTTGGTTCGGTAATATTTCATCTTGTTTTGAAGGGAGTTGATGTAGTCCAAAACTTTTTATTTGAAGACACTCCTACTCTTCTTCAAAATGTTAATGGTCTCGAACCATTCACCGAGACCATAGACTCTTAATCATTCCAGCTTGTCATTTTGAATCAGTCTGTTTTCCCAAGTTATGATTAGGCAGATAGTGTCTCTCGCCGATTTTGACCCTGAGATCCTGATACCTGAAATCGGTGAGTTATCGTACCGTTTGGTCAGGGTCTTATTCTACCAACAGATGCATTTTTCCTTTAGCTCATCTGCTTCTCATGCTAGTTTTTTCATACTCCTAAATTCGGTCAGCTGAGCTTTTATCGGTTCAGTGATGTCAGCCTTCGTACCCTCTTCCTTGACTACCTCCAGAGACTGGATTTTGTCTTCATCAAGGATCTTTTGAAGACGAGAAACTTCTTTAAGTTCCTTAGGAGACAAGTCCAGATCGGTGACCATTTTTGGATGAGGCTTAAGTTTTAGTGAATCAGCCTCAGGATGCCTCTACCCATATTTTGCAGTTTCTTTCTTTTTCTGGGCTTCCTCGGCTTCTTGTTCGGCAATCATCACACTTTTCCCTTTGTCCTTATGAGCCTCCCCCTTTGTTCCATCGACCAGACCAGAATGCTCCCTCTTAGTTGGTCCACCGATTCCCTCTACTTGAGTTGTCGATTTTTCCTGTTGGACACTGGCAATGTGAACCGAGTGTTGTTGATGCTCCCCCTCAGTTGGTTTCTCCCCCTCAGCGGCCGACGGGGAAGAAACACCAAGAGTTGAAGAAACTCGATCTACCCGCTGATCCACTCAGCACAGAGCCTGTCAATCTTCATCCCTGAAAAATCATCGCCAAGATCAATATTCCATTCCCCACTTTGAGGTTTGGGGAAGGAGGCAGGGAGTTTGTCAATCTTCTCATGGAGCTTGGTTAGGGACTCCAAGAGTTGAGTGTCACATCCTACTGGGAATCGACCCGAGTTTTCACCTTAACAGCCTCCCAACCTGAGCATCGGAGGCTGCTTTGAGACCAAAAAGAGAAAGGATGACATCAGTGTTTGAGGAAATGAGGCGATCAAGACGACTGTTGACCGATTCCACGGAGGAGAGGAGAAAATCGGCCAGATTCTGAATATCTTAGGTCATGCCATCCATACTCTAGAAAAAACCAGTCTGTACCCATTGAACCTCGGTATTCTGGTCTCTTAGAATGTCGAGAAGATCATCAATAGAGACGTTGCGGTCCAGGGCCTGAGAGAACTGATCATCTTGTAGGGCCCTTTCTTCGAGAAGTCTCACCCGATGGCCGTTACCAGCAACAAAAGTCTCAAATTCCCTTAAGAGAAGGGTCATCTGAGAACCAAGCATACGGTGTTGGAGGTTGGTATCAGTTATATCTGCCAGAAGATCGGCTGGAATGATGATCGGGGTCGGTGAGGAATGTAGAGGAAAGGTAGTAGAGGCAGAAGAAGGATGAGTAGGAGTCGGAGGGTCGTGGGGTAGGATTTGGGATGGAGATGGGGAATATCAGTGGGAGAGATAGGGAGGTGAGATCAGGGAGGGAGCCTTATTCGGTGAGTTAGGGGAGTGATCAGGGTGAGGTGATCTTCGGGGATTTGGGAGGGGTGGATTGCGGTGAGGAAGTGTTTCAGGTAGTGAGGGTCTTCCAAGAGATGGTAAGGGTGGGTTTCAGGGATGGAGGCTTTCAGGGATATTAGGTTTCGGCGAAGGAGATTTTCGGTCAAAAGCACAAACCTCTTTTGATTGCGGCGACCTGAAAGAGAGCTCAACAACAGATGCACCAACATTTTTGCTTATAGCCGTGGAGGGATCCCGTTCTTCAGTAATAGGAGGGGGAGAGCAAGGAGACCTCTTGTACACTGCATCCTGACAAAGAAACTCCAGAAACATGTTAACACCCTTAGGACCGATTCTTGGTACAATCAACCTTACATTGGGTTGTGCAAATTCATCGACCTCTACAAGGTCGGGTGATAGGTCGTGCGGTGGTGAAGAAGGGCCTAGGACCAGGGATATGTCTAAGTCATCCTCATCGACTATTGGAGAAGTCGTAGAGGGAATAATGGGGTTTCCTAATTGTACATCGTATCCTGTTGAGAAGGTACGAAGGAGGTGGTTGTGGGTTGGACAGATTCCCCGAGCCTGGTAGGGAAAACTTCAACAACTCCCAATTTTTTAGAATCGGTGGCTGGGTGGGAGGTTTCGGCCCCAAAAGGTTTCCTAAGTCTCTTCAGATGAGACTTAGGAGGGGATGAAGAGTGCCTCTGCATTTAGGATTGGTGTTTGAATTGGGTAGCCACCAAATATTTTTCCGATGGCAGAGTCATAGAGGTAAGTGTAGAGGTATTGGTGGCTTTTGACTTCTTTTTCTTAGCCACCGATTTCACTTGGGTCGGGGAGGAGAGGGCCACGAAGGGAGTGAGCCTGGAAGACCTACCTATTTGGAAAAGGATGAGTCCTCAGCATCTCCCCGCTTCAGATCAGAAGATTGGTTGAAAGAAATCATACCTATAGGAAGCAGTCGATCGGTGGAGAGTCGATCCTTCTTTAAAACTTGTTTCCCAACTCGGGGAGTAGTATAATCATACACAATCCTTGGTGTCGAAGACTTCTTATCGTCAAGAAGAACACCACAAGTTTTGTGATTGATGATGAGAGAGGATGACTCGGGTAAGAGCAACTTGAGGGTGCCTAGGAGGGGTGATGATTGTTACCATTTCATTGAAATTGAAGAAATACCTAGAAAAATCAACCTTTCTTTGGAAGATCAATGCATGGGCAAGCTGAGTAACATATGAAGGATATTGATCGTGACCAGTCTTTCGACTTAGGCAGTGAATAACATGAGAGAAAAAGAAGTTCCATACTCCCCCCATGTTCTTGCGAAGAAGAGCACCAAAGCCTTTGTCCTTGGCATCATGAAGGTAGATGAGGGTAGCCACAACCTCATCATGCTCTGTTCCAAGGGGAACGATTCATAAGGATCAAAAGAAGGAAGTTCAATGGCTTGTCGAACATCCTCACAGCCAGTGAGGTCGTGATGTTCATCATCTGTGAGAATAGAGACCGAGACTGAATCATTGGTGGGATCATAGACGCCCGTTAGCCAAAAGTTACCTAGAACCATCTTGCTCATTTGAGGATTGGCAGTGAATGCATATCTGAGTGGAGACTTTTGGAGAAAAATGGAGACGTTGTTGAACTCTGGGTGAGAAGAACCCACATCAAAACGACCAGTGTGGTTGCATGTAAACTAAACGAGTGACTCACGAGTGAGGGTCTTAGTTTTTCTTCCCTTGGAAGCCTTCACAGGAGTAGAGGAAGCCATTGGAGAGTTAATGGGATTTGTAGGTTGCAGGTTTGAGGTTTTGTGAGAGAGAATCGAGAGGTAGAAGACGAGGTAAAAGTGGGAGTTAAGAGGGGGTGCTTTTTATATGGGGGAAGGTGAAAAGTTAAAATTAAAAGGGTATTAATTAGGTATATGGAAGGGCATGAAAATACGATAGTTTTAGGGTTATGGTGTAGTGGAACGATCACATCGTGGGTCGTGGGTCAGACACATGATGTGGATGATGTCAGCATGTGAACCCTTTAAGGATAAGGACAAAACTCAAAGAAGAAAATCAGGGAGTCTTGAATCGAAGAAGAAATCAGGGAGTGGGGATAAGAATACTCAGGGACTCACCATAAGGAGGAGTCGGGGAACTTGATCGGGGAGAGCTATCAATCGGGGACTCGTCGATTTGAGAATCGGGAACCTACCTATTTGAAGATCAGGGACCCACCAATTTGAAGGTTCGGGGGATCACTGATCGGGGACTAACCGATTTGAAGAATCGGGGAGACTCACCAATCGGGGACTCACCGATTTGGAGATCGGGGACCCTTCGATGATGGATCGGGGACTCAACGATTTTTTTTTATTCTTCTAAGTACAATATACTTAATTCTCTGATGAGGAAAAAAAACCGAGCTTCATCTAAAGGTTTGGTGAAGAGATCAGCTAGCTGAAGATTGGTAGGTATGAAGTGAAACTCAACATAACATTTGGAGATATGATCTTTGATGAAGTGATATCTTATGTCAATGTGCTTAGATCGGGCGTGAAACACCGGATTATTTGCAATGGCTATTGCACTTGAGTTGTCACACAAAATGGGTACACTATAATAGAACTGATCATAATCTCTAAGTTGATTTTTCATCTAGAGTATTTGAGCACATCTGCTTTGTTAGAGCATAAATATGTTGGATGCAAAATCATAGAAGACTGGAGGTCAAAGTTCAAGAAAGTCAAAGCTGAAAGTCAACTCTCATGATGAAGTCAAAGTCACTTGTCAAAGTCAAAGTCTTAGTTGTAGTTTACTTTGTGTATGCATATGTAATTTGTTTTTCCTTTAATAGACTTGTGTTGAGTCAGTAGGTGTAAAGAAATATTGAGTAGAGAACACTTGTATTATAATATATACGCAGAGAGTTTTTAGAGAGAGAAAGCTTGAGAGAGAAAGATTGTACGAATCTTGATTTGAGTTGAATAATAGGTTGAATTGTTAATCTGAATTAATCTTGTTTTTGTTTAATTGTGTTTAGATTGATAAGAACTTGAATCAGGGACAATATCAATTGGTATCAGAGCAGATCCGATTGAAATCAAGAAAATACAAAGTTCGGTACTGTTTTATCGAGTTCAGATTCAATTCTTGAATCTTTGTTGGTAATTGAGTTGTATTTGGTTGATTTGTGTTCGAAAAGTATACTTGATTGATCTTGTATAGGTTTTGGAGAATTTTGCACTGTAATTTTCATGAATTGTTGAATTCTTCAAGTTTTGAGTTCACAAGTCTCAATCGCACTGTATTTGATTCAATGTATATGTTTGTGTGAAATTTTTTGAAATTCTTTGTTAGACTTTGATTCTAGAAGTATAGAAGATCGAATTGTCAAAGTTTCAGTTTGTAATTCGAGGTATAGATAGGTTTTTGTGAGTTTCAGATCGATTTTTTATTCGAGATTCGAAGAACTCGCAAGTTTTTCTCAAGAACTCGCAGGAATATATGAAGAATTCACAGATTGAGTGGTTCTCACAATTATCATGAAGGATTTGCAGATTCATTTGTTTTCGCATAATTCTGAAAGTTTTCAAGTATAGAATTCGCAGAGGCGTTTCTTGCGAATTGCACATAATTCGTATACATGTCTCATGTGAATCTCATAGAATTCGTATTTGTGTTTTCAGAAAAGATAAGGATTCGCAGACTTAATTCTTGTGAATTTCTCAGATTTCGCAGAAGTATTGTTTATGAAAAGATTTTCAAAATTGCACAAAATTTGCAGAATTCGTGAATGTTTATATTGCGAATTTTGAATCCTTTGATAGCTTACGATTTTTTGTTCATTTTCCTTTGCTTGCGATTTCTAAAGGTCATTTGATATTATGTGCGAATCCTATGTGTTTCTCAGTGTGTTGCGAATTCCATGTACTTCTATGTAATCTGCGAATTCTTTACTTGGTGAATTTCTAAAAATTTCATTTCTAATATTCTTCTGTATTTTTCTGATTTCATTTTGGACTAACGATCAATTTCAAGTTTCTTATTGAATACTTTTTAAACAGGATGACTTCCAAGGACGCTCTCTCTATCGGTACAGATGTCAAGCCTCCTGTTGTTAGAGCACAAATTTATTGGATTCAAGATCATAAAGATTGAAGACCAAAGTTCAAGATGTCGAAGCTGGAAAGTCAACTCTCAGTGAAAGTCAAAGTCATTGTGTTAATAAAGTCAAAGTCAACATATTGTATTTGTTTGTTTCCTTGTAATTGTTGTGGGTATAAATACCTTTGTAAGTCTTTGTAAAAGTAAGTAAGTCATTCAAGCGTGTGAGAGCAAATCAGAGAAGAGGAGATTAGAACATCATTCTTAGAGAGAGAGAGAGAATGTTTGTAGAGTGAGTAAGTGAGAGAGATTTGTAATCTGTGGATGATTAATCAGTGACATATGATTTGGAATTCTCATCTTGATTGTGTGTAGCAATTATAACTTGAAATAGGGAATAACAATTGGTATCAGAGCAGATAGAAATTCTGAAATGGATTGAATCAAAAGTTTTTAGTCGATATTTTGGAAGAACACGCAAGTTACTGTTCAGATTCTATTTTCGAGATTCAGTGATGTTTTTGATCTAATTTTGGCATCAGTGTATTCGATTTTGCAATTAGAATATGTTTAGTTTGTATTGTTTAATCCAATTCATATCAGAATCGTATGAATTTTGGATTTTTACAATTTTAGTTTGAGTTTTTGAAATGAACTGTGTATAGATCGAAGTTGTAGTTTTATTGCATTAGATCAAAATTCATTGTTTGTAAAATGTTCCAGACATGAAATCGAAGTGATCTGCAGTTTTACAAGTCAATTGAAGAAGATTTGGGTCGATTTCAGTTGAAAAATCAAGTTTTTGGTTCGACAGAGTGAAGAACTCGCAAGATCTGTGAAACGCGCAAGCTTCATCTGGAAGAACGCGCAAGGGTTATCTGCGAGTTTATCAAACGCGCAAGTTTATCGGAAGAACGCGCAAGCTGAAGAAGTTTGTTTCTGGACGAAAACGCGCAAGGTGTGGTTTGCGAGTTCTAGAAACCCGCAGATCGAAGCCTGCGAGTTTAGCTCTTCAGTCTGTGAGTTTGAAAATTGGGAAAAAGTTTCTAAGTATTGAAACGCGCAAGTAGGCATTTGCGAGTTCAGGAAATGCGCACGCCTCTATCTGCGAGTTCCAGCGGAACAGTATTCTGCGAGTTTATTCGATCTGCGAGTTCTCAAAACACTCATGTCTCAGCCTGCGTGTTTCTCAGTGAATAGTGATCTGCTAGTTTAGGCGTCTGCGAGTTTAAAGTCTTCTTTAGTGATCTGCGAGTTTCCATACTTAGAATATTTTCTGAGAAATTTTCAAAACTGTAATATGGCTTTTAATAGTGGGACCCCCGTGCTATGTCTGCGAAGGGGGAACAAAGTTCTTATTGTGATCTATTTTTTCTGAATTTCTAACGATCATTTTTCAAGTTCTTTTGGTAACAGATATTCAAGATGGGATATTTTTCTGATGATGATGAAACGAAGATTGAAAAGCTCAAATTAGAAAACAAAAATCTTGATTCATCTGTTGAGGTCTACTCAAAGAGGTCAAAACGATATAATGATGAAAGGAAGATACTGAGAGAAGAAGTTAGTGCATTAAAGACAATTAATGAAGATCTTCTGAAACAGACTTCTGGGCTGAATGATGAGAAAATACTGAGTCTGGAAGCTGAGAACACAAAGCTGACAAGAAAAATATTTGACTTGGAAGATCAGATTCTTCAAATCCAGACAGCATATGTTGAAAGTTATGAGGAGAAGATTAAGGATCTGGAAGATGCTAATGCTGATCTTCAAAAGAAAATATCTGAATTGGAACAAAAGGTTGTCAAAGACAAAGATCAGTTTGATACTGAAAAGAAATCATTTGCAAAGAAATTTTCAGATTTTTCAAGAAAATGTGCTGACGAGAAGAAAACGGTTGAGCTGAAATGTATAAAGCTTTCTCAACAGATTTCAGACTTTGAAAAAGTGATCATTTTGGAAAGAGAAAATTTTGACAAGGAGAAGAAGATTATAGAACAAAAGAATGTTGGATTCTTTAAAGAGATATCTGATGGACGAAAGAATGTGGAAAAAGACTTTGAAGAAGAAAGAAATATATTTGAGGAAGAAATCAAGAAGCTTACTGAGAAGTTATCTGAACCGTCTGAATGTGCACTTAAAGAGAAGAAAATGAAGTTTGAGTTTGAGACGAAGATTGACCTTCTCGTAAAAGAAAGAGACAACTTTGCTTCAAAGATTAAAGAGCTTGAAAAGATTGTTTCAAAGGTGGTGGTGACTGAGCAAACGACTCCAGAGTCAAAAATCCACTCACCTAGAAATAGTTCAGTTGGTTCTAACAAGCCAGCATCAAGCTCACATCACAAAACTGTTTCTACAAGCAGGTCAGTTAAATCTTCTAATCAGATTCGTAGTACTAACCTTTTCTATGATAGAAATATAGATGGTTCAGGTACACATCAAAGAATAAGGAGATACAAAGAAGAAAAACTGGTCTGGAAAAAGAAACCAGTAGAAGATGAAAAGAAAGATGAGAAGAAGAATGAGCTGAAAGAAAAGAAATCATGTGTACATACACATAAAGCCAAGAAGAATAATGCGCGTAAAAGTAAACCTGATCATATCTACACGAGAGATCAATTAATCAGGTTGTCAGGTAAGAAATAATATTGTTCTTATTGTCGTACACATGATCATGTTCACAAAGCAAGTGCTGGTATGGTTCTTATTCAGTTACTCCCATAAGAACTGCAACTAACATTCATAGACCCAAATACCAGTGGGTACCAAAACCGAAAGCTGATTTTGTGTTGCAGGCACCTACAATCAAGGGGGAGTAAGAGAATAAATGCTTCTAAGTAAATCAGCTTAGGACCCATACTTCAACGAAGTTTGAATTCTAAACATAACAGTTTAGGACTCGTACTTCAATGATGAAAAAGAGATGCTACTCCCGGGCTGATAAGAGATTGTACTCAGATACTCAAATGAGGAAATCAACCTTCAAGGGGGAGTACATAAACTTTTCTGAAAATATGTATTCGAAAGATATGACGAACTACACTTCAAGAGGAGTTGTAGATTTCTATCATGTGCCTTTTTCACTGATAAATTTCAGATGCATATTTTCAGGGGGAGTAAGGATATGATTTCTGATTACTTCAGATCAGAACTCGTACTTTCAATGTTTTACTGCTTTATGTCTTTTACATTTGAATAAAGTTTCTTTGACATGACTTTGAGACTTTTTGCAGAATGAGAGAAGCTATCAAGATCATATATTTTTGACTTCAGCTGACTTCATGAGATTTAAGACTGCATAGAAAGGTTACATTTCTTATCTTAATCTCATATATGGTTGAAAGAAGGACAACTTTCAATCATATAAAAACATGTTCTTAAATGTTCAAACCACTTCCCGATTCTTAAACATATTTCATGAATTGGAAGTGTGATTTTAAATGTTTTTCAAGATTTATTTGTGCTTACATGATTATAAACCGTGTGTTTCCAAAGATAAATACTTGTGTATTGTCTTTTCTATATACTTTCAAGTAGGGCAAATTGCATGAAAAGGTAACGTACTTTTCCTTAATTCCTGTTTTGAGTAACATACTTTCAAAACATCCGTTTTGGTACCTAAGATGTGAACTTTCAAATATTTAAGTACCTAAGTAATTGATTTAAGCATTAAGCAGTTACCATGCTGATGTGGCGAGTGATGTGACCTCCAACTCAATATTATTTGGTGACGTGGATAGCGACATGGAATTTTACTCTAATATTAGTTTTAAATTTATCCTTAATCTTGACATTTCAATTTTATAAATATATAATTTACAAATAATTATAATATACACATTTATAAAATTAATAAATTTAAAACTAATTTTAGATTAAAAATCCATGTCAGTAACCACGTAAGCAAATAATATTGAGTTGGATGCCAGAACACTCGCCACATCAACATGGTATGCTTAAACCGGTTACTCAGGTACTTAAATGTTTGAAACTTTACATCATAAGTACCAAAACGGATGTTTTAAAAGTACGTTACCCAAAACAGGAATTAAGGCAAAGTACGTTACATTTTCATGTAATTTGCCCCTTTCAAGTATTCACACACACCATGTCTCAAATTTTTATTGACTTATTGTTCAAAAAGTTCTTACCATGTCTCAAATTTTGAAACATATTTTTCCGATGGTAAGACACCCCGCTTGTACTTCAAATATTTTTGAGCGTTATTTCATTTCGAAACGTTCTTTCAAGAATGTCTATATTTTTGTCCCATATAGACAATATCCATTATTCTTGACCATAAGCTTTGATTGCTACATCATATCATTTCTGATCATTTCATACAATGTCAGATTTTCAAACAAGTTTCTTGCATTCATGTTCATTCTTTCAATATACTTGTTTGAAAAATACTTCAATGTTTAAAAATGCTCATTTTTTCATGATTACATCTATGAGCATACACATATCTGACCCATATTTTCCATGTCTTAAATGTTCAAGATAAACCATTATGAGCAATGATATGTATTGAGTTTTCAATACATATTGAGTATTTTTCTTTTCTTTTAGGATTTAAATTTTCTTTATCCCAAACAATTGAGTCATTTTCTTATCTTATTTTATATTTTCTCTCATGCATGGAACTAAGTATAGTATTTAACTAATTGTTGCTATTTTGCGTAAAACGACCTAAAATCTTGTGTTTATTGTAATGTCAGGTTGAATGCTCGAGCATTGGGACTGAATGGAATATGAAGATTAAAGAACACTTTTTGGAAGCAAATGAAATCTTTGACTTATTGTTCTTTCAAAATCTTTGTATTATTTTAAGAAATCATTTTTTGGCTGGACTTAAAAACAAGTGGATTGGACAAAACCATGGGTATAACTTTAGTTGGTAGTCCTTATATATATTATTTTAAGTTTTCATTTTATTACCACTTTGCCATCATGGTTAGGTATAAAATGGAGTTGTGTTCTCATGTTTAGGAGGATCTTTTGGTTGTAATTCATCTAAGGAAAGAATTGCTGTATTGAAATTCTCTCTACAAAGTTTAATATTAAGTCTTCATAGTTTTATAATTTGTGTTCTTCATTATTAATTGTTTGTCCTTATATTTCGTTACTTATTATATTTACTTTATGCGTTTTACATTTCCGTCATTTAATTTCTGTCATTTATATACCGTCATTTACATTATGTCTTTAATTTATGTCATTTACTTTTATTGCAATTTATATTACGTAATGAGTAGCTAATTTTATAGTTTGGGTGTGAGACGAAAAGGGAGGTTGTAAACCAAAAACTAGTGGACTTTGTTTCTTCAATAATATTGTTCCACTATGTCATTTTAAGTTTTATAAATCCAAAAGCACTTCTTGACGAATTGATCACTTCTTAAAGTGTGAAAGTGCCATGGACTTAGGAATAAGCCATGAAAAAGCACGTCAGTTTGAATGATACGGGAAGTATACTTGGAAGAGTTACTAGCAAGGGAACTTGATATCTTTGTTTTTCAAACCGATTGATTCTTGACGGGTTGATCACTAGTCAAAGTGTTAAAGTGTAGTGGACTCAGGAATGAGCCACTAAGAACACGTCAACTTGAATGATATGGGAATCGACTCGGAAGAGTGATTTTTTAAACAAAGGCATTTGTTTTTCCATATACCTTAAAGAAACCATTTGACACTCACACTGGTCCGGACATTTGCATAGGCATATGTTGATTGAAGGCTAAACAAAAGTGCAATGGTAGATATCCGGAAGGATCCTCTTTAAAGTACATGGTGGAACTTGTTGTTGATGAACTAATGCTATAGCATCCCTATAGCATTGTCCTCCAGAATTTGTGTTTACTCCTCACTTTAAGTCTTGCACCCATTTTATCTTTATATATCTTGTTAATCATATCACTGTTAACTAACTCAAAAAAAGTCATCAAAATTCGCCATCTGAAATCTCTTCTTTTACTACACTTTTATTACGCTTTTACACCAATCTCTGTGGGACGATATTCGGTATTTTACCATTTTATTACTTGAAAAGGCGATATTGGATCCTATTGTATACTTGCTTTGAGATTCAATTATCACATGTCTTAGAGGTGTGCAAACATTTCGTATCAAGCAACATATGCTTTATAGGACAATACGGGTTCTTTGTGTTAAGACTTAAATGAACTTCTATGGATTCACGTTAACCAGTGTTTCCTACTCAAGAAGTTAATCCTTAGTGATTGAGTGTGAGGAGTCTAAAAGAAATGAGTGTGGGTTGTGCGTTGAGATAAAATGTAAAAGAGAGTTTCGTTAGATGTGAGCTTATTGAAATAAAAGAAAGAGGGTGTGAGATCAGAGTAAAAGAATATCAAACTCTGAACAACTACTTTCTGAGTCGGGCAGCCACATTACTAATGTTTCACAATTCTTGGTGAACATTATTGAAACAGTCAACTAGCCCATGCCAACTCTTCATAATACCCCACCAACTACTCATTTTCTTCTCAAAAAGAAAATGTTTCACATTTTTAAGGGGACGCAACACATAATCTATCTAATTTTCATTTGGAAAATCTGGATATTGAAAAAGAAGGAAGTCTGCCCCACCTTCGCACTTCAATCATGCATATTAAGTCTATGTTTCTCTACTGTTGTCTCAGTGGTTTACACAATTTTGAGCCTTTATAAGCATATAATGACTTAATTCTTTCTATCACTTGCACGAACACACAAGGAATTTGTTTTCTTGTCATAACTGTTAGCCCCAAATCTGAACCAATGAAAGTATTGAAAATAACTAAGTCTTCATCTAAAGACTTTCAAGGGATCACAGCAAGTCTGTCTTTGAAGTCAATTCAGAGCCACTCTGAAGAAAGCAAGTCTGTCTCTGAAGTCAACTCAGAGTCACTCTGGAGAAAGCAAGTCTGTCTCTGAAGTTAGTTCAGAGTCAGCCTAGAGAAAGTTGTCTGTCTCTAAAGTCAGTTCAGAGACAGTCTCACAGAAAGACATCAGAGAGCTCCTCATCAGAGATCCTAGTTCAAAGCTCTGAAGATGATCACTCTGAAACACTTGACAAAGAAGAACAGATGACACATCACCTTGTGATAAGATTTACTTTCTAGAGTAGGTCACTGTTCAAGCATGTCTTGATCTTACCTCTTAGGTAAGACACTGTTCAAGCATGCCTCTATTTGTCAGATAAGTACACTATTTACTTTATGGTCCTATAAAAAGGACCATCACCTTCATGTTCAAAGTGTGCTTAAGAAGTCTTATAACTGAAAATATAAGTTGAATATTTTATTCCAAGAATATCTTGTTTATCTATTATCTGCTTTATGAACTGTGATATTTGAATCTCTTTTGATATTAAACTGTTTCCGCTGTTATTACTCTTATTGTTTATATCATTGTTGTGAGATTAAATCTGGGATCCAACAATTGGTATCAGAGCCTACTTTGTTTTCTAAAACAAAGATAGATCGCATCTGCATACTCGGATAGATTTACATCTCATTGATTCTAACTTTCATTATCTGTGCATGTTCAAATAAACCTGGTTTATTAAAGAACACCATATGCTCAAGATTTGATAGTAAATCACTGTTCAATACAAAAAGCATCAACTCTTTAAATACTCATTTTTTTCTTCAAAAATGGCAAACTCAAGCATAAGTGCCATCTATATTGCTGGGTCTTTAACAAAACCTCCTATACTTTTAAGGGATGAATATACCTAATGGAAGATAAGGATGGTAAATTTCTTAGAAGGCATGGACAAGGATCTCTTTAGATCAGTGAACGGTTGACCTCACATTCCAATGGTATTAGTACCAAGAGTTCCTGCAACAGCAGATACTGCTGAAATCCCTGAATATTATGAAAAGAAAACCACAAACTTCACTGATGAAGAAACAAATATGATGGATAATGATTCAAAAGTTGTTAGATTACTTATAATGGTCATTCCCAATGACATCTTTCAAGAACTTGATTCTTGTAAAACTGCAAAAGAGATATGGGATCAGTTGTTAAATCAACTTGAAGGAGGCCTGCAAACCCAGAAAAATAGAAGAAATCTATGCATCAATGAATATCATAATTTTCATGCTCTACCAGAAGAAATATTACACCAAACTTACTCAAGATTCAATATTCTTATCAACAAATGCAGAAAGTTTGGAGTGATAAGAACAAAAGAGGAAAATAACGTTCTTTTCTTGAAAAGCTTAAATGAAGAATGGTCACAACTTTCCATGTCTATACAAGCCAATCAAGATCTTGAATCATGGTCATTAACTGACATTTATGGCACTCTTGTTGCACATGAAAAGGAAGTTATGAAGCAAAAATCAAAACTGTCTTTAGGTGGACCCCTTGCACTTGTTTCAAAACAAATCTCAAAAGAAAACAACTGTGAAGAGTCACAAAAAGGTTTGGAAACAAAAAGAAGATCCAAAAAGGTCCTAATGGCAGAAGAAAATCATTCAGATTCAGACTCAGAAGATGATATAAATGCCTTTGCCAAATCTCTTGCATTAATCACTCATCAATTTAACAAGAAATTTGGCAAGAAAGTATTTGAAGGAAGGAGAGAGAATGAAGAAAGAAGAAATCCTGAAAGAAGATTTCAACAAGAACCTAGATTCACTCCATATAGTGATCAAAAGGGTACAAACTTCAACAACAATGATTTAACTCAACAATCAAGACCTCAACAATCATTTCAACCAAGGTATCCACAGCCACAGAGATACTTCAAACCTCAAGAACAGAAGCCAGAGACAAGTACTGCCAATCTTCCAACAAATCAAAATGATGGAAGATGTTTCAGATGTGGCAAACTAGGCCATTTCTCTGCAAACTGCAGAGAAAAACTTGTCAAAGATCAAGATTAATACAAGAACAAATACAAGTACAACGTAAAAGAAAGAGTTCTTGTAGCAGAAATATGGAAGACTGGCTATCTGACTCAACAAGCGATGGCGAGGAAGAGCCTACCAATCTCTGTGGTATGGATTTTTCAGATGGAAATCAAACTGATGGAGCATCAGAAGACAACTCTGAAAAGGTAAACTCTCTTTACACCTCTGATAGTGATCCTGAAATAGATGCTTTTAAACTAGTTAATGAACTTCAAGATCTAGAGCAAAAGTTTCTTGAAGAGAAAAAGAAAAGAGAGCAAATGTCAAAAGAGCTAATCTTTTTCAAAAGAGAAAAGAATCTTCTGGAATCAGAAAAGAAAGAAATTTTTCTTGAAAAGAACAAACTTGTAGAATCTCACAAGCAAAAAGAAAAATCATTTTCAGAAGAAATAAGAAAATTTGAGAAAGTTTTAAAAGGAAAAGAAGAAGAAGTAAAGAAATCTGAGTATGAAAGACTCAATTCTATTGCCTTAACCAAATTTTTCAAAAAGAAAGATAAATCTTACATCAATCTCTAGATAGAAAAAATCTTCGAATCAAAAGCTATGTTAATGCACAAGGTGTTTTCGACAAAATAAAAACTCAAATGGACTCTCAAGGGCTGGGATTCAATGAGTTGAATTAATTCACTGGATTGGAGAAAACATCACTTTCTTCCACTTTCTGTATGGGAAAGATCCAAAGCTTTGAAGGTACATCTATGAATATTTTCAAAAGAATGAAAACATCAGAGGGATCAAAAGCAAGAGCTCTGAATTTCAAAAATACTACATACTCTGAAGTAAAAAACTTTCAAGATTCTGTGTTACAGATAAAAGAAGAAACTTCAGAAGTAAACTTCACAAAACCTCAGAGCTATGATCCCAAAGAAATTTTCAGATTTGACGCTTTCATCTCAAATGAATCAGAGACATCTGAACCAAGTACCTCTGATACAAGTACTTCTGAAAATGAATCTCAAAGTTCACTAAATCCAAATGCCCCTCTGTATTCACCAAAATCAGATGAAAACATCAGAACTAAATTTGAAGATGATGTTAAAAAGATATGGAAAGAAAATGTCTTGGAGGATTTAAAAAGAAAAGAAAGAATGAAACGGATCATTAAAGTCTCCAGAACAAAACAAATTGAAAAACCAATAGAGGTAGCTATCTCTATTAAAAATAAGAGAGACTTTCTTGATTCTGATTCAGAATCTGATCAAGAGATTGATGAACATATTTTTTGTAAACCAGAGAATGTAATTCACAAAAAGATAGAAACTGTTGGGTCTGGTATTTTGAATGTTCCAATTTCAATCTTGAAAACCAAAACCAGAATACCAATAAGTCCTGATTTTGCAAATATGTGTTTACAAGCAAAAACATCTCTGGAACTTGAAAAAGAATTACAAGAAAAGGTAAAGAATAAAACAAACACTTCTAATTCTTATACCTATAAAACAATAAAATTCTCTCCTGAACAAAAAGGCAAATGGACAAAAATTAACCATATTGATCCTGTTTGTGCAGTAAGCAGCAAAGAAAAGAAGATGTTTTTGATCAAGAAAAAGCAACTTGAAAAGAAGACTGTCTTTCAAGCAAAAAGGAAAGAAGTAGTTAGGGATACATGTAATATTCCTAATGCTAATTTAAAAAGAAGTCAAAATGTAACAGATGCTTTTAAGAAAAAGAAAAACTTTGCTCTTACTTCTTCTTGTTCCATTAATTGCAACTGCATTCATCTCTTGATCAAACTGAAAAATCATTTCAGAGGATCACATTGTCTTCTGAATCAATCTCTGAAAAATATCTTAGAGACAAAAGTTCAAAAGAAGACAAGTAATGGCAAGACATCAAAACATGAGATGCCAAAAAGTCATACAAATCCACCAAAGTCTAACATAAAAGGACACATAATGAGATGGGTACCTAAGAAACAATAATCTGTCTTGCAGAAATAGTCAATGCCAATCCGGTACCTAGATTCTGGATGTTCAAGGCATATGACTGGAAATAAGGAACTGCTATCCTCATTCAAAGCACAATCTGGAGGAGCAGTTACTTTTGGAGACAATGTGCAAGGACAGATTAAAGGATATGGTGAATTATCAAGAGGAAATGTTTTAGTTTCAAAGGTTGCTTATGTGGATGAATTAAAACATAATCTGATCAACATAAGTCAACTTTGTGATCATGGTTTTGATGTGAAATTTCAAAGAAGATATTGTTCACTTCTTCACTCAGAATCAGGTCAAGAATTACTCAGAGCATGACAGAAAACGTACCTCTGGGTGCTGTCAGTTAGTGGGCAATAAACTGGTAAGTTGGTCATCCAAGAAAAAAAACTGTGTTTCAACTTCAACTGCAGAGGCAGAATATGTTGTTGCGGCTAGTTGTTGCTCTCAAGTAATATGGATGAAAACTCAGCTCAAAGATTATGCCCAACAATATGAAAGAATACCCATTTTGTGTGACTCAAAAAGTGCCATAGCCATCTCTGCCAATCCAGTACAGCATTCAAAGACAAAGCACATTGATGTAAGGTATCATTTCATAAAAGATCATGTTGAAAGGGGAACAATAGAAATGTATTTTGTACCAACTGAACTCCAACTTGCTGATATTTTCACAAAAGCTTTAGATGAACGAAGGTTCAATTTTTTAATTAGCAAGTTAGGAATGTTGAATATGTCTACCTAACAAGGAAGAAACTCAGAGTCTCTGATCAAAATATCAGAGCCTCAAGTAGCATATGTCAATATCAGTTTGTGAATGTTCTCCAAACACATGACAAAGGGAGAAAAATAAAAAGCTGTTCTTTTGTCAAAGGGGAGAAAAAGAACTTTTCTGAAGAAAACTCAGAGTCTCTGAATTTCATCTCAAAATTCTCTGAAATCTCAGAGTCTCTGAATTTCAACTCAGAATCTCTGAACTTTAACTCAGAATCTCTGAAAATGAGAAAAGTGTAAACTCATAATCTCTGAAAATGGTCTCAATAGTCTTCTCAGAGTCTCTGAAAAAGAGAATTTTTCAAATGTAAACTCAGAGTCTCTGAACTTTGTCTCAAAACAAGTTAAATTTATCTCAGAGCTTCTGAAAATGGTCTCAGCAGTCTTATCAGAGTCACTGAAATTTTGGATTTTTTTTCAAATCATCTGTGAAGGGGGAGTCAACAACTTTCAGACCAGTCATTCCTCAAACAAGAACTTTTTAATTAAAAAGCAATTTTTGATATCATTTGAAATTAAAATTTCAATTTAACTGAACCTTTTTTTTATTACAAGTGATATCTTAAATTACTTCTTAAGGCGAACGGTTTGTCTAGTCAGCAAAAAGAAATTATTTTTTAATGGCGCCCCTTTCCTATTTTCTTGGAACCTACATTCGTAGGTAAAACAATTTTCAAGGCCACGTGTCACAAAAAGGGATGAGTGAAAAGCCAAACGGCTTTATCCAAAGGGTCAAATCACTGCCGTTTCACCTTATGTACTCGAGTGTATCTTTTTCTAAATTTGGATACAAAACTAATTTAACATCCGGATATTCATATTTACAAATTACTCTCGATCACTATCTCTCTTTCTCTCCAAAAGAATTTGAATTTCATCTTCTTCACTTCAACCTCAACAATGGCGTCTTCAAATGAATGGTGCAAACTTTTTCCCAAATCTGGCGAACCTTTAACACTGTATCGTTTTCCAATCAAAGACAACAATCACATGATTCAGCTTGATTCTCCCAAATTTGAGGAACAATATGGAATAATCTGCGAGTTCTTCTCCAACTGTGAACTGAGTCAAGCCCTAACTGCCTTTACCAATGAATGTCCACTCTCGTTTGTACAAGAATGGTATTCATCAAGTCACTACAGCAATGCACATAAAGAAATTATCGGCGAGTTCGACATATCTCAGGTTGTAAAATGTCGGATACTAATCAATCCTACTGTTCTAAGAGAAGTTCTCCCACTCCTAACAGCTGAGGAACTTCAAATCACGCGTTTTGAAAAACGCCCAACTTCTGAAACCCTACTTCAGTTCATTCGAAATGCTAGGTTACAACACAGAAATCACCAGATTGAGCAACTTCAGACGACAACACCTACCACCAATCTGGAATTTCATGTTCTCTGTCTTAAATCGAACACTAACCTGCAAACTGGGGAGCATGGATCAAACAAAACCAGAAATACTGTCAATCATGTATGCCCTATTCTTTAATCGCAACTTAGACATGGCCGGTATAATCTTTGATATGATTCTGACATCAATAGAGAAGAAAAACAAATGCTTGGCAAAGGACCCTGAACAAACGACCCAATCATCCAAAGTTCCTTCAATAACTTTCCCAAGATTTCTGTCTCTAATCATCCATGCCGCGATCGAGAAGCTTCATATTTTGATTTCCCCTGAACAACCTAAAACTTCATTCTACATAATGAACAGCTTCAAACCGACGATTCTATCTGAACACTATCCAGAAGCAAAGAGGATTCCTCACCACATTCTGAATCAGGTAAATGCTCAATCTGTAGCCTTAGCTTCTTATCTCCGTGTTGCCCAAGGACTAGAACCAGTTTTGGGAACCCCAACACACTTAGGTCCTGAACCTGGAATGGAGAGCAAGAGAATCTCGGCTTCAGATGGATCTGAGGACCCTGAAGTAAAGAGCTCTCACAAGAGTGAACCAGAGGGTACTCTTGGTAGAGAAACCGAAGTTGAGAGAGATGACAGAGCACCAGAAGGGGCTGTCAATGAGGAAGTAATGGAAGAAACCTCAATTGCTAGTGTAGAGGATAGCTCGACTAGCTCTGAGGAAAGTGAGGATGAATCTTCCGAGACTAGCTCTGAAGATTCTCAGAGGGAAGAGAGCAAGTCTTCTGACTTAGAGAAACCTGAGAGTTCTTCCCCTTCTAAACAAAAAGATGCCTCAAGGCACATATATTTTAAGACACCAACCCCATCTCCCAGTGCAACCACACAATCTAACCTACCTGATCCAGAGGTAATGGTTATTGAATCAGAGGTGCACACCTCGAACCCAAACCAGCAAGCCACTTCAGAGGTACCTTTTTCCACCTCTGAAGTTCACTTAACTAAGGAAACTCAAATTCTGGATAAGCCCTCTTCACAGGACTTAGCCAATACTTCAAGTACTCAGTTGCCTCAGAGTACATCCGAAAACCCTACAAAAATTGATGCCTCTGTGGCTCATATCTCACCCTTTAGGATATCTAGAACTAGTTGTCCAACTCAGGGACAATGGCTTGACCTACAAAACCAAGGATTGACTTGCCTAGATCGCAAGATCAACTCCCACATTCACTTCCAGTCCTCTGATTCTGAGGAAGAGGACTTGGATGAGAACAGAACACTCAGAGATGATTCTCCGGAACATCAAGGATTGAGTGGAAGTCCTTCCAGAGACAACATCAAAACAGCTCTGAACGAAGGCTCCTCTGAACTCGAGGAAAATTTGGCTACATGAGTTGTAACCAATGTACCCCACTCTGAACTTCTCACTAAATCTGAGTTCCAGAGATTCTGTGAGGAAGTCAGAGGCTCCATGAATGAGCATAACTTTAAGAGAATTGACGGTTCAGAGACCTCTGCTCTTCGCTCTGAAAACACAAACCTCAGAGCAGAGGTTTCCACTCTGAAGACCCAACTCTTGGACTCCTCGCACAGAATCCAAGAGTTGGAACAAGAACTGTTCAGACAGAAGGCTGAATCTTCTCTTGAAATAGTCAACCTTAAAGCTCAGAATGCTGCTCTACAAGCATCTTCAACCATCGACATTCAGAAGGCTCTATAAGATCTAAGGGAAGAAGTAGTAGCCACCAGATCATCATCACTCTCAACAGATCAAATGGCCTCTATCTCTGACCTCATCAAAGCAACAATTCAAGCTTCTGTACCAACTGTCAGTGCACCATCACCAACACCACAGCCACCGCCCCGAACTTCTGAAGACCTCATCACCAAAAGTGATCTGGCCTCTTTTAAATCAACAATAATGAGCAGAATGCTGACTTGTTCTTCCAAGATCTCTACAATTGCTTAGAAGCAGGTCAAAGCAACTCTGGAACTTCATAATTATAAATCAGAGGACCAGATTGCTGAAATCACAACTGCTGCTTCAGAAGCAATCGAAAATATTCAGAAGACACTTCAGGATCCCAAAGGAAAAGGAATCGCTGAACCAAGCTCTCCCAAATACAAACACAAGTTTTCTGGTGGGACTTCTAGCGATGAAGTGAAGAAAGAAAGATTTGATGATTCAGAGGATTCAGATGATGATGAGCATTCTGACTCACAAAATAGGGAGATCAGAGATAAAACCGCACACACCTTTAAAGCTGCTCCCTCTACACAAGTCCAAGAGAAGGAACCAGAGAGGAACACCCCCTCTTCTGATGAAAACCGTAACTTACAATCATTCACAGCACCAGTCATACTATACGCCTCATCAAGACCAGGTGTTCCAATCACTCCAGTTACTGATGCGACTCTAGAGAAAATTGGAGCTCTGGAAGAGGAGGAAGAACAACTCATAGACTTCTCTACATCCTCTGAAGATGCTTTCTCATCACCCGAAAGACAACCAATGGTGATGAGAGATGCCTTTGAGTCAGAGTCTGAAGAAGAACAAAAAGATTCTGAAAGAGAGGAAGAAGCTGCTGGAGAACAGATCGAAGTAATTGATGTCGAAGAGTATGTTTTTAAAAATGCTCAACCTCATCATACCTCAACAGCTTCAGAATTGAAAGAATCTCCAGAAATAGATGGATATATCTCTGAAAAGCCATCAGAGATAACTCAGTCACAGCCCAAGGACAAAGAAACCATGGTTGTTGATGAACAAGATCCTCAAAAGAATCTTGTTCAGAAGACAAGCATTGGTTTACCAGCCAAGGTATTCACTCATCCTCCAACATTCTTAGAATCCACTCCTGAAGCATCAATAGAAGATCACTTTCGGCATATCTACTGTGAGTTCAATATGGAAGACACTCAAGTAATCCCTCTGAATCCAAGAATCAGAGAGGACATGCCAGACTACGAACGAAGATTCATACAGGCAAAGACAAAACCAAGAAAGGAGGTTCTCAACGATGCTCCAATAGTAAAAGTTGAGAAAATCTCTGAAAAGACATTCACCTTCAACAAAATTATATATAGGCATTATGTGGTCACTTGATCTGATCATAAGATTTACGAGTTCAATGATAATGATCTCGTAAACCTAAATCCGTATGATCTCACTCATCTATATGCCTATTGCTCTGCGAGGTACGATTCAGGAAGAAGGGAGATAAGAATGAGCTTGGTTGAAGTAAGAAGGGCAATGGAAGCTTACATCAAACACAGAGCAAAACGTGACTTTCAGATTGCTCTGAACTTGGGTTAAGAAAAGCTAGGAGTAACGGAACCAGTGGAAACCATCGAAAGCCTGGACAAACAGAAGACTGGATCAATCATTGAAGAACCTCTGGGTTTCATCTACAGAGTGAATCAAGAGAAGAAAATCTTTCTAGCTTCGCAAGTAGAAAAGTATTCTGATGAAACCCTGAAAGGAATACAAAAGATGATTCATGTAAAGCAAGAACGACACAGAGCAGACCTACTGGCGAAACTAAACTTGGAAATTGGCTCAATGATTAACTTCAGAGAGCTCATCATGAAGTTTCATAGGATTTGTTCTAGTGATAGGTTCTGATTACTTGATCAATATTATTCTCTTTTGTAATTGCAAAATCTTATAAGAAGTAATGTTTCCAGAGGATAACTTTCTCCTCTTCGCTTTCTAGTTTAAATGTTCTATGTGTTCTTTGTTTATTTTCAGTACTTAGGGGGAGATTGTTATCCCCAAATCTGAACCAATGAAAGTATTGAAAATAACTAAGTCTTCATATAAAGACTTT
Source organism: Arctium lappa (assembly GCA_023525745.1). Taxonomy (NCBI): domain Eukaryota; kingdom Viridiplantae; phylum Streptophyta; class Magnoliopsida; order Asterales; family Asteraceae; genus Arctium; species Arctium lappa. The sequence goes on along the minus strand of CM042048.1, from coordinate 24,717,370 downwards.
CAAGGGATCACAGCAAGTCTGTCTCTGAAGTCAATTCAGAGCCACTCTGAAGAAAACAAGTCTGTCTCTGAAGTCAACTCAGAGTCACTCTGGAGAAAGCAAGTCTGTCTCTGAAGTCAGTTCAGAGTCAGCCTAGAGAAAGTTGTCTGTCTCTGAAGTCAGTTCAGAGACAGTCTCATAGAAAGACATCAGAGAGCTCCTCATCAGAGATCCTAGTTCAGAGCTCTGAAGATGATCACTCTGAAACACTTGACAAAGAAGAACAGATGACACGTCACCTTGTGATAAGATTTACTTTCTAGAGTAGGTCACTGTTCAAGCATGTCTTGATCTTACCTCTTAGGTAAGACACTGTTCAAGCATGCTTCTATTTGTCAGATAAGTACACTATTTACTTTATGGTCCTATAAAAAGCACCATCACCTTCATGTTCAAAGTGTGCTTAAGAAGTCTTATAACTGAAAATATAAGTTGAATATTTTATTCCAAGAATATCTTGTTTATCTATTATCTGCTTTATGAACTGTGATATTTGAATCTCCTTTGATATTAAACTGCTTCCGCTGTTATTACTCTTATTGTTTATATCATTGTTGTGAGATTAAATCTGGGATCCAACAATAACATTCATAGAAATTGTCTTTTGTGGTATTTCGATGATTGGATGGAAGCCCTGGGGGAGTGAACATCTAAAAGCTCCTTTCCAATGTGTATTCGTTACACACAGTGACTTTGTGTTACTGACAGGCATTTTAACTGATTCATTTGTTGATTCAGGTGTTTTACTCATAATTTGTCTGGATTTGAAAAGATTTAGATGAATATCTTGGTGACTTGACAAAGAATCAGAGGCTCATTATAAAAGATTAGTGATCACAAAGAATTTCAAAGACATTTCTTGGAGAAAGTTTTGATGATATCGATGCTCAAATCATCAAAAGGGGGAGAAGAGTTCAAGAGTTGATTGTTAAAGAAAGATTGGTGTTCAAAGCTGAAAGAGGTTAAAGATTTCAGAATTGCTGAAGATAATTTGCTGAAGCAATTTGTGTTGTGATTGAAAAAAGTTTGTTGACAACCTTTGGGAGAAAATGTCAATTATTCTTGAAGAACAAAGTATTGAAGATTGTGCTTATCAAAGAAAGAGGAGAATGTCAATCCAAATTGAGAATGTTTCATATTGGTAAGGGGAGAATGTGGATTGATTGAGAAAATCATTTTTATATCAAATGGGAGATTACAAGAGAAGATAAAGGTTGATCAAAGGGGGAGCTATTTCAATCGAGATTAAAGAGAGAAGATCGCATTGCTAAATCTTTTAGTAATGATCTTGATCCAATTGGGGAGATTGTTAGAGCACAGATTTATTGGATTCAAGATCATAAAGATTGAAGACCAAAGTTCAAGAAGTCAAAGCTGAAAAGTCAACTCTCAGTGAAAGTCAAAGTCATTGTGTTAATAAAGTCAAAGTCAAAATATTGTATTTGTTTGTTTCCTTATAATTGTTGTGGGTATAAATACCTTTGTAAGTCTTTGTAAAAGTAAGTAAGTCATTCAAGCGTGTGAGAGCAAATCAGAGAAGAGGAGATTAGAACATCATTCTTAGAGAGAGAGAGAATGTTTGTAGAGTGAGTAAGTGAGAGAGATTTGTAATCTATGCATGATTAATCAATGACATATGATTTGGAATTATCATCTTGATTGTGTGTAGCAATTAGAACTTGAAATAGGGAATAACACCTGTTCTATTCAAGGGAGAATATGAACAGTGGAAGGATCGTTTTCTAGACTTTGTCGACAAACACGCAAACGGGGAAAACATTTTGCTGTCAATTACTGAAGGTCCAATGATACAACCTATTGTGGAAATACATGATAATGACTCTTCAGATAGTGAGAATGGAGATGAGGACAGAGTAAGAAAGATGAAAACAATTCCAAAGGAATTTGCTCAATATTCTGATGAGCAGAAAAACAGATTTAAAGCTGATAAGCAAGCCAAATATCTTCTACTTCAGAGTATCCCGAATGAGATATACATAAAGATAGACAGCTACAAAGCTAACGTGAAAAAGATGTGGGATCTATTGCAAAAGATGATGATGGGCTCTAAGGTGGGAAACCAGATGAAATTGGCAAACTGTATAAACAGTTATGAAGAGTTTAAGGACAAAGAAAATGAGAGTCTGGAGGAAACTTATGAGAGATCCGTACTTCTACTGAACGAACTTTTTAAGAACAAAAAGTCAAGAAGAAGCAGATCGAGAATAATGTCAAGTTCCTAAGTATTCTGCAGCCGGAATGGAAAAAGCACACTAGACGGATGAAGCAAATGAAAGATTTGAGCGACATACCCCTCCACGAAGTTTATGAGACTTTGAGACAGAATGAGGAGGAGGTTGAAGAGAAAAGGAATGAGAAGAAAAAGAAAGTTGTGAAGGTTGCTGACCCCATTGCACTGGTAGCTAGAGAGAAGGAGAAAGAAAAGAAAGAAAAGAAAAAGAAGAAAGTTGTGATACCCAGTTCTGATTCTGAGACGGACAGTGATGATGGAGAAAATCTCGAGCAAGCAATGCTATTACTGACCCGTGCATTTCAGAAAAAGTTTTACAAGAAACCAAGGTCTAACTCTCAGAGATACTCGTCATCGGGCTCAAAGAATCATGAACATCGGGAGAGAATAGAAGGAAAAAGATTTGAAGAGAAAAGATATGTGGAAAGAAAGCCGGAAGAAAGAAAGAAGTTTGTGAATGATTATGCTGGTGCTAAAAAGAACACAGATGACCTGATTAAATGCTACAATTGTGGAAAGGTTGGTCACTACGCAAAGGACTGTCGGAAGCCTAAAGTTCGAAATTCAGAATATTACAAGAACAAGATGCTCTTGGCCAAGCAACAAGAGGCTGGCAAGGCACTCATGGTTGAAGATGAGTTTTGGTTAGATCATTTAGATGTTGAAGAAGAGAAGGAAGAAACAGCCCATATGTGCTTGATGGGAGATATAGTGACATATGATGAAAGTGATGATGAAACAGCAGATGAGGTACTTAAGCTTTCCAAATCTGATTTTATGACCAAAATGGAAGCCATGATGGTCGAACTTCAAGATCTTCAAAATAAGCTGAAAAAGGAAAAGAGCAGAGTTGCAAAGAAAAATCAGAAGATTTTGAACTTAACAAGCAAGTTGTTGGGAACAAATATCTGATTGATTCTCTGAACAAATCTGTTTCTATTTTTAAACAAGAAAAAGATTGTTTTGAAAGCAAGATTTCTGATTTTGTTTCTAAAATTTCTAAGTCTGATTTTGAGAAACAAGAATATATACTGAAAGCTCACAAATTGCAGGTAGAAAACAAGAGCTTAACGAAGAAGGTAAGAGGTTTGGAAGCCAAACTTTATGCATGCGGCCAAACAGATCAAACTATTTTCCTTAATACACCTAATGAAGAGGTTGATTTTAAAGAAAAATGGGGACTCGGTTACGATAATCCTCATTACTTAAAGAAAGCCATCAGAAAACAACCAGCATTGTATAATTTTGATTTTCTTTTTGCTGCTGGTAAATATCATTATTTAAAACCCAAATTTGTTAACAAATCATCGGATGAGGTTAAGGCTAAAGAAGATGAGAAAAGAAAGAATTTAAAGAAAATGCAACTACCATTCTGCTATCAAAAGCTGAATGATAGTTGTCTTTCTGAAACACCAAAGATTCTTTCAAATGATTATTTTGCTAGCTATTCTACTTCTGAGATGGAGGCAAAACCAATTAAATCTAAAATTTATGTTCCTTCACTTATTCTAGAAAGCAAAATAATTGAGCTTGAAAATGCTTTATCTGATGAAAGAATATTGGTTGATTTAGAACAAAATGTATTTTCAACTGTACTGAAGAACACTGTTTTAAAAGATGAATCTCAAAAGTGTTCTAAGTCTTCTAACACACCTCAAACCTCTGAACCTGATTTTGATGACTTATTTGTGTCTGCGAATGATTTTCTAAATTCTGATGTAGGGTGTGTTGATGAAATTGATATGTTTGACTTTAATGCTCTACTTGCAGATCATTCTATTTTCATTATAAACAATGAAGCTTTACCTAGTGTGCATGAAATTGGTGAATCATCAACTAAAGTTGGTGAATCAGTTTATGTGAATGCTGATTACTATGCAAAAGGTAAAAAGCAAAATAAATGGCATTCACAGAAACGGACAAACACTGGTAAGCTAAAGAAAAGAATTTCTCAGAAATCTGATTTTCCTAATAAATCTAAATCTTTTGTTCCAGATTTGAAAAAGAAAAGGTCTGAAGGTCGAACTGAATGGCGACCAAAACAGAAGATAGATGAGAGTTCTGAATCAATTCCTGATATAGATTGTAATAGATTTACTAGTAGTATTTCTGATCTAATTGGTTTTATTGCTTCAAATAAATAAAACCTTGTAAATTCTTACAAGAGATATACAATAAAGAAATTATTCCAATTATCTCGGTCTACTACTACGTTATCTACTTATAGACGGAATGATTTTGGTTCTCATCGATATTCTGATGATTGGTTTGGTACTTATCATGTTTGTTCTTATAAATCATATGCATCAAAAGTTTTGCAAAATTTTAGAGGATCCATCTACAAATGGATACCAAAATCTTGTGCTAATTAGTTAGAACCCACTTTTAAATGGGTACCTAAAGTTGTTATTCCCTGATTTCTCTTATACAGACCCGTCATATGTGGTACTTGGATAGCGGGTGTTCCAAGCATATGACCGGGCAAAAGGATTTATTGTCTAATTATACAGAGAAGTTATGCGGGAATGTACATTTTAGCAATGACCAGTTTTCACCGATTCTAGGCTACGGTGATGTGGTACAAGATAACGTGACGATAACGAAGGTGAGTTACGTGGAAGGTTTAGGACACAACCTATTCAGTATTGGACAGTTCTGCGACAAAGTATTAGAGGTAAATTTCAAGGCTAAGAGTTGCTCGGTGCGTACTGAAGACGGTAAAGAACTCTTAGTCGGCACGCGAAAGTCTAACCTCTACACCATTAATCTGTCAAAAGTCCAGACTGACAATCAGGTTTGTCTACTATCAAAAGCCTCGCTGCAACAAAGCTGGTTATCACACCGAAGGCTTTCTCACCTGAATTTTCGTTACATCAATAAACTGGTCACTGGAAAGTTGGTCAGAGGACTTCCTGAGCTCAAATATGAGAAACAACACTAATGCGCAGCATGTGAGAAAGGAAAGATGAAGAGAGTTGCTCACAAACCGAAGCCTGAACAAAGTACAAGTTCTCCACTTGAGCTATTACACATGGAATTATGTGGTCCGATAAGAACGCAAAGCATAGGCGGCAAGAAATATGTTTTAGTAATCATGGACGACTATTCGCGGTACACATGGGTAAAATTTTTGAGATCAAAAGATGAGACGCCTGAAGTACTCATTACCTTTCTGAAGATTACCCAAGTGAACTTGCAAAAGCCAGTCAAGCTTCTTAGAACAGACAACGACACAGAGTTTAAAAACAAAACAGTTGCAGATTATCTCGAATTGGTCGGGATAACACATCAATTCTCTGCTGCTAGAACGCCAGAACAGAACGGAGTAGTAGAAAGATGAAACCGAACGCTAGTCGAGGCCGCTCGTACTATGTTGAGTCAATCTGATCTACCTCCGTTTCTTTGGGCAGAATCAGGGACAATATCAAGCTTCCAGCAGCAACAGTCTAGCTTCAATCGTAGAGGTGTAAATTGAGTGCTACTTCTTGCTTGACCAACTGACCAATTTTCCACCAAGTAATTGGCAGTTGCATGTAGTTCTCTTTCTATCAAATTTTGACCCTGCATAATCAGAATCTGAATACCCGATTAGATCAAAACCTGAGTCTTTGGGATACCAAAGACCCATATGTAAGGTACCTTTAAGATACCTGTAGATCCCAGTACAGTGTAAATCAGAAGCAAGTAATATCAAAGATGAATAATAAATGAGTCACAACAACTAGTCATATGATTGATATGAACTCAAAGGGTTACAGGTTTACAGAAAGGATTTCTGATCAGAGAGAGTAAACCTATAAACTAGTTGTTTGTAAAATAATGAGACTAACTTGTAAATGAAAGTAAATTAGCCTTTATATACTCAGGCCTTACACAGATGGGCTTATGGGCTTTTAGGCCCAACAAGCTAATAACACTTTCAATCTATTATAATTTACACCCTGAACTTCTATTTAACATTAAACTCACCCTAACAATCTCCCCCTTTAAATAGAAGTTGATAGTCGCGCCAGTTAGGAACATAAACCTTTCGAAATCCAAAGCTGATCTCGAAACATCTCATTTGAGTTCTGTACTCCAGTCGCTCTTCAATAACTCCAGTGCTTCAAGAACAAGTGGCTTGTAATTAGGATCCAAAAGATGAACCCCTTTTTCATCTTTATCAAGTACAAGCTTCAACTTGTCTTTCAGCAACATTAATGTACCGTCACAGAATCTGGCAACCTGATTAAACCAAATGAACTGCATAATACCTTTGTCGTTCAAGTAGGTCATGCCGAATTCTGGAAGCTTTATCACAGTGAATGCAGGTACACTCTGGGCATCAGACGGAATCTTCAAATCAAGCTTCAGCAGATTAATCTTTGGCTGGTCGCTTTCTATCCCAATCTGAAAATCTTCCACCGAGGCAAGTTTCATCGCACACTTCATATATCTCTTTACGGTCTCGAGTGCATCAATGACTTCCCCGGGTCTGATGGTTCTGGTCTTTAAGTCTCGAAGAATGAACAGCTGATCTTGTGGTTTAAGGCATGGAAAATCAGCTTCAGAAAAACAATACTTCTGACCGTCTTCTCTCGTTACCATAAAGTCTGAATACTTTACTTTCATGAAGAAGGCAGATTGAATCCGATCAACTGATGTATTCCTGAGCTTTGTTTTGGAATGCTTGCTTTGAAACTTCTTATAAACAAATACAAGTTCACGCTGCTTTTCTTTGTTTTTCAAAGACTGTAGACCATGAAGTACAACTTCATCATACTTACGTATCCATTGGGCAAAGATCTTCTTTTGGCTTTCTTCAAGGAAAGGAACTTTGATTCTGACTCTTTCCCACTTGGATGGACGAACTGGTGGAGTACTTTCTGTTCCCTTAACTGATGACGCTGGAAGAGATCTGACGGGAAAATTTATATCAGGAAGATCAGGGTTAACAACAGAATAAGTCAAAAGTGGAACCGCAACAGAAATCTGATCGTCTGGCTGATAGTCCGGATGAAGAATCTCATCTATTTTGGCTTGCATGACTACCAGCGCTCGTTCAGTATTGGCACATTCTTCTGTCGGTTCATAGACTTCATAAGGATAAAAAATTAATGCCCAGTCTTCAGGGACTATCGGAGAACCTTCATCTACTTCCTCAGGCTTTTCAACCCTTGGAATATCAATCAACACTAAATCCATACATTTTTCCCGTTCCTTAAGGGACTATCGGAATACCATTGGAACACATTCGACCGGTGAACACATTCGACCGGTGAACTCATTCGACCGGTGAACACATTCGACTGGTAAAATCTAGGTCGAACAGAATGACTGGAGAACTCGAATCGACACAAACCCAGAGACAAGGGAGATTAACACGATGAGGGTCAGTGAGATATAATACCTGATGTCGAATCGAGCTTAGGAATCGATAGCGAGAGAGAGAGATGGATCGGCTATCGAGATCGAGATATAGATTCGAGAAAACGAGATAGAAGATGAGTGTAGGTCGTATGTGTTTGAGAGAGAGATAAAGGAAGAGTGATGGAGAAGAATGGTGAAGAACAGGGATTTAAATACCCCGGTCGAATTAAATAGTTCGTTTGGGCCGGGCCGAGAAAGAAAGAAGAGAGAAACAAAATGGGTCGGTTCCTGATATGGGCCGGTCCAACCAAAACGTTTAAGAGAAAACTTTAAGAACGAAAAATAAAATTTTTGGCGTTTTCAAAAAAATAAATACATAACTGAAAATATTTTTGTAATTTTCTTATATATAAAAAAATAAAAAAATAACCTAAGCAAAAAAAACTCCTAAGAGAAAAAAAAAATTAAAACCTAAGGAAAAAAGGAAAACAAAATGCTCCCCCTCGGACATTGAGTGGAGTACGAGAAACTGCTCCCCCTCGACGAGAAACTTACCTGCTCCCCCTGGAACGGAAGACTAAAGATCCTTACCGAACACCGTACGGTCGTGCTCCCCCTGAACACATGAACATCTTCTAACGACCACTACAAGCGACTTACGATTTCAGATATCAACCGGAGAAACTAGATAAATAAACACAAAAGCACCACGAAGAAAAGAAAGGAACACACGAGAGAAAAATTGAAATAAACGAAATCTACTTTATTGATACAGAAGTTTGACAAAGACACAGAACTTAGCGAGTAAAATGCAATAACTAATGAGTGTGGATCGGAGCAACCAGAGACAAGTCACTGGGGCATTAGACACAATCATTCGTTATTGAATGAAACTCGGTGAGGGCTGTGATAGGATCAAACTTTCAGATTTAGCGTACCTAGCTTGGACACAAGATACTTAAAGCGTTTTTCGTCCAATGCTTTGGTGAATATGTCTGCTAACTGATGCTCTGTATTAACAAAATAGAGTTCGATGGTACCTCTTTCCACGTGGTCTTGTATGAAGTGATATCGCACATCGATGTGCTTCGTCTTCGTGTGCTGAACTGGATTGCTAGATATGGCAATGGCGCTCTTGGAGTCACAGTAGATGGGGATCCTCGAATAGTTGAAACCATAGTCTTTCAGCTGGGTACGCATCCAGATAACTTGCGAGCAGCAACTGGTGGCTGCTACATACTCCGCCTCGGCGGTGGAGGTGGACATGCAATTTTGCTTCTTCGAAGCCCAGCTGACGAGACGATCTCCCAGGAACTGGACATGGCCGGATGTGCTTTTCCGGTCCAGCATGTTTCCAGCATGGTCAGCATCTGAGTAGGCTGTCAATTCAAAACCTGTCTCTTTTGGGTACCACAAACCAAGATCAACAGTACCTTTTAAATATCGGATAATACGCTTAACAGCAGCTAAGTGAGACTCTTTAGGTTTCGATTGAAATCTTGCACATAAAAATGTCGAGAACATAATGTCAGGCCGGCTAGCCGTCAAGTACATCAGAGAGCCTATCATACCTCTATAAGTTGTAGCATTCACATCCTTTCCATTAGGATCGGAGTGTAGCTTTAAGCTAGTAGACATGGGGGTTTTCATAGGTGAAGAGTTTTCCATCTGGTATTTCCGAAGAATATCCGAGATGTACTTAGATTGATTAATGAAAATTCCTGTTGCTAATTGTTTGACTTGAAGACCCAGGAAAAAATTCATTTGCCCCATCATACTCATTTGAAAATGTTTACTCATTAAGGATGAAAAGTTCTAACAGTACTTGGGGTTTGTAGAGCCAAAGATTATGTCATCAACATAAATTTGTACAGGAATGATATCGTTCTTTTCTCTTTTAATAAACAGAGTAGTGTCAATTTTACCTTTAGAGAAACCAGATTTGATTAAGAAGGATGAGAGAGCATCATACCAGGCTCGTGGCGCTTGCTTAAGACCGTATAAGGCCTTGTCAAGTGAGTAGACATAATTAGGGTGTTGTGAACTCACGAAGCCTTCGGGTTGCAAAACATATACTTCCTCCTTGAGAACGCCATTCAAGAACGCATAATTCACATCCATCTGAAAGACGATGAATTTCTTGTGAGCGGCGTAGGCGAGGAACATGTGTATCGCTTCAATGCGGGCAACCGGTGCAAACGTCTCCTCGTAATCTATTCCTTCTTGCTGACGATATCCTTTAGCCAATAGACGCGCTTTGTTCCAGACAATTATTCCATTTTTGTCCTTCTTGTTCTTAAAAATCCATTTTGTCCCAATCACCGTCTTGTTCTTTGGCCGGGGAACAAGGCGCCACACTTTGAGGCTCTCAAATTGGTTGAGTTCCTCTTGCATAGCGATCACCCAGTCTGGATCATTCAACGCTTCGGAGACGGTAGAAGGTTCGATACGGCTGAGGAACAAAGAAAACAAGCAGTCATTCGCGGTGGTGGATCGAGTTTGAATGGGTGTATTGGGGTCACCGACTATTTGATGCAGAGGATGGGCTCGAGTCCACCTGGTGGTGTGTGGAAGAGGTTGATATGTCTGATGGGAGGTATCGGAATCCACATGACCACCGGGGGGTAAATCCTGAACTGCCTCGAGGGATGACGGCCTGTGAGGTGGAAGCTCCTTAGTGGGAGTCGAGCAAGGAGTAGAAGACGACTCGGCTGGTGATGAAACGATAGAAGGATCCGGGATTGCCGGAGAGGTAGCTTCGGGATCACCTTCAACAGGAGTTGGTTCAGGGGGTAAAACTGAAGATTGCACTTCATCAGGAACTTGAGCGAGAGGATGTCGATCACCTGAGATCGAGGAAGCTTGATCATTGGCAGTAGAAGATGGAGCACTAGGCGAGGATGGGCCACCTAAGTCGGTTGGACCAGTGACTTGTGTCACTTCTGGTGCTTGAGCAGTATTCCTGACACAAGACATAGTATTCGTCCTAACATTAAATAAGTCATCATAGAAATAATCAAAAAGTAAATCCAAATCAGAAAGATGTGCTCTTGATGTAGACGCATGAAGTGGATTTACTGGAGATTGTGTAGCTCCTAAACGAAATTGTCCAGCAGCTAACACACCAGTTAAAGCGGAATCTGAACTGGGATGTTCAGAAGCCATATCAGCGGCCTCGTCAAAAGTCACGTTCACACTCTCAACGACGGTCTTCGTTCGTTTGATGTAGACACGGTAAGCTTTGGCGTGCTGGGAATATCCAATGAACACTCCTTCATCCACTTTGGGGCTGAATTTGCCGAGATCATCCCTGTCATTCAATACGAAGCATGTGCATCCGAAAGCATGAAAATAGTTGATATTGGGGATGCGCTTGTTGATCATCTCGTACGGTGTCTTGTTGAACCGCTTGTTGATGATAGAGCGATTTTGAGTGTAACAAGCGGTAGCAACTGCTTCGGCCCATAAAAATAGCGGTAGCTTTGACTGAGATAACATCGTGCGGGCTGCTTCGACAAGAGTTCGGTTCCGGCGCTCTACTACCCCGTTTTGCTGAGGAGTACGAGCAACTGAGAAGGTATACGATATGCCCACTGAAGTCAAGTAACCGGTGAGCACTTGATTTTTGAACTCGGTGCCGTTATCCGTCCTTATGGTATGGACTAATAGGTTGAGACTGACTTGAATACTCTTTAGAAGAGAGATGATTAATTTAGGAGTTTCATCCTTTGAACGGAGGAATCTGACCCACGTGTAGCGAGAAAAGTCGTCAACCATCACCATAACATTCTTCTTGTGATTAATGCTTTGAATGCGCATCGGTCCACATAAATCCATGTGAATGAGTTCTAGGGACCTTGAAGTACTAGGAGTGATTTTAGGCTTGTGAGAAACCTTCTTCATCTTGCCCATTTCGCAGGCAACACATAAATGATCTTTTTCGAACTTAAGATCAGGCATTCCCTTGACGTGTCCACTGAGCACCAACTTGTTGATAGTCTTGAAGTTCAGATGCGAGAGTCGACGATGCCATAACCAACTTTGTTCGGCTGACGCTTTAGACATCAAACAAACTTCCTTGTCTGCTTTCAGGGACGAGAGGTCAATCGTGTTAGTATATTATTGTATCCAAGATTTAATTGGAAAAGTCAAGTCATGTAAAGTCAACTAAGTCAAAGTCTGTATTAGTCTAATGTGTGTTTAGTCTAATATGTAGCTTAATCTTGTATAAGTCAATATCCTTGGTATAAATAGGGATATGACTTGTTAGTTTGTAAGGATCTTAATTGTAATATCATTGTGAGAAATAGAAATTGGATTACTTTCTCTCTCTACACTCTCTCTCTAGACTTAATACTGTTATATTGATTCTTGATTGAGTTTGTTGTTTGATTGCTTGATTAAAAGGACAATTTCAATTGGTATAAGAGCAAACCAAACATTTTCAGAAGAGATTAGATTGAGCAAACTGATTTGATTTTCTAAAAAAAAAATTGTCAAGAACTCGTTTGATAAATATCACTATTTGATCCGTATTTTTCTTGTTTTTGCACAATTAAATCAAGAAATTGATTTGATTGTGAACGTTTTATCAATTGGATCAACTCTTATTCAGATCACATTGTCTAATTCGCACTTTAGATTGATCAATTTGATCAAATTGTAAGTATCTTGAAAAATGAACACGAGCACTGTTTCTTGAATCAATTTGTTGCTTCTTAATGTTTTAATGGAAATCTTGTGGTAGAAAAGTGTTCTAATATGTAATTCAATCATATTGGTGCAAGTTCATGTTTAAATTTGCAGGTTTAAGTCGATTTGGATTGATTTCGTGAACAGAACTGTCAAAACGCGCTAGATTCAGAAAACGCGCAAGATTCATCTGTAAAACGCGCAAGATTCATCTGTAAAACGCGCAAGCTGAAGAACGCGCAAGTGTCTAAAGAACGCGCAAGCAACACGTGCGAGTTTGGGTAAAACGCGCAGATAGAGACGAGCGAGTTTGATAAACGCGCAAGGTGAAGCGTGCGAGTTTGATCGAAACGCGCTAAGAGGCGTGCGAGTTTGAAATTCGTGAAATTTTTTCTAAGTGTTAAAACGCGCTAATAATAGTGATTAGCGAGTTCAGTGCCTTACGAGTTTCATTGTCATGCGAGTTTGAACAAAACGCGCAACTAATGGCCTGCGAGTTCTAGAAACGCGCAAGCTACCATCTGCGAGTTTCTTAGTAAACAGTGATTAGCATGTTCAGTGGTCTGCGAGTTCTTTGACGTGCGAGTTTCAAGACTTAGATTTTTTTTTTGAAAATTAAAATTTTTTTGTGATCCAAGTTTGACTTTTTAAGTCAAAATTTCTGATTTGTTTGGGAACGATCATTTTATTCAAGCCTTTCTTTCTAGAGAAAAATATGTCAGAAAGAGACAATCTAAATGGGAGCCCCCGTGCTAAGTCTGTGGAGGGGAACATATTTTGATAGTGGTCATATTTTTCTGATTTTTTGACGATCATTTTTTTTCAGCTAATCTGTCAAGATGCCTACTACTGCTGATAAAGGGAATACTATATTGTCCGCTAGAGATATGGCAGTCTTGTACATGCCTGAGATACCAAAAATAGAAGCAGAAAGAGACAATCTAAAAAATCAGAATTCAAAGCTTCAAAAGCAGATTCAGGAGTTGAAATTAAACTTGTCAAATTCTGATAAAACTCCTGTTTGTGCAAAATGTGCTAATAATTCTCAATCTGATTTTGCAGGTATCATCAGAGCAAGTGAGAATGAAATTGAAATAAAAGAAAAAATCATAGGGGTAAAAGAGAAAATAATTTTACAAAAAGAGAGAAAGATTTCAAATCTTCAAAGCCAACTGAAGATGACTGAACAGAAGTCATCTGAGCTGAAAGATGAATCAGTCAAGCTTCAAAACAAGTTAAAGGCTTTTGAAGATCAGATATCTGTCTTGGAGAAGAAGAATGCTGAATTAAAAACAAGTCTCCAAACAGAAAAAGAAAAATCAAATGTGAAGACATCTTCAACTCAACAAATATCTGAGATTTCCAAGAAAACTTTACAAGAGAAAAAGGATCTTGAGCTGAGATGCATTAAACTTTCCAAGCAAGTGTCAGATTTTGAAAAAGTTATAATCACTGAACGAGATACTTTTGCTAAGGAAAGAAAAGTTCTTGAAGATAAAAACACTGAACTTCCTAAGCAGATTTCTACTTTACAAGACTTGCTTGAAAAAGAAAGAAATATTTTCAAAGAAAAGAAGCAGTCTTTTGAGCAAGAAAAAAATTATTTGAAAAGAAAAATGCTAGGATTTTCAAGGATATTTCTGAGAAAAACAAGAACTTGGAAACAGATTTTGAGCAAGAACGTTCATATTTCGAATCTGAAATATCAAAGCTCACATCCAAATTATCTGTTCTGTCATCAGAAATTCTAAAAGAACAGATGGCTAGATCTGATTTGAAAAAGAAGTTTGACAAAATTATTTCTGAAAGAAACATTCTTTCCAAAAAGATGAAAGACTTAGAAGCTGCAAATGTCAATTTATCAGAAAAGATTTCAGCTGATGTGATTAGTCAATCACCTGTTGATAATTCAGCAGAATCAGTCTGTTCTTTCAAAACAGCTTCAAGTTCTATTCATGACAAAAATGTTTTCAAAAAGAAAAGTGTTAAACCAATCATCGTCAAATCAAGTCAGATCAGACCATCAAATCTATTTTATGATAAATCTGTTGATGGTTCAGCGAGCTATTACATCAAATCTCTTGGAAAACAATCAAAGAAAACTCAGATGGTTTGGAGAGTTAAAGATTCTTCTGAAGAAAAGAAGAAGGACAGTTCATTCAAATCCACAACAAATGCAAAAAGGAACAATATGCATAAAGGTAAATCTTTTGGTAATCCTGATATATATTACTCGACTAATCATCTGATCAGGATTGCTCAAAGGAAGATCTGTTGTTCTTACTGTGGAGAGAATGACTTCGTTCAAAAAGAATCTGCTCATAACTGGTACGGATCTTACAGAATTACTTCTCAGATTTCGGATTTTAAAAGATATAAATCTAATGAGAGGTGGATTTCTAAATCTAACATACCAGGACCCAAATACCAGTGGGTACCAAAGCCTGTTAAATCTGTTTCGCAGGTACCACAGGTATAGGGGGAGCAAGATGTTTGACTTCTAGACAAAACAGTCTAGGACTTGTTCTTCAAAGTTTAAAGACCGGGTTTTTGAACTGTTTTGTTTTGAAAATTTTAACTTCTGATCATGTACAGATCAGGACTCGTACTTCAAAGTACAAAATTTCGACTTCTGATCATGTACAGATCAGGACTCGTACTTCAAAGTACAAAATTTTGACTTCTGAGTAAATCAACTCAGGACTCGGACTTCAAAGTCAAAGAACAATGGCTTCTAAACACTTAAGTTTAGAACCCGAACTTTAATGTAAAATATTGTGGCTTCTGATCATATGACAGATCAGGACCCGTTCTTAATGTTCAGACATGCAAATATCTAGGGGGAGCTTAATAGACCTAAATCATTCTATAATGATTTGAGGGGGAGCTTAAAGATAAATATCTTCTAATCCTAGATCTCTGATTGTTTGAAAGACGAACAACTTTCAAGCATGAAAAACGTGTTCTTAAATGTTCAAACCACTTCCTTGTTCTCAAAAGATTTCATGAATTAAGAAGTGTGATTTTAAATGTTTTTCATTACTGAGCTTCAATGTTTAACTGACTGTGTGTTTCCAAAGATTAATACTTGTGTATTATCTTTTCTATATACTGTCAAGTATTCATACACATCGGTTCAGTACTTCATTTGATTTTGTTATTACCATGTCTCTAAATGAACCTATTTTTCGATGGTAATACCCCCGTTTGTAAATCACTGTTGTTGAGCAACAATCATCATTTCAACTTGAGCGTTCATTGCTAAATTGTTTATATTTGTTCATATAAACAAAATATCTAATTCTTTGATACCCTAACCATTTCATTTGATCTGATTGATACATTGTCAGATTCTCAAAACAATTCTCTTGATTTCATTTCATTCATTCAATATCCTTGTTTTTGAGAGATCTTCAAATTTCAAATGCTCAAATTTCATACTTATTTTTAAAATGAGCAGACATTTTGACAATGTCGTCATACATTTTTGTGCTTAACTATTCAAGTTAAATTGTTGAGTAACCATTCTTTATAGGACTTACATGGGATTCGTGTGTGATCTTAAACAGAACTTCCATGGGTTCACGTTAACCAGTGTTTCCTACCCAGGAAGTTATCCTCGAGTGATTGAGGGGTGAGGGGTCAAAATCAAAGAGTGGGGGAGATAACTCATCCGGTTGAGTTTTTCTCATTGCGTGGAGCGGAAAAATGTAAATGAGAGTTTGGTTAGAAGTGAGCAAAATGTTAAAAAGAAAGAGGGTGTGAGAACAGAGTTAAAAGATTATCAGAACTCTGCACCAACCACTTTCTGAGCCGGGCAGCCACAAAATCTGATTGGTTCACATTCTTTGGTGACCATCATTGAAACAAGCAGTGAGCCCATGCCAACTCTTGCATTAACCCCACCAGCCACTCGTTTCTTTCTTAACAAATAAATGTTTCATTTTCTTTGGGGACGCAGCATATCTGCTATCTAGTCTTCACTCGGAAGATTTAGATATTGAAAAAGAAGGAAAGTTGCCCCACCTTCGCACCTCTTTCATACACATTGAGTCCGTGTAATATCTGTTGTTGTCTCAACAGTTTACACAATTTGAGCCTTATGAAACACAATCATTGTGCTAAATTCTTTCATAACACAAGCGCGAGCACACAGAAAATTTGTTTTTCTGTCAGAACATTCATAGATAAACCTTGTGTTTTTCAATGATTGAATGGAAGTCCTGGGGAGTCATCATCAAACCAACTCCTTATATTGTACATTCGTTGTACACAGTAACTCCGTGTTACTGACAGGCACTTCTAACTGTTTCATTTGTTGAATCAGGGTTACAACGTTCATTATATCTGGATTTGAAAAGATTCAGGTATATACAGTTCATGATTCAGCTATTCAAATCAAAGGGCAGAAAATGTCAAATGTATCTCAAAGGGGGAGAATATCTGTAAAAGGGGGAGATTCAAAGAAAGTGCTGAAATTGAGGATGTTTTGATGATTATGGTGCTCACAATCATCAAAAAGGGGGAGAAATCTACAATTTCAATTTCAAATCAATTTCAAAGTCATGAAGAATGTCCAAAGTGAAAAGACTTATGGAGAAATCTACAAAGTTTAAGAAAGTTCAAGTTAGAAGAAAGTTTGTTTGGATCAAGAAGATTCAAAAAGATTCTGAAGAAGAAAGATGTTTCAAAGTCAAGTCAAGATACAAAGGGGGAGAAATCTACAGAAATCAATTTCAAAGAATTTCAGAGTTATAAAGTCAAGACTTGTGAAGAATTTTCTGAAAGATCAAATCAGATGAAAAGAAATCATTCTCAAAGATTTCTGAAGACAAGTCCAAGTTCAAGATGATTTGTGAAAGTTTGTTTTTCTGAAGAATGATCAGAGATTGAAGAAATAAAGATACAAAGTTCAAAGATTCCTCGAAGTTTTTCAAAGATGAAGTGTTTCAAAGAAGTCAAAGAATTTCAAAGTTCAAATGATTCAAGACTTCAAATGATTCGATTGTTTCAAGACTGGTTGACTTTCCAAAGCTGCAAAGTGCAAAAGACTTTTCAAGATTCTTCAAAAGAATTAAAGACTGAAGAGTGCTAGAGCTTCAAAGTTTTTAAAGTTGTCAGAGACAAAAGATTGAAGAATCAAGCGTTGAAGACTTATGTCAAATTTTTATTAAATCTTGAATACAAAGGGGGAGATTGTTAGTGTATTATTGTATCCAAGATTTAATTGGAAAAGTCAAGTCGTGTAAAGTCAACTAAGTCAAAGTCTGTATTAGTCTAATGTGTGTTTAGTCTAATATGTAGCTTAATCTTGTATAAGTCAATATCCTTGGTATAAATAGGGATATGACTTGTTAGTTTGTAAGGATCTTAATTGTAATATCATTGTGAGAAATAGAAATTGGATTACTTTCTCTCTCTACACTCTCTCTCTAGACTTAATACTGTTATATTGATTCTTGATTGAGTTTGTTGTTTGATTGCTTGATTAAAAGGACAATTTCAAATCGTATAAAGATTTATACGACACGTTCCAGCTAATATTTCTTTACCATGTTCAGTCCGAACGCTGCACCTTTTTGCTTTGAAGGTGACCTCTAGATCCTTGTCGCAGAATTGACCGATTCTGAAGAGATTGTGACCAAGTCCTTCGACGTAGGACACTTTCTTAATCGTGATATTATCCTTGACGATATCTCCGTAACCCCTGATGGGAGAGTAGTGATCGTTCCCAAACCTGACATTACCACAAAACTTCTCGGTGAAGTTTGTGAGTAGCTCCTTTCTTCCGGTCATGTGCTTGGAGCAACCTGAATCTAAATACCACACATGATCGTCCTACAAAACAAGTTATTTCTTTTTAGGTACCCATTCGTAAATGAGTCCTTTGGGGTTAGAGTTAACACCCGATTTGGATGCCCGTTTAGACTTTCGTCTTTTTCTATTACTAGGAACATCAAACTGAGAATGATTATTGGCAACATGATATGAGCCAAACCAATCAGATGCATAACGACGATCAACAAAATCATTCGATCCACAATAAGAGCAACAAAGAAAATCATGAGACAGTTGAAGTAAATGCGGAATAGAATAAACTTTTAACGGCAAAGTTCCATTACATTCAACTAAAGGTTTAGAATTAAAAATATCATGATTATTCTTGTTCTTCCTAGACTTTAAAACTGGATCAACTAAACTTGGTGTCGCCGAGCTTTCCTTTAACTTCTTAGCTACCCAAACATATTTAACCTCTTTGTGCCGACCGAAAGTATCTGAAAGACCGTTAAACTGATAGTTAGAAGATATGAAACTTGAAGATTGTTGTCTTTTGGAACGACCGGTCTTTTTCTTCTTTTGAAAATGCTTTTTAGATTTGCACTTTGAAGAATTGTTCACAGAAGATTCTTGTGGGGCGAATATGGAACATTCACCCTTATAAAATTGTACCCGAGGCTCACAAGAATTATCTAGAAAATCAATGTGACTTGGTAGAGATGGGTTAAAATCAAATTGGTTCAAATCACTATCTAGACACACCTCAGAATTCAAGAATGCAGAAAATTCCATTTCCTCATCAGAAAGGACCTTATCACTTGAGGAATTGAGGACATCAGAAGAATTAGTTTGAAGTGGATCATAGGCGGAAGCATTTTGAAAATTAGAACACTGATCCGTTTCTAAAACTTGAGGCTCTTTTCCTTTGTTTGGAAGAATTGGTGACGAGTCACCCAAAAATGCTTTGCAAGAAGATGTATCGGAGGCAGGATAAGAATTTTCAAACAGATGAATATTCTCACTTTGGAGATTTGAAGGCTTAGCTTGAGGTTCAGCCTTGTGAAGTTGCTCTTTCAGGCGATCTGCTGCCAAAGCAGCCAGTTGTGAATTTAACTTCTTTATTTCTATCTGAAAGTATTCTTTCTCCTTAACTGACACATTTTCCTCTTTAGTGGAATAGAGGCACTCAATTTGGGATAAAAGCTCTTGTTTTTCCTTTTGAAATCTGTCTCTTTCTTGTTCAAACGACTCTTCTAGCTGAACAATTTTCTTTTCTAAAATCAGAGGTGGAACATAGACTTTATGATCTGGTTGTTCCTCCTCAGTTTGAACGGTTTTAGCATCTAGTTCAGCTTGAGTGTAGCTTCTAAAATAGTCATTTGATAGAAAACAAGGTTTTTCGTCGTTGTAAAAGACATTTAAAGAATCATAAACAAAAGGAAGTTTCATTTTGATAGATGTCTCCCTTCTTAACTTATCCTCTTCCCAATCCTCATCCTCAATTGGTTTGGTCCAATTGATTTTGTATTCTGGATAGGTCTTGTCTAATCCAAGAAATTCGGACGCGTACATCGTAGGAACTTTGGATAAGGCCTTTTTCAGATAATATGGGTTATAGTAACCGATACCCCTATTCTCATACTTGGGTTCTTTTGGTGCAATTAGATTTAACGTTTGTTGAGATTGCCCAAGTCTATAAAGCTTCTTTTGCATCTCCTTTAACTGATTAGATAATCTTTGTTTTTCATTTGAATAAGCCACGTTTTGAGACACAATATCAATTTTCTCATTTTTGGACATGCGCAGCTCATTGGTCAGATCATCTACTTTGGTCTTAAGCTCTTTTGTATCTTTTGAACAACTCTCACACTCGTCTTTTAAGTTAGAAATAGTGCACAAGTTGTTTGAGATTTCTAAACTTTGATTTTCAATGCATTCAGACTGTGTAGCAACTCGTTTTTCTAGAGATGAGATGAGTTGTTCTTTTTATTTTAAGAGTAGCTTGAGGGAGTCTAGTTTATTCATAGTAAGTTGCATCTGATCGATTAAAGCTTCCGTGAAAAGGAGCACATACCTGACATGAAGAATTGCGGTCTTCATTATCACTGTCAGACGATGATGAATGCTTCCCCATGAAACACAAGTGTGCTTCGGCATCTTCAGGTTCTTCATCAGATACTTGTAGCCAGTAGTCATCTTCAGCCATGAGAGCCTTACCAGCTTCCTTTTCTTTGTCCAGTAGCAGCTTGGCTCTATAATAATCAGCGTTGCGCACAACAGGCTTGCGACAATCCTTGGCAAAATGACCCAACCGACCACAGTTATAGCATTTGATCGGCTCCTCTTTTGGCTTTTCTTCATGTCGCTTGTCAGACTTCTTCCCATCTTCTGCACGTCTCTTACCTTCAAACTTCTCTTGATGATCTCGGCGAGTGGAGAATCTTTGCTTGTTAGATGACTTGTTAAAAAATCTTTTCTTTTGAAAGCTTGAGTCAGGTACACCATAGCTTCTTTCATCTTAGTGTATTCTAGATCCGAATCACTGTCAGGATCTTCGGATTCAGAATCACTTTGCACTGGCCTTTTTTCAGACGAACGGCTGACAGACTTACCTCTTTTCTCAGACACGAGTGCTAGCGGATCAACTACCGGCTTTTCTTCAGCTTTCTGATTCCCCATTAGTTCCATAACTTCTTCTTCATCCTGGAGCAGCATTTCATAAAGCTCGTGCAGATAAAGCTTCTCCAGGGTTTGAGTATGACGAATATGAGAGACGAACGACTTCCATTTAGGTTGGAGGTTGTTCATGAACTTGATGTTGTTCTCGGTATTCGTCTTTGTGATCTTATTCTTCTGGAGATCATTCAGAAGCAAGTTGAACCTTTCATAGGTTTCTGTCAGTGTCTCGCCTTTTCTTGCTTTAAAGCCATCATATCTGGTGATGCAATTTGTCACCTTCAGCTGATTGTTGATGTGGCTTCCCATCATCATTTTCTCAATCTGGTCCCACATTTTCTTTGTAGACTCTTTGTAACTGTCGATGCAGGCATATATGTCATTTGGTAGACTTTGGAGAAGATATGAGTTTGCTTGCTTCTCAGCCTCATACATAGCCTTTTCTGGATTTGTAAAGTCACCGATATTTTTCGAAACTATACGCTCCGGTCGACCTTCGGTTGGGTCTCCAGGTATGACCTTCATTGGCCATTCTTGTGGTCCCTCTGTCAGACACTTGTATATTGCTTCAATAGTTCGATTTCGCTTCAATGAAGTTCATGAAGCGATCGTGCCACTGAGGATATTCTCCTCGGTAGAGCACCGGGGGCTTCTGATCCGAACCAATAGCTAACGCATCTCTTGAATTCATCTTAAATCTCTTAACTTTTTCTGGATCAAACCTTTTGTCTCTTCGCTCTGATACCAATTGTAGATCCCAGTACAGTGTAAATCAACAACAAGTAATATCAAAGATGAATAATAAATGAGTCACAGCAACTAGTCATATGATTGATATGAACTCAAAGGGTTATAGGTTTATAGAAAGGATTTCTGATCAGAGAGAGTAAACCTATAAACTAGTTGTTTGTAAAATAATGAGACTAACATGTAAATGAAAGTAAATTAGCCTTTATATACTTAGGCCTTACACAGATGGGATTATGGGCTTTTAGGCCCAACAAGCTAATAACACTTTCAATCTATTACAATTTACACCCTGAACTTCTATTTAACACTAAACTCACCCTAACAATACCTAAAGATGAGTTTTACAGCAGCCAAGTGAGATTCCTTAGGATTGGCTTGATAACGCACACATAGACATGTAGCACACATAATATCATATCTGCTAGCAGTAAGGTAAAGAAGAGAACCTATCCCCCCCCCCTCCCGAAAATCTGTTACATCAACCGATTTACCACTGGGATCTGTATGAATCTTTCCGAAGTGGTTCCATTAGAGTTTTCATAGGAGAGCAATTTTCAAAATTGAATTTCTTTAGGAGATCACGAATATATTTATTTTGATTTATAAAGATCCCTTCAGAAGTTTGTTTTACTTGAAGACCCAAGAAAAGTGTAAGCTCTCTCATCATGCTCATCTCATATATACTTTTCATGAGATAGACAAACTCCCGACAAAGATATTCATCAGTGGCACTATAACCCCCTAAAATTAGAGTAAATTTAAAATTCGAAAATTCAGCAATATGACGCCTATAAATGGAGGGAACCTTTATCACCCTAAAAATAGGGGTCAATTAAAACCTGAATAATGCGGTAACGACGTTTTAAAACCAAAGTGTATCACCCTAAAACAGGAAAAATAAAGTATGGCGTATACAAACCCAAATAGAATGAAGAATATAAATCAACAACCTAATAACCTAAGTTTGTCAAAATAGATTATAGTCGGGTGTTGCTATTCTTCCAAAATGGTATGTCCTCAAAATCATATGTTTCGGTCAATAAATCTCCAAAAAGACCACCGTCGACCACATGATCATCCACTCAATCCCGACGAGCCCCGCCGCTAAGATGAACTGTCATACAAGAGAACCAAATAAGCAAGTGTTAGGCTAACGCCTAGTGAGAACAAATAATTTAGAAACGAAAATCATAAAACCATTTGTAGTTGTACGGTTGGATATGGCCGCGAGCTAAATCAAAACAAACAAAAAAAACCATTAGTGATCTAGTTGTTTTTCAGAGTTTATGCAACCCTAAACTGAGCGTGCAAATAGATCTCAACGCAAGTATACATCTTGATTTACTGTCGTTTTCAATCAAGTAATAACGGTACAAGTACCGAATATCGATCCCAAAGGGAGAGGTTTCCAATGGTTTCTCAAAAGTATAGTCTTTAAAAGCTGGTTTCAGATGGCGAACGAAGAAAATCTTTTGTTGGGTGGTTTGATTAACGACTACTGAAAAATCAATTATAAAAAGAAGCAAAGAGTGTAAAGTTTTGTTGAGATAAAACAAGTAATCCGGTAAGAAGATGTTATAGCAAACTTACGTTATCTCATATTATAAATATCTAAGTGACCTCTAAAAAGCCAACACATTTTCATACTAATAATTAGTTGTCAATTAATTAGATGTAATCTTCAATGAAATATTTACAACTTGATTTAAATAACGATAAGACTATATCAATACACCTTTTTTATGTTTTTGCCTGTTTAAATCTTAACTCGACCTTACACCCCTAGCTCAGGTTGTCAGCCTGTCATAGCTTGATTTCTTTTTGTAAAAGATATATAAACTACTAGACAAATAATGGAGATGGAAAATGCGATAAAGAAGCTATAAGCGTTTAAACATCAAGAAATGAAACTTGCCATGCAAGTAAACGACTTTCTTGGAAGGAAAGTAAATGTTAACTTAACGTGCAAGAAATGAAATGCGAGAAATTAAATTGCAATAAACTAAATTGCAAGAAAGTAGACTGCGAAAAATTAAAGTATGAAAATTAAATTGCATCAATATAAAGACGTAAAATTAAAAGATTAATGAGAAAGAGAAGGAAAAGGGGAAGGAAACTTGTGTTCCAAATAACAAGTGATATTTTAATCCCAATGAATTCAAGCAATCTATCAATCTAAAACAAGATTTGACATTCAAAGTCTAGAGAGAGAGTGTAGAGAGAGAAAGCAATCTGATGTGTATTGATATAACAGTCATTGATCTAACATTCTTGAGTACAATGTGTCTAGCTCCAAGATTATCAAGGCAATAGGTATTTATACCACAAGTCTAAAACCACATGCTTAACAACAAAGTAAACTCTAAGATTGACTAAACTAAACTTTGACTTTGTTGACTTATCTTGACTTGACTTTTCCTATTAAATCTTGGATACAATAATACACTAACAACAAGCTTATCAAGTAACGAGTGCATGTATTGCCCATGAAATTTATCCTTAATCTGTCAACCAATTGTTCGGGTTAAGATGTGATTTTTGGATCCCAACTATAACCTCAATTGATTGCTTTCCAAGGATAGTGAGAGCTAGACTATGGTTCGAACAAAGAAAATGAAGTAAAGAAATCTTGGAGCAAATAACCAACAAGAACTTGAATTTAATAATTGCAAACACAAGATGGGATCTTTCGGCCGAAGGTGTGAGCCCCCACAAAAACCGAAGAGGCTCAACAAAAAATTCTTTTCATCATTTTGTCCATGATATCTTCATCCACGCTCTTCGATTTTCCATGCATTACATTGAGATATGCAGCTTGATAAGAAAAAGGCCTTATAAGCAACAAGTTTTGCGTGTTTTGATCAATTTATTTTCAGCGGGGTTCAAACATAGACTACTCCAAATAAATAAGTAAAAAGAGAAACAAAAAACTCATTTTGAAGATAAAAAGGGCATTTAAAGTGTGAGAAATATGATACAAATAGGGTTAAGAAATTAACCTTATCACAACCCCAAACTTAAATGATTGTTTGTCCCCAAGCAACAAAAAGAAAGAAAAAGATTCTAAAAAAATGAAAATTTTGAGTCAAAAATCATGACAACCATTGTATGCACAAGCCAAGTTTTGACCAAGAGGGTTTTTTAATCCCTAAGAGTGTACGCACATAGCCATTCACATCCTGTAACTCATACTTCAAACTGTCAGGATCGAATTCTTAACAAGAATTAATTTTCAGAAACAATATCAAAGAAGTTTGCGGAATAACACTTTGATATTCAATGAAACAGTAAATTAATACAGAAAATATGAAGAACAAACTGTAAACTTGTATTGAATGCTTTGAAGTTACAAGATTACACACTCAACCTCAATATTGATGAACAGGCTCACCAATACGAATTCTACTTCTCTATAATTAGAATCTATGCCTTGAGGTTGATTTCTCTCTTAATCTTTTTAATTAATCTTCATCTAAAACTATTCTGTATCTTCTATACATATACTAAACAAAAAGATAATTACAAAAAAATAAACATATCTTCAGTATATCTTCCATGTATATCTCTAAGCTTCCATGTATATCCTTTCATGCGAATCTTCATCATATAAGCAGTATTAATCTTCAGCGGCATTAAATTTCTTCTAGCAACATTAACTACTAAGCAGCACTAACTACTAGTAGTACTAACTAGCTAAGCAGTACTAACTTTGTTCAAGCAACACTAACTTTGACTAGCAGTATTAACTACTAGCAGTAGTAATACTTAGCAGTATTAACCTTGAATATCTCTAGCAGTATTAACTCTGAACCAGCAGCATTAACCATACTTAAGCTTTTCTTCAGTTCCCAACAATCTCCCCCTAACTTGACTTTTAGGACAAGAAGTCAAGTTCTTCAGATGCTCCCAAAATCTTCATTGATCTACTCCAATATTAGGATCCAGTCCCATACTCTGATTGATAGTCCTCTGAATTAGATACTTGGCCATTTCTGAATTTGGTGCACAACCCAACTTCTTATTCAACATGGCATGAAGCTTTAGATTTGTGTGATTGTAGACCCTATCCACCAAGTAGTACTCCATGTGAAAAGTATCCAATGCTAGTTCATAGACTCCACTCCTTTCATAGAGAGTCCATCCTCTAACAGTTTTGAACACATCTCTGATTAAGTGCTTCACTGCTTCTGGATTGAATAACATGCACAAGTATTCCATGACCAGCTTCACTATAGGTAACCCTGGAGCTGTCAACTGATCTGCATAAATTTTCATCCCCACTTCAAACATTTCTTCCAAATCAGATCTTGAACACTCTCTGACAATTTTGTTCCAGGTGCTGTATACTTCATACTTCTCATCATTTCTTTTCAATCTGATGTATTCTTTGCCATCCACCTCCATAGTGTCCCAGTGGATAACTTCAGGAGGTTTAAATCCAACAGGTTCAACTGAAATAGGCTTTGGAATTTTATCCATTACCACCATGTACATGTTTACATTTGAACTCTGTGGTACTTCCTGAGATTTAGCTTCATTATGAGGTGCCTCTTCTTCTTCAGCAACCTTTTGCTCTTCTTCTACTCTAGGCTTCTTTACACTTTTCTTTCTTTTAGCCATCATTTTGGTTCTTTTCAGAGTCTTTTGAACCTGCACTAAAGTAGCTTCCTTCTTCTTTTCTTCCTTGTTCTCTGCCTTTTCTTTGATAGGAGTTCCCTCTTCACTTTCAGGGAATGGTTGATTCATATTCACATCATGTCTCTCCTTTGCCTTCTTTTCAAGCTCCACTCTATCCTGTTAGGATCGAATTCTCAACAAGAATTAATTCTCAGAAACAATATCAAAGAAGTTTGCGGAATAACACTTTGCTATTCAATGAAACAGTAAATCAACACAGTAAATATGAAGAACAAACTGTAAACTTGTATTGAATGCTTTGAAGTTACAAGATTACACACTCAACCTCAATATTGATGAACAGGCTCACCAATACGAATTCTACTTCTCTAGAATTAGGATCTATGCCTTGAGGTTGATTTTTACTCTTAAACTAAGAATTAATCTCTAAAACAAAAGTTATCTCTAACTATTCTAAACAATACTATATATATATACTGAAGATAAAAGCTAATTACAATTACTAAAATATCTTCAGAATATCTTCCATCATTATCTCCAAGCTTTCCATAATCTTCAGTCCATCCAGCTGTCATCCTTCCATGCGAATTCTTTATCACATAAGCAGCATTATTCTTCAGCAGCATTAATACTCTGAGCAGTATTAACTCTAGCAGTACTAACCATGCTCAGCAGCATTAATCTCTTCAAGCAGTACTAACTTTGAACTAGCAGTACTAATCTTGTTGAGCAACATTAACCATCAACTAGCAGCATTAATATCAGAAGTACTAACAAGAAGTATTAACAACTAGAAGTATTAACTGTTTTCTTCTAGCAGCATTAACTAGAAGTATTAATCACAGAAGTACTAACTAGAAGTATTAACTGTTTTCTTCTAGCAGCATTAACTAGAAGTATTAATCACAGAAGTACTAACTAGAAGTATTAACAACTAGAAGTATTAACCATGATGAACTAGAAGTAGTAACCATCCTTGGCATATTTCAGACCCAACAATCTCCCCCTAACTTAACTTTTCAAAACTGAGAAGTTAAGTTCTTCAACATAGGGTCTTTATGATAATTTCAAAACTTTCTGCAATTACTAGTTCTTCTTGATTCAGTTTCTGCTGTTATCTTCTTTTCTGTTTCTGCTGTTATCTTCTTTTCTGTTTCTGGTGTAGTTACTGCTTTGTTTCATCTTCTTCACTTATCTCCCCCTCAAAATAAGATTTCATATCAACTTGATTCTCCTTGTTCAACTCTTCTCAAGTTCAGATGTTTAAGTCTCCCCCTTTTTGAAATAATCATGATCTTTTCATCTCTTTTATCTCCATAATTTGATTGTGAACTTTCAGACAAATTGTACCAAGTGTATCCATCAATTCTTTGTAGTTAAATCTGTCCTCATCTTCTTTAGGTGTGTTTACCACCTTTGAAGGATCCTTGGATCTTTTAGTAGAGATCTTCTGCCTAGCAGAAGCACCTTCTACTCCCTTGGTTTCTTGGCACCTAGGACCTTTAGATAATTACTCATCTAAAGTTGCCATGGGGAAGGTCTTAGATATGTTCACACTGTCCTGTCCTGCACTTTGTGCAAAGTCAGTAGTGTGAGCCTTACAACCCATATGCTCTTGCATCTCCTTATTGAGCACCTTCTTGAGGTTGGGAGACACCCCTATGGTTTCCCTTTGGATATTCTCTGATGAAAAATGCTCCATCAGAGGGCTTTTAGGTTTTGAGGTTTAAGATACAAGAAGGGAAGGAACCTTCAGTATCTTTTCCTTATATAATATAGTAATGGGGAATGTTGGTTTGACAAAAGGAATCTGAAGATTTATGCTTGGTAGTGGAAGGTATGGATAGGTCATCAGTGGGTTGGTCTAATGAGGGCTTTGACCCTGATGCCTTACCTTCTTGATTGTGGGACATCACCATCATTGTAGAGAACAATGGTATGTCAACTCCTTCCGAGTCCCTAGCAGATCTTCTCATGTTTGAGAAAACCTTGTCTTTAGGGGGTTTAGGTACATATATCTCATTAAAATGAGGTTAATCCGTCAATTCCTTATTAAGTACTTCTTGTACAAACCTTGGATACAGATAAAAGCTTTTTGATTGATATC
Organism: Arctium lappa; assembly: GCA_023525745.1. Classification (NCBI taxonomy): domain Eukaryota; kingdom Viridiplantae; phylum Streptophyta; class Magnoliopsida; order Asterales; family Asteraceae; genus Arctium; species Arctium lappa. The sequence goes on along the minus strand of CM042048.1, from coordinate 24,689,090 downwards.
CAGGTTTGACATTAAATCATTGAAGATCATTTTTAGGTATAGAAAACTTACATTAGCAGTAGTAACACTTATCAGCAGCATTAACACAGACTGACAGTTTTCACTGAACTAGAAGTACTAACTACCTTTCAGTATTAGCAACCTGAAACACTTACAGACACAAGGTTAGTAGTACCATATACCATAAAATTTTCAAAAGTTACTTTATCTTTTGAAACTATACCTTTTTCACTTTTCTTACCTTCTGTTGGATCAAAAGTAACATGTCCTCCATCAAATCTTTTAAAGAATTTGAAGGCAATCCATGTTCCTTGTTATGTGCCAAGAGCAATCATTATCTTCATTCCAAATGCTCTTCCTCTTGAGCTTTTGATTGCCCTGCACACTTGATAAATCAGTTAGTCTTTGATGGAACCCAAGCCAAAGTGGTCTTGGGTTGTCCTTTCTCATTTATATAATCTGTCAGTTTGGTCTGGATGAGTTGTTTAGGAATCTCATGGCTGGAATACTTTGTCAAGATTATAAGTTTTGCAACATTAATACTAGTAGAAGCACTATCCTTGTTAGCAGTAGTATTGGTTGCAGCAGCACTATTTCTGTTAGCAGTACTATCTGGGATAGCATTACTAACAGGTTTCTTTACAATTGGAACCCAAACTTGAACAAAGTTGTTTGCTTTCTTTGTCTTTAAATTACTCCTTGGCTTATTTGGAGCATTTTTCTTTGTATTAGCAAACTTGTTCTGAGCATGAGACTTTAAAGGTGCTCTTTTCTCACCCAATTGATTCCTTCTTTTATTCCTATAACCAAAAGAGTTTTGTGGTTTTCTTTGAAAAGTGACTCTTTGGTTGATAGGGTTGAAATAACAGTGTTTGGCAAGATGATTCAATTTACCACAGATAAAACAAGGTTTTGGTCTATTGATTTTACTCAAATCAACCCCTTGTTTTTGTGCCCACTAATTATTCCAGTTTCTCTGATTTCCCCTTGGTTTATCATGTTTTTGGGCCTCAGATTTATTGCAAGAACACTGTTTGCAAGGGACAGGATTCACAACTGTGGTTTGCTTATAATGGACCTTCTCAGACTTTCCCTCAGTCTTCTCTATGTCCTTAGATTTGACCCAAGTCTTTCCACATCCCTCATTGGTGATAATGTGATTTTCTAGAGGAATCTCACCACTCCCAGTGTTCTCCTTACTCTTTTCACTAGAGTTCTCTTCTTCAGAGTCTGTTTCAACCACCACTTTGTCTAAAGGATCTACCTTAGTGGCTCCAACAGGCAATTCCTTCCTATCCTTGGTCTCTAGTAAGTTTGATATAGGAGGAATGTAATTGTTGTTGTATGGTGGTGGTGTGGTGTTATAGCCTATTCCTCTTCTAAGTTTGTCATGGATTTGAGTTTGGAGCAAAGAGTCCATTGCTTTAGAAGCATTGGAAAATTTCTCAATATCCAGCTTAGCTTTCTCAAACTCACTCTTTATCTTCTCATTCTCCTCTTTAGACTTTTTCAGCTGAAGTTCTAGGTCATTCTTCTCCCACTTCCAGTAATTTGTATCATAAGAATGTTGAAGTTCATTGGCTTGGAAACTCTTAATCTGTTCCTCAAAACTCTCAACAATTCGTACATAGTCTTTTATATCTCTCTCTAATCTTTTAAGATCATCACTCATTGTTTGGTTGTGATCCCTGTACCTTTTAACAGTTTCCATACAAGTTTTAGAGCAAAGATTAGACATTACCTCTGTGGGGATTTCTGTGCTTGAAGAATCTGAAACTTTAGCCATTGATGATAAGGAAGAATGATGATTGCAGGTTTCTGAGAATACTAGCTCTGATACCACTTGTTAGGATCGAATTCTCAACAAGAATTAATTCTCAGAAACAATATCAAAGAAGTTTGCGGAATAACACTTTGATATTCAATGAAACAGTAAATGAACACAGTAAATATGAAGAACAAACTGTAAACTTGTATTGAATGCTTTGAAGTTACAAGATTACACACTCAACCTCAATATTGATGAACAGGCTCACCAATACGAATTCTACTTCTCTAGAATTAGGATCTATGCCTTGAGGTTGATTTTTACTCTTAAACTAAGAATTAATCTCTAAAACAAAAGTTATCTCTAACTATTCTAAACAATACTATATATATATACTGAAGATAAAAGCTAATTACAATTACTAAAATATCTTCAGAATATCTTCCATCATTATCTCCAAGCTTTCCATAATCTTCAGTCCATCCAGCTGTCATCCTTCCATGCGAATTCTTTATCACATAAGCAGCATTATTCTTCAGCAGCATTAATACTCTGAGCAGTATTAACTCTAGCAGTACTAACCATGCTCAGCAGCATTAATCTCTTCAAGCATTACTAACTTTGAACTAGCAGTACTAATCTTGTTGAGCAACATTAACCATCAACTAGCAGCATTAATATCAGAAGTACTAACTAGAAGTATTAACAACTAGAAGTATTAACTGTTTTCTTCTAGCAACATTAACTAGAAGTATTAATCACAGAAGTACTAACTAGAAGTATTAACAACTAGAAGTATTAACTGTTTTCTTCTAGCAACATTAACTAGAAGTATTAATCACAGAAGTACTAACTAGAAGTATTAACAACTAGAAGTATTAACCATGATGAACTATAAGTAGTAACCATCCTTGGCATATTTCAGACCCAACATATCCTTTTCATTACTTTTCAGCTTCCCCATTTCTTTCTCATAGAGATCCCTGATTTGATTAAAATTCATCTTCACAAACATTTCTTTCTTTACCCCAATTGCACTCCTCAAGAAAGTTATCATTTTGTTTCTTTCCTGAGTGGCAAGATAAGTTTGTGAAGGTCTTCTTTTCTTTGCACTTGATTTGACTATCATGGCCTTTCTCAAGCTTATTGCCCTTTGCTTAGCTTTCTCTGTTTCAAGCCCTTTCTGATAAACTTCATTTAATTCAGCAGCTAGAGCCTTTTCCATCTCCCTGTCCTTTTCAACATGAACTCTTTCTTCTTTTTCAATATCCTCCTGCATCTTCCTGGCTAAGGCTTCATCTGATTCAACCAACCTTTGCTTCTTGACTGGTTGATCAGATTCCACCATCTTTGCTTTTCCTTTGTCGTTGTTCATTGCTTTCTTACTGTTATCTTTCTTGCTCACTTCTCCTTTTGCTCCCCCTTCATTTATGACCACTCCCTTTGCTTTGGGAGTGTCATTCTTTGCTTTGATGAGCATTTCAGCTACTTCAATTTCTGTTGGAGATAACTCTGTTACTACTGCTTGTGAAGTTTCAACAGCACTAACAGTTTCTGCTTCTAACTCCCCCTCAATACTGTTCTTCTCCCCATCATGCTCCCCCTCAACTTTTTCTTTTTCCTCATCCAGGTTTACTTCAGCCTCTGACTCCCCCTTTTTGGGAGCATCAGACACTGGTTCCCTTCTCTTTAGCACAAACTGTTTCCTTTTCTTCTTTTGAATCATCCTGGTCACCATCTTCTTTAGTTTTGCAATCTGGACTTGTTGTGACAGGATCACCAGCTTCATCTCCTCTATTTCTTTTCCTTGTTTCAGTACATCTAGGTTGATGTTTCCCATTGTATCCATCAATTCCTGGTAGTTATATCTGTCCTCACCTTCTCTAGAAGTGTTACCCTCCTTTGAAGGATCATTGGATCTTTTAGTAGTGGAAGTCTTCTGCCTAGCAGAAGCACTATCCACCCCCGTGGTTTCTTGGCACCAGGGACCTTCGAATGATTGCTCATTCAAAGTTGCCATGGGGGAGGTCTTATTTATGTTACCACTTTCCTCCTCTGTGCTAGCAGGAGTAGTGGCAGCCTCATCACCCATATGCTCAACCTCCTCCTCAGAGAGCACCTCCTTGGGGTTGGGAGACACCCCTGTGGTTTCCCTATGGATATTCCCTAAAGGAGAATTCTCCTTTAGAGGGCTTAAAGGCTTGGGGGTAGATGGTACAAGAAGGGAAGGAGCCTTCTTTATCTGTTTCCTCTTGTAAGTTTGGGTGATAGGAGAGGTTGGTTTTTAAAGAAGGGACTGGGGATAGATTTTGAGAGGGAAGGTTGGGATTGGCTAGCAGTAGGATGGTCTAATGGGGGCCTTGATCCTGCTGCCATACCTTCATTGGTTTGGGACACCACCATCATTGTAGAGAACAATGGGGTGTCAACTCCTTCCGAGTCCCCAGCAGATTTTCTCATATTTGAGAAAACCTTGCCTTTGGGGGGTTTAGGTACATATACCCCAACAGGTTGAGGTATATCCGTCAATTCATGAGTAATAACTTCTTGAACAAACCCGGGGTACATAAAGAAGCTCTTTTTGTTTCCCATGTTTGAGACAAGATCACTGAAAATCATTTTAGAAAAGTTATACTTTCTGGTAGTGGCCAAGCACACCAAAGCATAAGCAATAGTGTTGCTGAACTCACTCCATCCAGTAGTCTTTTTGGAGATACAGTGCATAAGAGTATGGACAAAGAAACGCCATTGGGGTGAAAATTTGGCTTTTGAGAATTTGAAGACACCCAATGGGCCTCCATACCCCATTCTTGTAAAAGAAGAGAATAATTCATCATTTGAGATAGAAGTTATACCAGAGGCATCGTCTAGACGTAGACTGATGCGAATAACCTCTTCAGTAACTGTTAGTGGTTTTTCACAGATCCTTGTCTTGATCATTTGCACACCATTCTCAGCAACAATGGTGGCATTAGCCCAGAACTGCCTTTGATGCTCGATATAAATTGTAGGTGATACAATAAGAGCATGAGCAATATGGCTTGACTTGAGGAAATCCACAATCTGATGAAATCCTGCAGCTTGCTTTGGCTTCTGGAGCATCGCGATCTCATTGTGCTCGTCGATGAATGCCATGGATGCCATTGAACTTAGTGCAAAACTTGCCTGAAAACTTCGAGTCTTGAGAGAGAAAGGGTTTAGAGCGCAAGTGAACAGTATGCAAAGAGTCGTTATGAACGTTTGGGCGGGCAAAGGGTATTTATAGTATTCGGGACATAAGCAGTATTAACCGCGAGCAGTATTAACTACTAGCAGTATTAACGAACTAGCAGTATTAACTGCGAGCAGTATTAACTGCGAGCAGTATTAACGAATTAGCAGTATTAACTGCGAGCAGTATTAACTGCGAGCAGTATAAACGAACTAGCAGTATTAACTGCGAGCAGTATTAACTGCGAGCAATATTAACCACTAGCAGTATTAACCACTAGCAGTATTAACTAACTAGCAGTATTAACTGTGAGCAGTATTAACCACTAGCAGTATTAACTAACTAGCAGTATTAACTGCACTTACTCTTTGAAGCTTAAGCTGAATTGAGTTCTGCTATTTATGCCCTGCAAAGGAAGATTAGTAACACCAAAAATCTATAGTATTCAGATATTTAACCACTTTTTGAGAGGATGCTTATTCAGAGTTGATCATTCCCACACTTGTTACCAAGAAAGTGAATCTACCCACATCAAAAGCTTTGGTGAATAGATCAGCAAACTGGTTGTCAGTATGAACTTTTACAACTTGAACAAGTTTCTTTTCATTACAATCTCTTATGAAGTGATACCTGATCTCAATGTGGTTTGTCTTAGAGTGCTTGACAGGATTATTCACAATGCTGATAGCACTGCTATTATCAATAAAAATGGGAGTGTGTAGAAAGGTTACCCCATAGTCCAGCATTTGATTCTGAATCCATAAGACTTGAGAACAGCAACTTGCAGCTGCGATGTACTCTGCCTCTGTTGTTGATGTGGACACTGTGGTTTGTTTCTTGCACTGCCATGAAACTAGTCTAGCACCCAAGAACTGACATCCTCCAGAAGTAGATTTTCTGTCCAAGTTTGCCCCACCTAGATCACTGTCTGAGTATGCTATTAGGTCAAAGGGTGAGTCATGAGGATACCAAAGTCCCAATCTGGGTTGCCCTTTGAGATATCTGAATATCCTCTTAACAGCTTGAAAGTGAGATTGCTTTGGCCTAACTTGGAATCTTGCACATACACAGACTGGAAACATTATATCTGGCCTTGATGCTGTGAGATACATGAGAGAGCCAATAGATGAAGTGAAACATTTCAACTCAACTGAAGTGTTTTCAGCAGCTACTTCTGATTCTTTATCTTCTTGAGTCTCCTCATTTCTACTTACTTCTTCACTCTGACTTGGTCCAGTAGATGGTTCCTTTTCACAGTCTTCAAAGGAATTCACTGTGGGTATGGGAAAGATCACTGATTTAGATATACTTTCTTGAACCTGTATAGTCCCTGATCCTCCACATTCTGAACCTGCATAATCATCACTACTGAAACCAAAGGAGTTAGTTAGTGAATCAATGTCAAATAGCCACTGAGGACCAGACCCAATACGATTTGGTGTATTCTCATTGCATTTGACATTGTCACTTTCTTCAATTATTCTAGAAGATGTGTTAAAAACTCTGTATGCCTTACTCTGAGATGAATACCCAACAAGAAATCCATCATCTGCTTTGCTATCAAACTTACCTAAGTGAGATTTGGTATTGAGAATTGTACAAGGACACCCAAAAGGTTTGAAAAATCCAATGAGAGGTTTTCTTTTATTTAAAAGCTCATAAGGTGTCTTGTTCTTAGGCTTAACTACTAGAACTCTGTTTTGGACATAACAGGCAGTATTAACTGCTTCAGCCCAGAAGGTAATTGGCAGTTTTGAATCAGCCAACAGAGATCTAGCAGCCTCTATTAGTGTCCTATTTCTCCTTTCAGCAACACCATTCTGTTGAGGAGTCCTAGGAGCACTATACTGTCTCTCAATGCCTTTTTCTTCACAAAAGGTGTTTAGATCCAGATTTTTGAATTCAGTCCCATTATCTGATCTAATGACTTTTACTTTTTGATTAGTTTGGTTTTCAATTCTTAGGATAAAGGATTTGATCAGTCCACTTGTCTCATCCTTAGTCCTTAGAAAATATACCCAGGTAAATCTAGAGTAATCATCAACAATAACCAAGCAGTAAGATTTCTTGCCTATACTCATAACATTTGTAGGACCAAACAGATCCATGTGCAATAACTGGATACAAGAAGAAATTGAATTTATCTCTTTGGTCTTATGAGAAGTTTTATGCTATTTGCCTTTAAGACAAGCAACACAATGATCATCACATGAAAAGACTTTAGATGGTAAACCTCTTACAAGGTTGTTTTTAACAAGTTTGTTCATAGTCTTAAAATTCATGTGACACATCCTTCTGTGCCAAAGAGAGGATTCATCTACAGAAGCTTTTGAAACAAGACAATTTAGAGATGAATCACTATCAACATTGTCCATATCTAGACAGTAAACATTGTCCTTTCTTGGAGTTCTAAGTAGTATCATGCTTTCATCAACTACCTGGAACCCTGGAGCAAGGATCATACACTCAGTATTTGTAAATAATATACTATGTTGTTTGTCACAAACGTGTGATACACTTAACAGATTGTACTTCATTTGATCAACATAGTAGACATCCTCAAATGTCATCTTACCTTTGGTGACATTACCTTTTCCACTTATCTTACCACCAGTAAGATTATCTCCAAATGCAACATGTCCTCCATTGATATGCTTGAAATCCTGAAGGCATGACATGTTTCCTGTCATGTGCCTAGAGCAACCACTATCCACATGCCATATGCTCCTTCCCTTGAGCTGTTGGTTGCCCTGCACATAAGATAGATCAGTTAGTATGAATTAGGAACCCAAGCCAAAGTGGTCTTGGGCACCCCTTTCTCATCAAAATACTTGCATTCTTTCTTGACAAGATTTTTGAATTTTAACTCCTCATTCATGGAGTACTTTGTCACAATAATAGGCTTGGAAACATTTGTGCTAGAAACAGTACTGGTTTTAGAGGTACTCACTGCCTTAGCAGCACTTGCATGCTTAGCAGTACTAACCTTGTTAGCAGTAGTAACTGTGTTAGCAGCAGTAACTGTGTTGGCAGTATTAACCTTTGAAGAGGTACTAACTGTATTAGCAGCATTAATGTTTTCAGCAGTACTAACACAGGTAGCAGCAGTAATACTTCCAGCAGCACTAACCCTGTCAGCAGTACTAACAGTTTTAGTGCTTTTGGGCACCCACATTTTAATACTTTCTTTTAAAATCTTTTTCTTCATGGGGCCTTTCTTTTCACCATTTTTCTTTCCAGCCTTCCTATAACCAACAGGTTTTTGCACAAATCTTTGAAAGGTCATCTGTTGATTAATAGGGTTAAAGAAGCAATATTTAGCCAAATGATTTAACTTGCCACATATGAAGCAAGGTTTTGGTCTATTGATTTTACTCAGATCAACTCCTTGCTTCTGAGCCCATTGATTATTCCAGTTTCTTTGATTTCCTCTTTTTAAACCAGAATTTAGGCTCTTGGCTTTACTGCAATCACACTGTTTACAAGATCCAGGATTCACAACCGTGGTTTGTTTGTAATGAACCTTGTTATCTTTTCCTTTGTTCTTCTCTATCTCCTTGGACTTGATCCAGATTTTCCCACATCCCTCATTGGTGATAATGTTGTTTTCTAATGGGATCTCTTTACTCACATCATTATCTCTATTCTCACTGGCTTCTTTCTCAGTTAAATCCTTAATTACTACTTCATCCAAAGGATCTATCTTAAAGGCTTTCTCAGATAAGTCCTTTTTCTCCTTGGTTTCTAACAAGTCTGAAGTAGGAGAGATATAATTGTTGTTGTAAGGAGGAGGTGTACTGTTGTATCCAATACCAGGCTTCATCTTATCATGAATCTGAGCCTTTAGAAGAGAATCCATTGCTTTTGAAGCATATGAAAACTTTTCTATGTCAAGCTTAACTTTAGACAGTTCCTCCTTCAGCCTATCACTCTCTTCTAAGGATTTAGATAGTTTGGTCTCTAACTCATTCTTTTCCCACTTCCAATAGTTAGTGTCATAAGAGTGTTGAAGTTCATTTGCTTGAAAGCCTTTGATTTGCTCTTCAAATCTCTCTACTATTAACACATAATCTCTTCTATCCTTTTCTAATCTTTTGAGGTCATCACACATACTTTGATTGTGATCCCTGTATCTTTTGACAGTGTCAATGCAAGATTTAGTACAAAGATTAGAAATTACCTCAGAGGGGAGATCAGACACTTCTGCCATAAGAGCTTGATTCTGAATGGCTTCCTCAGCTTGATCACTCCAGTCAAATCCCATTCCTTGTTGAGAAACAAGGGCTTGAGCAGGATTCTTGTTCTGAGTGTAGCCTCCATTCTGAGCTTGTTGGTGGTTGTTGTTTGGAACAGCACTCCTGCATTCTCTAGCAAAGTGTCCTTTCATGTGACACTTATAACATTCCACCTTGGTCTTGTCAAAACCAGCTCCATCTTCTCTTCTTTGAAAGAAGTTATTCCTTCCTGTTCTTTTAATGAACTTCTTCACCCTCATGGATAACATGGCCATCTGCCATTTAATATCCATCTCCTCCAGGTCATCAGGGTGAAATTGATCCAGATCATCATTAATCAATGAATTGTTACTATGACTGGACAAAAAGGCTTCAAAGATTGTTTCAGTTCCTTTTTCTGAACTTGCTCCACTAGCAGTACTAACTGCTTCAGGGATGGCAGTAGTATCAGTGGATGCTGAAAGAAGTGCAGCATTGTGGACATAACCAGTGGGCTTCTTCTTGATCTCTACCTCAGTTTCAAAAACTCTTAGATCATTGTATAGATCATCAAGTTCTTTCTCTTCCAGATTGTCACTCTGTCTATATGAGACAGTGTACATAGTCCATTCATCCCCAAGAGATCTGAGGAACTTTCTGTTGATGTCATCTTGATCCATATTCACTCCTACAGTAGCCAGTTCACCAATGAGCTTGTTGAACCTATCAAAAGTTTGAGTCATAGACTCATTCTTTGAGGAAGTAAAGTTCTCATACTGCTGCTTTAGAACATCTCTTTGATTTCTTTTGATGCTCTTAGTTCCAGCAAATCTTTTCTCTAGAGCATTCCAGAGAATCTGAGCATCAGTGCAGTTGCAAAATTGATGTTGATATTCATTGGGGATGGCCAAGAGCAGAGTGCTCAAGGCCTTCATCTCTGTCTGTCTGATCTTCCTTTCACCATCTGTCTTTGGTGGAGGTCTTTTCCCATCTGGTCCTATCCTTCCAGCTTCAGAAGGACCATTCTCAATGATATCCCACATTGAGTAGTCAGTGAGAAGAATATATTGTCTGATTCTGATCTTCCACATGTCAAACTCACTGGGTTTGAGCATTGGGACCTTAGAGACCAAAGTACTGCTTGATTCTGTAAGATTTTCCATGATGAATAGATGTTTCTGAGAGAGTTTGGCTCTGATACCACTTGTCAGGATCGAATTCTTAACAAGAATTAATTTTCAGAAACAATATCAAAGAAGTTTGCGGAATAACACTTTGATATTCAATGAAACAGTAAATTAATACAGAAAATATGAAGAACAAACTGTAAACTTGTATTGAATGCTTTGAAGTTACAAGATTACACACTCAACCTCAATATTGATGAACAGGCTCACCAATACGAATTCTACTTCTCTAGAATTAGAATCTATGCCTTGAGGTTGATTTCTCTCTTAATCTTTTTAATTAATCTTCATCTAAAACTATTTTGTATCTTCTATACATATACTAAACAAAAAGATAATTACAAAAAAATAAACATATCTTCAGTATATCTTCCATGTATATCTCTAAGCTTCCATGTATATCCTTTCATGCGAATCTTCATCATATAAGCAGTATTAATCTTCAGCAGCATTAAATTTCTTCTAGCAACATTAACTACTAAGCAGCACTAACTACTAGCAGTACTAGCTAGCTAAGCAGTACTAACTTTGTTCAAGCAGCACTAACTTTGACTAGCAGTATTAACTACTAGCAGTAGTAATACTTAGCAGTATTAACCTTGAATATCTCTAGCAGTATTAACTCTGAACCAGCAGCATTAACCATACTTAAGCTTTTCTTCAGTTTCCAACACAAACCATGCACCAACACAAAAAAACTAGCCTATCAGTCCCTTGCAAAAACTTTGTATCACTGGTATGTATGTTGTTTATGGGGTTCTTTCACTCATGCATTTTCTTTATTTCATGATTTCTCTCTTTGAGTTATGGCATGATTTTTCTTCCATCATATCCTATGGAGGTATGTGTTGGGCACTTTGGCCTCTTGTGTGTGTCTTTAACAGTTTCATATGCAATCAGTGAGTAAGCATTTTCTCTTTTCCGTGGTTGGCTTGTGTATGTATGACTTTTAGGCATTTGAGAGAGTATGCTTTGAGGTAAAGGGGTATGCAAAAGTGTTTTGAGTAAGGGATGTGTATAAATTGGGTTAGCCTTTTTGAGATAAGAAGTGTGGAAGACAACTTCTTCCAACCCCAAACTTAGAAGGGTTCAATGTCCCATTGAACAAGTCTGTAGTGAAAGAAGTATCTCAAAAAGGCATGATCAGTATTTCAGTGATCAAGGATCAGGTCAGGGGCTGTATTGCTAATTTCAGTGACACGTGCAAAGTTGTCAGTGATCATTTCAAGCTACTAAGTCTATGTGTGCAACTTTAAGGAGTGACATATTCATCAGTGGCAGAGCAGTGGCGTGCATGAAAGATAGTATTATCATGATCAGTGATTCAAATTGTTAACTGACTCAAACTAACCTAGAAAACAACGAATAAAGAAATAAAAACAATTGGAGTTGTTAGTGATAGAACCTAGCCTACTCAAGGATGAGTAAGTGATAAGTCCATATGCATGCGACCTCTGAATGCTGGGAAAGGTGGTAGATCCTCCAACAAACTCGGATATTGCATCATCCAAGACCTCCTGATCGTTCTGTCCCTAGCTTCTTCAAAAACCATCCAGGCATCCCTCTCCCTTCTTGCCCTTCGTTGCTCATTCTGCACCTGACGAATGGCCTTTAGAAGCAACCACTGAGCATTAACCTGTGCCTTAACATAGGTTTGCATTGCATTGTGAAAAGGGAGAAGTTGGGAGTTCGAACTTTCCTCTTCAGCGAATAATTGGCGTTGAGGGTCTTTGCTCTTCACCCATCGCTTGAAATTTCTTTTGTCTATGGCCATCTTCGTTGTTAAGAAGGTGTCGCTGGGTAGATGAGTGATATGGGTTGCTTCCATTAGATTGTGAATGATGGCGGGGTATATCAGTCGCCTATTGCAGCGATTTGAACTAAGTTTGATGTTCAGAGAGATTAATCTTCCTATGTCAAAGGCATGGCCTTTGACAATGCAATAGATCAGGGATATCCTGATCATGCATAAGTCTATGTTGTGACTTATAGGGAAAAGTGTATGCCTGACAAAATAAGACCAAATGCTTGCCTCAGGTGTCAGCGATCATGTGCGAAGGTGCCTAGAGTTCCCTTTGAAGAACCAAGTTGAACCCGGTTGTGTGATGGTTTGCAAAATATCCTCGAGGTTACTGGAGGTCATCTCAGTCATCAGTTGATCGAGGCGGGTACGGTTTAGATTGGGCAAGCCTAGAATTTGGTTAATAGAGGTCGCTGAATAATTTATAATTGTTTTCCTCACCTCTATTTATGTTAAGTTTGACAGGGAAACTTCTGTATAGAATTCCCTTACCTAATATAAGTTATATGGGGGGGGGATTTCACATAGAATTTCCCACCCCCAGTCTTTCTACATCATCCCTAATGACAGGGAATGCATCATATAGTTGCTTGTGAAAGCCTCTAGGAGTATGTCCTAAACGTTTTGCAAACCAGGAGTGCCTCTCTTGGGCTTCTGTAGAACTAAACAAGTTATATCGTGGTACCTGATTGATGACAGGAGGATTGTTCAACGGCCTAGCCATGCCTTCTGGTCCTTGTAGTGAGCTCCTAGGCCTTCTCCATCCAGTCCTTGCTTTTGTCATTCGGCTTGGTCCAATATGAGGTAGTCCCTCATTGAACACTGAGAGGCGGACTGTTTTGGCTGGCCTTTCTGAGGGAGGAGTGGGTGGTCGTTGACACTGGGATAGGGCATGATGGCTGAGGTGGTGCACTTGAAGGGGGAAGAACATGGATTACAGGGTTTGGTGCTTGATGAATTTGGATCTTCGGAGATGGCGTAATGAGTGGTCGTATGTTTCCTAGGAGTTGTTGGAAATTAGGAAAAGGTGTGAGTCCAATGGGTGGTCTAATAATAGCTTCTCCTCTTGGATTGAGGACAACTGCAATGGGAGTTGATAATGTTCCAATGGGTTGGAAAACTGGTCGTGGAAATCCAGGAGGGGCAAAATGTGGGATTTGTGTAGGTACGGGATTAGCCATGAAAGCAGGCGGAGAGTTGCAAAGAGGGATGTTCAAGTCCGACGTAATGGGAATCTTAACTCTGGAACTAGAAGCCTCGTGGTCGTTTGCTCATGGCAATGATGGCAATCGACCAATAATTTTAGCTGCTTCCAATAGGGTGTCAAGATTGGCTTGACGGTTGGTATCTTCTGTTGGTGGGGGTGATGAACTAAAAGCTGAAGAAGAAGAAGATGGTATTGGGAGTATATGTGAAGGTTTTGCAACATTTTCCATTGAATCTTGTTGTAATCGTGATTGTCTTATGTAAATCATCCTCCTCTAGCTTGAGATTGACGTATCAGTCTCATGTTTGAAATTAAAAGAAGAGGTCATTGGTGGGTCTTAAACAAATACATGGTGTAGTGAGATTTTACCTCGTACTTGCAAAATCGAAGGTTGCAAAAAGTCTTCGGCTAGAAATGGTGGGAAAGTACACCAAGAAGGTATGATGATCTGGGTTTGAAAGTACAAAATGGAAGGTCATCTGCAATTTATTCGTACAGAGCAGAGGGCGTGAGAAACGAAGAGTTGATAAGCGGAGTTGCAAAACGTCTTTTCGTCTGCATGCAAAATCATGAGCGCCCGCCACATTTTTGAAAAAAAGTACCATCGCCTTAAATGATCTGATAACATGGCAGGATAGATCTGACTATTTAATGATTAACTTAGATAATCAAGAAACTAATATCCACGTCATCTGGTTGGGGTTTTACTTATGATGACTCATACTTTTATCAGCTAGCGCTCGCTGATTAAGGGAAATGAGTTACTACCACTGCATGCTTGCATTGCTGACAAATGCCAATCTTAACCCCTAACTTAGTTGTTTGCTTGGAGCGAAAAGGAGTGCAACAGTAATTCTTTTGATCGCTAAGGAATAGAGCATTTAGCGGACCAAGACTACCTGTGTATTGAAAGGGATCTTCATTAGACAACCATGAGCTGTTGATAGGCATGATCTTTGTCAGCGATATGCCTATTTCTGATAGAAAAGATCCTCAAATGAGATCGATAATAGGCTTTCATCAGGGTGATGATAAGTCTTCAGCAGGTTAAGGTCTTGCTGATGGAGTACAACTTTTATCAGGAAAAATGGTATTGCTGGGATGAGTGATCTTCTTCAGTGAATGCCATTTTTGATATGGAAGATCAAAGGAAGAAAAGGCCAGTCAGCGAGTTTGCCGACAACGCTGAGAGATTCCTCCATCGTAGTGGTCATCAGTGAACTGGTGTTGTAGAAAGACAAGGATCTCTGATGTTGGTCCATCACTGAAGTAGAGGGGTTGATCGCTGCTTTGAAACAGTAGGTCACTCATTCTCCGTAATCACTTCAGGCTATCCCTGATGGTCTTACTGAGATGGAATCAGTGAGAAAAAGGTTGATGAATTTGGTGACCTAAATAATATTTAGGGAGATATAGAGAAAAATAGGGTATGAGAAAGAGAGAGAGAGAACGAGAGACCAAAAAAAACTCAAAATTGGATTCCTAAATTGATGAATTTAAAAGTCCAAAAAAAATTCTTGAGTGCCCAATGGACTTTTGGGAGTCCAACCACTTTTATGGGCCCAATCATTTCATGGGCCCAACATCCTAAAAAGGTTGTTGTGTTTAGGCTTGTGGGTCATAAAAGGGCTTTACCCTTTGTCCATTTACCTTGAAAATTGTACCCTTCTCGGGATCCACTAGTTCAATAACACCGTAAGGGTATACTTTATCTATCTGGAATGGTCCTGTCCACCTAGAGTTTAATTTTCCAGGGAACAGTTGGAGTCTAGAATTGAACAATAAAACTTGTTGTCCCTTAGGGAATTCTTTTAAAATGATTTTTTATCATGCCATTTCTTTGTATTTTATTTGTAAAGCTTGGCATTTTCATAAGAAAGATTCCTATGCTCTTCTAATTCACTGAGTTGTAACAATCTTTTCTTCCCTGCAAAGTCTATATTCAGATTGAGTTCCTTGATAGCCCAGTAGGCTTTGTGTTCCAACTCTAGAGGTAGGTGACAAGTTTTTTCGAAGATCAATTTGTAGGGAAACATTCCAATAGAGGTCTTATAGGCAGTCCGATAGGCCCACAGGGCATCATCCAATTTGAAGGCCCAATCTTTCCGGTGTGGTTTGACTACCTTGGATAAGATCCTTTTTATCTCCCTATTTGACAACTCAGCTAATCCATTGGTTTGGGGATGGTAGGTTGTGGCTACTCTATGCTTAATGTCATATTTTTCCAGGACTTCTTCCAAGAGATTGTTTACAAAGTGAGTGCCTTCATCACTTATCACTACACGTGGGGTTCCAAATCTTGGGAAAATGTGCTTGTGTAAGAATTTGACTACAGTCCTTGCATCATTGGTATGGCAGGCCATAGCCTCCATGTCAGGATCTTAATTCTTAACAAGAACACACACTCAGAAAACAATATTAAAGAAGCTGCGGAATAGCACTTTAATATTTTGAAAAACAATGCAACAGTAAATAAATGATCACAACTTGTAAACTTGTATTGAATGATTGAAGTTACAAGATTAAACACTGTTAGGGCTATTTTGTTAGTTAAATAGAAGTTCAGGGTATAAAATGTCATTTATTCATTCTTGTAAGCTTGTTGGGCCTAAAAGCCCATAAGCCCGTTAGGCCTGCGATCCTAAGTATTTAAAGTTATTTCTATTTCATTTGTCAGGTTAGAAATTCATTATTCAGTTTTCTAGTCATTAGGTTTACAAACTCTTATCAGAAATTCTCTCTGTAAACCTAAACCTTTTGAAGTATTATCAATCATATGACTAGTTGCTGTGATCTATAATTTGTTCATCTTTGATTGCTATTATTCTGTTTTGCACTGCACTGGGATCTACAATTGGTATCCGAGCAGATAGGCAAAAAGGTTTGATCCAGTAAAAAGGTTTGTCTAAAACCCTAAAATCAATTACTTGTGATAATTGCTTGATTTGTTTTAATTGATTGTTAGTGTTTGCATTCTGTGTTTATCTGTTTAATCTTTTTCTGCAAAGTTAAAGTCTTGTTATGTTCGATCGAATTTTTTTTTCTTTCTTTTCTGGAAAATTAATATCTATCGATCGAATCTGGAAAGTTCATATTTTTGCAAAACATCGGTCTAAGTGAGTTTTCTGTGTTTTATTATAGCTTCCGGTCTTTCTGTATGAAAAAGGAGTTTCCGGTCGATTAAGGATTGTTTATTTTGTGTTTATTTCGATCGAAGGATCTGGGTTTGGTTTCGGTTGAATCCCAGAAATTCATCGGGTTCTTCGGTCGACTCTTCGTGTTCATCGGTCTTTTATGATTAATCGATCTTATCTGATATTTGTGTTTATCGTATTTATAATCATTAGATCTGAGCCTTCGACCGAGTGTTTGTAAACACCGGTCCTATCTTCGACCGGGTAGTTGTGATCTCCGGTCATTCCTTCGACCGGACCTTAGCTTTCCCCGGTCTTGCACCTTCGACCGAGTACTTGCTTACTCCAGTCTTTCCTCGACCGGGTAGGTGTAATCTTCGGTCAAACCCTTCGACCGGACCTTAGCATTCCCGGTCTTACCCTTCGACCGGGTACTTGCTTACTCCGGTCTTTCCTTCGACCGGTATCTTGCATACTCCGGTCTTTCGTTTGGCCGATATCCTGTTAGACCGAGTCCGTGTGTTTCTGTGTTTCTTCAATTTTATTTATTTATTTTATTTGGATTATCCTGCTTGCCTAACGATCATTACAGTGCTCTTATGTTAAGAAGTAAAGATGAACTCAAGGGAAGCTTTAGCCATCGGTTCTGACCAAAAGCCCCCGGTGCTCTTTCGGGGAGAGTATCCTCAGTGGCATGACCGATTTATGAACTTCATAGAAGCAAAATCTAACTATGAAGAAATATACAAATGCCTGACTGAGGGTCCACAAGATTGGCCAATGAAAGTGGTACCAGGAAACCCAGCTGAAGGAAGGCCAGAGCGACAGATTCGGAAATCTATTGGTGATTTTACTAAGGATGAAAAGGAAATGTACGATGTAGAAAAGCTAGCCAAATCGTACCTTCTTCAAAGTCTACCAAATGACATCTATGCTTGTATAGATAGCTTCAAAGACTCATCGAAAAAGATGTGGGACCAAATAGAGAAGATGATGATGGGAAGCCACATCAACAACCAGCTGAAGGTGACCAACTGTATCACCAGATATGATGGGTTTAAAGCGAGAAAAGGTGAAACGCTGACGGAAACCTACGAGAGGTTTAATATGCTTCTGAATGATCTTCAGAAGAATAAGATCACAAAGACGAACACGGAAAACAATATAAAGTTTATGAACAACTTACAGCCTGAGTGGAAACCGTTCGTCTCCCATATACGCCACACTCAGACCCTGGAGAAGTTGTACCTTCACGAACTCTATGAAATGCTCCTCTAGGACGAAGAGGAAGTGATGGAACTTATTGAGAATCAGAAAGCAGAGGAAAAGCCAGCAGCTGATCCATTAGCACTCGTATCTGAGAGAAGAGGCAAGTCCGTCAGCCGATCATCTGGAAAAGAGCCTGTGCTGAGTGATTCTGAACCTAAAGATCCCGATAGCGACTCAGATCCAGAACTTGCCAAGATGAAAGAAGCAATGGTGTTTCTCACTCAAGCATTTTAAAAGAGGAAGCTTTTTAACAAGTCCTCCAACAAGCAAAGAGTCTCTACTCGACGTGATCATCGAGAAAAGTCTGAAGGTAATAGACGATTTGAAGTTGGTAAGCAGTCTGACAAGAGAAACGAAGTTAAGCCGAAAGACGAGCCGATCAAATGCTACAACTGTGGTCGGTTAGGTCATTTCACCAAGGATTGTCGAAAACTAGTTGTGCGCAACGCCGACTACTACCGAGCCAAGCTGCTTCTTGCCAAAGAAAAGGAAGCTGGTAAAGCTCTAATGGCTGAAGACGATTACTGGTTGCAAGTGTCTGATGAAGAACCTGAGGATGCTGAAGCTCATTTGTGTTTCATGGGCAACCATTCATCACCATCTGACACTAATGATGAAGATCACAATGCTCCATGCCAGGTATGTGCCCCTTTTCATGAAGCTTTACTTGATCAAATGCAACTCTCAATGCACAAACTTGACTCTTACAAGCTACTCTTAAAAGAAAAAGAACAACTTCTCTCTTCTTTAGAAAACCGTGTCACTAAACAGTCTGAATTTATGGAAAAACAAAGTTTAGAAATTTCTAGCTACCTTTGCACGATTTCTAATTTAAGAAAAGAGAATGAGAGTTGTTCAACATAGTCACAAAAGCTAATGACCAAAGTAGATGACATGACCGATGAGCTACGTACGTCTGAGACCGAGAAAATTGATTTGTTAACTCAAAACGTGACTTACAAAAATGAGAACATAAGATTATCTAATCAGTTAAAGGAGATGGAAAAGAAGCTTTATAGACTTGGGCAATCTCAACAAACGTTAAATCTAATTACACCAAAAGAACCCAAGCATGCGAATAGGGGTATCGGTTACGATAACCCATATTATCTGAAAAAGGCCTTATCCCAAGTTTCGACGATGTACACGTCCGAATTTCTTGGTTTAGACAAGACCTATCCAGAATACAAAATCAATTGGACCAAACCAATTGAGGATGAGGATTGGGAAGAGGATGAGTTAAGAAGGGAGACCTCTACCAAAATGAAACTTCTTTTTGTTTATGATTCTTTAAATGCATCTTACAACAAGGAAAAACCTGTTTTTCTATCAAATGACTATTTTAGAAGCTATACTCAAGCTGAACTAGATACTAAAACCGTTCAAAATGAGGAGGAACAACCAGACCATAAAGTCTATGTTCCACCTCTGATTTTAGAAAGGAAAATTGTTCAGCTAGAAGGGTCGTTTGAACAAGAAAGAGACAGATTTCAAAAGGAAAAACAAGAGCTTTTATCCCAAATTGAGTGCCTCTATTCCACTAAAGAGGAAAATGTGTCAGTTAAGGAGAAAGAATACTTTCAGACAGAAATAAAGAAGTTAAATTCACAACTGGCTGCTTTGGCAGCAGATCGCCGGAAAGAGCAACTTCACAAGGCTGAACCTCAAGCTAAGCCTTCAAATCTCCAAAGTGAGAATACTCATATGTTTGAAAATTCTTATCCTGCCTCTGATACATCTTCCTGCAAAGCTTTTATGGGTGACTCGTCACCAATCATTTCAAATAAGGGAAAAGAGCCTCATATTTTTGAAACGGATCAGTGTTCTGATTGTAAAAATGCTTCCGCAAATGATCCGCTCTCAACTAACTCTTCCGCTGTCCTAAACTCCTCAAGTGATAAGGGCCTTTCTGATGAGGAACTAGAATTTTCCGCATTCTTGAATTCTGAGGTGTGTTTAGATAGTGATTTGAGCAAATTTGATTTTAATCCTTCTCTACCTAGCCATGTTGATTTTATAAATGAGGCATGTGAGACTCCGGTTAAATTTTATAAGGGTGAATGTTCCACATCTGCCCCGCAAAAACCTTCTGTGAACAATTCTTCAAAATCTTCCAAGTCTAAATCTAAAAGGCGTTCACAGAAGAAGAAAAAGACCGGACGCTCTCAAAGGTCACAATCTTCAATTTTCAAATCCTCTGACTATGGGTTTAACGGCATTTCAGATATGTATGGTCGGCGGAAAGAAGTGAAATATGCTTGGGTAGCTAAGAAGTCAAAAGAGAGCTCGGCAACATTAGAATTAGTTGATCCTGTCTTAAAGTCTAGAAAGAACAATAACAATCATGATGTCTTTATTTCTAAACCTTTAGTTGAATGTAATGGAACTCTTCCTTTAAAAGTTTATTCAATTCCACAATTACTTCAACTGTCTCATGATTGTTTGTGTTGCTCTTATTGTGGATCAAATGATTTTGTTGATAGTCGTTATGCATCTGATTGGTTTGGCTCATATCATATTGCTCATAATCATTCTCATTGTGATGTTTCCCGTAATAGACAAAGACCCAAATCTAAACGGGTCTCTAAGTCAGGTGTTAAACCTAACCCCAAAGGACCCATTTACGAATGGGTACCTAAAAAGAAATAACCTGTTTGCAGGACGGTCATGTGTGGTATCTTGATTCAGGCTGCTCCAAGCACATGACCGGAAGAAGGGAGCTTCTCACAAACTTCACCGAGAGGTTTTGTGGGAATGTGCGTTTTAGAAATGATCACTACTCTCCCATCAGGGGTTACGGAGATATTGTCAAAGATAACTTCACGATCAAGAAAGTCTCCTATGTCGAAGGTCTCGGCCACAATCTCTTCAGTATCGGTCAATTCTGCGACAAGAATCTCGAGGTTACTTTCAAGGCTAAAAGGTGCAGCGTTCGGACTGAAGATGGAAAGGAGTTACTTGCTGGAACGCGTCGCACTAACCTCTATACGATTGACCTCTCGTCCTTGAAACCCGACAAGGAAGTCTGTTTGTTGTCCAAAGCATCTGCTGAACAAAGCTGGCTATGGCACCGTCGTCTCTCGCACTTGAACTTCAAGAATATCAACAAGTTGGTGCTCGGTGGCCATGTAAAGGGTATGCCAGATCTAAAGTTTGCAAAAGAGCATCTGTGCGCTGCCTGCGAAAAGGGCAAGATGAAGAAGGCGTCCCACAAGCCTAAAGCCGTTCCAAGTACTTCTCGGTCCCTTGAGCTAATCCACATGGACTTATGTGGACCGATGCGCATTCAAAGAATTAATCACAAGAAGTATGTCCTGGTGATGGTTGACGATTTTTCTCGTTACACTTGGGTTCGATTTCTCCGTTCAAAGGACGAAACTCCCGAGTTGATCATTTCACTACTGAAGAGCATACAAGTCAGTCTCAACCAAGTAGTTCAGACCATCAGGACGGACAACGGCACTGAGTTCAAGTATCAAAAGCTCACCGGTTATCTTACTTGAGTGGGTATCTCGCATACTTTCTCAGTTGCTCGAACTCCTCAGCAAAATGGGGTGGTAGAGCGTCGGAACAGAACTCTTGTTGAAGCAGCGCGTACGATGTTATCTCATTACAAGCTACCACTATTTCTTTGGACAGAAGCCGTTGCTACCGCTTGCTACACTCAAAATCGGTCAATCATCAACAAGCGGTTCAACAAGACACCATACGAGATCATCAACAAGCACGTCCCGAGCATCAACTACTTTCATGCTTTCGGATGCACCTGCTTTGTCTTAAATGATAAGGATGATCTTGGAAAATTTAACCCCAAAGCGGATGAAGGAGTGTTCATCGGCTACTCCCAGCACGCCAAAGCCTACCGTGTCTACAACAAACGGACGAAGACCGTCGTTGAGAGCGTAAACGTGACTTTTGACGAGGCCGCTGATATGGCTTCTGAACATCTCAGTTCAGAACCCGCGCTTACTGGTGTGTTAGCTTCTGGACAATTCCGTTCAAAAGCTACACAAACTCCAGTCAATCCAAACCATGCGTCCACGTCAAGCGCACATCTTTCTGATTTGGATTTACTGTTTGAATTCTTTTATGATGTCTTATTTAATGTTAAGGCTAATACTACGTCTTGTAACAGGAATCATGATCAAGCACCAGAAGTGACACAAGTCACTGGTCCAACCGACTCCGATGGTCCATCCTCGCCTGGTGCTCCATCCTCTACTGCCAATGATCAAGCATCCCCGAGCTCGAGTAACAGACATCCTCTCGCTCAAGTTCCTGATGAAGTGCAACCTTCAGTTTTACTCCCTGAACCGGCTCCTGTTGAAGGTGCTCCCGAAGCTACCTCTCCGGCAATCCCGGATCCTCCTATCGTTTCATCTCCAGCTGAGTCGTCCTCTACTCCTTGCTCGACTCCCACTAAGGAGCCTCCACCTCACAGGCCGTCATCCCTCGAGGCCGTTCAGGATTTACCCCCAGGTGGTCATGTGGATTTCGATACCTCCCATCAGACATATCAACCTCATCCTCACACCACCAAGTGGACTCGAGCTCACCCCCTGCATCAAATAGTCGGTGACCCCAATACACCCGTTCAAACTCGATCCACTACCGCGAATGACTGCTTATTTTCCTCGTTCCTCAGCAGTATCGAACCTTCCACCGTCTCTGAAGCGCTGAATGATCCGGACTGGGTAATCGCTATGCAAGAGGAACTCAACCAATTTGAGAGTCTCAAAGTATGGCGCCTAGTTCCCCGACCTAAGAACAAGATGGTGATAGGGACTAAATGGATTTTTAAGAATAAGAAGGACGAAAACGGCATCATTGTTCGGAACAAAGCGCGTCTAGTGGCTAAAGGATATCGCCAGCAAGAAGGAATTGATTACGATGAGACGTTCGCACCGGTTTCTCGCATTGATGCGATCCGCATGTTCCTCGCCTACGCCGCTCAAAAGAATTTCCTCCTCTTCCAAATGGACGTGAAATCCGCGTTCCTCAACGGCGTTCTCAAGGAGGAAGTGTATGTCTAGCAACCCGAAGGCTTCGTGAGTTCTGAAAATACGCATTACGTCTACTTTCTTGACAAGGCCCTATACGGTCTTAAGCAAGCGCCACGAGCCTGGTATGATGCACTCTCATCCTTCTTAGTTAAGTCTGGCTTCTCTAAAGGTAAAATTGACACTACTTTATTTATTAAAAGAGAGAAGAACGATATCATTCTTGTCCAAATTTATGTTGATGATATAATCTTTGGCTCCACGAACCCCAAGTACTGTCAGAACTTTTCTGCCTTAATGAGTAAACATTTTCAAATGAGCATGATGGGGCAAATGAATTTTTTCCTGGGTCTTCAAGTAAAACAATTACAAACAGGAATTTTTATTAATCAATCTAAGTACATCTTGGATATTCTTCGGAAATACCAGATGGAAAAATCTTCACCTATGAAAACCCCCATGTCCACTACTCTAAAGCTTCACTCCGATCCTGACGGTAAGGATGTGAATGCTACTATTTATAGAGGCATGATTGGCTCTCTGATGTACTTGACGGCTAGTCGGCCTGACATTATGTTCTCGACATTCTTGTGTGCAAGATTTCAGTCGAAACCTAAAGAGTCTCATTTAGCTGCGGTTAAGCGAATTTTTCGATATTTAAAAGGTACTGCTGATCTTGGTTTGTGGTACCCAAAAGAGACAGGTTTTGAATTAACAGCCTACTCGGACGCTGACCATGCTGGAAACATGCTGGACCGGAAAAGCACGTCGGTTCATGTTCAGTTCTTGGGCGATCGTCTTGTCAGCTGGGCTTCCAAGAAGCAAAACTGCGTGTCCACCTCCACCGCCGAGGCAGAGTATGTAGCAGCCGCCAGTTGCTGCTCGCAGGTCATCTGGATGTGCACCCAGCTCAAAGATTATGGATTTAATTACTCAAGGATTCCCATCTACTGCGACTCGAAGAGTGCTATAGCCATATCAAGCAACCCCGTCCAGCACACGAAGACGAAGCACATTGATGTGCGTTATCATTTCATAAAAGATCACGTCGAAAAAGGTACTATCGAACTCTATTTTGTTAATTCATAGCATCAGTTAGCAGACCTGTTTACCAAAGCCTTGGACGAAAAACAATTTAATTACCTTGTGTCCAAGCTAGGCATGCTAAATCTGAAAGTTTGATCCGTTCACAGCTCTCTACGAGTCTCTTTAAATAACGAATGACTGTGACCACTGTACCAGTGACTTGTCTCTGGTTGCTATTATTCACACTCCTTGGTTACTGCATTCTACTCGTTCAGCTCTGTGTCAGTTACAAACTTCTGTATCAACAAAGTAGATTTCGTTTCTCTTGTGTTCTTGTTTTTTTGTGTTTTCGTGGTGTTTTCGTGATTCTTTGTGCAGTTCATTCTTTGTTCCCTGAAAAGTGTAAGTTGATTGTGGTGCATCTACAAGCCGGTAATGTGTTCAGGGGGAGCACTCTCGGCAGATGGTTGGTAAGTCTCACGAGTCCTCCTTTCGAGGGGGAGCAGGTAAGTGGGCCCTGTGTTTGGACCTCTTCTTGGTAATCCTTGATAGGGAGCTTTTATTTTTTTTCCTTCGTTTTTTTATTCCGTAGGTTTCTTAAGTTTTTTTTTCTTCTTTCTTTTCTCTCGCTTAGTATTTTTTTTAGGTATATTTTCTTATTCCAAAGAGTCAAAAATATTTTTTTATTTTCAGTTATTTTGTTTCTACTTAAGAAAATCCCAAAAATAGTTTTTTTCTTTTCTATTATGGTTTTTGTTTGTTTGCTTTGTTTTTGTTTTCCCCGGCCCAAGCCCAAGCCCAGATTCCGGGGTTTAAGAACCCTGATCGAACTCATTTTCCTCATTCGATCGACTCTCTTTTCATTATCTCTTGTCTTCTCTCTCGAATCCCCGGAGTTCTTCTCGACCGAACACGACCATTGTTGCTCTTCACCTTCGATCGATCAGGTAGGGAATTGATATTAAGGTGTTTTCAGTATGCATCGATCGATTGTTATCGATCGATTTTACGTTGTTTCCTGCTCTGAGTGTCCTCGAGGTTTGACCTGTTGTCGATTTGTCTTCTCCGGGGGTTACCTCCGATCTAGGGTTACGCCCCGGTCAAATGTTTCCACCGGTCTTAGGTGTCCTCCGATCGAAAACCATATCCGGTCTTAGGTAACCTCCGGTCGAAGACCTTATCCGGTCGAAGACCATATCCGGTCTTACGTGCCCTCCGGTCGAAGACCTTTATCCGATCGAACTCATATCCGGTCTTAGGTGACCTCCGGTCGAAGACCTTATCCGATCGAACTCATATCCGGTCTTAGGTGACCTCCGGTCAAAGACCTTATCCGATCGACCTCTTATCTGGTGGTTTAACCACCGGTCGAATATCTTATCCGGTCAAATCTTGTTCTATGGTTCTAATGATTTATAGTTATACCTATGTGTGTCTATGAGGTTATTTTGGTGGTTCTATGTGTTGGTTTGACTTCATTAAATGGGTGTAGTTCCATGCGCCTTGGTGACTGACCCTAATTCACGAATAGGGTTTGTTCTTCCACTATTTTGGAGTTAGTATCCGTTGTGGTTTAAATCATGACTGTATAACTCCAACGGCTATCATATTTTCCCAAACCTTCGTACTAATCGACTATTTCTTCACAGGTACAATGGCACAAAACCAACCACCAGCGATTGATCCAATCGCAGATGCAGAACTGATTCCCGAGGATCAGTACCTCCCTCTTACAGCCAATAACTACCACCTCGATGTAACCCAACCTGCTATTCAATATCAGGTCATCATCGAGATACTTATGGGGCATCCAATCTCTTATGTCCTTACGGAAACTGCAACCGTTCCAATCATATACTTACAGCATTTTTGGCGCTCTCTCCGTGCGTTAGAGGTCGATGGCGAATTCCATCTTGAAGGTTGGATAGATCATACACCAGTGCTTCTCACATGTGATCTCTTCCGATAGTTCCTTCGGTTACCGACCGCCGGATCCGTTCCAGGCCGAGAAAGCTTCGACCCGATAGTTTCTGATGCTACATTGTGCACCGACCTCATCTCCTTAGGCTACGGTGCAGAACTTCGCATTCCATCAACCTTCAACCGCAAATACCTCTCGACGATCTGGTACACGATGTTCACCTACATAAATCGGTGCCTTTCATCTATAACGAAGGGCATTGATCAGACGAGCGCCCCGATTCTTCGCATATTTCACGCGGTGGCCTTCAATCGCCACGTGGACTTTGCCGACTTTCTCTGGTTTGAACTCATTCAGAGAGTTCGTTCTACTGCATCTCGTCGATCGAATTTCATTCCATTCATGCGGTTCTTACAGATTGTTATCCGGAACTACATGAACCTGTATCCCGAGATACAGCGCCGGTCTACGCACCCGACTTGCCCACATCACCCGACACGCAAGATACCTTCCCGCGCTGATCCAGAAGGTGTTGTCGCCCGACAAATCCCAGTCGGGGTACTAGACCATGCTCGTCCTACGGCACTGAGTGTGATATCTTATAGGCACACACACAACATTCCAGCTCCTATGGTCCGGCCAGGACCGGCAGGACCTGCCCAGGGAGCACGACCTGAGTGACGTGAGGGTCCGCGTCCACGAACGAGAGGCGGGAGTGTCCGGATAGCTGGGGCTTCCGGACAGGGTGTGTCGAGAGATTTAATCGTGAGGGGATCTGACGTGGGCAATGCCGTTGGAACGAGCCAGCCTAGTTCTTCTAGACAACCATCTTCGCCGACGCAAATAGAGACTCAAACAGCAGAAGAGACAACAGCGCATTCCGCCTCGGAGGAAGCTTCGGCCCAATCCGAGCCTGCGGCGGAATCAGGTTCAACAGACTCTGAGGAGGCAGGCATTCAATCCGACAGTGAGTCGGACCCAGCCCCTAACATATCGGCATCAAATGAAGAGTCTTCTGACTCCGATGGTTACGATAATCAACCCTCATCTGGAGAGATAAGGAGAGCGGAGGGAGTTTTAGTTGAAGATGATATTCTAGTGAGCCGAGAGAGGGAAAGAAAGAGAAAATATGACGCTGAGAGTACACGAGTGACGGGACAACCATCAACGGTTGTACCCCTCTAGCCATATCCAGCCAGGTAGCCACATCTGCTACCCAGTCTCATGTGTTGAGACAGGGTATTGAAGAAGCCGCCGTGGACCTAGCGGCGCATCTGCACACCCCACTAAGCCACTCCACCATATCTCAACAGATGGTGGTTTCACATTCTCACGGGGATTTAGCACATCCGCTATCGGGCTCTCACTTGGAGGGTGCCGATATTGAAACAAGAGAACAGTTGCCCCCGTTCTCGACATCTTTGCATGCACGGAGTCTAGAGCCTTTTGTTATACATGCCATTCCTAGGACACAGATTCCATTTTCGGCTATCACCGGTCGCCTAAGTGGCCCGGCCGGAACACCCATAGTAACTCCGCCTTCGGGTAGTTTACGAGGATTGGGTGGAAGTCCTACCACGGCTATCATCACGCCAACCGTGAACGTAGGCGGCTCGACTTCTACAGTCGTAGCTACAACGGGAAGTCTAAGTGACCCCGGAGTTACCCCAACTGAGTTTGTCTCAAGGGAATACATGGACGGCGCCCTAAAGTTTGTCCAATCTATGTTGAGGGAAGAGGTGGACAACCTCAAACGCATGATCAAAGGCAAAGGTCCTGCGACTGAGCCTGAGCCCACACCTATTCCACCTTCCCTACCCGCTACGGATCTTTCTATCCCTGAGCTGAAATCCATTCTTCTAGCTAAACTACTAGCCCAGTCTCTAACCGAACCCACCCAGGATGCCGATTTGTTATCACTGCTTCGTTCTCAAGCATCCACACCTACTCCACCAAACCCCCAGCCTATTGTCTCTCCTGAAGCCTTCCAGATCCAGCAAGCTATGCTTCAGTCACTTCAGCAAACCGTAGCTGTTTTGACTGAACGTCTATCAGTAGTGGAGGATACCTGCCGTAGCCAGGCAGAACGGCTCAAGCGCCGACATGATGATCAGGATGATCCTGATCACCATGAGGGGGAGAAGCGCCAACGCCTATCTGAGCCGGAGACACATATGGTGGAATCAGAACAGGTTGAACAGGGTACGGGTTCCAGTACAAGAACAGAGGGACAGAGACAGGAACAGGAACGGGAACAGGTGACAGATTTGGTACTATACGAATATCCGACGGTTGAAAAGCCTGAGGAATTTGAAGATGGTTCTCCGATAGTTCCTGAGGATTGGGCAATAATTCTAGATCCATATGAAGTGGCGGACACGACAGAAGAATGTGCTAATATTGAAAGAGCTCTGGTGGTTATTCAAGAAGAAATTGATGAAATACTGCATCCAGATGATCACTCTTCTGCCGTGGTTCCTTTATTGATCTATCCAGTTAATCACCCTGACTTCTCTTCTACAGTTTTTCCCGAGAGATCTCCTCCAGCTTCACCAGTTACCGAACCAGTACATACTCCTCCAGTTCGTCCATCCAAGTGGGAAAGAGTCCGAATAAAAGTTCCTTTCCTCGAAGAAAGCCAGAAAAAGATCTTTGCCCACTGGATAAGAAAGTATGACGAAGTCGTTCTCCATGGTCTACAGTCCGGGAAAAACAAAGAAAAACAGCGTGAACTTGTGTACGTGTACAGAAAGTTCCAGCACAAGTACTCCAAGATGAAGCTTAGGATTGTATCAGTTGATAAAATCATACCTGCCTACTTCATGAAGGTTAAGTATACGGACTTCATGGTTACAAGAGAAGATGGGCAACAATACTGCTTTTCTGATGCTGATTTTCCATGTCTGGAGCCACAAGATCTGCTGTTTATACTACGTGACTTAAAGACCAGAACCGTCAGACCCGGAGAAGTCATTGATGCCCTGGAAACCGTGAAAAGATACATGAAGTGCGCAATGAAACTTGCTTCGGTGGAAGATTTTCATATTGGGTTAGAAAGCGATCAACCGAAGATTAATCTGCTCAAGCCTGATCTGAGTGTTCCGTCTGATGCTCTAAATGTACCTGCATTCACAGTTATAAAGATTCCAGAGTTTGGTATGTCATATGTGAACAACAAAGGTGTTCTACGATTTATCCGTTTTGATCAGATTGCCAGATTCTGTGATGGTACATTGATGCTGCTGAAAGACAAGTTGAAGCGTGCGCTGAGTCAAGATGAAAAAGGAGTTCAGATACTGGATTCTTCATACAAAGCACTTGTTCTTAAAGCACTGAGAGTTATCGAAGAACGACTGGAGTACAAAACGCAAATCAGATATTTCGAGATCAGTTTTGGTTTTCGGAAGATATATGTTCCTAACTGGCGCGAGTTTCAACTTCTACTTAAAGGGGATGATTGTTAGGGCTATTTTGTTAGTTAAATAGAAGTTCAGGGTATAAAATGTCATTTATTCATTCTTGTAAGCTTGTTGGGCCTAAAAGCCCATAAGCCTGTTAGGCCTGCGAGCCTAAGTATTTAAGTTATTTCTATTTCATTTGTCAAGTTAGAAATTCATTATTCAGTTTTCTAGTCATTAGGTTTACAAACTCTTATCAGAAATTCTCTCTGTAAACCTAAACCTTTTGAAGTATTATCAATCATATGACTAGTTGTTGTGATCTATAATCTGCTCATCTTTGATTGTTGTTATTCTGTTTTGCACTGCACTGGGATCTACAAACACACAACCTCAATATTGATGAACAGACTCACCAATACGAATTCTACTTCTCTAGAATCAGGGTTCTAACCTTGAGGTTGATTCTCTCTAAGAAAACTAATAACTCAGAATAATAGTTCTCACAAAAGTTACAGAACTATTCTAAACAAATCTATACATATATTGAAGATAAAAGATAATTACAAAATAATAAAAGATCTTCAATATAAACTTCTATCTTTATCTCCAAACTTCCATGAATATCTTCAATCCATCCAGCTGTCATCCTTCCATGTGAAGTCTTTATCATATAAGCAGAATTATTCTTCAGCAGCATTAATACTCTGAGCAGTATTAACTCCAGCAGTACTAACTATGCTCAGCAGTATTAATCTCTTCAAGCAGTACTAACTTTGAACTAGCAGTACTAATCTTGTTCAGCAGTAGTAATCTTCAACTTGCAGCATTAATCACAGAAGTAGTAACCATGTTCTTCTAGCAGCATTAACTTTACTTAGCATTTCTTCAGTTCCCAACACTCCACCTATTTGGACACATAGTCTACTGCAACCAGTATGTAGGCACAATTATTGGAGAAAGGAAAGGTTCCTATAAAGTAAATGCCCCAGACATCAAATAACTCTACTTCTATAATTCCATTTAAGGGCATCTCATTCCTATGAGAGATATTCCCACTCCTTTGGCACTCATTGCTGCTCCTTGCAAAGTATTGAGCATCACTGTTCAAGGTGGGCCAGTATAATCCTGATTGTAGAACTTTGGTGGCTGTCCTATTTCCTCCAAAATGTCCTCCACAAGGACCTGAGTGGCAATGATGTAGGACCGATGTCACTTCCTCTGATCTGCACAAATTTTAAACAGAAATAGGTCATCCCACAAATATTTGTTAGAGTAAAAATTAAGCTTTTTTCTCTGATGTTTATTTAGCTCCCTGGGAATGATCCCAAAAGCCAAATAATTTACAATATCAGCAAACCAGGGTGTGGTAGAATGTTTATTGTTCCCAGAATGTGTGCTAATCAAGATGAACAATAATGAAATTCAATCACAAATTCCATATTATTGATTTACAATTCAACGATTACAATATGCTCTCAGTGGAATATTTCTCTCTCTAAATATATTCTCTCAGTGTGTCATATGAGTCTACAAATGAAAAGAAACTATTTATACTAACAAGTTACAAAGACAAAACTAACAACTAAACACTTTGACTTTGACAAGTTTGGCTTTGACTTTCCTCTTTAAGAAACTTTGACTTTGCAATAAGGCTTTGACTTGAGCAATTGACTTTCAAACTTAATGATCTTGGATCCAACATATTTATGCACTAACAATCTCCCCCTTTGGATTCAAGATCATCTTCAAAACTATAATCTGATTATCTCCCCCTTTGTGAAAAAAAAACGAATTTCAGCATTCACGAACAATCTTCTCTTTTGTTTGATCTTGACAAATTCAATCTCTCCTTTATTTGAACTGTCTTCAGATTTTCAGTAATCTCCCCCAAAGTCTGTGAATATCTTTTCAAGAACTTTAACAATCTCCCTCAAGGTAATAAAACCTCTTCTAGACTTCAGAAGCGAAATTATCTTCAGATTTAGCTCACTTTGCTTCAACAAATAATCTTCAAAGAAAATTTTCAGCAAATTTCATCAATCTTTCAGATCTTTTTGAACTTTTTCTTTCAATCTGAACATATCCTGATCACTTTATCTCCCATAGATCATTTCTTGAAATTAATTCTCCCATAAATTCTTATCCATTTCTTGACCTTCTCATCAAAACTATTACAAACTGTTCTTCATACAACATTTCTTGTACATATTTCTCCCCCTTTTTGATGATGTGGAGCATAGAAATCATCAAAACTTGCTCAAGAAATATCATGAACCTTTTCTGACCAATGATCTTTCCGAATGAGCATCTGAACCATCCGTCAATTCATAATGTATTCATCCAAATCTTTTCAAATTTAGACAAATAAGAGTGAAAACCTGAATCAACAAATGAATCATTTAAAATGCCGGTAAGTAGCACAGAGCCACTTTGTATAATGAATGTACATTGGAAATGAGCTTTTTGATTTTCACTCCCCCAGGGCTTCTATTCAATCATCGAAAAATCATAAAGAAATTTTCTATGAATGTTAAGACAAGAAAACTTATTCCTTATGTGCTCGTGCATAGGGTAGAATGACTGAAGCTACTTAGGCTTTTCAAATAGGATCAAAATGTTTAAACCATTGATACAACATCAGTAATACACAGACTCAATTGTGCATGATCGAAGTGCGAAGGTGGGGCAGACGTCCTTCTGTTTCAATATCCACATCTTCTAAATGAAGACGAGATAGATTATGTGTTGATTCCCCATGAAAAATTGAAACACTTCTTTGTTAAGAAAGAAATGAGTAGCTAGTGGGGTTAATTCAAGAGTTGGCATGGGCTAGTTGCCTGTTTCAATAAATTTCACGTATGAATTGTGAAACAGCAGTAATGTGGTTGCCCGACTAAAATTTTTTTTGATGCAGAGTGTGATATTCTTTTACTCTGATCTCTCACCCTCTTTTTTTTAACATTGAGCTCACTTCTAACCAAACTCTCTTTTCCATTTTACCGTTCATCACACACCCACACTCAGATATTGACACCTTGCCTCTCAATCACTCAAGCATAACTTCTTGGGTAGGAAACACTGGTTATCGTGAATCCATAGAAGTTCTTTAAAATTTCACACAATGATCCCATGTAATTTGTCCTAAAAACAAAATTATTGCTCAATGGTTTAACTTTAACAGTTAAAACACAAAATATATGTCAGATGTATGTATGCTCAAAAAGATAATCATGAAGATTTGAGCATTTTAAACATGGAAGATTTTCTCAAAACAAGGAAATTGAATGAAAGAAGTGAAATCAATAGATATGTTTTAAGAATCTGACAATGTATGAAAGATCAAATATGAATGATTTATCATTAAAAGCTTAAGTCATGAAAAATTCGATGTTGTCTATACG
Source organism: Arctium lappa (assembly GCA_023525745.1). NCBI lineage: Eukaryota > Viridiplantae > Streptophyta > Magnoliopsida > Asterales > Asteraceae > Arctium > Arctium lappa. Next base: position 24,656,550 of record CM042048.1, on the reverse strand, counting down.
AACCAAAAATAGACATTCTTGAAAGAAACGCTTTGAATGAATTAACTCTCAACAACCTTTGAATATCAAACGGGGTTTATTACCATCGAAAAATTGTTTCATTTTGAGACATGGTAATAACAAAGTCAACAACAATACTAAACCAATGTGTGTGAATAAAGCTCATAACAATAAAAAAAACATTTAAGAAACAATACTAAACCAATGTGTGTAAATACACAAGTATTTATCTTTGGAAACACACGGTTAGATTAACAATAAAGCTCATAACAATAAAAAAAACATTTAAACTCACACTTCTGAATTCATGAAAACATTTAAGAATCAAGAAGTGGTTTGAACATTTAAGAAAATTGTTTTCATATCTTAAAGTCGTCCATCTTTCAAATATGAATGAGATTAAGGTTAGAATAATCTTTAGGCTCAGCTTAATTCTCATAAAGTCAGGTCCAACGTCATAATTGATATGATCATGTAAGCTCCCCCCTCAAGTTATGCAAATAGTCAAAAAGACGTCAAAGTAACAAAGTCTTATTGAAAAAACAAAAACATTTATTGAAAAATTAAGAAAGCAATAAAACTTGTTAAAAACGAGTTCTGATCTGAAATAATCAGAAATAAAAGTCCTTACTCCCCCTAAACATATACATAAAACAAATATTTGTTAGCATAAAACATATGCAATTTTTCATACTCCCCCTTGAATTTAGATCATCTAAACTTTGTCTCACTCCCCCTGTAAACATGAACAGAACCTTTCATTACAGATATCGTTCAGATTAAAAGTAAAGAAATGAAGAAAAATATCAAATATAAATTGTACTAGGTAAATACAGATTGTGTCTTAAGATTCAACATGCCAAGTTTCGAAATGAGAAAATTAAATCTCTTTTCGTCCAACGGCTTGGTAAACAAATCAGCAAGTTGATAATCTGTGTTTACAAAGTAAAGTTCAATTGTACCTTTTTCAACACTATATTTGATAAAATGATATCGCACGTCAATATGTTTGGTCTTCGTATGTTGGACAGGGTTCGCAGATATAGCAATAGCGCTCTTGGAATTGCAGTAAATCAGAATTTTGTTGTATTAGAACCCATAATCTCGGAGTTGTGTTCGCATCCACAGCACCTGAGAACAGCATCTAGACGCAGCTACATACTTTGCCTCGGCTATTTAAGTCGATACACACAGTTGTTTCTTCGAAGTCCAACTTACGAGCTTATCTCCCAAAATTTGTATATTTCCCGAAGTACTCTTTCTGTCTAACATACAACCTGCATGATCTGCGTCTGAATACGTTGTTAGTTCAAAACCTGTATCTTTAGGATATCACAAACCAAGATCTGCAGTCCCCTTCAGATATCTAAATATTCGCTTTACAGCTGAAATATGGGATTCTTTAGGTGAAGCTTGATATCTAGTGCATAAGCATGTAGAAAACATAATATCTGGTCTACTTGACGTTAAGTACATCAAAGAACCAATCATTCCTCTATAGGTTCTAAGATGAACAGCTTTTCCAGAAAGATCAACTCCAATATTAGTTCCTAATGCTATTGGGGTACCAATTGGAGTACAATTTTCCATTTTAAATTTTCTCAAAATATCATAAATGTACTTTGCTTGATTAATGAAAATCCCCTGAAAATTGTCTAACTTGTAATCCGAGAAAAAATTCATCTCTCCTATCATACTCATTTGAAATCTGGACACCATTAGATTAGAAAAGTTCTTACAATACTTCGGGTTTGTTGAACCAAATATTATATCATCCACATATATTTGAATTAAAATGATATCAACTTTTTCCTTTTTGATAAAGAGAGTGGTATCGATTTTACCTTTTGAGAAGTCAGACTTAACTAAAAACTTGGATAGAACATCGTACCAGGCTTAAGGAGCTTGCTTTAAACCATAGAGTGCTTTGTCAAGAATATAAACATGATCCGGTTTTTCAGCATTGATAAACCCTTCTGACTGTGAGACGTATACCTCCTCTTTCAGTATGTCATTTAGAAAGGCAGTATGCACATTCATTTGGTAGACAGGGAAGTTTTTGTGTGCAGTGTAGGCTAGAAACATTTTAATTTCCTATATACGTGCAACTGGAGCGTATGTCTCATCATAGTCTATTACTTCCTCTTGTCGATATCCTTTAGCAACAAGTCGAGCTTTATTTCTTACCACGATACCATCTTCATCTTTCTTGTTCTTGAATACCCATTTTGTACCTATACTTGTTTTGCCTTCCGGTCGAGGTACGAGTCTCAGACTTTAAGCAATTCAAATTGTTTGAGCTCTTCTTGCATAGTTGTTATCCAATCTGGATCTTTTAGAGCTTCGGATACTCGTGTAGGCTCTATCTTGCTCAGAAAAGAATCAAACATGCACTCGTTTGCAGTTGCAGACCTAGTTTGTTAGGTCCATTGAGATCAATGATCGGATTGATTGAAGAAATAAACAAGGAATCATAGGTATAGAAATCTGTAGTTTATTATAGACAGAAAATGTAAAGCTACAACTACTAGAGAGAACAGTAGTTGTATGTCTACATTGTGAAAATGAAAATGCTTGACCTAAAACTAGGCTACATGATTCCTATTTATACCCCCAAGCCCTTGTATACATTTAAGCCCAAACCCATATACAAGGCCCAATACATTTATATTGATTACTTTACTAAACTTCTAAAGTGAACATATTTATGTTCTAACATTCTCCTCCTAAGTTTTGTAAAGTAATCATTCTCTGATCAGCTCCAACTTCAGCTCCTCTCCCCCTTGATTTCTTTATAAAACTTAGCGTTGCATAAACTTCAAAGCTCCTCTAGCTCCCCCTTGAAAGTAGCTCTTATCCTTGAAGTATCAACTAAAATATCAGATCTGATGTACACCATAACCTCGACTGAGTGCACATAAAGACAACTTTTGACTTTAGTAAACCCAACACATTCCTTAACGCCCACAAGAATGATATGTGTGGATTATGGAATGACATCCAAGTGCATCTTCAGTATATAACATCTGATCTGTCTTTGAACCATGAATTGAAGTAGGAATTCAGCTTAAGAACTTCATCTGATCAGCTTACGGGCGGTAGCATTTGGTAGCAACACTACAATGCAAGGGTAGAAGGCAAGCACTGTTCAACAACTGATAGAATATGCTCATTATCTGAATGCTTTCCAGAATACTGAACAATCAAGCCCATAACTCCTTTCTTCACGAATCAGCTGGATGATTATAAGCACTCAGGATTCTGAATCACAACTCAATCATCTAAACAATGATTGCAGTCGCTCACACTACTGAGTGATTAGTTCAGAAGAATGATAAAGTGCTCTCAACGGTCTAACAACTCAAGAAGCTTTCTAGACTGATGATTGCAGATGCTCAGGCAGCTAACTCAATCCAATTAGAGACCAAATCATCAAATCCAGAATCTGGAAAACTTGAAAAACATGAGCACTCGTGAAATGTAGATCAGTTGCTAAAGATATGTGACCAACATATGATAAGAGTGATGTCACATATGCATTCCACGTAAAAAGCTCAGGAACAGGGAAAACTTGTATCAAAATGGGTTCAGAACAGTCAGAATTCTCAAAATTCACAAAATTTTCTCAAAACACTATCAATTCGCAGATCATTGTAGACATTTAAGCACAATTCACAAGATGAACTAAGTCTAAACCCCAAAATTCGCAAAGGCTTTCCTGCGAATCCTCACTTTTCGCAAGCCTTATATCTGCGAATCCCTAGCATTTCGCAGACCTTATATTCACGAATCCTCAGAATTCGTATCTCACATACCTGCAAATTCTTAACTTTCGCAACACTCTTATCTGTGAATTCTCGACTTGGAACATTTTTCATATTTGGAAGCCACTTTTTGCATAGATAGCGTCTACGAAATCTTGACATTTCAGATCTGGTGGCCTGCGAATTCCTAAGAACTCGCACACAACTAATGCACAGTAGTCAGCGAATCCCTCACAATTCGCAATATGACTACTTGCGAAATCCACACTTGTAAAATTTTGTTGTGTCCAAATGTTCCCTGCGAATTCTAAAAATTGTGAATTCTTCAAAAAAAATATCTTCTTTCTGCGAATTCTTCACACATCTGCGAGTTCTTCACTTGAATCTTGCGAATTCTGTTGGATCTGGAACGATTTTCAACTTTCTTCCAACAAAACCTTCAAAACATCGAATCTTGAGTTGTTCTTTTGAAAGCAGGTTCGAAAACTACTTTGGAATACATTTGTAGTTGATCATCTTGTCTGATTTTAACTCTAAAGCATACTTCGATCCAACCACAGTGAATGAAAATTTTCAAACATAAAAACTCAAAAATCGACATATTCTACTTAGTTTGATGAAATTGTACATACTAATTGGTTCTATGTCAATCAACTCTGAACCAATTTAACATCAAAGAACAAACCAATTTCATCAAATCGCAGAAATCAAAAATTTTCATCGACTGTTCTATTCAAAACCAATCAGATCTCGATCGTGCAAAGAAATATATCTCTGTTTAGCTCTGATACCACTTGTTAGGTCCATTGATATCAATGATCGATTGATTGAAGAAATACACAAGGAATCATAGGGATAGAAATCTGTAGTTTATTATAGACAGCAAATGTAAAGCTACAACTACTAGAGAGAACAGTAGCCGTATATCTACATTATGAAAATGAAAATGCTTGACCTAAAACTAGGCTACATGATTCATATTTATACCCCCAAGCCCTTGTATACATTTAATCCCAAACCCATATACAAGGCCCAATACATTTATATTGATTACTTTACTAAACTTCTAAAGTGAACATATTTATGTTCTAAACGACCCCGCAAGGGCGTTGCCCCTTGACCCCACCCACTAACCGGGTAGCGGGACCCCCGTGCAAAGTCTGCGGAGGGGGACATATTTTTAATAGTGATCATAATTTTCTGATTTTTGACAATCATTTTAAAGTAAAATTTTTTAGATATCAAGATGTCTAAAGATGTTTTAGTAGGGAGAGATGCTGCAATCATATACATGCATGAAATACCTATCGTAGAGGCTGAACGGGATGAACTGAAGATTCAGAATTCAAAGCTTCTTAATCAGATTCATGAGTTTAAAGCTAAATTTGTTTATTCTGATAAAACTTATGTATGTGCTAAATGTCCTGATAATTCTCAATCTGATTTTACAGGTATCACCAAGGCCAGAGAGAAAGAATTTAAAGATAAACAAAGAGAAATGAGGCAAGAGAGAAAGATATTACTTTAAAAGAAAATATCATCAAAGCCAAAGAAGAAGAAATTAAAATGAAAGAAGATATTATTATGACAAATGAGAAAATAATCAAATTGAAAGAAAGAAAAATATCCAATCTTCAAAGCAAGCTGAAGACAACTGAACAACAGATATCAGAACTTAAAGTTGAATCAGTTGATCTGCACATCAAGTTTAAAGCTTTTGAAGATAAAATATTTGCGTTGGAAGCAAAGAATGTTGATTTGATGAAAAATCTCCAAGCAGAAAAAGGATCTGGAGCTAAGATGTATTAAACTCTCCAAGCAAGTGTTAGAGTTTGAAAAGATCTTAATTACTGAAAGAGTCACGTTTGCAAAAGAGAGACAAGTTCTTGAAGATAAAGTTACTGAATTTCCCAAACAAATTTCTGTTTTACAAGACTTAATTGAGAAACAAAGACAATTTTTTTAGGAAAAGAAAAAGTCTTTTGAATCTGAAAAGAAAATTTCTGAAAAGAGAAGTGTTGAGATCTTCAAGGAAATATCTGAAAAGAACAAGAACTTGGAGAAATATTTTGAGCAAGAACGTTTAAACTTTGAATCTAAAATATCTAAGCTCACATCCAAGATATCTGTTCTATCCTCAGACATTCAGAAAGAACAGATGGCTAGAACTGATTTGAAGAAGAAGTTTGACACACTTTATGATGAAAGAAACATTTTATCTAAAAAGATAAAGGACTTGAAAGCTATAAATGTTGAATTGTCAGAGAAGATTTCATCCGATGTGATTAGTCAATCACCTTATGACAATTCATCTGAATTAGTTTGTTCTATTAAAACAGCTTCAAGTTCCATCCATGAAAATGTTTTCAAAAAGAACTGTGTCAAACCAAACATTGTCAAATCAAATCAGATTCGTCCATCTAATCTATTTTATGACAAGTCTGTTGATAGTCCAGCGAGCTTCTATGTCAAATCTCTTGGAAATCATTCAAAGAAAGGACAGATGGTCTGGAGAATGAAGAGTTTTCCTGATGATGAGAAGAAGAATGACAGATCATTCAAATCCACATCCAATGCCAAAACGAACAGAGCTTATAAAGGTAAATTTTTTGGTAATTCTGATATGTTTTATTCTACTAATCATTTGATCAGGGTTGCTCAGAAGAAAATTTGTTGTTCTTACTGTGGAGAGAATGATTTTGTTCAGAGAGAATCTGCTCATCACTGGTACGGATCTTACAGAATAACTTCTCATAAAAATGATTTTAAAAGATTTAAATCTATTGAGAAGTGGATTCCTAAATCTAACCCACCAGGACCTAAATACCAGTGGGTACCAAAACTTGTTAAATTTGTTTTGCAAGTACCACAGGTGTAGAGGGAGCAAGATTATAGACTTCTAAACACATCAATTTAGGACTCGGTCTTAAATGTTTAAGGATAAGGATATTATGCAAATATCCAGGGGGAGCTTATCTGATCTAAATCATTATGTCATGATTTGAGGGAGAGCCTAAATGTTTGTAAGTATTTTCTGATCTAGATCCCTGATTGTTTGAAAGAAGAACAACTTTCAAGCATGAAAAATGCTTTCTTAAATGTTCAAACCTCTTCTCTATTCTCAAAAGATTTCATGAATTTAGAAGTGAGATTTTAAATGTTTTTCATTATGGAGCTTTAATGTTTAATTGACTGTGTGTTTCCAAAGATCAATACTTGTGTATTATCTTGTCTATATATTGTCAAGTATTCACACACACCGGTTGTAACACCCGAATTTTTGCTTAGTAAATTCCCGTTCATCTTTAGTCATCTATTTATCTTCCGTTCATCTTTTTTGGTGGAATAAGTTGTACTTTCGAACCTTAAATCGAGCCATGTGAGAATCTCGAGTTTTAACCCTTTTTCCGGGCTCGGAACGTGTAGCGCGAGAGTGACTCGCATAGTGACATGTGTCACTATCGCGTGGCACAATTGTCGGGAGAGTACCACCCGCGGTACAATCCCCGCGAGAATGCCCTCGCGATAGTGACAATGTTACTATTGCGTGGCAAGATCGCCGTCGGGGTTTGTTTAATTAAAAATGCGATTTTCAGCCCCTTTTCACTCCATTTCTCATTTCCAACTCTTCTTCCTCTCTCTCTAAAATCGACCCCTCACACTCTCTCATGAACCCTAGCTTATTTTGGGGTTACTTCTCCTAAAATCATGAAGTTCTTCATCATCTATGCTAATGGGTACACCTCTTGATTCAAGGCAAAGCTTTCATCTTCAACCCTTGAGATTTTTGGAGTTCTTGAGGTTTTACACAATACCCACTTGGTAAGTTCTTTATCCTATTTCTAAACATTTATATAGATTATAAATGTTCTTTTGATGATCTCCTAGTGGTTGCACCTCTCAATTTTGGACTTAATGATTTTGGAGGAATTAGACCAAAATTAGGGTTTTGGTGATCTGTTGAGATCTTGGGGTAATATGTTTGGGGAACAATTATTTATGGTGGAATAAGTATATTTATGGTTGAAACTTGTGGATCTAGGTTTTGGAAGAATGTTGCTTGTGGATTCAAGTTTCTTCAAAGGAGCTCAAAGTGGGGTAAAAATCTAGATTTAGCTAAATCTAGCAAGATGAGTTCAAGTTGATTTGTGAAAACGGTGTACATGCCAAAATGTTTATTTTAAAGTGTTTGTGTTCTACATTAAATTGTTAATTGCTGATAAGTTTTGGTTAGTTGAATATATTTAACTTTAAAAACTTATGTAACACACATCTTTGTGATTTTTGGGTATTTTGGTAAATAAATCATTTTGATATATTTCTTGACGATATAATATATCAATGGATGTCATTTTATATAAGTGTCCATTTTGGTGCATACGATTTTATAAACCGTTGGAAAGTGCATATCATTGAATTATGAGTCATTTTGGCAACATGAAGAGAAAGAGTTCATTTGGAAAATATTTTGTTTCAACCAATGAGAAGTTTTGGGTTAGTTACCTTTTTGATCGTGGTGTTTGTCTAATTGTTGGTCAAACGTATTTCGATGTCTCTACTGGCTTTCATTGGGTGTTTACGTAAAGTGATGGGCCTATGGCTCGTTTTGACTAAATTGAGTCTTGAGGACATTTGTCCGGTTTTAATAACTTAAAGTGGAGCCTTGGATATGAGTTGCATTTACTGTACTTTATTTTGGAGAATACTTGTTTAGAGTGCGGGTGTCATCCTTTAGGAGTCATGTGTTTTAGACTGTAATGCATTGGATCCATAGGCATGTAAGTCAGTCGTGTTTAATGTTGAGGACTCTTGGGATTCTTATTTTGGGATATAATGTCGTGTTGGCATTGGTGTCGTCCCGGTTGTTTGTCGAAGAGGAACCTTTATGGGTTGTACTTCGGGACCATGGGTCTTGTGTTTGGATGTCTAATTCTTGTGCACGAGTGTTAGTCATCATGGGTTATCAAGTAAGGAGTTGAGACTCCTACCTTGAATGCTAGTGAGTAAACACTAAAGGTCGAACGAGAACCTTGAGGTTGGAACTCTACTAGAGAGCGAATGGGCACTAAGATCGGGTATCCTTGAGGTGACTTCCGCTACGTGGTGTGCACTAAAGGTACCGTATCCTTGAGGTGACGCCCACTAAGGGGTGTGCACTAAAGGTGTTGGGGACTTGAGGTGACGCTCGAATAGTGTGCACTAAAGTCAATGATCTGAGGTGCAGTTCGTGAAAATTGATAAGTGGCTTAACTTTGTGTGCTCGTCATTTTCGATGGAATTCGGGTATGCCCCGTCACCCAAAGGTGTTGTTTTTGGGTATTGAGTTTTATTATCCAAGTTTTCGGTGGCATTTTGTATAATTGGGTTTTATCCTTGATTTATGGGTTGAGTATTATGCCCCACCCGAGTTTTGGATGTTTCGGGATATAAAGTTTTAACCGTATTTTCATAAATGGAGAGTTCAATTTCTATTCACGTTTTGAGTGAGTTTTGGGTTAAATCTAATTTATGAATGGGCGGTTTATATTGGTATCCTCATCCTTGATGTAGTTTGGAATGGAAAACGTAAATTGGTGTTCTTTGTCTAAAATGCATATTATTGGAAAATGAGTCGTTTTCATATGTAAGACGAATCAAATTGAAAGATTATGATTTTAACCGCATTCTTTCTTTTTAAACGATTAATTTATATATGTTGAAAACTCTTGAGCTCACTAGGCGTTAAGCCTAACCTTTTTATTTGTCGGCATGTGCATCAGGTTCCTGATAGGGGTTTGGTTCTAGCAGTACTACGAAGAGTTGTGCTTAATTTGTCACAAGTGTAAGTATTTGGTGAAGTCTTCCGCAGTTTGGAGATAGTGACTAATATTGGGTTTTAGTAGCACCTGTCCTTATTACAGACTGTATGTATAGAATGAATGTATGTATTGAGGTTAAAACTTAAATGGTATTTGTAGATGAATCATTTATTGGCGTATTTAGAATATTTTAAATTAGTTGCTATTTTCTGAATTCGGGGTGTTACAAGTTGGTATCAGAGCTTAAGTTTGAGAGATTTAGGTGTTGATTTCTGATGTCTAGACTCAAACTAGCGTTCTTCTAAGTATGAGAAAGTGAGATTGCACTACTAGACACTCTAAGATAAGATATTTTGGAGTTGATGGAGTCACTAGAATCGGAAATCATGACGAGGGTAGCAAGGATAATCATGTACGGTACGTTCATAATTGCGCCTGGCCAGCATCGTAGTGAACTTACATGTTACGTGTGTGTGCTTGAACTGCCTTGGTATGGTGACCGTTGGGGTAGTGAAGAAGTTTCTAGGCGAGTAGTCGAAAGAAGAGTTGATGTTTATAGCATTATCATATTGGAGTGATAGTTAAGCATGCCAGATGCAATTAGTTGACCATTTTGGGTCGAACTCATTGGTTGAATTAGAACCATAAGCTTATTAAATGGACTCTGTTTCAAGGGGAAATCGTAAGTTGACCAAATTAGGGTGATTGTTGTTTTAAGATGTTTGATGCTTCCGGATGACAATAGTATGTCGGGAAAGTGGAGGAGTGTAGCCCTAAGATGCTGAGTGCCGACCAAATTCATGCACTAAATTTATTCCTAAAATAAGTTTGCATAAATTGTTTCTCATGTTCTCAAAACATATAGTGAGTTACATTATAAGGTCTTGGCAAAACATTTTGCACTCATCAGATTTAAACCGTGAGCTTAAGCATGCATGAAATTGTTTTGTTGCACATGGTTGCAAATATTTTATTGAAAAAAAAATCTCTTTATGCTCGTCTCGTATCTAACACTATTTTTGGATATTTTAAGATCCGTGTTTTAATGTTATTTGAGGTATTGGGCAAGTAACTGTGGAATTTTTGACCTTGACATTGGACCTCCTCCACGTATGTTAAGGTTTTAAAAGAATGGTTGTTCCCGTGTTTTTGAGTCGGAATTTTCTTGGGAATTTTAGTCTGTACGAGTCGTGTTGAATTTCATGGAATATTGTTTTACAACGTTTTGGGCGCGTGAGTGTACTTTGAGATGTGTGGGTTTTAATTTTATTGCATGTAAATTTACGAGTTTTTTGGGCGTCGTGTCTTATGAAAGTTTGGTTGAAAAGAGTCACTTTATCGTACGTTGTGGTTTTAGAATTTTAACATTTTTAGACTTATTGTCATCTTATGTTTTTGTTTATGTTGGGAAATGAAAATTTGACACCACTTGATTTTTTAGCGTTAATGAGTTTGATGAAAAATTCAGTTGGGTTTTATAGTGTCTTATCTTACGACATTTTGCGTCACGTAGATAAATTTTGGAACGTGTATACATGCATTATTGTGTGCGTTAATTTATATGTTTTGTTAATAGATGTCATCCCACGTGTTATTTGGATTAAATTATACTATTGGTGTGAGTAAACGTATAAAAGATTTATGTTGCTTCAAATAGAGCGGTTGATCTAAACGTGCTTCTATTGTTCACTCTGTCGTCATAAGCTTTCCGTAATGCATGAAATGAATTTTCAGTTTGCATGTCGTTGTAGTTACCACTTTGGGTAAGTGTGTTTTATCTGTGCGGCCCAAAATTTGAACTTGATTTAAAAATTTATTTGCGTTCCTATTGCGTTGCTAAATTTGGGAAATAAACGGACGTATATGGGCCTTGTTGGGAATTTTACCTTCCGACGTTTTGTGTTTCTAAAGGAAAAAGATTTTAAAGTTGAAGTTGTGAAACCCTCTTTTGGGAGTTGTACAAACTTTTGTTGCACATGTTATAGTGCGGAAAATTATTTTCATATGCAAAATATAAATTGACGCATGTTAGGATCATGGTAGTTCGTTTGAAAATTTGTTGTGCATCTTTTGTTACCGTTTATTAACGTAAGTACTAATCAAATGGGTTTTGGAAACGATTTTATATGCGTAGTGTTGGTGATCAATTTTGAAACCTACCGAATGAACGGTAGTGTATTTTTTTTACCGCACGATTAATTGTTATAAAACTTATGTATTTGAAAGTTTTATGAATTTCAAATTGGCATAATGCTTGAAAAACCTTGAACTCATTAGGACTATAGATTTAAAATCCCAATCGTGTAAGGAGTTGCAAGTAAGGGACTAGAGGAGTCCTTGGGATTTGAAGCGTCGGATGATCCGACTTTAGTGCATGTTAGGTGTTAACTGTAATTTGGCAAAGCAAATCTGGATTGAGACGTTTGCCGGTGTGCATACGATTTCAGTATGACCATCTTGATCTTAGGCGTCGACTTGTTATTTTGAGGTTAGTGAATCTTTGTATTATTTGGAAGTTTTCTGTTGAATCTTGAGAAATGTTAACCTTTCGATGGTAGAAACTTAAAAGAAGATAGATGTTGGTAACTAAGTATTGATCCAGACGATTTTCCTTGATGAGGTGAATTTTGGGAATTAATTGGACTAAGGGTGGTAATTGGAATACAAATTCAGAATCGGGTTGAGCTGGAAAGATCTAATCAGTGAGAATTTGAAGTCACAAACTACCCTTGAGGTAGTACGTGTAGCTTAAGGTTGGGAGGCGACCGAGATCGCATGTTAAGAATCGCTTCAATAAGGTTTGATGTTCACTCTATATGAGTGTCTCGTATCAAATTAGATACGGGGTGTGAGTATCTTCACAAAACTCAGTGTGGCAGTTTCGTCAGGAAGTTAATGGTGGTTTTAGCTCAAGAGTGAAATGGGTCAGAGGCAACCCCTCGGAAGGGGAGCGGTCATTGGGGAGAATGCCATTGTTGTGGGCTTTGTTATGTTGGGTTTTGGGGTAGAGGGAATCCAATAAGTGCTGATGGTGGTAAGGGACTATCTTGGGTGAGAAATAGATTTCGAGGACGAAATCGTTTTAAAGTTGGGAGGATTGTAACACCCGAATTTTCGCTTAGTAAGTTCCTGTTCATCTTTAGTCATCTTTTCATCTTCCGTTTATCTTTTTGGGTGGAATAAGTTGTACTTTCGAACCTTAAATCGACCCATGTGGCAATCTCGAGTTTTGACCCTTTTTCCGGGCTCGGAACGTGTAGCACAAGAGTGACTCGCGATAGTGACATGTGGCACAATCGCGTGGCACAATAGCTGGGAGAGTACCACCCACGGTACAATCCCCGCGAGAGTGCCCTCGCGATAGTGACAATGTCACTATCGCGTGGCAAGGTCGCTGTCGGGGTCTGTTTGATTAAAAATGCGATTTTCAGCCCCTTTTCACTCCATTTCTCATTTCCAACTCTTCTTCCTCTCTCTCTCTCTAAAATCGACCCCTCACACCCTCTCATGAACCCTAGCTTATTTTGGGGTTACTTCTCCTAAAATCATGAAGTTCTTCATCATCTATGCTAGTGGGTACACCTCTTGATTCAAGGCAAAGCTTTCATCTTCAACCCTTGAGATTTTTGGAGTTCTTGGGGTTTTACACAATACCCACTTGATAAGTTCGTTATCCTTTTGCTAAACATTTATATAGATTATAAATGTTCTTTTGATGACCTCCTAGTGGTTGCACCTCTCAATTTTGGACTTAATGATTTTGGAGGAATTAGACCAAAATTAGGGTTTTGGTGATATGTTGAGATCTTGGGGCAATATGTTTGGGGAACAATTATTTATGGTGGAATAAGTATATTTATGGTTGAAACTTGTGGATCTAGGTTTTGGAAGAATGTTGCTTGTGGATTCAAGTTTCTTCAAAGGAGCTCAAGGTGGGGTAAATCTAGATTTAACCTAAATCTATGAAGGTGAGTTCAAGTTGATTTGTGAAAACGGTGTACATGCCAAAATGTTTATTTTAAAGTGTTTTTGTTTTACATTAAATTGTTAACTGCTGATAAGTTTCGGTTAGTTGGATATATTTAACTTTATAAACTTATGTAACACGCATCTTTGTGATTTTTGGGTATTTTGGTAAATAAATCATTTTGATATATTTCTTGACGATATAATATATCAATGGAGGTCAAAGTATCATAAATCTCATGTAGAGGAATCTCACTCAGATCTTTCATTTGTTTCATCCGTCGTGTATGCTTTTTCCACTCCGGCTGCAACACACTCAGAAACTTTACATTGTTCTCAATTTGCTTCTTCTTTACCTTGTTCTTTGCAAGCTCATTCAGCAAAGAAACAAATCTTTCATATGTGACCTCCAGACTTTCCCTAGATTTAGCCTTGAACTCTTCATAGTTATTGATGCAGTTGGCCACCTTCATCTGATTACCAATTTTAGATCCCATCATCATTTTCTCCAACTGATCCCACATCTTCTTTGCAGTAGCCTAGTAGCTATCAATCTTTATGTAGATCTCATTTGGTATACTTTGTAGAAGTAGAGATCTTGCCTGTTTATCTGCCTTGTATCTTCTTTTTGTTCAGGTGTATAGCTTGAAAAGTCAACCACTATCTGAACTCTCATTGTCTTCATCAGGCACAATAGCAGTTATTGGTTTCATCAGATCCTCATCAATAGACTGTTTGATGAATTCTCCATTTTCATGTCTGTCTATGAAATCCATAAATCTATCTTTCCATTGCTCGTACTCACCCTTGAAGAGAACGGGTGGTTTGACATCAGTACTGATTGAAAGAGCATCCTTTAAAGTCATCTTAATCAAAAGCACATATCTTTAGACACAGAATCAGAAAATATCAAAAACTCTGAAAAACTCAGTCAGAAAAATGACCAAGTATGGAATCCTCACACCAAACAAGAAACTTTTTGCACACAATGATGAAATTCGCACACCAAAGACTTAGCCACCAAACCTTTCGCACAAGGAAGAAATTCGCACAAGAAAGGATACGAATTGATAGAATTCGCAAGCTGAAGGATGCGAGTTCTGAGTTTTTCGCATATAGTTCGATGCGAGTTTCAGACTTCTCGCATATAGAGATATGCGACTTTTGGACTTAGAATTTTCACCAACTTGAATACTTTTCGCACAACCTTGTGATACGAATTCTGGATTTAGAATAATTCTCAACCTCAAACTTTTTGTATCGATGCGAATTCTTTCCTTAGAAAATTTTCCAACTTAAGATGCGAATTCCTCAGATTTCGCACGTAAAGGTATGCGAATTTCTCACTTTTCGCATGTAATGGGATGCGAATTATGTCCTTGGAACTTCTGAAACCAACTTTTCGTATATCAATAGATGCGAATTCCTTCTATTCGCATGTAGACAGATGCGAATTTTGCACATCTCGTACACTATACGATGCGAGTTTCTCACTTGGCAAATCTTAAACTTCACTTTCCTGCGAGTTCATCTTCTTCATGCGAATTCTTCAGTTCTCGATGTGAATTCTTTAGATCTCGGCTCAAAATTTCAATTTCAACTCAAAACTGATCCAATGCTCCAAATCAAATCAAGAAACTTTGTCAATTTGATCTCGACCACAATTCGAACAGGTTACAATTGACCGATTTCAAACAAATCAACAAAAAATACAATTGATCTCAAGAAACAGTGCGTAAACAGTGTTTGAACAAAAATTCAATCAAATCCAAAATTCACACAAATAACTATGAATTGGATGAAGTAATACAAAACAAATGTGTTATAGATCACAGATCGACAACAATACACGCAATTACAACTTCAAAACAACAAGAATACAAGAAATTGATATTGGAATAGTGAGTTGTGAGTTCTTGAAAAAGTCGGCCAAATTTTCAGACTTTAATCTTTATTTCTGAACTATGCTTGCTCTGATACCAATTATTGTTCCCAGAATGTGTGCTAATCAAGATGAACAACAATGAAATTCAATCACAAATTCCATATTATTGATTGACAATTTAACGATTACAATATGCTCTCAAAGGAATATTTTTCTCTCTAAGTATATTCTCTCAGTGTATCATATGAGTCTACAAATGAAAAGAAACTATTTATACTAACAAGTTACAAAGACAAAACTAACAACTAAACACTTTGACTTTGACAAGCTTGACTTTGAGTTTCCTCTTTAAGCAACTTTGACTTTGCAATGAGGCTTTGACTTGAGCAATTGACTTTCAAACTCAATGATCTTGGATCCAACATATTTATGCACTAAGAATGTTGGAGAGCCAAAATTCTTTCATCTAGAAATACTTCACCGATGTCACCATCAACTGCTGGTTTGTCTTGTTCCTCTAACCTGGATAGATGGTCAGCTACCTGATTATCCACACCCTTTCTATCAATGATTTCCAAATCAAATTCTTATAACAACAAGACCCACCTTAATAACCTAGGTTTTGCATCCTTTTTTAGAAATGAGATATTTGATGGCATCATGATCAGTATGAACAGTTACTTTGGTTCCATCAAATATGATCTGAATTTTTCAAAACCAAAAACCACATCTAATAATTCCTTTTAAGTAGTGGTGTAATTGATTTGAGCTTCAATGAGAGTTTTGTTGGCATAGTAAATAGAGCGGAATATTTTGTTTCTTCTTTGACCTAAAAATGCTCCAACAGCCCAGTCACAGGCATCACACATTATTTCAAAAGGTTGAGACCAATCAGGTGTAACTACTACAGAGGCAGTGACCAATGCCTTTTTCAAAATTTGAAAAGCATTTCTACAGTTTTCATGAAAGATAAAAACATGGTCCTGTTGTAGTAGCATACAGAGAGGTTTTGAAATTTTTGAAAAATCTTGATGAATCTCCTGTAAAAACCTGCATGTCCTAGAAAACTTCTGATTCCTTTAACTATTGTTGGCTCAGGTAATTTTTCAATTACTTCCTATTTAGCCTTGTCAAACTCAATGCCTCTTTTGGAAATGAGATGCCCTAGCACAATGCCCTCTTTGATAATAAAGTGGCATTTTCCCCAGTTTAAAACCAAATCAGTTTCTTCACATCTTTTAAGACTTTTCTCAAGGTTTTATAAACATAGATCATATGATGTCCCATATACAGAAAAATCATCCATGAAAATCTCCATGGAGTGTTCCAACATGTTAGAAAAAATGGACATCATACATCTTTGAAAAGTGGCTGGGGCATTACAAAGTCCAAAAGGCATTCTTCTAAAGGCAAAAGTTCCACAGGGACAAGTAAAAGTGGTTTTTTCTTGGTCATCAAGTGCAATGACAATTTGGTTGTAACCGGAGTAACCATCCAAGAAACAATAAAACTCCTTTCCTGCTAATCTGTCTAGCATCTGGTCCATGAAGGGTAATGGAAAATGGTCTTTTTGGGTGGCTTTGTTTAGCCTCTTATAGTCCATGCATATCCTCCAACCTGATACTATCCTAGTAGGTATAAGTTCATTCTTCTCATTAGTTACCACAGTAACTCCTCCCTTCTTGGGTACACATTGTACTGGACTGACACATGTGCTGCTGGCAATAGGGTAGATTATGCCAGCAACAACCATTTTAGGATTTCTTTTTTGACAACCTCCTTCATCACAGGATTGAGTCTTCTTTGAGGCTCAACAGAGGTGAAATCTTTATCCTACATGATGATCTTGTGATGACAGATAGTAGGGCTTATGCCCTTTAAATCTGCAATGGTCCATCCTATGGATTTTGTGTGAAGTTTCAACATGTTAACCAACTTTTCCTCTTGGTCATATTCTAGTGATGATGAAATAATGACTGGTAACTTCCCTAGGTCTCCTAGAAATGCATACTTCAAATGGGAGGGAAGTTTCAAGTCTGGGTCTAGAGCACACTGTAAGGAAGGAACAACGGTTTTCCTATCTTCACTTTCTAGAACCTCAAAAGCAACAATTTCATGTGGTTCTTCTAAATCCTCAGGATTTGTATCATCCTTATCACTATCAGACTCACCTATTCCCAAAAGTTCCCCTAAACTTTTCTCTTGACACCATGATTCAATTAAGGTCAATGTGGAACATTCTTCCCTTTCCCTAGGGTACTTAAGGGAGTTAAACACATTAAAAGTCACTTCTTAATTTTGGACTTTCATGGTCAACTCTCTTTGTTGGACATCAATCAAGGTTCTTCCAGTTGCAAAAAAAGGCCTGCCTAAGATGATGGGGACATCCTTATCAGCTTCAAAGTCTAGGATGATAAAGTTTGTAGGAAAGATAAACTTATCAACCTGAACTAAGACATCCTCAATCTTTCCCTTTGGGTAGGCTATGAACTTGTCTGCTAATTGAAGAGTAACAGTGGTGGGTCTAGCTTCACATATGCCTAAAGTGTTAAAAACAGATAAGGGCATAAGGTTTATGCTAGCACCTAAGTCACATAGTGCTTTTCCTATTTCCTTCCCTCCTATTGAACAAGAGATTGTGAAACTTCGAAGATCCTTCATCTTGGGAGGGATTTTACTGGACAGTAATGCACTACAACCCTCAGTAAGAGCTACAGTCTCATACTCAGTCAGTTTTTTCTTTTTGCTCAAAATGTCTTTCAAAAATTTTGCATAACTTGGCATTTGTTCAATGGCTTCCACCAAAGGTATGTTGATATGAAATTGTTTAAAAACGTCCAAAAACTTTTTGAAATGTATCTCCTCCTTTTGGTTCCTTAATCTCTGGGTTAAGGAATATAGGGAGGAACTGGAGTAGGAGGTGTAGTCTTTTGAGAAGTATGTGCAGGAAGTTGTTTCAAAACTGGTCCTTTATTAATGGTTGGTGTGATCTTAACTGGTTCTACAGGGTTGGTGTGAGAAGGAACTTTAGGACTATCATCAGATTGTGACACATCCACACTGTCTTCTCCTTAGGTTTCTAGGTTTCCTTGGGTTCCTGTGGATATAGGGTTGGAAAGTCAGATTTATTTGGAATAGGTGCGATATCAATGGGTGGTTCCGAAGGTGGTGAAACATGAGTTGATTCTTTGGGATTCTTTTCAGGTTCTACCTTTCTTGGTTCTTCTAACTCTCTTAGTGTATTTTCTGGTAAATTCTTTCCACTTCTCAAGGTTACAACCTTTACATGCTCTTTTCCATCCCTTCTGGGCACTTCTGTGTCACTAGGTAGAGAACCTGTTGGTCTTTTCCTAATTTCCAAAGCCATTTGACCCATTTGTGTTTCAAGGTTCTTTATAGAAGCCTGAGTTTGGGTCATAAATCCCTTCATCATAGCTTGCAAGGAGGTAGATGGCTCTACATGTTGATTGGGTTTATTTAGGAAAGAAGGTTAGTGATTTTGAAAATTTGCCTGATGGTTGTTCTGATAGTTATGGTGTGACTGTTGCTGAAAATGAGGTTGCCCATGTGATTGAAAGTTGGGTTGCCCGTGTTGTTGTTATTGGTGGTTTAATTGCCCTTGAAGTTTTGGCAATGGTGGATTAAGAGTTGGACCGTGCCATGAAAAATTAGGATGATTTCTCCATCCTGGATTGTAGGTTTGAGAAAAAGGTCCACTCTTGTTGTTACTGACATAGCTTACTTGTTCCGGATTTCTAGGACAGTGCTCAAATGAATGACCGTCACCACAGTAAGTACATTGTATAGAGTTGACAATAGGAATAGAAGCGTTGACATTTGATTGCCCAACTTGCTGTAAGGTTTTTTATTAAAGAAGCCATGTTAGCAAGTTGTGCAGTCAAAGTAGTGTAAGCATCAACTTCCTGTACCCCTGTTGTTTTTCTAGGTGTACTTGCCTGTGGGTCAGAGCATTGTCTGTTGTTGTTGGAAATCTTTTCAAGTATGTCATAGCCTTTATTATAGGTACTAGCTGTGAAAGAACCTCCTGCAGTAGCATCAATCATTTGTTTTGCAACAATATTTAAACTGTTGTAAAATGTCTCTAGCTGTATGCAGTATGGAATCTCATGGTGTGGGCATTTTCTTAACAGCTCTTTGTACATGTCCCATGCATCAGGAACTGCCTCATCGTCCATTTGTTTAAAAGGCAAATCTCATTTCTGGACTTAGCATTCCTCGTGGGTGGAAAATATTTTTTTAGAAATTTTTCTGCCATTTCGTTCCATGTAGTCACAGAATCTGGCTGCAACGAGTTGTACCATGACCTTGCTCTATCTCTTAAGGGGCGTTTGGTTCGCAGAATGTTTTGGATGGAATGGAATCTGTCAAAGGAATTTGACTTTGAAGGAATTGGAATGGATTGTTGTCAGGTTTTACCACCTGTTTGGTTGACAGAATTGGAATGGAATCTGTTAAAGGAATTAGAATCTGTCTGTTTGGTTCACAGATTGTAGCTTCGGAATTGGAATGGAATTTTGATGAATGACCAAAATACCCCTTTTCATTATTTTAATTTTTTTAAACAAAAATTACTTTAATAAAATTTAAATACTTTATTTTTAATCTTTCGTTCTTTCCAAGACACCAATCTGGATGACACCAATCTTCAAATCAATTTCTTTCTTTTTTGATAAAGATTTAAGCTTCTTCAAGCCTCCCTGCTCGGTCCAGCAAATCGATAACACGAGTAATGTTCGGATCTTGGTTTTACGCCATAAATCCTTTCCATGGAATTGAAATAGTGTAGTCCTTCGTTAACTAATTTCGAATGGCTGCAGGCGTTCAAAAGATTGACGAATGTTACCTCATTAGAGAAATCGATTTTGAGAAATCAAAATGGAGAAGAGAGACATAGAGAGAGATAACTTGTAGATTCTTGTTCGATTATGTAGAAAACGTTGATGTTTATGTCTGATGTCTCGATTTTATGCAGAAAACATTCGATTATGGAGAAGACGAGAGAAAGACTTTAATTTTCATGTCTGGTGTCTTTGATGTCAGCTCTGATAAAAAAAAGTAGGGTTAGTTGGTGTGAAGGGTATTTTTAGAATTATAGAAATGTCAAATTCCATTCCAATGAAATGCTTGGCTATTAGGATGGAATGTTAAAATCATCTATGTATGGAATTTAATGGAATTCGAAGATTCCATTCCATTGAAATGCTTGAACCAAACAAAGGAATGGAATCTGGTAAGAGAAATTCATTCCAATTCCACCAGATTCCATCAAATTCTGTGAACCAAACGCCCCCTTAATGAGTATGGAAAAAGTTTAAGTTTTAGAGCATTGTCCGGTACACCAGGAATTAAGAAAGAGTATGTGATTTACATGAAGGATCTCAGATTTGAATGAGGACCTTCATATGGTACCAGCGTACTAGTCGTTAGTTTACTGCATCTGGAACATTATCGGCTTTAGTTCGAATTAGGTGGCAGTAATTGTGGGTTTGTGTATCCCTGAATGTAACTGGTTTAAAACTGGGATAACATACACCACAATTCCTCCATCTTTCGAATTTGTGAGTCGAAAAATGTTCTGTTCCTCATCTTCGAGATTTATTTCTCCGCGATCCGGATGCTCGCCAAGAACACCCTCGTCAGCTTGCTCAACCATCCTGCAATTTGTTTCAGGAGTTTCAGAAGATCTTAGAGCTGAAATGGCCCTTTGCAATCTTTGTCGAATTCTGAAAGTTTTTTCATTATCAGGATCCAGTTGAAAAAGTTCGCCTTGAAGTATTCGTGGCATACACCAAATTTTCCAAGAGTGGTAGAAAAACTAACTTTTAAAAACCTTACTTTAAAAAGAAAAACTATTGACTTGCCTCTCCCCGACAACAGCGCCAAAAACTTGGTTGTTTGTCAGAGTTTATGCAACCCTGAACTGAGCATGCAAATAGATCTCAACGCAAGTATACATCTTGATCTACTGTCGTTTTCAAACAAGTAATAACGGTACGAGTAACGGATATCGATACCACAGGGAGAGGTTTCCAATGGTTTCTCAAAAGTCTAGTCTTTAAAAGCTGGTTTCAGATGGCGAACGAAGAAAATCTTTTGTTGGGTGGTTTTATTAACGACTACTGAAAAATCAATTATAAAAAGAAGCAAAGGGTGTAAAGTTTTGTTGAGATAAAACAAGCAATCCGGTAAGAAGATGTTGTAGCAAACTTACGTTATCTCATATTATAAATATCTAAGTGACCTCTGAAAAGCCAACACATTTTCATACAAATAATTAGTTGTCAATTAATTAGATGTAATCTTCAATGAATTATTTATAACCTGATTTAAATAGCAATAAGACTATCAATACACCTATTTATGTTTTTGCCTGTTTAAATTTTAACTCGACCTTACACCTCAAGCTCAGGTTGTCAGTCTGTCATAGCTTGGTTTCTTTTTGGTAAAGATATATAAACTACTAGACAAATAATGGAGATGGAAAATGAGATAAAGAAGTTATAAGCGTTTAAACATCAAGAAATGAAACTTGCCATGCAAGTAAACGACTTTCTTGGAAGGAAAGTAAATGTTAACTTAACGTGCAAGAAATGAAATGCGAGAAATTAAATTGCAAGAAAGTAGACTGTGGAAAATTAAAGTACGGAAATTAAATTGCATCAATATAAAGACGTAAAATTAAAAGATTAATGAGAAAGAGAAGGAAAAAGGGAAGGAAACTTGTGTTCCAAATAACAAGCTTAACAAGTAACGAGTGCATGTATTGCCCATGAAATTTATCCTTAATCTATCAACCAATTGTTCGGGTTAAGATGTGAATTTTGGATCCTAACTATAACCTCAATTGATTGCTTTCCAAGGATGATGAGACCTAGATTATGGTTCGAACAAAGAAAATGAAGAAAAGAAATCTTGGAGCAAATAACCAACAAGAACTTGAATTTAATAATTGCAAACACAAGATGGGATTTTTCCGCCGAAGGTGTGAGCCCCCACAAAAGCCGGAGACTCCAAGATTCAAACCACAATCTAAACTAAGGCTAATGGAGTACTAAACCATTCACCAAGGTGTGGTGAAATGGTTAGTTTCAAGTGTGTCTTCAACAAAGCCAAGCACCTTGATTTATAGTGCTTACAAAAGGGTTATGGGTCGAACATAGGAAACAACTAAAGTCCAAGTGTAACTAACAAAAACCCAAATTTAAAGTTTTAACCAAGCCCAATAAATTGTTTGACAATAACCCAAACAATCGGTCGCAACAATGCTTCAAAACGAGTCCATAAGAGGTTCAACAAAAATTATTATCATCGTTTTGTCCATGATATCTTCATCCACGCTCTTCGATTTTCCATGCATTCCATTGAGATATGCAGTTTGATAAGAAAAAGGCCTTATAAGCAACAAGTTTTGTGTGTTTTGATTAATTTCTTTTCAGCGGGGTTCAAACATAGACTACTCCAAATAAATAAGTAAAAAGGGAACAAAATACTCAATTGGAAGCTTAAAAGGGCATTCAAAGTGTGAGAAATGTGATACAAATAGGGTTAATAAATTAACCCTATCATGATCATACCATAAAACAACAAACACCAATCATTTTAGTGAGCTCAACTCCTCTAAGTCTGTTGCTTGAAAATATCAAGTCAACCCCTAGGTCTATCCTTGAGAGTTCCAAAACGGGGACTCATGCACAATGGAATTACATCTTACTGCCTATGGGACGTTGTTCGACCATATCGGCCCACACCTTACTTACCATGGTGACTCGATGCCTATTCCGTTCCAAAGTAGTGAACTTAATGTCCAAAATGGGACATTAAGGACACCGTGCCTATGGATCCATTGCACTAAAACTAAGACTAAAACACAACCAAAACACATTTCATTGTTACATTATTTTTATAAGCATAGCAATTTCATACCAATGATCATCCTTTGACAACTTACCAAGTTAATGGGTGTAATAGCACATACAAACTAAAACACCATATGCTAATAACAAGCTTGTTTCATTAATAATGCCATAACATATATTTTAAACAAAAATCCAAACCTTCTCAAAACCCTAATTTTACTTGGATTTCCCCCAAAAGGCAATAAGAGCAAAATGATGATAATAGAATATGTAAAAACCATAATCATCCTTTATTCATAGTCCATATAAGTTCCCATACCATTCCATCCATACTCAAAGCCCTAAAATCTCTCAGAATAGATTTTAGGTCCAAACTTTCCATATCCAAAATCTCTTAGTTTAAGAGTGTGTAACAACTTAAATGCAAGAAAGTCAACATATATGGAGTTTAAATATATAAATGTACTCACCTTGAAAGGTTGTATTCAAACCCTAGGTGATGAGAGAACTTGAGAAAGAGAAGAGGAGATGACTTGGACCTTTAACCACTTGGTTTCCTTAAATTGATGTCACCAACCTAAACCAAACCCATTAATGCACATGAGAATCTTACCTAGTGGTAATGAATGAATAGAGAAGATGGATCCCTACCTCGCTTTTAAGAGAAAAATCGCCCAAAGCAAGCTAAGAGAGGAAAATAAGCTGAAAAATCGATTCTGGAACATTTAATGGTCAGATGCCCACTCGCGATTGTTCCTCAAGACTATGATAGTGTCATAGTCACTTAGCATTGTCGCCCGACAACCATGACCCGAGGTACATGTTCTGCGACTTTGCCTGGCAAAAGTGACAGATGTCACAATCGTCTGGCATTGTCACCAAGTCCGCCCCCTTCTCGGTACACTCTCTTCGGTTATCTAAAGATGATGTCATCCACATATATTTGAACAAGAATTAATTTACCTACCGTTTTCTTGATGAACAAGGTATTGTCGATTTTACCTCGAGAGTACTTGTTGTCAAGAAGAAAAGCGAACAGAGTGTCATACGAGGCTTGGAGAGCCTGTTTGAGTCCATATAAAGATTTGTCTAATTTATACACATAGTTAGGGTGAGAAAGATCTTCAAATCCAGGTGGTTGTTTCACATAGACTTCTTCAGCAAGTTCATCGTTGAGTAAAGCACTCTAGACATCCATCTGGAAGACTCTGAAATTTTTGTGAGCCACATGAGCAAGGAAGATTCATATGGCTTCAAGTCTAGCAACAAGAGCAAAGGTTTCATCATAGTCAATTCCTTCTTCATGTCGATATCCTTGAGCTACAAGTCTAGCCTTGTTCTGGATCACAGTGCCTTCTTCATCCATCTTGTTTCGGAAAACCTACTTGGTTTCAATGATGGTTTTCTTAGGAGGACGAGGAACAAGTCTACATACTTTACTTCTCTCAAATTGGTAAAGCTCTTCTTGCATGACGGTTGTCCAACATGGATCAACCAAAGCATATTTAATTCGATTTGGTTCAATGAAGGATAGGAAGTTCCCATAGAGACATATATTTCCTACTCCTCTTTGAGTTTAAACTCCAACTTGTTGATCATCGATAATTTGGTCAATTGGGTGATCTTTTGTCCACTTAGTGGTTGGTGGAAGAGGTAGAGATAACATTTGCTGAGGTTGGGAGGAAGATGGGAGATCGATAGGAATGATGGAAGAAGGTTCAGGTTGAATGAGATTGGGAAGAATAGGATTAGAGGGATTTTGATATTTGAGAATGACTATTTGAAGATCGGGGATTGAATTTGAGGTAATAGGTAGATCACCATTTTGATGAGAGGTATCTGAAGTGAATGGAATAGATGGATTAGAGCTATTAGAAGGATTTTGAGAACCTTCAACGACACATAATGAAATCCACCGATTTAATTCATCATTATCACATGAAATGGATGATGACTTATGATCATCAAACTTCACATGAATATATGCATCAATGTTTTCTCCGAAGATTGTAGACTCGATAGACTTTTGAAGAGAGAGAGAGAGTAGCCCACAAAGATTCTGTAACACCCGAATTTTTGGAAAAGAAGAATTTCATATTTATCTTATTTTGTCCCCATTAATGCTTTTAAATTTTACCCTAGTGCGTTAAGTTTGGTTTATAATAGAACGTCGTAGGAGGCACGAAAACCCAAAATTATGAACGCGAAATTTTAGCCATGGTACACTTGGCTCTACAGTGACATCTGGCACTGTAGCATGTCACAATAGCACCAAAGAGTGAAGCTTCGGTACAATTGGCGCTACAATGACATCTGGCACTATAGCATGTCACAATAGCACAAAAGATTGAAGTCTAGGTACACTTGGCGCTACAGTGCCCGCGATAGTGACATCTGGCACTGTAGCATGTCACTGTCGCGATCGGGTCACAACCTCATTAAAACCCGATTTTTTCTCCCTTTTCATTTGCAATCTCATTCATTATTCCACCAACATTTCTAGGTTACTCTCTCCCATTCCCACCTCATTAAATTCGATTTTAGGGCATTGATTTCTTCATTCCTTACATTCTTCAAGGATTTCATCATCATCAAATAGGGTTGTGAAGTCTAGAGTCCAAGAAGTCACCATCTCATCATCTCCATCTTCCTCCCAAGTTTGAGGTTTCTAGGGTTTTGATCAAAAACCCATATTGTGAGTTCAATCTACTTTTTATAAACTTTATACGTGTCAAAACTTATATTTTAAAACTCTTGATCTCCCATTTACTATATTTTATTGATTTGAAGCATTTGACCTAACTTGGATATTTTTGGAGATTTTAGGGCTTTTACCATTTTGAGATATGTTAAAGAGATTCATATGTTGTGATATAAAATGTGTTAAACCTTGTGTATTGATGGCTAAAATACTTGAAATGAATCCCTCTTGTCTACATGTGGATTTCACACCATTTTGGGGATTTACTTGTTAAAAATGGATTTTTGGAAGGTGAGATACTTGGGTTTTATGTTTGTATTGACAATGAGCAATGTAGAATTTTTATGACATGGGAAAATTATACGTTTGGGAAATGATTTACATTTGAAAATGGTAATGGTCCATGTTGGCCTTCTTATGGACTTGGTTTCATATGGTAGTATTTTATATAAATGTTTGCTTTCATGGAAATGAATATGAGAACCTATATATGTGATTAAAGTTTGACACTAATATAAATGTGACAAGTCCTAGACTATTACTAGTGGATCCATTAGGTATTGAGTCGACTTATTTTGGGATGGTTTCCCCCTTGTAACTAATTGAGACATTAGGTCCTCGGAGGCAACTTGGTACGGTTATGTGGGACCGAATACTAGCCATGGGTCGTAAATGTAATCCTAGTGAATGAGTATGACTTGGATCCTCAGGTGCCCTCCCGCATATCTGAGTACGAGTCGGTGTTGTTCGTGGCCATGGGTCCAAGTATTGAGCTCACAACTCAGAGAGTGGCTTACTTTTGTGTTCTGCCATGATCCTTGGAAACCGGGTCTCCCCCGTCATCGCAAGATGTTTTGGACCGCAAGGTCCTTGTGTGACTGTCATTACTCATTATAAATGCAAACTAAATGAACGGTTGTTATTTATATTTAAATTCTTTTCCAAATTATTGTTATAAATTGTTTGTTCTCACTAGGCGTTAAGCCTAACACTTTTTCTCAAATGACGTGTATAACAGGTTCCCTTAGCGGTGGGTCACCCAAGGTTTGAGGGATAAGTGCGGGTCATTGAGGCAATTTTTGGACGATAGATACTTTTGGGAGTCCTGGCGTACAAAAGATCATAGCATTTTGGAATTTGGGTTGACAACCTATATAATCTAGATGTAATTTGTTTAGATTAGTTTATTGTCAATTTTAATATTCTTCCACAGGTTTTGTAAACGCTTTTGCACATTTACCCATTTGGGTGGTTAAATCTATTTATAGACGTCATATTGCCTAATTTTCGAATTTTAAATCTACTTTAAATCTTAGGGTGTTACAGATTCTTTCATCAGCCTTAGGATAAAATTTACCAAGATTCTACCGCTCATTTAGAATGAAGCAGACACATCTAAAGACATGGAGAAAACCAATGCTGGTTTTTCGGCCATAGAAGACTTCATAGGGAGTCTTGTTGTGTCTTTTCACAACCACCGACCGATTTTAGGTGAAGCAAGCAGTGTTGATTGCTTCAACCCAAAAATAGGTAGGTAGGTTTGATTAACTTAGCATAGATCGAGCAGCTTCACATAGGATTATGTTCTTTCTTTCCACAACTCCATTTTGTTGAGGAGTTCTGACAGCTGAGAAATTTTGTGAGATCCCTTTGTCATTGAAGAATTCTTCCCAATGTACTGTTTCTGAATTTGATACCATTATCACTTCTTACAAATCTCACAAGTTGACCATTCAGTACCTCCGATTTCTTGATGAATTTTATGATTTCTTCAGTGGTGTCACTTTTGTACTTGAGAAAAGATACTCAAGTATAACGAGTGAATTCATCAACAATTAAAAGAATGTACCTTTTTCCACCGAGGTTAGGAGTGCTGACTGGTCCACATAGATCCATATGAAGCTTTTGAAGAGGAATGGAGATTGAGAAACATTGCTTGGATTTGAAGGATGTCTTGTAAGCTTTCCTTTTTTACAGGTTGCACATAGCTTTTCTTTGAGAAAGGAAAGTTTTGGCATACCAGAGACCAAGTCTTTGTTAGAGAGAATATTCAATGTCTTGAAGTTTAGACGAGACAGACGTTTATGCCATAGCCAGTTCTTTTTGGCCGATTCTTCAGATATGAAACAGATATTTGACCTAGTGGAACTCTGACCCATGTTTATGACATAAACATTGTCCTTTCTAACCCCTGATAATACAACTTGGTTGTTTTTATCGGTGATATTGCTGACACACAGCTTGAAGGTGACAATGTATCCTAGATCACATAGTTGAATGATGCTTAAGAGATTGTGCATTAGACCTTCAACATATGCCACTTTATTGAAGGTGACAGAACCATTTGAGAGTGTTCCATAGCCTTTAGTGAAACCTTTAGAATTATCTCTAAGGGTTAGGAAGGGACCCTTCTTAGACATATAGTTAATAAGAAAAGATCTGTTGTCGGCCATATGTCTTGAGCACCTACTATCTAGATACCAGATTTATTGATGCTCAAACACCTGCAATCATAGATAAGTTAGTTCTTTAGTACCCATTTTGAAGTGGGTACTTTAGGGTTAGAAGAAGAAGAGGAAGAGTCATCAATGTTCTTTTTTTCAATACGTTTCTTTGGACAATCCTTTGCCAGATGAAAAGTATCACCACAATTATAACATTTTCCGCAAATGAATTTTTCTTTGAAATTTGACCAAGATCCTTGCCTTGACTTTTAACATTGATTTTGTCATATTTTGAAGAAGAAGATAAGAAGCTAGGTTTGGACCCAAGAATTCCTTTTTTAGAATCAGGAAGAGATGAACTATAGATCTCTTAGATTTAGATTTCTTTAAGTTTACAGACCGGGGAATAAATTTGTTGGGGAGAATAGGAGGTTCGATTTTGGAAAAGTGAGAGGATAATTTTCTCCTTAAGGGTAAATCGGCAGAGGCTACCAATTTTCCTTTTCTTAGAGATTGAGAACTTCTTCACAGAAGGTTGAGAGTTTCTCTTTGGGATCTTAGAGGGTTTTGGAGCAGAGGAAGAAGAGACCTCATCAATGTTCAAAGATTTTAGAAGATCATGGATTGGTTTGGCAAGATCATTTGAGCCTTGAGCCTCCTCATTTTGAGTTTGAGGAACAATTTCCTTGGCCTTAATGAACATGTCGAATTTTAAAGCTTCAGAAAGTTCAGAGGAGTCCACAAAATGAGAGTCACTTGAATCAGGATCGGTAGACTCATAAAAAGAAGGAAGTCTAGAACAAGAAGAAGGAGTTTGAGCAAAAGATGGATCGATATCCATTTTTCCAAATCCAAGACTGGATTTGTCATCACAGGACATTTGATCTTAAAAAATCTTTTCGAGATTCTTAGAGGAGCTTGTCCATTTTTTTTTCTCTTTCTTGAGACATTTAAACATCTTATTTTTCTCTTTTGCAAGAATAAAGTTGATAGTTTTCAAATCTTCAAGTTCATCTTTGATTTTGTCAAAATGCTTCAGTTGTGAAAGACATATTTGAAGTTGAGAATAAAGAGATTTTATTTGAGCATTAGCCTTTTTCTTAACATCTTTTGCATTATAATAATCAATGGTCAAGGATTCAAAGGACTTAATCTTTTCAGAATTAGTAAGAGAATAAAAGGGATGTACCTGAGGAGAGGAAGAAGAACACTCAGTTGAGACTAGAGCAGTTGACGTGACATGTCCTTCAGGTTCTTATATGTCATTTATCTTATCCATCAGACATTTGTTAGAGATGTCCTTATCACTTTCTGAGGTGGGCTCATCTGCCCAGTCATGGGTTTCAGCCATTAGACTTTTACCCTTTTTTCAGAATGCTTTTGTTTATCTCCTTCTCTCTCTCTTGCACTTGGCCTTGTACTTTTCGGCATGATCAATATTTTCTTTTAGAGAAGTTTGAGCGAATTTTCGAGAGGGAGACCAACTGGAGATGTCATGTCTTGATCTTCTCGATTTTGAAGTGTTATAGTTAGAATAAGAGGTTCTTGATCTTCCCATATGTTTGCTTCTACGCTCAGAAGCAAAGTGTCCTTTCTTACCGTAATTGTAACACTCTGCACTAGATTTATCGGCCGAAGATCTTTTTGAGAAAGATGAAGAAGATTTTCTGCCGAACATAGATTTGCCAGAAGAAAATTGAGATTTGAACTTTGAATAACCAGCTAGCATGGCCATTCCATCAGTCAATTGGTCAACAGAGGTTTCTTCACCTTCATCATCGGCATCACTTAGATATGCCTCCGATTGGTGATTTGATTCCTCTAGAATTTCATGATCTGATTCTTCAGAGGGGTAGGTGATTCTTGGAATGCCCATAGTTTTCTTGGAAGTGTCACCGATAAGAGCTACATAGGATATTTTTATCTCTTTTATGACAGTCTTCCTTTGGATCTTAGATTGTTCATAGTTGAAAAGAGATCCATATAAGATAGTATGAGGCATATGATCAAGATCCTTGGTTGTCTTGATACAAGTACAGATGGTCTCCCAAAAATCGGGAAGACCAACCATAAATTTGCATAGGACTTCCTCGTTGTCATACACTCGACCCAACAACTTTAGGTCGTTTAGAAGTCTGTTAAAATGGTTATAACCGTTAGAAAGATATTCCATTTTTCATAAGAAAAGAGTTCATACTTTCTGATAAGAGCAATCTTTTTGCTCTTTTTGACTTCATCTTTTCCCTCATAAAGGATACAGAGAGTTAACCACATTTCCTTGGCAGTAGATAGATTCACCAAGGAGTGATAAACTTCACCAGGGAGGGAGAGAGCAATGATGGTTCCGACCTTAGTGTCAAGAGCGACGAGACGCTTGTCTTCATCATTATACTTGCTAGGATTTTTGAGAATATAACGACTATTTACAGCATATTTTTCTTCATCCGAAGAATCATCAGAATCATCCTCAACAATGGTTTTCTGAGTGTTAGGGCGAGTCTGTTGGGTGTCAAAGCGAGCCCTGACTCTATGGATAATGGGTCCCTCATGAAGAATAGTGATGTATCTGTTGTCAACTCCTTCCAAGAAGAGCATCTTACGACTTTTCCACAAAGAGAAGTTATTGGGATTGAACTTAGGTGGTTTGGCTATAAAGCCATTGTCGTATGAAGTAGTAGAGCGGTTTTGAAGAGAAGAGCGATTGTTTGTGGAGGAAGATGATGTCATTTCAGATCAAGTTTATTGAATTAAACTCACCCGCTCTGATACCACTTGTTAGTCCCAACAAGAAATGGCAAAAGTAAACAAGTATTGTAGATGGGGGGTGAATACAATACTAAAAAAATTACTTATTTAATTCTTTATTGATAATAAAATCAAGGATTACACACATAAACCTTTTAAGATCGTTGTGAAATAGAACAAAAAAATCTATCCTAACAATCTTTCACTTAGAAAACAGAATACTAACACAACTTAAAACACAAAGAACAAAGCTATGAAGTTTTGAGAGAAGAATATTTATGTCGATTTTGCTTGAGTGCACTTAGATCTCTTCAAAAAGCGTAACCTTGCATAGGAGGGGTCTTCACCTTTAAATACTACCATGTGCAATAAATGCATGGGACACCTATCACAATAGGATTGAAAGTCAGATATGTCATTTAAAAAGACAAATTGTCCTTTTTGTCACATCATGGGACAGAGTTGACCTTCAGACCTTGTTGTAGACAACGCCTGAAAAGGTGTAAAAGACAAACATCATTTTCCTGTTTCTTCAAAGAATATCCCCATCACTTCATGATTTGGTGAAGATTTTCTTAGCAAAAGGACAAAGGAGGATCCTCTGAAATTAAGGATCCTACCGATTTGTCATGAGGAAATCGGTAGGAATAGCTTAGTTGATGTTGAGAAGTTCATTTTCAATCCAAATTGATAGATTATCTTCTTCTTGATTTCGGCTGATCTTCGACTCCATCGATCTTTAAAAGCATGACTAAGCTATTACAAAAAACCTAAAAATTATCTAAGTACAAAAGATGTTTTTCAAAGATTATGAATGAGATCGGGAGGTCATCTTCAAATCTTTGGTGACCCAACAGATGATACACAATGTTTTATTATTTTGGGACTCGAGATCACATATTCTTATCGATATCGTTTTTTCTTGGAGGTTGAGCTTGAATCTATTGATTTGAGTAGGTTCACGACACGTTTAGGATCAAAGCAATATAATTTAAGTATTGTTTTTTTTTCTTTCCAAATTAAACTATGGAATGTGGATATAGAAACACATTCCTTCGACTATTTGTGTTATCATGGTCAATTTCGTTTTTTCTAATTTGGTTCAACACTTTATGAATGCTAGGCCATTAAAAAGGTCATCCATGATGCATAGACTTCAAAAAGAAGAATTCTATTGGTATGCATCAAAGCAGCTAGAAAATGTATTAGCACTTGAAAGTATTTTTAAACAAAAGGATATGTCATGTATCCAAAGGCTATGAAAGCTAAAGGGCTTTATCCTCACCATAGATTTAGCCTGCATCTTCAAGCAATATCATGAGGTCTTCTCCATTGTTCTAATGACCATAAGTGGTTTAGAAAATGTCAACAAGATAATACATTTAAGAGTTTTAAAGTAAAGGTTGATATTACCAAGTCCAATTTTAAATGTTCCTGATATATGCATGAGAGGTGGGCATGAGAGTCCGAAAACCAATTAAGGTTCACATTCAAACTTGTTACATTGTGGTTGGTAAAGAGAAATTGGGTAAAGATTGGTTATACCCTCTCGACCCTTATTAGGTGCACTTTTTTTCAATGACTGATTAATAAAATAGTTATAGTAAAACTGTTACTGTTAACATATTATGAACATTTTTCCTTACAAAAAGGCACCACATGTCACTCTCGCATTGTTAAGTGAACAAGTTATAGTCGGGTTTTAAGGATTGGTTAAACCAAGCCATATCAGTTATAGATTTTGCTACGAACCGGTTAACAGATTGAGCCGATTATGCCATAACTGGTGATGTGGTTATTTTTTTTTTATCACAATCAATTATGACCGATTTTATATGCATGTATGTAGGTGCTTATTTGTTATCATCTGTATCAATCTCATAATATTTTCTTTGAAATCATGATTGGTGTTTGGATTTATAAAATATATTTCATTCTTAACGAAATATCTTGTAAAAGGTTATTAAAGCATCTCCAACAATTATGTTAAAATAGAATTTTTGATGATTTTAGAGATTTTTTTGATCCAACAACTATGTTATATTGTATGATAAAATAGATAAAAAAAAAGAGAGAAAAAATAAAAATCTTCAAATTCAGAGAAATCTCTAAAGCTCACCATTTAAGAAAAAGAAATATTTTAATTTTTTCACCAATAAGAGGTATTGAAGTAAAATATTTAAGAGAGATAAATAATATTTTATTAATATACAGATTATTTTAATACTATAATCAATCACTAAAATATAAAATAATTTTTTAAAAACTCCCTTTTAAAAAAAATACAACATAGAAAGAAATATAACATTGATGGAACTCAAAACTGAAGCCATATGGTAGACTAGTTACTACGAGCCAGGCTCAAGTAAGCGGCTAAATAGAAAGCACGAAGGAAACATGGTCAATAAATGATAAATGGCTCAAGTGCGCCGATCGTACCACGCCATTAATATTTTCTTTTTTTAATTTCAGCGCACATCCTTTTCATTGGTTGTTTACCACCAAATAGTAAAATAACAAATAATTAACAAAAATAAAAAAGTACATAAATAGCCCTTACACATTCAATATTTCATTTTACCCCCTATCTTTGGCTATCATTGTCATTTCAAACTCACAACATCTAATCATTATAAAATCGTAATGTTTATCGAACCAAAAATATTTGAAATTTAAACAACCAACTGGAAAAAAAAATAATACATTTTGCATGTCACAAAATAGAAAATCAATCTAATAAACATCTGGTTTAAAAGTATCAGTTACGATACAAGATGAACATAAGACAATATAAAATATTAGCATGACATATATGTACAATTTTTTAAAATTGTTTTTGACATTGATCTACATTGACTCACCATCTTACAAAAATGCATAATCCACATTTATAGTTTTCTCATGATATTAACATCATGTCATGTGTATGTTTTTATCTTTTGGTATTGATCATGTAGGCGAAAGATCATGTGAGAAGTTGAGTTAATGGTGAGAAGCGTGAGAAGTGAATTTGAACCATTGATTTCTTTTAATCGTAAGCCCTCCCATGAATTGCGGCTTAGAAGAAAATTGATCTGGTGAATCTCGGTACATCTTATCCTAATGTGCGTCCATTTCCCATCCAACGGTCGATAACAATTTCTCACACTTCTCACCATTAACTCAAATTCTCACCGGAACCCAACCCTGATCATGTATATATGAAGACATGCAAAGCCTCCACTTAACCACTTTATTTTATTTTTCCACCGGGGATGTTTGGATATATTGCAAATTTTAATATTGTAACTTGAAGTCATATAGGGTGACTTTGGTATATTTGACATGACATGACATAACGTAATATGACTCAATGTTTCATGTTTGACAGAAAGTTTATGTAGAACAAACAGGAATGAGGTGGAGCAGGCGTGTTCCACCTCTATCCTATAGAACAGTGTGGAACAATGCGGAACGAACTTGTATTTTACTTATAACCTCAAAATAAAAATCCAATACGCTTTCCTCTTTGCTTTTTATTCATTCTTTAAATTTTATTTATTGTATTTTATATTCTTTAAACTTTCACTTATTGATCTCAAAATATTATTTTTTTTATGATTTTTATGTTTTGTTAATTTATGTAATTTATTAAATATTAATGAAAAATAATAATATAGGAAACATATAACATAAAAATTGGAAACTACATAAACTTTTTATTTTGATGATGTTTTAATCTTTTTGACGAAAACTTTTTAATGATATATTTTGTTATACAACTATTTATTTTATTATAATTTAATAAATTACATAAATTAATCAAAATATATAAAAGATATAAACAACTCAATCACGGTAAATTGATCATTATATCTATTTTAGTCCTGTTCAGTTTTGTCTTACCGCTACTATATGGCGATCTAAGGTTTAAGGTGGTTACAAATGTACAATTCACACTACCAGGCTTGTCTTAATGCTTAACCTTAGATTTTCATCAATCTCAAAGTCGATCTCAATTACACAAAAATAATCACTAAAATCACAAACAAAATATTGCAATAATCTATACTATATTATAAAGCACGGATAAAAATCTCTTAAATACAAACTATTAGACACAAGGTACCATTATTTTATGCAAGATTTTAAAATATTTTAATTTACAAGTATCAAAGCACAAAATACATATTACTACTACAGGTTTCTAACACCCACCAATTTGGTATGTATAAGGTCTTTCTTCTATGCAAACATTTCCATATATCACTAATAATTAATATATTATATATTACTATAAATTTGTTTTAATTATATTATTAAATATGTAATTGGTTATTTTTTCTAGATGTCATTAAAATCTATAAGATAATCATTAAATTCTAACAAAATGCTTAATTTTTTTATATAAAAAACGTTATATTATTAAGCCTAAATTAAACAAATTTATAAAAAAAAACATTATCACTTTCTTAAAACCATCCAAAATCGTATTGTAAATCGACAAAAATAAAATAAAATAAAATGTAACATTAAAATCGTGACGTATCTCGCTGAATTGTGCGAGTACGTGTCTAGTCATTTAAAAACGTAGAATTAAAACAAAATTGAAAACATGTACTTGAATTAGTGAATTGAGCTGATATAAAAGAGTTTTGGGGTCGTTTTGTAAATTTACCATAATACGAGGGTGTTTGTTTACTTTTCTGTGAAGACAAAAAAAAAAAAAAAAAAAAGGAAAGGAAAAAACAGGAATTCATTTCCATTTCTCCATCGGAGGCATCTTCACTGTCGCTGTGGTTTTCTGCAAGTGTTTGCCTTCAAGAATAACCACTCTACATACTCTCTACCCTTCTCTCTCTAGATCTCTCACTCTCCAGAGATTATCTAGAGTTTTTGTTTCTCCGGTGGGTTGAAAATTCTCACCCGGCGGCGAGTCAATCAAATCAAATCCCTAATAGATCATAACCGCATCTGATCTGCCGTCGTTTTGATCTCTCTCGCCGTCACCATGGCGGCCGCTAACGCTCCGATCACTATGAAAGAGGCACTTACGGTATCTCTCTCTCTCTCCGTAAATCCTAATTTCATTTTGTGCTTATAGATTGATAGATTGGCAATCCTATTGTTCGAAACCTAGCTCCGGTTACGCAATTTCGTCCATTTTGTAGCCTTTTGGACTTCTACACTAGTGAATTGGAATGGCATAATCAGTTTTTGAACTTCTTCGATCTCGTGTTGTTTAGATTTGTTAGATAAGCAGATGTACCGTATACGTTCTCTATATATATCTAAAGCTTAGTTCAAAAAATTTAAACGCACTTCGATAATTCTCAACCTAGCTCAATTTGGACGATTACATCGTTTAGGAACATTTTGGGTTTATTTAGGGTTAATCTGACTAGAAGTGATAAACTTTGCTGGCTTTTTCACTCTCGTATTGTTTAGATTTGCGAGATAAATGGAACCTTTATGTGGTATATTTCCAGATCTGTGGAACAAAATGATTGATATGTTTCTGAAAGCATAATTCACAGTGATCTACTTGTGCACGGAATTATTTCTTTGTTTTTGATTTGTATGATGTTGTTGCAGTTGCCAAGTATAGGGATCAACCCACAGTTCATTACATTTACCAATGTTACAATGGAGTCGGATAAGTTTATATGTGTTCGTGAAACATCACCCCAAAATAGTGTGGTGATCATCGACATGAGCATGCCAATGCAGCCATTGAGGAGGCCAATTACCGCTGACTCGGCTCTTATGAATCCGATTTCCAGGATTCTGGCTCTAAAAGGTACAATTTATTCTTTATTAGGCCATGGCTGTGAATATAATTTGGTTGGTTGTCCATTCTGCTTTTTCTAATAAATGTGGCTTACCGGCTTATCCTTTGATGAATGAATTGCACTTGTATCTGTTTTTATGCTTTGGTGCGACTTTGCATCTACTGAACTATCGTTCTTACATTAGGATTATCTTGTTGCACTGGCATGCTTGCATGTCCTGTTTCCTAGTATTGTTAAAAGAAATCTGTGTAGCAGACTTTGTCACTAAAGGATTGCCAAATGCAGAACCTGAAAAACGTTTTCTGGCAATTATTTGAAAACATTGAAATATACCAGAAACTTATTGATGTTACTACAGCTTTGCATACAAATCAAGTTGCAACTCGTAATAAGGTCCTTTAAGAAATAGTGAGGTCAGTTTTAGCCATATAGCTGATGAACAATAACTTTTTTGAAGCTCAACTTCCTGGGACTACTCAAGATCACCTACAGATATTTAACATTGAGATGAAAGCCAAAATGAAGTCTCATCAGATGCCTGAGCAGGTGACAAGTTTATGCATTAATATCATTCAGTGATTTGTAACTTTGCTACCTTTTTTTCGGCTAACACTGATGTTTATGTGAATTGTCACCTTATTACAATTCCGTCTTCAGGTTGTCTTTTGGAAGTGGATTACACCTAAGATGTTGGGCATGGTAACCCAGACCTCAGTATATCATTGGTCAATTGAAGGTACACTACCTATATATATCCTGTAGTGACATTACTTGATGTTTCCTTTTGTTGTGGGATGTGTAAGCTAGAGGCTATAACTTCTAAACACAATTTCTCACTCTCTTTATACAGGTGATTCTGAACCTGTTAAGATGTTTGATAGAACAGCCAATTTAGCGAACAATCAGATAATTAATTACAAATGCGATCCATCTGAGAAATGGTTGGTGTTGATTGGAATTGCTCCTGGCTCACCTGAGGTTTGTTGTATTTTGGTTATGCTTTGATTATATTGATTTTTTTTTAATTATTTGAAGATTATGTTATATGCTTATCCATGGTGTTCCAGTGGATTATTTTATCTTCAAGGGTTGCAATTTGATGTGATGTAATCCAATGACCATATTCAACATCATTTTATTTGACTTGAGGAATCCCTGTCATTTGCTTTTTTGTGGGTTAGACGCCCTGTTTTGCACTCTGTTGAACCCAAGTCATTGAATTAACCAGGACAACCCACGTACAAATTGCTCTGTTTTTGGTGACAAGTGCACATAAAATCTCTTATGATGTAGAATCTAGTATGCTTTAATTGCATGGGTTATCTTTATTTTGGTTGTTCACCGCCTTTCAAGGTGTTTTTTTACTGTTGATAATCGTAGAATGCTTTGTGAATTGACATTTCTTGGATGTCATTTAATTGCAAGAAAAATTTGATTGTAGCCTTTTTGACTGCATGCAAATGTTTACGTGACTGACCAACATAGTTGTTAAAGGCGCAAAGGTGTCCTGGGGCCTAAGGCGCAGGCGCAAGGCGCGGGCCTCATGAATGCGAGGCGCAACGAACAATAAAATAATATATATATATATATATTATATTATATATATATATACACACACACTGACACACACATAAATACATACATACACACATAGTAATACACAACTCAAATACCATTATATAAAAAGTAGAAATATCAACTCAACTCAAGTACCATTACATAAAGCATAGTATACATAGTTCAATTTCAATTTCAAAAGGACGTTGGAAAGAGGTTTTGGGCTTAAAGCCGTGAGGGAGAAGAATGAGATATGGGTTGTATTTATAGGGCTTAAAGACTTGAGGGAGAAGAATAGATATGGATTTTATTTATAGGGAGAATTATCTAGTTCCTCTTTTTTATAGGAGATAAGAATGGAATAGATCATAAACTTATCACTTAACTCATAACTCCTTGTTGTAGAAGTTTAGGAGGTTAAAAGGCATCATTAATATTAAAGTTGACTTGATTATTAAGTTTTTTCTGCAGAATTCTAAGAGGCAAAGCAAGTAATTTAAAAAAAAGATAAATATTCATGAAGCACGCCTCAGCCCAAAATGCGCCTCAGCCCAAGGCGCTGGGCCTTGGTGCGCCTCTGTAACACGCCTCGCCTTGACCTCTAAAAAGCCCAGAGCTTTGCGCCTTATGCGCCTCAGTGCCTAGGCGCGCCTCTTTTCACAACTATGCTGACCAAATTCTCAAAATTCAGACAAAGCATGGAGTATAAGCATGGCTTAGATTGGTTTCTTCATTTGTTTCAGCTGTTTGCTTTTATATGATACTACATACATGCAGACATAATGCTGTGGACTGGTACGCTTTTGATGTTTAACAAGATATTTTATACTGGTCCTTGGTGTCATCATCTTGTTTCCCTTTCTTCGTATATAGTTTTAATGGAATGGAAGTAGGTTTGTCTAGTTTGGTATCTCAGTTGATAATGTTCTTTATCTGATTATTATCATATAAGGACATATTCTTCAGAAAAGGAGATCCAACTGTGATTTCTAGGTGGACTTTTGTATAAGTCATATTAAACTTATCACCTGGTTCAGTAATTTAGATAAAATTTCATTATATTTCATCTTCTTTAACTGTCAATTTTCTTCATTTTTCGTTTGTTAATATAGCATAAAGCGTGGTTTGTTGATTGCCGAATTACCAGCTGTTATAACCTCCCTACTTTTTTAATATTAACAGAGACCTCAGCTAGTCAAAGGAAACATGCAGCTTTTTTCTGTTGATCAGCAGCGAAGTCAAGCTCTTGAAGCACATGCAGCATCATTTGCCACCTTCAAAGTATGGATTTTTCTTTCATTATATCATACATGGAAAGGGATGCTTTCCCTTTTCACCTATATATAGGTTAATGCCATCAATATTTATCACATATTCTACAGGTTCCAGGCAATGAGAATCCTTCAATTCTTATTTCTTTTGCAACAAAAAGCTCCAATGCTGGACAGGTTACATCAAAGCTTCATGTCATTGAGCTTGGTGCCCAGCCAGGTTCTATTCTCTTTGCATGTCTTTTCATTCATTACAGTTTTCTTTTTGTTTGCTGTGTTTCTCTGATTCTTATAATTTAGTCCTGGAAAAGAAAAGAATCAAAGTTTTGGTAGATTGATGCTTCTCGTACGCCATTGAACTAGATGCATCAATCAACACTAAACCTGGTTAAATAAGCTCTTCTTTTGTGTCCACCTCTCTAAACGTGTTTTGAGCCATACCTTTATATATATGAGCTTCTATGCTTGTGTGGTTTAGATGAATGTATTCCTGTAGAGGTGTATCAATTAGGTTTGGTACATTGTCAAAAGCTGTTTTCATCTACATGTCAAAATGTGGGCTGCACTTTACGACAATATTTTTGGTGGTTCCTTCGTCTTGCTTGTCTTCTTCTTTACATTTAGTTCTCATCTTATTTTTTCTTTCTCAAATGCAAATATTTGCAGGGAAGCCCTCTTTTACCAAGAAACAAGCAGATCTTTTTTTCCCTCCTGACTTTGCAGACGATTTTCCTGTTGCCATGCAGGTACCTCCTGTCTTTGTCATCTTTGGAATAGTTTCCCTTGTTCCCTGTATTGGTTATGTTCTTTATTAATGCAATGTCATCTATTATCTTAACATATTTGTTTTCGAATTTGCAGATATCCCATAAGTATGGTTTGATTTATGTCATTACCAAGTTGGGGCTCCTATTCGTATATGATCTTGAAACCGCTACTGCAGTCTATAGAAATAGAATTAGCCCAGATCCAATTTTCCTGACATCTGAAGCTTCATCAGTTGGGGGCTTTTATGCTGTTAATAGACGTGGACAGGTGTTACTTGCCACTGTAAATGAATCAACAATTGTGCCTTTTGTTAGTGGACAGGTCAGTACAACCTTCTTCCATTGATGATTGATATGCTTATTTTGCTTTTGGAATATGAATTCAATGTGTTATTGCAGTTAAACAACCTGGAGCTTGCTGTCAATCTTGCCAAACGAGGAAATCTACCGGGTGCAGAAAATTTGGTAAACTTGCTTATTGATACTGTCTTATTAGAAATCCTTTCTTTCTTATGTCAATGTTTGGATGTTGGCAACTTGGCATGAGTTCTCAAAGTTTAGAGAATAGTTTGTAAGCATTATCTCATTTTTTTTGGTTGTCTTCTGCTGTGGAGTATTCTTGCTATACTCTTGTAAAGCAGCATCATAAGTGAACTTAGAAGTTCATGTTCGAATTATGTGTTACAGCATAAGAAGTAGAAGCTAATGTCCTAAATATCAATAGTCATAGTTATTGAAATTAAGACAATGGTAGAAGTTGTGGCATCGTAATCGAAGTCATACTCCGTTAATAAGAATCTTACTGTATGGAAGTGTTATCTCAAAAGTGGACAATTCATTCCATGGCAGGTTGTTGGTTGTTACATTTACCGCTTCAGAACTGGATCGAGGTTGCATGTGTTGCATTTCTCATAACATTATGGATGCTGAATCCTCGTAATTAGTTGCTTGTTCTTTTTATATCTTCAGTAATATCATAAAATTTACCACCTTAGTCGTATAATGATGTATATGACGGAGGTTGAGATTGTGTAGAGCAGCTAAGAAGTTCAAATAGAAACCTTGATAATAATCTTTATTTGAAACACATAATCCTGATGACCCAAATTAATATCAGGAGACTAGCCCCGAAGAAAATGGTGATCAATGTTCCCATGGCTTCATGAAGATGAAACTTTAGGCGATTGAACGCAAAAGCCAATATGTGATTGATGTTCCCATGGCTACATGAGACTAACCCCGAAGAAAATGATTGCGAGGCTGATAGAATCGTGTGATCATCACATCAATGGAAAAGACAACAATCATCTGTTGTTTTCCACCCTTAGAATGAAGTTTTGGGCACTGACATTAACATGAATCTTACACTAGGGGTTCTGGAGAATTTGGAGATTGTTATTGAGACTAATAGCCAAGCTGGAAGATCATCTTCATATTGGTTTTTGCATTCACCAGAGCTCATAGAATCATGACTTAGCTTTTACGAGTGTCATTGTTATGGAACTAAAGGGTCTGAAGGAGGGAATAGCAATGGTTGTTAGAGTATCCCATAGCAGGCAACATTTAGATATTGTAGTAAGGGATGTTCAAACCATATACGGGAGATTGAAGTGGTACTACACTAGCCTTTCCCTTAACCCAATCTTATCTTCACTTGTTTGGAAGCAACTAATACCAGACGGTTAGCCAGACTTGTAATCTTTCATAGAATATCAATTGGCTTTAAGTCTGTGCTGATTATGTCATTAGAACATTTATTTTGTCTGATTGGATATGATCAACTTCCATATGGAAATATATGAGTAGTATTTGTTCTTGTTAGTAATTGATTTTGACACCATAAGAGATTATACAATGTGCCAAGGCTTTTTGAGATAATATGGCTAGTACTCACTTATTGTTCACTGACTATGAACTATCCAACTTTGTTCTAATCACCAATAAGTGCATATTAGTTATTTACACTTATACAGCCATCTTCCTCGTAGACAATTATTGACTACTTGACATTTGTGTATCTCAGGTTGTTCAGCGTTTCCAAGAATTGTTTGCTCAAACCAAATACAAAGAAGCTGCTGAGCTTGCTGCAGAATCTCCTCAAGGCATTCTCCGTACACCAGATACAGTTGCAAAATTCCAGGTATCCACTTTTGCTAATTGTGGTAGAACCTTTGCGTCGATCGTTGAGACCTCTAGATGACTTATTATTTTATTAGAATTATGTTTAACCTTCTTTACTTTGCGTATTTAATTGCAGAGCGTACCTGTGCAAGCTGGACAAACACCACCACTACTGCAGTACTTCGGGACCCTTCTGACTAAAGGAAAACTGAATGCATTTGAATCTTTGGAACTATCTCGCCTAGTTGTCAATCAGAACAAGAAGAATCTTCTAGAGAATTGGTTAGCTGAAGACAAGTTGGAATGTAGCGAGGAACTTGGAGACCTTGTGAAGGTATGAAGTATAAAAAATTATAAGGTTTTGTGCTTACTTGCATCAACAAAATATTCTTGTGTTGTTTACCATTTATCTTTCTTGAATTTTTAGACGGTGGACAATGATCTTGCATTGAAAATCTACATCAAAGCAAGAGCAACTCCGAAAGTTGTCGCAGCTTTTGCTGAGCGAAGGGAGTTTGACAAAATACTGATTTACTCCAAGCAGGTAGGAGTAACTCTCATTGCTGTAACTTGTAGGTGTTGCTGTACAGTGTACACTTAGATGGTCGATGCAAATAATATGTTTCCTTGTAAATAAAATTTCAGTATACTTCATCTTGCCTTGAATCCTTACGAAATTTCCTGAATTGACGCAGGTTGGGTATTCACCTGATTATTTGTTCCTTCTGCAAACAATTCTTCGATCGGACCCGCAGGTATTAGAGCTTATTAGAAAATAGTATGCTTGTGAATGATTTAACAGCCCACAGAGATTATTATGTTAGTCCAGGGGGTTCATTTTTTTGTTCGTGAATCAGGCGTTGATTTGCTAAAAAACGTGTTTCTCAAACTTTAAGAATCTCAATTGTGATGCCATAAATTTAAGTTCTTGGAAGTTAGATTGATGACGTAGTTGCATTTTGCAGGGAGCTGTTAATTTTGCTTTAATGATGGCCCAAATGGAAGGAGGTTGTCCTGTTGATTACAACACCATTACAGATCTTTTTCTTCAGGCCTGTTCACTCTCTTTATTACATTTCCTTATTAGAATCTATAATATGAAGATAGATTATCTTTTCTCATGCAAGTGAGGATCTGTATTAAAAATCAATTTTAAATGCCATTTATTCCATCTCTTCAGAGGAACTTGATACGGGAGGCAACAGCTTTTCTCTTGGATGTTCTTAAGCCCAATTTGCCAGAACATGCTCACCTCCAAACTAAGGTTACATCTTGCTGATGCTAATGGACTACTATTTGGCCTGTCAAAGATAAGCGGTAGACTCACAAATTTCTTATTTTTTCGTAGGTCCTTGAAATTAACCTTGTAACATTCCCTAATGTTGCTGATGCCATATTAGCTAATGGTATGTTTAGTCATTATGATCGGCCTCGGATTGCTCAACTTTGTGAAAAAGCAGGTCTTTATGTCCGAGCCCTTCAGGTTGGCTAATATCCAGAAACTTGTATGTTATCCCCGTGAAGCTGTATGACCTGCTTGATTAAACTTTGTTCTTTCTGCAGCATTACAGTGAATTGCCAGATATCAAACGTGTCATTGTGAATACTCATGCAATAGAGCCACAGGTTTGTCTTGCTGGACTTGTGTACTTTGTGGCATTTAGCAGGAATGGTACCCAACTAGCTTCCTTTTTTTAGTCTCTTGTAGAATTTTTCGGGACTCTATCACGGGAATGGGGATTGGAGTGCATGAAGGATCTTTTACTGGTCAATTTGAGAGGAAACCTTCAGATAATTGTTCAGGTAACAATTACACTTTTCTATGTAAATGGGTTATTATTTGAACTTCAGAGTTGAACTAATCCAGACAGGAGTTCATCCATTCATTGCTATCACCATATTACATTCTGCTTGCGACTGATAGTACTGTGTGGATTGTAGGTTGCCAAGGAATATTGTGAGCAGCTGGGTGTTGAATCATGTATTAAACTTTTTGAGCAATTCAAGTCATACGAAGGCCTTTACTTCTTTTTGGGGTCGTATTTGAGCTCCAGGTAATGTATTTAGATGTTCCAGTGTATGGAAAAGATGATACTTCTAATTTTTGGATGCATTATTTTGTGCTGCGTACTTGCATTTACTAACTCTCAAC
Organism: Arctium lappa; assembly: GCA_023525745.1. Taxonomy (NCBI): domain Eukaryota; kingdom Viridiplantae; phylum Streptophyta; class Magnoliopsida; order Asterales; family Asteraceae; genus Arctium; species Arctium lappa. The sequence continues at coordinate 24,611,731 of CM042048.1, read as the reverse complement.
ATCACAGTGAGGATCCTGACATACACTTTAAGTACATTGAGGCGGCTGCAAAGACGGGACAAATTAAGGAGGTTGAGCGTGTCACAAGGGAATCGAATTTCTATGATGCTGAAAAAACCAAGAATTTTCTAATGGAAGCCAAGCTTCCTGATGCAAGGCCATTGATCAATGTGTGTGACCGTTTTGGATTTGTTCCTGATCTCACTCACTACCTCTATACCAACAACATGCTTCGGTATATTGAAGGTTATGTTCAGAAGGTATAGTTTCCCTCAAAGAGTTGATTTATATTTCATCTATTAAGGTTTGGAAGGGGTGGTATATGTATATCTGAAGGTTTATGTGGTATCTGTGTAGGTCAATCCGGGGAATGCTCCATTAGTTGTAGGACAGCTTCTTGACGATGAGTGCCCTGAGGATTTCATCAAAGGTTTGATCCTTTCAGTTCGATCTCTGCTTCCGGTTGAGCCTCTTGTAGATGAGTGTGAAAAGAGGTTGGTTCTCTCTTCGCTTAGTTGTGTTTTATGTTTATTCTGCTAGTTTGGAATCCTTATAATATTTACTTTGTGAATTACAGGAATAGACTTCGGTTACTAACTCAATTTTTGGAGCATCTTGTGAGTGAAGGAAGCCAAGATGTCCATGTCCATAATGCTTTGGGTAAGATTATCATAGACAGCAATAACAACCCAGAGCACTTCCTCACCACCAACCCATATTATGATTCACGTGTTGTGGGGAAATACTGTGAAAAGCGTGATCCCACGCTCGCTGTTGTTGCATACCGCAGAGGGCAATGTGATGACGAACTTATCAATGTAACAAACAGGAACTCTCTGTTTAAGTTGCAAGCGAGGTACTTGACTTGTTGCAGTTTTTTATTCTTTACTCCTTTGTCTAAAACATATGCAACACTTACCTTTTAAATTGTCCCAAAAGATGTTTAACATTTTTTAAAAATGAAATTTACCTTTTTCGCTCATCAATGATTCTAACTTGATATTTATAATTTCGATACTTGTCCATATGTTTTTTTTTATTTTGTCCTTATCAAGTGATATTTTAGATATTTGATCTATATTAAACTATGTGCCAAGTCAAATGTTTTTTTTGGACGGGGGAGTATAACATATATATTGATAATGCCAACTAATATTTTATCTTGTTTTGTATTAGATATGTTGTGGAGAGGATGGATGGTGATCTTTGGGAGAAGGTTCTTAACCCGGAGAATGAATATAGAAGGCAACTGATTGATCAAGTTGTCTCTACTGCTTTGCCTGAGAGCAAGAGCCCTGAGCAGGTTTCTGCTGCTGTTAAAGCTTTCATGACTGCTGATCTTCCACACGAACTAATTGAGCTCCTTGAGAAAATTGTTCTCCAAAACTCTGCTTTCAGTGGGAATTTCAATCTGCAAAACCTGCTTATCTTGACCGCCATTAAGGCGGACCCATCACGAGTTATGGACTACATCAATAGATTAGACAACTTTGATGGGCCTGCTGTTGGAGAGGTTGCTGTAGAAGCACAACTTTATGAAGAAGCATTTGCAATATTCAAGAAGTTCAACTTAAATGTTCAAGCAGTCAATGTTTTGTTGGATAATATCCAAAGTATTCCACGGGCTGTTGAGTTTGCATTCCGTGTCGAAGAAGATGCTGTATGGAGCCAGGTGGCTAAAGCTCAACTCAGAGATGGACTAGTGAGTGATGCAATAGAGTCATTCATCCGTGCTGATGATGCTACTCAATTCTTGGATGTTATTCGTGCTTCTGAGGACACAGAATGTTACCATGATCTGGTGAAGTATCTCCTGATGGTGAGAGGGAAGACCAAGGAGCCAAAGGTGGACAGTGAGCTCATCTATGCGTATGCAAAAATAGACAGGTTGAGTGACATTGAGGAATTTATCCTCATGCCAAATGTTGCTAACCTCCATAATGTTGGTGATCGTTTGTTTGATGAAGCCTTGTATGAGGCTGCCAAGATAATATACGCCTTCATCTCCAACTGGGCTAAGCTGGCAGTCACACTCGTGAGACTGCAACAGTTTCAAGGTGCTGTTGATGCTGCTCGTAAAGCAAATAGTGCAAAGACATGGAAAGAAGTTTGCTTTGCTTGTGTTGATGCTGAGGAGTTCCGCTTGGCTCAGATATGCGGTCTGAATATTATTGTGCAGGTGACAATTTTTGACCTTCTAATGTTAAAGTGGATATTTTGATACTAATGTTTGGGCTTTAAAATTTAGAATGTAGTCACTGGTATATATTTATAAATGCTGTCTATGATCTTTTTTTTTGTTTTCTATTAGTGTTTGAAGGGTTTTTCCAAAATTTGTAGGTGGATGATCTGGAAGAGGTGAGTGAATACTACCAAAATAGAGGATGCTTCAATGAGCTGATATCTCTTATGGAGAGTGGTTTAGGGTTGGAACGGGCTCATATGGGCATCTTCACTGAGTTGGGTGTCCTCTATGCCAGATACCGTCATGAGAAGTTGATGGAACATATTAAACTCTTCTCAACCCGTCTGAACATTCCAAAGTTAATCCGTGCTTGTGATGAGCAACAACACTGGAAGGAACTTACCTATTTGTATATTCAATATGACGAGTTTGACAACGCTGCCTCGACTGTCATGAATCATTCCCCAGAAGCTTGGGATCATATGCAATTTAAAGACATTGCAGTTAAAGTGGCAAATGTTGAGCTCTACTACAAGGCGGTTCACTTCTATTTACAAGAACATCCCGACCTTATCAATGATGTTCTCAATGTCCTTGCACTACGTGTTGACCACACACGTGTGGTGGACATAATGCGTAAGGTGCGTGCTACACCTTGAGATATTTTCTTTTATTTCCTAACCACTACGCCCATGTAAAGAAGGTTCTTTTGGTATCCTGTTCTGACTTTACAAATTACAGGCGGGCCAACTTCCTCTTGTGAAACCATACATGGTTGCAGTTCAGAGCAACAATGTATCTGCTGTAAACGAGGCTTTGAATGAAATATACGTTGAGGAGGAAGACTATGATAGATTGCGTGAATCTATTGATTTGCATGATAACTTTGACCAGATTGGCCTTGCACAGAAGGTGGGGTCAATTGCTTTTGTATTTTGTTTTGTGTTGCAAATTGAAGTTGTGATTTCATATGTTGTGTATGTTGTGGCAGATTGAGAAACATGAGCTTCTTGAGATGAGGCGTGTGGCTGCATATATTTACAAGAAGGCCGGTAGATGGAAGCAGTCTATTGCGTTGTCTAAGAAAGACAAGGTTTACAAAGATGCAATGGAGACTGCCTCACAATCTGGGGATCGTGAGCTTGCTGAAGAGTTGCTTGTTTATTTCATTGACCAGGTAGGAAATATATTTAATCCTTCTGTTAGATTCATCAACTCGAAAGAAAAAGAAAAAGAAAAAAAAATCAATCAGTGTTTCAAGTTTTAGAGTAAAGATCTCTTGTATTGCTTCTGCAGGGAAAGAAGGAATGCTTTGCTTCCTGTCTCTTTGTTTGTTACGATTTGATTCGTCCAGATGTTGCGCTTGAGCTAGCCTGGTTGAACCACATGATTGATTTTGCCTTCCCGTATCTGCTTCAGGTTAGCTGTGCACATTGCGTGTTTTGTTCTTTTTTTCTTTTCTAAATGAACTCATTTAATCAATGGTTTAAAACTCTCTGTATTTGTTATGTTGCAGTTTATCCGTGAATATACTGGCAAGGTTGATGATCTAATCAAGGACAAGATAGAATCAATCAAGGAAAATAAGGCCAAGGAGAACGAGGAGCAGGATGTCATTAAACAGCAGGTTTTTGCTTGTTTCACTCTTTAACTGTTGCTTGCTCTTTTGATTTTGGTTGTTAATTAAAGCATGGTTTTGGTTTTGGTTTTTGCAGAATATGTATGCTCAACTGCTCCCACTTGCTTTACCTGCTCCACCGGGTATGGGTGGAGGATTTGCTCCACCACCACCCATGGGAGGTATGGGAATGCCGCCAATGCCTCCATTTGGAATGCCACCAATGGGCTCTTATTGATGCAAGTGTGACTTTAGTGAATAGTGGTGGTTGCTTGTGGGGGAAATTTACCTTTTTTGATGAAAGAGTTGGTTGGTTGTTTGTTTTGGGGGGTGAATTTGGTGTTTTTCTATTATTATTATTATTATTATTATTATTATCATCTTCTAGTGTGTGGATATGTTTTGCTTGTAATATTCTTTTGGGTAGATGAAGACGGAGGCATATTTTTTGCAGCTGGTAGGGCAGCAAAATGAGAGTATAATGTGTACCAAAACAAGGGGGTTGATAGGATGGATTGATGTGATGAAACTTCTTATACTGATTTCAACATGTGCTTTTGGATATTGTTTCTTAAGTTAGCTTCTTTTAGGTAATTGTACTCTGATTTGGTCTTGTCTCATAATTCAACTTTGATATTTCTTTCTACAACTCTTTTAGGTTTATTTGTTTGTGCCTGTCTAAATCTTCTATGACCTTATGTACTTGTCGTTGTATGATGAATTCAACCATAAAAATGGATCTACTTTTTTCTTTTTCTTTTGAAGGTAGGGTTTTCCCCGACTTTTAACAGGCAAATAGCGGACCAAGTAGGGTTGGTGATTTTGGACAGGTTATGAAAGGACCGGTTAAGGGTGTTTTCTAACAGGATTGGTTAAGGATCAATTCATTAAGGATCGGTGGTTATAGGACCCATTTGGGATAGTTTCTTGGAAATTTTTAGTATCATGTGGCGACCTCTGATTGGTGAATGGAGTTATCATTTTATTACCGCTTTTTTGACCATTTTTCTCTTTTGTTTACCAAAAACGTCATTGTATTATTTACCATTTGTCATTTAAATTTATGAATAAATTGGATGGTTGAATTTATTATTATTATTATTAATATTTATTCCTTCGAAAGTTGATTTGAAGTAACTTTTTTTGGCACAATTCTAAAAACAATTATCAGAATTTTCTCTTAAGCTTAACTCATCTTTTTTTAATTTCTAAATTCTAATGCAAAGTATCATGCATTTAAACAAATATTTGATATTATTAATCACTTGTATAAATTTGATATACATCTTGTAAGTGATTTCTTTTGTGTGAAGGATCCACTAGTTCTAGCTCATAAAAGTCAGAAAGTATTATTGTAGTACCATATGTTATAAGGTTTGTGTTCTATCATAAAGAACATACAATAGTAAATTGAGATCTTGAGAAGGGTCTGTGAATCCTAGATTGCAAGTGTAATCAATAAATCAATGAAGAACGATCAATTATTATCAACTATGGTCATATGATTGTTGAACGAAACACGTGCAAACCTAAACTGACCATTAACCTAGAAATTAGGTTAAACTAAACTTTATATACTTAGGGCTTAGACCTAACAGGCCCATAGCCCGTTTAACACATAGAACCCATTAACAGAATTAAAACATTACATTTTACACCCCTATACTTCAATTCAACATATAAAATACACCCTAACAATCTCCTCGTTTGAATTGAAGTTCATAGTCTCTCCAGTTCGGAACATGCGCCTTCTGAAGGCCAAAGTGTATCTCAAAAATCCTTATCAAATTTGTGTACTCTAACCTTTCAAGAATCAGGTTCAAGGCTTTAGACACGAGTTTTCTGTAATCTGGGTCCAACGGATTTCGATCTTTGTCGTTTCGAGAAATCATGGCACGAAGTTTGTCTCTAAGAATATACAGAGTACCATCACAGAATCTGGTAATCTGGCTAAATCTGATGAAGCGCATTTTGCCTTCACTGTTTGGATATGTCATGCCAAGTTCCGAAATTTCTATCACTGTGTAGGCTGGAGCATCCTTATTGTTTATTTGTATTCTCAAATCAGGTTTGAACAGATTGATCTTGGCTTGATGGCTTTCAATACCAATCTGCAAGTCCTAAAGACACACTAACTTCATTGTGGTCATCATGAAACGCTTTACGGCTTTCAGAGCATCTTGAATTTCTCCAGGATGTATGGTTCTTGTCTTCACGTAGTAAACACAGAAGATCTGGTAGCTCTAGATTCTCAAAGTCAAATTATGAGAATTTCCATTGCTTACCATCAGTTCTAGTGACAACGAAGGTCGGATACCATATTTTTTCGGAACAGTCAGTACCAATATGCGTATTGTTTCCGTCTGTTGAATGACCCAATATCATAGATGAAATCCTTATCATATGTTCGAATCCAATGAGCAAAGATCCTTTTCTGAGACTCTTCAAGAAATGGAACATTGATCCTTACTCTTTCCCATTTCAGTGGTGGATCAGGTCGAACGTTTACGGCTTCACGAACTGGAGTTTCTGACGTATTTTGATCGGGGAGATCTGGTGGTACTGAAGGAACTGATCGTAGAGGGATGACGCCAGAAAGTGTCTCAATAGATTGAAACTCTAGTCGCATCTGCTCAAAATAAGCAATCATAGTCTCCTTGTAGCATACATTCTTCATCACCGAATGTGCACAATTCATTGACTCCTTCTTGGAACACAACTAAAGCTCTTTCGGATACTGGTTCAGCTGACTCATCAATATCTGCAAATTGATCAATTTAGCATAATTTTTCACCTCATTGGGTGAGTTTGTACCTGCTTCACAATCGATTAATTCTGTGACCGAGCAGTCTGTCTGATGGTGACTCGACTGTGAAATAACCTCTATCTGTGCATCATCGATCTCTGTATCATGTACTGATTCAGCGTCCTGAGCCCCTTATGATTGTCTTTCCTGTACAGTTCCCGGCTGAATATCTGTCTGAGAGGTCTCTGTTCTTGCTGCTGTGTCATTGAGGCGCTGACGTTTCTCCCCCTCATGACGATCGAGATATCACGGTCGTCATGTGGACGTTTGGAAGAACCGGCTTAAGTGCGACAAGTATCCTCGAGTACCTTAGCCCTGTTGGAGAGGGCATATAATGAAGACTAGAAAACGGCAAAAATGGAATCTATCTTTGCGGTGAAATCTCAGAAACCTGCTCTGACTTCATCTTGGAAAGCACGAGACTCAGACTGTTGGCGAAGAATGACAATTAGACCTGCATCTTCAAGGGTACCGTGCAAGACCCTGAAGTCTGGAAATAACAACTAATTTAAAATTTTCTAAATACATCGATAACTTATTCATCTACAACAACAATTTAAGGTTTAACTTCAATAAACACAATTCAATCCATATACACGGTTTATAATAGGGGCGGATGTTACTAAAAACCCGATAACAATCACTATCTCTAAAATGCGGAAGATTTCACCCAAACTACTCTTTCATGTGCATAAAACTAACACTCATCCTTTCAAAGTGTTGCTAACACCAAATCCCAGCCGAACCTGATGCACATGCCGACAAATAAAAAGGTTAGGCTAACGCCTAGTAAGCTCAAAGGTTTTCATCATAAATATGTAAAGCAATAAACTTTAAGAATGTTATTTAAACATGATTTCCAAAATGAAATACATTTAAGTCTGAAAGCAACCTATTTTCCAACAGTTACCATCTTCATGATTAAAACCATGATACAAAACGTTCCTTTGAATATAAATTTAAAACCCAAAACTCACGCAAAACATAACTTATACTTTAATAACTAAATACTGAAAACATGGATAAACTCTATCATCCAAACATCCAAAAACATGTATAAGGTTCAATATTCAAAACCTTAGAGTATGGATAACAACCCATACTCAAAACGTCGCAAAATACATGGGTAATACTCGATACCCAAAATAACACCTTTCGATGACGGGGGAGACCCGTTTCCATTGAACGTAGCGGGAACACAAAAGTATACCTCGTATCTATGTTATAAGCATGTTTTAAGGATGGACAACCCTTGACATCAACCCTATCCAAGTCTTCAGTCATGTTAGACATCAACCCAATCCAGGTCTTTAGTCATTGTGGACTGTTGGGTCATCTAAGATTTGAAGATGACCTCTCCTTTAGTTTGTGTTTACTCTTCTGTAAATGATTGTACATCTTAAAATTAGTATGGTTCTTTGTAATAGCTTAGTTATGCACAAACAGATCGGTAAGTCAAAGACATACCGAAATCAACTGAAGGAAGTCTACTTTGCGGATTGAGATGAACTTCAAGAAGACTAAGCCTTGTGTGTCGAAATCATTTTCGGCAGACTACTCATCTGCCGAACCCTCTTATATTCGGCATCCTTCTGCCTCTCTTTCGGAAAATCCTATCCTTGTCGATACTCTCAGTGTCGGCAACACCCCCTTTATGTCAAACCTTCTCGATTTGACATACTTCATTATTCCCAATGTTCTTCTGATAATGGGAATGGAAGCTTCCTTCTCCTAGAAGATATTCACTTGAGTTCTGATTTGATGGAGACGTTTATTTTCTAAAAGATCTCAAAAAGATTTTAACCAAGTATATTTTATTAAAATATTGTACTTTCATAGTACAAAAGTTACCTTTTGTATTGTGATAAGTCACCTCAAATATCTTATAATTTATTGACAATATCTCAACCACACATGCTTTAAATGATCAATGTCCTTTGCACTCATTCCCTTGGATAATATATAAAGGGTGGAGCTAGCTACTTGCTTCTCACGCTTTCAGCTCAAGATTTCTCCTTTGCAAGATATCAAACAGGTTGTTAGCTATTCTCTCTCTAAGATTTAGTCTTTGTGTTCTATAAGTCTTTCTTGTTATTAGATTGTTTGAGTAGTTCTTAGCTATTTTATTCCGCAACAATCTTTTGTTTCCTTTGTGTAATTCTTGATATTTATATCAATAAAAGAATTAAAAATTAAGTAAAATTTGTGTATTGTATTCAACCCCCCTTCTACAATACTTGTTTTGCTAACTCGGGACCAACATGGACATCAACCCTATCCAGGTCTTTGGTCATTGTGGACATCAACCCTATCCAGGTCTTTGGTCATTGTGGATATCAACCCTATCCAGGTCTTTAGTCATTGTGGACATCAACCCTATCCAGGTCTTTAGTCATTGTGGACATCAACCCTATCCAGGTCTTTAGTCATTGTGGACATCAACCTTATACGGATCTTTAGTCCAATACAACAATGAGCTCAACTCTATCCAAGTCTTTTACTTAAATGCTCACCAAGTTCGATCTTATCCGGATCTTTACCTTGGGATCTCACCATCCAGACAAGCTTATTCATTTAGGAATTACATCATATAAATTACATGACTCCAAATTGAATTACCAACACACTAAAAAACATGTAATTCTCAAATCAAAAGCAATAAATGCAAAACATATCCAAAGCTCCACATCGAGCTATAAAAACCGGTCAAATGTCTCCAAGACCCAACAGGGTTGAAACCGAGTCAAGAACTCAACAACTTAAAGACCATTCAAATAAAGGCATCATGAGAGATAAAAATGTATATAACCAATGCTCATACAAAACACATGCTCCAAAACATTATCAACTCAAAAACCCATCATTGGTTGGGACCAACCATTTTCCAATAGAAATCATATCATTTACATTTTCAAAATGTCTCAATCAAAACAATATGTATTTTCAACCCAAATACACCAAAATGAATTAAGACCAAAATAATCTCCATTTATAAGATAAATCATCCAAAGAATCCATAAATATGATTTAGTTATCAAAATGTCTAAAAACCCTAAATATAGGCCTTTCTCAAGATTTATAAATTCATGGTACTAAGATGCAAGACTCATTGATAAATGTAAAGGAAAACATTTCAATATATCGAGATAAGTAATTTTGGCATGTACATAATTTTCACAAAGCAACTTGAACTCACCTTGCTAGATTTAGGCTAAATCTAGATTTTACCCAACTTGAGCTCCTTTGAAGAACACTTGGATTCTCAAGCCAAAAACTTCCAAAAACCTAGATCCAAACATTTTCCAACCATAAACATAGATATTCAACCGTATAGAATCGTTCCCCAACATTTTACATAAAGATCTCATCTATACCCAAAAACCCTAATTTCCATAGATGAAGAAGATAGAAGCTTACCTTAACCAATAGTTTGAATCCACCACCAACACACCTCTAGGTCACCAAAATAAACCACAAACTCCCAATCTTCAAAAAGGAGAACAAAGGTGGATGAAACCCTAGATAACTTGATGAAGAAGATGAAGATGAATGATTATGTTTCTCACCTCCAAGCTTGCTAGATGATGAAGAATCATGTGATTTTAGGAGGAAATCCCCCAAAAATGAGTTAGGGTTTGATTTGGAGGTTGGGGGGTTGATTTGGGAGAGAAATGGGGAGAAGAATTAGGTTTAGGGTGAAAAATGGGGTTTGGGGCCGGATGTTCCCTTTTTATTGAGCATAGTGGCTCCGCACGGATGGCGACGCTGATCGATCCGTGCGAAGATCCGCGCGGAGCACTAGGATAGAGTCCCGCGCTGATGGTGGCGCTGATCCATCCGCGCGGAGCACTGTTTTAGTCATAACTTCTTTGTTTTAACTCCGATTTTGCTCCAGAAAGAACCGTTGGACTCGTATTTGAATCCTTCATCCAACAAGACCATAAAATATAGGATCCAAGACCAAAATACTACCTCTTCTATTTCTCTTGAACTACGATTCTTGTACTAACTTGAAATAATATCTTCCTTAAAAAGCAAGGTGTTACATACCGTGAGATAGGATATCGGCTAGAAGCATCGAATTGAATTTGGAGGTTGACGGTCACTACTGAAATGGTGGAGGTGGTGGTGGTGAAGGTGCTGAAAGAGGAGCTTCAGCTGCTGGGGACTTGCCTTTCAGCATTCGAAGAACCGTTTGTTGGAACTCCTCAGCTGATCGGCACTGCTGTTCAAGATGACGTGAAACGGAACCATCGACAGCTTGCAAATCCTACTGTAATAGTTCCGATGTAATGAATGTGGGTTAGCTAACACCTAGGTCACATAGACTTCCAGTTATGGTAACGATTGTTGAAGTCGTACCGCCTATGTTCACAGCTGGCGTGATGATAGTTGTGGTAGGACTTCCAGCCAATCCTCGTGGAGCACCGCTTGTGGGTGTCACTATAGCCGTTCTGGTTGGGCCACACAGGCTCACAACTATTGACTCAGTATGTGTCCTAGAGTGTATAGGCTCTAGACTCGATGCGTGAAGAATAGAAGTCGACGACCGGGGTTGGGGCCTATCTGTTTCAATACCTTGACTCTCCAAGTGAGAGCCCTATAGCTTGTGTGCTAAGTCCCCGTGAATATCTGAAACAACCATCTGTTGTGAGATGGTTGAGTGGCCGGGTGGGGTTTGTGCATGCGCCGCTGGGTCCACAACGTCTTCTTTAATGCCTCGTCCCAACACATGGGAGTTGATAGTAGATGTGGCTACCCGTGTAGATTTGGCTGCGATGTTCGATCGCTCATGATTTCTCTTACTGCGCCTTTCCTTCACACAGTCACTCTCATTTTCATTTTCGACTGAAACTCCCTCCACTCTTCTTATGCCTCCAGAGTCGGCTTGGGAAAGGGAATGTGCGGGGGTAGGATGGTTTGATGATGTGGGAGAGGTAGGTTGAGGTGAGGTGTGTGTAGGAGATATGGGCGTAGGTGAGGCTGGTTGGGATTGGGGAGAGGAATAGGATGGTGAGTTTGTTTCGGGGGATGGTTGAGTGGAAGAGATAGGAGATGGGCAACGACCGATAAGTGCGTAACGAAATTGGTTGCGATCGTTGTTTGATTGGGTGGAGGATGAGGATGGGTTATGACCCTGGGATGCGTTAGTCTCAATATCAGCTAAAGATGGGTTGTTGGTGACCGGTACATCACGGAATGTAGATGTAGTATCAGGGTTAGGCTTGGTTGGTGTTACCTTACTAGTAGTAGCTTGATCGTCCACGACACCTCCCACGCCAGAACCCCTCACGATTTTTACTCTCTTCTCACCCTGTCCGGAAGTCCCTACGTTTCAGACTTTTGGAAGTCTCACTCGGGGACCCTGACGTCCTCGGGTTGTGCTCCCTGGGTAGGTCCTGCTGGTGCTGGCCGGACCACAGGAGCTTGTCGGTCATGAAATTGCCTATAAGCTAACACACTAGGTGCTGTGGTACTAGCATATTCTAGTAAGGCATTGGGTATACACATCGGGTCAATATCGAGATTCTCTTTTGGCTCGTTAACAATTAGGCGCATCTTGTGAGGAGTACATACCTGATAAGACCTTCGTCATGGAATGTGGGGGTTGCTGGTCATCAATCTTTCGATGGCAAGTTGAAGAAATCTCATGTAGGGAATGAATTTCTGGCGGTTTCCAGTGTCCTTGTCTTGAACATTCTGAATCAGCTCATTCCATATAAGTCCGACGTAGTCGACGTGTTGAAGATAAACGACGCCGTGGAAGAAGCGTAGGAAGTTTCCGCTACACCATTCGATACTTTTTGTCTTTAACAAGAGGCAGCGGTTGAGAATAGTGAAAAACGTGAACCAGATTGGGTGGAGATGGTTTCGATGGAAGTCCGTCACTTTGGTGAGTGAACCCTTGTAACCAAGTGTATGGACCTCTCTGAGCAGTTGCTCATCAGATATATCTGGAGCGAAAGTTGCGCGACCGTGAAAGATAGCATCTGGAAGCTTGAGAAGCAGTTGGAGACTGTTGGGAGTGAGTACCAGCGAGGTTGTGTCTACGAGTGCTTCTAATTTTTCATTTTCATGTGGCTCATCTGAGATGTATCAAATGGTGTGCCAAACCTATTGCAGATAGAGCACTGAGACGTCAACAGTAGCAGTGAGAGCACGGAAGAGAGGATGGCCACGAAGGATTTCGAGCACGATTGGGTTTTTACAGCCGAATTTCTTGAAGTCAATATAGTAGTTGTTAGGAGTCAACGACAGGTAGGAGTCGGGGCTGATAAGAGTGGCATCAACAACCGGATCGATTGGATCGGCCAGTTGATCGTTCGGATTTTGTGCCATGTGGTGACCTGAGAATTGAGAGAGTTAGCGAACCAATTATGCACTTCATATTGGGATTAAGCTTATAAACCGGTTAAGAAACATGAACGTGGTTCATATTTCTATCCGGAGTCGAACCACAGTCCGACAGGTCACGGGCCTGTAGATGGTTTGGCGATTCAAAGTTCTTGGCCCAGGGTGGTTCGATGGTTCTGAGTCACGGTTCGATGGCGAGGGATCATGACTCGGTGGTCTGGGAGGCATGGGCGGGGTGGCATGGAGGTCGAGACCCACTTGACACTAGGCCGAGGCCTGGTTGGTAATTGAGCCAAAACCCTATTGTGGCATGATGCGAGACCTGGGTGTGGGTCTTATACGAAATCCGGTTGTAGGGAAATTCGGGTATGGTGAGGTCCGAGTGATGTCAAACCAAAACAAAAACCACTAAATTAGAAAGACAAATACCAAAATACCCATGTATCGATTTAGAATCCATCAACCAAATCAATTTGAACACATCTATCACACAATTCACACTAGTTCCCCACATCGAATCATTAATCGAAATCAATTATATCGACAAGTCCAAATCAATTCGAGATCCAAATCTAACCAGAAAGCTAAATTGAGTTTCAATCTCAACCAGATTGACAAATTCATATAATCTGTAACTCAAAATGATTCCAATCAACTTTGAAAGCCAATTAAATCTCTAATTCTAACTCAAAGCAATCGATGTGAGGCCAAGTCTAAATGATTGAGGTAAACATAGATCAAAGAACCGAATTAAATATAAATCACGAATCCAGTGACCAACTTAGACTTAATCGACTTGTGCAAAAACAACCAAAAGCAATGAAAGGGACTATCGATTAAGGTTAAGGTTTATTAACCCTCAATTTGTGTAAACTCGCAATCGAAATCAATTCAAAGTAAATCCCATTAACCAAACCAGATCACAGTCACAGTGAAAAACCCTAAGTACAAAGGTACCCAATTGGGTTTGAGTTAGGTCGAGACCCGTGTGAACTTGTGTTTAAATAGGTTGATTTCGATCGACAGAACCCTAACCCCAAATCGATTGTTGTGGAGAATCACACCGTCGTCCATGGCAGCGGCGGTGATGGGTGAAGTCGTGTGCGAGCGAGAAAGCAAGAGAAAGAGAGGAGGGACATACCTGTTGATCGACAGTGAGAGCGAGGGAGAGAACCGGGGGTCAAGAGAGAAAGAGGGAGGGATTCGAGAGATGCGGGGGAGGGGTCGCCTTGAGCAAGACCCAAACCCATGTCTAGGGTTTTAAACCCGGGCCGACATAGGTCGGACACCCGGTACCCGGTGCACCGGGTTTGGTTTGACCGAATACAATTTATTTTAAAAAATTAATTAAATACTTAAACAAATTTAATAAAAAAATTTAAAATTAAAATTAAAATTAAAATTGTTAGCTATGAATTGTATTCAAGATTAAATGAGGGTCTAATTTGTAATTGTCTAATAGACAAAGGGTTTTGTTGTAAAGTCAACCAAGGTTGACTAGGTATAAATAGCTTTGTGTCCTTGTAAACATTAAGTCACGCACACAAGTTAGATTCATTCTAAGAGAAAACACAGAGAACTCGCATACCTCTAAAGTGAGATTTGTAATTGTGAGATCTGTGACACTGTAATCTTGTGACTTCAATACATATGGCGTTTTGATAACCTGTGTTTGATTTAGATTGCTAGATACTGGGATTACAAAAATTTAAATTAAAATTAATGACACTAATAATTAAAAAAATGTTTATTTTGTTTTTCATATATTTAAGAGGAAAGCCAAACTAAAACTAACTTGCAACTAAGAATTAAAGAAAAACATAAGAGAGAGAACTCCTCGAAAAATTTCTCTCCCCCTCGACCGAAAAGCTGTTTTCGAGTGACTTTCTCCCCCTCAACCGAAACACCGTTTTCGATAAACTTACTCTCCCTCGACTTTTGCGAGAACTGGCAGAGACACAACTAACAATGTTCACCCCCCCTCGAACTGTGAACAAGAAAGGAATGAGAAACTTACCTGGTTTCCAGTGTTGGAATTCCCCCAATGCTTATGAGCGATCGTTAGCCAACAATAAATCAAAAAACAAGAACACACGCATGAATTAAAATGGAATGAAAGACACAGAGATAAAACAGAAACACGTAAACTGAGAACGAAAATGAAATCTAAACTAAGAATACAAAAGTTTAAATTATTTTGTACGTGATCAATCGCTTATTGATATGCTTTATCTCATCTAGCAGCACTCTAAGACCCTCTTTCCACCCTACTGGCTTTAGGTAAGGGTCTCAGAAAGATAGATATCATAACATGGATTGTCTGATAAGATTGATCCGAATTAAACCACATGCTCCACCGCTTGTGCAAGTCCCCATCAATTCTTTTGAGTTTCGGTTACAAGTAGGAAATAATGAACATGGAGTGTCGCCTTGACCATCCGGAGGGTGATTCGGGATGGAGAGGGATACAGTCCATGTTTACTATATTGAACTTGTATCAAACACACACAAACACCTTAAACTTTCAGATTTAGCATTCCAAGTTTGACACAAGAAAATTGAAGCGTTTTTCGTCCAAGGGTTTGGTAAATAGGTCTGCTAACTAAAGGTTTGTATTCACAAAATAGAGTTCAATCGTACCTCGTTCGACGTGATCTTTAATAAAATGGTACCGGATATATATGTGTTTCATCTTGGTGTACTGGATAGGATTACCGGTGATTGCGATGGCGCTCTTCGAGTCACAGTAGATCAGGATCTTGGAGCAGTGGAACCCGTAATCTTTCAGCTGCGTGCGCATCCATATCACTTGAGAGTAGCAGCTCGTGGCAGCAACGTACTCCGCTTCAGCTATGGAGGTGGACACGCAGTTCTGCTTCTTTGATGCCCAACTTACGAGTTTGTCTCCAAGAAACTACACGTGACCTGTAGTACTCTTTCTGTCCAACATACATCCTGCATGATCTGCATCAGAATAAACAACTAACTTGTACCTGGTATTCTTGGGATACTAAAGGCCAAGGTCAACAGTACCTTTCAAGCAATGAAAAATTATCTTAACAACGATGAGATGAGACTCTTTAGGCTTAGATTGATATCGCGCACACAGACATGTTGAAAACATAATATCTAGTCTACTGGCCGTTAAGTACATTAATGACCCTATCATGCCTCTATAGGTTGTAGCATCTACTTCCTTTCCGTCAGGATCGTAGTGTAGTTTAGACCATGGTGCCATAGGAGTTTTCATGGGAGAACTATTTTCCAACTTGTATTTCTTTAAGATATAAAAAATATACTTTAATTGATTAATGAAAATACCAGTTGAGAGTTGTTTGACTTGATGTCCAAGAAAAAAATTCATTTCTACCATCATACTCATTTGGAACTTTGACGTCATTAAGGCAGAAAAATTCTTACAATATTGCGGGTTCGTGGAGCCAAATATAATGTCATCTACATAAATCTGTATGAGTATGATATCAGCCTTTTCTTTCTTAATAAAAAGAGTGGTATCGATCTTACCTTTCGAAAAGCCTGACTTGACTAAATATTGAGATAACACATCGTACCAGGCTCTTCGGGCTTGCTTGAGTTCGTATAGAGCTTTGTCCAGTCGGTAGACATGAGTCGGTTTGTCTGGATCTACAAAGCCTTCTGGTTGTGAGACATACACCTCTTCTTTCAGGATGCCATTCAAGAAGGTCGTCTTTACGTCCATTAGAAAGACCATGAAGTTCTTGTGTGCTACATATGCCAAAAAAATCCTTATATCTTCTATATGTGCTACTGAGGCAAACGTCTCATCATAGTCAATGCCCTCTTGTTGTCGATAGCCTTTAGCCACAAGTCGTGCTTTGTTACGAACCACTATTCCGTCTTCATCTCTTTTGTTTTTGAAGATCCATTTTGTTCAAATGATGGTCTTGTTGCGAGGCCGAGGTACAAGTCTCTACACTTTCAGGCTTTTAAACTGGTTCAACTCTTCTTGCATCGCAATAATACAGTCGGGGTCCTAAAGGGATTCAGAAACTGTCGATGGTTCTATCTTGCTCAGAAAGATCAAGAACAAACAGTCGTTGGTGGACATAGACCGTGTTTGAACGGGGACATTCGGATCACCAATGATCTGATGTAGTGGGTGGTCCTTTGTCCAACGGTGAGGGTACAGAAGCGGTTGAGTGTTCTGATCAGGTGCAAAGTCGACATAGTTTCTCGACGGTATGTCTTGAACTAATTCAAGAGTTGGTTGTGAACCAGATAGAATTAACGCTACATTCACTGAGGGAGGGTCATGAGCTGAAGTCGAAGGTTGTTGTTCTGGGGCATCGGCTGAAGATGAGGGTACACTCGTATCTTCAGGGGACCATGTCTCGGTTGGTTCTTCAGTAGAGGTAGACATCCCAGCATTACCAGAATCAACATGAGGAGTAGATGAGCTTGGTTCTTGAGTAGAAGCTTTAGGGATAGGTGGATCATCTTGTGTGTTAGTGTCTGGAGAAGTGGATGATCCCGGGAGAGAGACCTCGGTCTCAGCTCCAGCTCCATTGACCCTGTTTGAGATAGAAGAGATAAGCTTAGTAGAACCGAAATATTCATCATAAAAGTATTGAAATAATAGATCCAAATCATTTGAAGGTGATTGCGATGTAGACGCTTGATTTGGTGGGGGCGGTTGCTGATCTGCAGCTAAAACATCGGTTAGCGCGGGTTCTGAACTGATGTGTTTAGAAGCCAAATCTTCTAACTCGTCGAAGGTGACGTTGACACTATCCGTAACATTTTTGGTATTTTTGATGTAGACTCTGTAGGCAACAGACTCAGAGGAATAGCCGATGAAGACGCCTTCGTTAGCCTTTGGGTGGAACTTTCCGAGATCCTCTCTGTCATTTAGGACAAAACACCTGCATCCAAAAGCATGAAAGAATTTTATATTAGGGATGCGATTGTTAATGATCTCATATGGAGTCTTTCCAAACCGTTTCTTGACAATCGATCGGTTTTGGGTGAAGCAGGAAGTTGCAACGGCTTCGGCCCAAAGAAAGAGTGGAAGCTTCGATTGAGTCAACATTGTACGGGCAACTTCAAAGAGTGTTCGGTTTCATCTTTCAACGACTCCGTTCTTCTGGGGAGTGCGAGCTACCGAGTAGGTGTGAGTGATGCCGATAGACTCGAGATATGTACTCAACACCCTGTTCTTGAAATCCATTCCGTTGTCAGTTCTAATGGATTGTGCCGTCAGCTGTAGATTGACTTGCACACTCTTCAGAAAATTGATGATGAGATCAGGAGTTTCGTCTTTGGTTCGGAGGAACTTGACCCATGTATACCGTGAGAAGTCGTCTACCATGACCAGAACATATTTCTTGCCATTTATACTCTGGATGCGTATCGGGCCACACAGATCCATATGAATCAGCTCTAGGGATCTCGAGGTGCTCGGTTCTACCTTCGGTTTGTGTGAATCTTTCTTCATCCTGCTCATTTCGTAGGCCGCACAGAGATTCTCCTTTTCGAATTTGAGTTCTGGCAATCCTTTGGCTAACCCTACGATGACTAACTGGTTGATGTTCTTGAAATTGAGATGGGAGAGTCGTCGATGCCAGAGCCAGTTTTGTTGCAAGGAGGATTTAGACAAGAGGCAGACAACCTTGGTAGTCTTGACGGATGCCAAGTCTATTGTATACAGATTAGATCGTCTTGTCCCAGCTAATAGCTCCGTACCATCGTCTGTGCGAATACTGCATCTTCTGGCTTTGAAGTTGACTTTCAGATTCTTATCACAAAACTGACCGATGCTGAACAGATTATGTCCGAGTACTTCGACATACGAGACCTTCTTAATGGTGATGTTGTCTCGTACAATGTTCCCATAACCCATAATCGGTGAAAAATGATCTTTGCCAAAACGAACTGTGTCGCAATACTTGTCGGTGAAATTCGACAATAGCTCCTATCTTCCAGTCATGTGTTTGGAGAAACCAGAATCTAAATACCACACATGACTAGCCTGCAAAACCGATTAACGAGGTTTAGGTACCCATTCATAAATGGGTCCTTTTGGGTTAGTAGAAGCACCAGATTTAGGCACCCACTTATAAACAGGGCATTTGTGTCGTTTAGGTGCACGAGAATGGGAATTACGAGAATAATAATTATACTTGCCAAACCAATCAGACGCAATATATTTATCAACAAAAGCATTCGATCCACACCAATAGAAACAAATATCATCACGGGAAATTTTAATCAAGTGCTCAATTGAATTAACATTGCATGGAAACGAAAAATGATGTCCAAAAGTAGCATCCTTATTAAAAACACCATGAGAAATATTGTTTTTCCTATCACTAGAAACGAAATTAAATGACTTGTTGTTGTTCTTGTCCTTTAATGACTGCTTTGCTACCCAAACTTGCTTAACTCCCTTTTGTTTGAATTGATTATCTGAAAAACAGTAAACTGAGGGTCAGAAGGATGAAATTGAGATATACTTGATTTTTGAGATTTTCCATATTTTCGTCGTTTCTGTGAACGCCTTTTGGATTTGGAAGTAGACTTAGATTGAGAGGCATTCACAGAGACGTGTGGAGAGTTGGATTTAGAGCATTCGTCCATATCCATGAGATCTGGAAAAATCTTGTTCTTCCCTTTATCAAGAAACTCAGTATGACTTGGAAGTTTAGGATTGAAATCAAACTTGTTCACATCATCATTCAGACATTCCTTAGAATTCATTAGGGCAGAAAAGAGCTCTTTGTCAGACTGTATATCCTCTCCTAGATTTGGCGAGTCATAGAAGTTTGGAGGCATGTCAAAATGAATATCAGTTACCCCTATGAAGGCTTTGCATGAGGATGCCTCTGATTTCACTGAATGAATTTCAGAATGACTTACTTCAGGAACAGAGGTATCCTTACACTTAGCTGGGGTTTGGAATTGAAGTTCCTCAATTTTAGAAAATAATAACTCCCTATCCTTGTCAAACGAAATCATTGCTGTTTCCAGATCCATTTGAAGATCCGTTTTAGCCTACTGTTCTTGTAAAATCTCAGTTTCTAAACTAGACAACTTTTGTGTCAGCTTATGAATTTCTGATTCATAAACCTTTCTTTCATTTACAAAATCCTTTTCAAGTTGAACCAGTTTCTTTTTTAAAACCATTGGAGGAACATAATTCTTTGGTTCAACAGGTTTTGAATGGATCTCTTCATTAGAGTAACTATGAAAGTAGTCGTTCAAGAGTGTTAGTTCTCTCGTACGATAACTTGCATTGAGTTCGTCATATACAAAGGGAAGTTGCATTTTGTCAGTCCTTTTCCTATTTGAGTCTTCTTGTGCCTCAACCTCCTCAGGAGAGTCCATAAACTGTATTTGATATTCTGGACCAAGATCCAGATACTCAAATTTGTATAGTGTAGGCGTTTCTGACAAAGCCTTGGTAAGGTAACATGGATTTTCATATCCCAAGCCTTCCTTATCTTTGTAATACTTGAATTCTTTAGGTTTGTTTAAGTGAATGGTGTGATCAGTCTGTCCAAGTTTGTACAGTTTAAGTTCAACATCTTTTAATTATCAAGTAAATCGTTCTTTTGAACTAAAGCAAACTCATATTTATGCATGTAATATGCAGTTTCACTTTCAGACTTTTTAAGCTTAACTGAAAAATCAGATATCTGATCATTTAAAGCTTTGTTGGTTTCAACAAGTTTGGTCTTTTCCTTTTGCAAGATCTTTGCCCAACTAAAATTATCAACACATTCACCGTTTACTTGAGTAAGAACTTTATCATTATTTAGTAAACGTGTTTCTAGTTTGGCAACAAGAGCTTGTTTACTTTTTAATCGACCAGTTAGATCTTGTAGAATTGAGCATCATTATTTCCATCTGATCTAGTAAGGCAGTATAAGTAGAAGAACTTACCTCATAGCCATCATCTGAAGATTGTGAGGCGCGATCATCATTGTCGGAGTTGTATGCCTCATAATTTTTAGCCATGAAATATAGGTGGCATATGCATCTTCTTCCTCTTCATCATCGGTGAGATTCAACCAGTGAGCATCTTCTGCTAGCAGTGCTTTCTCGGCCTCCTTTCACTTGGCTAGGAGTAACTTGTTCTTGTCGTACTCAGCATTCTTGACAACTGGTTTTCGACATTCACGAGCAAAATGACGTGTCTTACCACAGTTGTAGAACTTGGGTGGCTCGTCATTTCCCTTAATCTCCAGTTTGGCCTCAGTTGGCCTTTTTGCATCAAAGCACTTCTTTCCTTCATACTTCTCCTTGTACTCATGATGTTTACCCCCTGTGGCGTACTGCTGATTGTTGGGAGTGGAGCGCTTAAAGAACTTTTTCTGTACGACCTTGGTTAGAAACAACATCTCTTCTTTGATGTCTTGTAGCTCTGGATCAACATCAGTGTCATCATCTTCTCCCTCTGATTCACTTGGATCCCGTTCTTTCCTTGACATGTGAGATGATCCTCTTTCCCGTTTATCAGAAATGAGAGCAAGAGTATCGGTTGGTTTCTCCACTTTTCAGTTTTCCTCAATAATTTCCAAAACCTCTTCTTCGTTTTGCTTAAGAATCTCATAGACTTCATGCACTCCGATTTCAGACAAATCCTTGTTTTGCCTTATCTGAGAGGTGAACTGCTTCCATTCTGGCCGCAGGTTATTGAGAAACTTGACGTTGTTCTCAATGACGGTTTTGTGGATTTGGTTCTTGCTGAGTTCATTTAGTAGGAGACATAACCGATCATAAGTTGTTTCAAGTGATTCTCCTTCCCTGGCTTTAAAATCTTCATAGTGATTGATGGAGATGGAAACTTTTAGTTGATTGCCAACCTTGGTTCCCATCATCATCTTTTCTATTTGTACCCACATTCCTTTTGCAGTCTCTTTGTAGCTGTCAATAGTGGTGTAGATATCATTCGGAAGACTTTGAAGCAGGTAAGATTTTGCAAGTTGATCACCTTTAGCCCTTTTCTTTTCTTATTCCGAGTATTTCTCTTTCTCCTTTATTCGCACTCTTGCCGACTTGGGTGGACCCGCGTTTGGGAGTGGAGGTGTTTTGGTGTAAAATATACAGAAGTCTTCTGTGAGAGAAGTGAGAATCTCTTCTCCAAGATCATGTCATGCGATGAAATCCAGGAATCTGTCCCGCCACTGAGGATATTCATCTCTGAATAGGACGGGTGGTCTGGGATCTGTTCAATCAAAAAAGGTTCAAATTTTGCGGATTTTCCTTTGCTACTTTAAGATATGCTGTCATCTTCGAATCTTTAGCCACAAATTCATCATTCATTTGGTTTACAATAAGGAGAGAGTCACTCTTGACATGTAACCCTTTTGCCCCTAAGTCATGTGCCATATTCATCTCGACGATCAAGGCTTCATACTCTGATTCGTTGTTGGTTGCTTTGAAATCGCATCGTATGGAGTACACCATCTTGCCCCTTGTGGCGACTTTAAAGACGACGCCCAGTCCTGTGCCTCTAGCGTTGGACGAGCCGTCGACATGTAGAGTCCACGGTTTGTCGTCGTGAGTCGCCACAGAACAAACTTAGTTTTGTGCTTCTTTTTCTAGTTCAGGACTAAAATCGGCGATAAAGTCTGCTAGGACTTGCAATTTGATCGCAGTCCTGGGTTTGAAGTCTATGTCATAACTACTGAGGTATATGCTCTATTTCGCTTGTCGACCTGTTAATTCTGGCTTTCTCAAGAGAGATTTGAGTAGAAAGTTAGTAACGACAATTATTGGATGTGATTCAAAATAATGTCGTAGCTTATTTACAGCTGTGATTAGCGATAGTATAAGTTTTTTCATGGAAGAATACCTGGTTTCGGCATCGAAGACTTACTTACATTATAGATGGGCAATTGTTGCTTGTCGTCTTCCCTTACCAGGATTGCACTTACCGCGTGAGAACTGATGGCTAAGTAGAGTTGCAAGACCTCGTCGTCTTGTGGTTTTGATAACAGTGGAGGTGACGCCATGTACTCTTTCAATTTTTGCAATGCTTTCTCATGGTCGTCCGTCCAATGGAAGACTTTGTTCTTTCGTAATACGTTGTAGAACAAATGATATTTGTCTGATGATCGAGATATGAATCTGTTCATGGCTGCTACTCGACCGGTTCGACGTTGCACTTCTTTGAAATTCCTTGGCGATTTGATCTCGACGATTGCCTTGATTTGGTCGGGGTTAGCTTCGATGCCTCGTTGAGTCACCATGTATCCTAGAATTTTTCCGGCACTGACTCCGAAGGAACATTTCATTGGATTGAGCTTCATGTGGTATTGTCGAAGTACGTTGAATGTTTACCGTAAATGCTCGACGTGATCGACGGCTTGTCGAGATTTGACCAGCATGTCGTCAATGTATACTTCCATAGTGTCACCCAGTTGGTCCTTGAACATTTTGTTGACCAGTCGTTGATATGTGGAACCTGCATTTTTTAAACCAAAAGGCATAACCTTGTAGCAATAGATTCCTCGATCTGTCATGAAGGCTGTTTTTTCTTGATCGTCGACGTGTATGAGTATGTGATTGTAGCCCAAATATGCGTCCATAAACGTTAAGATTTCATGTCCAGCAGTGGCGTCGACCAATGCATCAATATGTGGTAAAGGAAATGGATTCTTTGGGCACGCCTTGTTTAAATCTGTGAAATCTATACAGACCCTCCATTTGCATTTTTCTTTTGTACGACCATGATATTGGCTAACCAGTCGGGGTACTTTACTTCTCGTATCTTTCCAGTTTTGAGGAGGTTGTCGACTTCATCGTTGATCACCTTGTTCCTCTCTGGAGCGAATTTTCGACGTTTTTGCATTATTGGTTTGAACGTTGGATCCACGTTCAACTTATATCAGATGACTTCAGGGTCTATGCCAACCATGTCCTCGTGTGTCCAATCAAAACAGTCGGCATGATCATGGAAAAAAGAAATTAGTTCCTTTTTAATAGGAGGGTCGAGCGACGAACCTATGGAGACGACTTGATCTGGCTTGTCATAATCCAGGATAACTTTGTTAGAGCACAGATTTATTGGATTCAAGATCATAAAGATTGAAGATCAAAAGTCAAGAAGTCAAAGGCTGAAAGTCAACACTCATGGAAAGTCAAAGTCATTTTGTTAATAAAAGTCAAAGTCAACATTTGTATTTGTTTGTTTCTTTGTAATTGTATGGAGGTATAAATACCTTCTTGTCTTTGTAATCTTTAGAGATGTACATGTAAGTCATTGTGAGAGAATCCAGTTTGTGAGATTAGAGTGCAGATTAGAGAAGAGGTAAATTGATTAACCATTCTAGAGTGAGAAAGTAGAGAGAGAAAGTGGTATTTGTAATTGTTTGAAGAGTTATTCAATATTATTTTATTACGATTCTCATCTTGATTGTTTGTTAGCAATTAGAACTTGAATCTAGGACTAACAATTGGTATCAGAGCAGATCCAGATCGAAATCAAGAAAATACAGAAAGTTCGAAACTGTGTTCGTCGATGTCAGATCAATTTTTGAGTTTTAGTGCGAATCTGAAGTTGTAATCGATTAGGTTTTGTTTGTATAGTGTAATCGATCGAGTTTGTATAGGAAATTTCTTCAATTGCACTGTAATCAATCGTTAATTTTGGAATTTGTTGAATTCGAAGTTCACGAGCTCTATTCACTGTAATCGAGTCGATTTGTATATTTTTGTGTTTTTGATCGAAATTAAGTGCTAGAATTGTGTTCTAGATGTTTAGACTAGCAAGTTGTCAAAGTTTCGTGTTAGAATTCGAGGTCTAGATGTGTTTTTAGTGCGATTCTGAACGATTTTTTAAGTTTGCGCAAGATCCAAACTTTGCGCAAGTTCGTCAAGGTTTGCGCAAGTTCATCTCGGTTTGCGCAAGTTCATCGAGAAAATCATCAAGTAATTTTTCTGAGGTTTGCGTCATCAACGAGATACGCAAAGTGTTGTTTGCGTATTCTACCAGAAACGCAAAGTGAGCTTTGCGTAATCAACGGGCTACGAAAAGTGAAGTTTGCGTTTTAAATGTGAATCGAAAAGCTGAAGTTTGGGTTCAGATAGACAAATACACTTTGCGCAATCAGTGGTTTACGAGAAGGTGGTGTTTGCACAATACTCTTGTCACGCAAAGTGTGCTTTGCGCAAGTAGTTTATCACGCAAAGTGTGCTTTGCGCAAGCAGTGTGTCACGCAAAGCTGTGGTTTGCGTCTTCAGAGTGTCGTGCAAAGCTTGGTTTACTTAGAATTTTTTTTTCTTCTGAGAAATTTTTAAAACTGTAATATGGCCTTTAATAGTGAATTTTTTTTCTCTAGGGGCGCTGCCCCTCGACTCCGTAAGGGCGTTACCCCTTGACCCCACCCGCTAACCGGAGGGGGACATAGTTCTTTTTGTGATCAAAATCTCTGAATTTTTATTTCAAGTTTTTCTGTATTTTTGAGATTTCATTTGGATTAACGATCAAGTTCAAGTTCTTTTTGTAACAGATAATTCAAGATGGGATATTTTTCTGATGATGATGAAAAGAAGATTGAAAAGCTCAAATTAGAGAACAAAAATCTTGCTTCCTCAGTTGACTACTACTCAAAGAGATCAAAGAGATACAATGATGAAAGGAAGATACTGAGAGAAGAAGTTAGTGCTTTAAAGACTATTAATGAAGATCTTCTGAAACAGACTTCTGGGCTTAATGTAGAAAAGGTCTTGTTTTTGGAAGCTGAAAACACTGAGTTAAAGAACAAGATTTCTGAATTAGAAGATCACATTGTCAAGTTTCAGCAAACCGGGTGTGCTAATGAAAAGAAGATCTTTGAATTAGAATTGAAAATTGTTGAAGAAAGATCAATTTTTGATAAAGAAAAGAAAGAGTTTGCTAAGAAATTCTCCGAGTTTTCTAGAAAATGTACTGACGAGAAGAAGGTAGTTGAGCTGAAATGTATTAAGCTTTCTCAACAAATTTCATATTTTGAGAAAGTGATCATTTTGGAAAGAGAAAAGTTTGACAATGAGAAGAAGATTATAGAACAAAAGAATGTTGGATTCTTTAAAGAGATATCTGATGGACGAAAGAATGTGGAAAAATACTTTGAAGAAGAAAGAAATATATTTGAGGAAGAAATCAAAAAGCTGACTGACAAGTTATCTGAACTATTAGAAAGTATGCTTAAAGAGCAGAAAACGAAGTCTGAATTCGAGATGAAGATTGACCTGCTTGTTAAAGAAAGATACAGTTATTCGTCAAAGGTTAAAGAGCTTGAAAAGATTGTTTCCAAGGTGGTGGTGACTGAGCAAACGACTCCAGAGTCAAAAATCCACTCACCTAGAAATAGTTCAATTGGTTCTAACAAGCCATCATCAAGCTCACATCAGCAAACTGTTTCTACAAACAGGTCAGTTAAATCTTCTGATCAGATTCATACAACTAACATTTTCTATGATTGGAAAATAGATGGTTCAGGTACACATAGAAGGAGAAGAAAAAGATATGAAAAAGAGAAGCTGGTTTGGAAGATAAAACCAGTTGAAGATGAGAAGAATGATGAGAAAAAGGAAGAAAAGAAAGGAAAAAAGGAAGAGAAGAAAAGTAACAAATCATTTGTATATGCATCAACAGCCAAGAAGAACAAAGTGCTGAAAGGTAAACCTGATCTTGCTTACTCGAGAGATCAATTGATCAGGTTATCTAAAAAGAGGTATTGTTCTTATTGTCGTACTTATGATTTTGTTCATAAAGCTAGTGATCATTACTGGTATGGTTCTTACTCGATTACTCCCATTCAAACTGCAACTAACACATATGGACCCAAATACCAGTGGGTACCAAAGCCGAAAAATGAATATGTGTTGTCGGCACCTACTGTTAAAGGGGAGTAATAGAACCATGGATTCTAAGTAAATCAACGTAGAACCCGTACTTCAACGAAGTATGGCTTCTGAAAAACTCAGTTCAGAACCCGTGATCACTGGAGTTTTAGCTTATGGGCAGATCAGTCCATAACCTGTTTCTACAGAGAACAATTCGGATAACGCTTCTACTTCACTTTCACATTTATCTGATTTAGATTTGTTACTTGAATTCTTTTATGATGAGTTTCTAGGATCTAATTTGCCTAAATCTGCTGTGACTGACAGGTCTGAAGACACAAGTTGCAACCATCCAGTCACTTCAGAAGTTATAACTGAACTTGTATCCCCCGTTCAGTCAGAAACTCATATTCCATTGAATACTCCTACATTTGAAGATATACAAGTAACTGCTGAGCCAGAAGTAACTATATCAGTTGGGTGTGATATACTGTTTACTCAACAACCAGAGTCTGTTGTTCCAACTGATGCTTCTGCACCTGAACCTTCAACTGCAAACCCCCCTCCATCTATTCAAACTGAAGCGCCTGATAGTGGATTTCAAGATGATGATCATGTTCAATCAGTATCTAATCCACTCCCTCATGAGCATCGCTGGACCAAAGAGCACCCTTTACACCAAGTAATTGGAGATCTTAACATGCCTGTACAAACTTGGTCAACGACTCTTAACCAGTGTCTGCATGACTCATTCCTCAGCAAGATAGAGCCCACATGTGTATCAGAGGCTTTAGCTGATTCGGATTGGGTATCTGCTATGCAAGAAGAATTAAATCAGTTTGAAGCCCTGAAGGTCTGGAGATTAGTTCCAAAACCGGAAGGAAAATCCGTAATTGGCACTAAATGGGTATTCAAGAATAAAAAGGATGAAGATGGTATCGTCATAAGGAATAAAGCAAGAATTGTTGCCAAAGGTTACCGGCAAGAGGAAGGCATAGACTACGATGAGACATATGCTCCAGTAGCGCGTATAGAGGTAATCCGCATGTTTCTAGCCTTCGCAGCTCACAAGAATTTCACAGTCGTCTATCAGATGGACGTGAAAACAGCCTTTCTGAATGGCATTCTTAAGGAGGAAGTATACGTGTCTCAACCAGAAGGGTTCGTCAATCCAGATAAGCCAGATCATGTCTACATCTTGGACAAAGCCCTGTATGGTTTAAAACAAGACCCTCGAGCATGGTATGATGTTCTATCAAAATTCTTGGTCAAGTCCGGTTTTTCCAAAGGTAAAGTTGATACCACTTTGTTCATCAAAAAGGAAAAAGACGATATCATCTTTATTCAAATATATGTTGATGATATAATATTTGGCTCTACTAATCCTAAATTCTGCAAAAACTTTTCTAACCTCATGGTGTCACGTTTGGGAGAGATGAATTTCTTTCTCGGATTACAAGTTAAACAATTTTCAACGGGGATTTTCATCAACCAATCTAAGTACATTTTGGATATTCTTCGGAAGTTCAATATGGAAAATTGTAAACCAATTGGAACCCCGATGGCACCAGGTACTAAGATTAACACTGATCCTTCGGGTAAAAGTGTTGATCTTAGGACTTATAGAGGTATGATAGGATCGTTAATGTATCTTACATCTAGTAGACTAGATATTATGTTTTCAACATGCTTATGTTCTAGATATCAGGCTGCTCCTAAAGAATCCCATTTGGCTGCTGTCAAAAGGATTTTTAGGTATCTGAAGGGGACTGCAGATCTTGGTATGTGGTATCCTAAGGATACTGGGTTTCAACTGACTGCCTATTCAGATGCAGATCATGCAGGTTGCATGTTGGACAGAAAGAGTACTTCAGGTCACATTCAATTCCTTGGAGACAAGCTCGTTAGCTGGGCATCAAAGAAACAATTATGCGTTTCCACATCAACTGCTGAAGCAGAGTACGTAGCTGCTGCCAGTTGCTGCCCTCAAGTGTTGTGGATGCGAACACAGCTGTGAGACTATGGATTCAAGTTTGATAAAATTCCAATCTATTGTGACTCGAAGAGTGCAATCGCGATATCTGCTAATCCTGTCCAGCATACGAAAACCAAACACATTGACGTCAGGTATCATTTTATTAAAGATAATGTTGAAAAAGGAACAAATGAACTTTATTTTGTAAAAACAGATTATCAGCTTGCAGATTTATTTACCAATCCATTAGATGAAAAGAGATTTAATTTTCTTGTCTCTAAGCTTGGTATGTTAAATCTTAAGACATAATCGGTTGTTACCTAATAAAGTTAAGTATTGTTATTTTTCATCATTTTCTTTATCATTATGTTTAAAGGATATCTGCACTTTAATTGTTTGCTCATTATCTCAGGGGAGTAAGAGAAGATTTTAGATGATCTACATTATTTTGAGGGGGAGCATATCTACTTTTTGCATTTTGCATTAACTGACAAATTTTTGTGATGCATGATTTTTGGGGGAGCATATAAGTCATATCAAAAGGAGTTCGACTATGATTTATGATTACTTCTGATCATAACTCGTACTTTAATCATTTTACTGCTTTATGTCTTTTACATTTGAATAATTTTGTGAATAAAAGTTGCTTTGACTAGACTTTGAGACTTGTGCAGAATGAGAGGAAGCTATCAAGATCATATCTTTATGACTTCAGCTGATTTCATGAGATCTAAGATTGGACAGAAAGGTTAAATTTCTTATCTTAGTCTCATATATGGTTGAAAGAAGGAAAACTTTCAATCATAGAAAACATATTCTTAAATGTTCAAACCACTTTCCGATTCTTAAACAGATTTCATAATTTGGAAGTGTGATTTTAAATGTTTTCATTTTTATTTTGAGCTTCAATGTTTAACAAACCGTGTCTTTCCAAAGATAAATACTTGCGTATTGTCTTTTCATATACTTTCAAGTTTTCACACACACCGGTTTCATCTCTTGTTCAAATTGTTCTTACCATGTCTCATATTTGAAACATGTTTTCGATGGTAAGACACTCCGCTTGTACTTCACTGTATCTTGAGCGTCATTTCATTTCGAAGCGTTCATTTCAAGAAAGTCTATATTTTTGTTTTATATGAACAATATCTGATATTTTTTTTGACCATAAGCCTTAATTGCTATATCATTTCATTTCTGATCATTTCATTTCTGATCATTTTTCATACAATGTCAAATTTTCAAACAAGTCTTTTGCATTCATGTTTATTCATTCAGTATACTTGTTTGAAAATACTTCAATGTCTAAAAATGCTCAAATCTTTATGATTATATTTTTTGATCATACATTCATCTGACATTTGTATATGAGCTTTAACTGATAAAGTTAAATCATCTGAGCAACATATGCTTTCTAGGATAATATAGGTTCTTTGTGCTAGGAATTAACTGAACTTCTATGGAATCACGTTAACCAGTGATTTCTACCCAAGAAGTTAATCCATAGAGATTGAGTGTAAGGAGTCTAAAAGAAATGAGTGTGGGTTGTGTGACGAGATAAAATGGAAAAGATAGTTTGGTTAGATGTGAGCTTAATGATTAAAAAGAAAGAGGGTGAGAGAACAGAGTAAAAGAATATCAAACTCTACACCAACTACTTTCTGAGCCGGGCAACCATATTACTAGCGTTTCACAATTCTTTGGTGAACGTTATTGAAACAGGCAACTAGCCTATGCCAACTCTTGAATTTAACCCCACCAGCTACTCATTTTCTTCTCAAAAAGAAAATGTTTCACATTTTCAAGGGGACACAACATATAATCTATCTGGTTTTCATTTGGAAAATCTGGATATTGAAAAAGAAGGAAGTCTGCCCTACCTTCGCACTTCAATCATGCACATTGAGTCTGTGTTTATCTACTGTTGTCTCAGTGGTTTACACTATGTTGAGCCTTTATAAAAGCAATTATTCGTGCTTAATTATTTCTACACTTGCACGAACACACAAAGAATTTGTTTCTTTGTCATAACGTTCATAGAAATTGCCTTTCTGGTGTTTCGATGATTGGATGGAAGGCCTGGGGGAGTGAACATCAAAAAGCTCCTTTATATTGTGTATTCGTTACACACAGTGACTTCGTGTTACTGACAGGCATTTTAACTGAGTCATTTGTTGATTCAGGAGTTACATGTTCTTATTTTTTGTGGATTTGCAAAGATCTAGATGAATACTTGGTTATGGATCACAGAATCAGAGACTCCGTTTGGCAGATCAGAATGGTCAAAGACATTTCTTGGAAGAAAAGTTTTGATGATATAGATGCTCAAATCATCAAAAAGGGGGAGATGGTATCAAGAGATGATAAACTTTTGGGAGATGTTTTTAAAGAAATATCCAAGTCAGAAGATTCAAAGTAAAGACTTGAAGAAGATCAAAGTATTTCTAAAGATGTGCTGATTTTTGAAGAAATTTTATTTGAAGAAAGTTGGATAAAACATTCAGAGCTGAAAATGAAGATAATTTCTTTCAATGTCTGAAAGAGGTTTGTTTATAACCTTGGGGGAGAATATTACTATTTTTGAAGATCATATTTTGAGTAAATTTCTAAAAGTTTTTGAAAGATAGTGTTTATCAAAGAAAGGGGAGAACGTCAATGTTCATACGAATAGGGGGAGAATGTTGATTTCTTGAGAAGATTTGTTTTTACATCAAAGGGAGATATTCAAATTGAGCTTAAGAGAGAAGATTGAATTGCTAAATCTTTTTAGTTATGATCTTGATCCAAAGGGGGAGATTGTTAGAGCACAGATTTATTGGATTCAAGATCATAAAGATTGAAGATCAAAAGTCAAGAAGTCAAAGGCTGAAAGTCAACTCTCATGGAAAGTCAAAGTCATTTTGTTAATAAAAGTCAAAGTCAACATTTGTATTTGTTTGTTTCTTTGTAATTGTATGGAGGTATAAATACCTTCTTGTCTTTGTAATCTTTAGAGATGTACATGTAAGTCATTGTGAGAGAATCCAGTTTGTTGGGTCTGAAATATTCAACATGGTTACTACTTCTAGTTCAACATGGTTGCTACTTCTAGTTCAACATTGTTACTACT
The DNA here is from genome assembly GCA_023525745.1 of Arctium lappa. NCBI lineage: Eukaryota > Viridiplantae > Streptophyta > Magnoliopsida > Asterales > Asteraceae > Arctium > Arctium lappa. The sequence goes on along the minus strand of CM042048.1, from coordinate 24,579,869 downwards.
TCTGAAGTTAATATTCATCATGGTTACTACTTCTGTGGTTAATGTTTCCAGTTGTAGTTAATGCTGCTGGAACAAAGTTAATGCTGCTAGAAGAAAACAGTTAATACTTCTAGTTAGTACTTCTATGATTAATACTTCTAGTTAGTACTTCTGTGATTAATACTTCTAGTTAATGCTGCTAGAAGAAAACAGTTAATACTTCTAGTTACTAATTCTGTGATTAATACTTCTAGTTAATGCTGCTAGAAGAAAACAATTAATACTTCTAGTTAGTACTTCTGTGATTAATGCTGCTAGTTGATGGTTAATGTTGCTCAACAAGATTAGTACTGCTAGTTCAAAGTTAGTACTGCTTGAAGAGATTAATGCTGCTGAAGAATAATGCTGCTTATGTGATAAAGAATTCACATAGAAGGATGACAGCTGGATGGACTGAAGATTATGGAAAGCTTGGAGATAATGATGGAAGATATTCTGAAGATATTTTATTAATTGTAATTAGCAGCTGGATGGACTGAAGATTATGGAAAGCTTGGAGATAATGATGGAAGATATTCTGAAGATATTTTATTAATTGTAATTAGCTTTTATCTTCAGTATATATATATTGTATTGTTTAGAATAGTTAGAGATAACTTTTGAGAATTAATCATTCAATTCTAAGTTTTTGTTCTAGAGAGAAATCAACCTCAAGGCATAGATCCTAATTCTAGAGAAGTAGAATTCGTCTTGAAAGAGTCTGTTCTTCAAGATTGAGGTTGAGTGTGTAATCTTGTGATTTCAATCATTCAATACAAGTTTACAGTTTGTTCTTCATATTTACTGATTGTGATTACTGTTTCATTGAATATCAAAGTGTTATTCCGCAAACTTCTTTGATATTGTTTCTGAGAATTAATTCTTGTTGAGAATTCGATCCTGACAAGTGGTATCAGAGCAAGTATTCTCAGAAACCTGCAATCATCATTCTTCCTTGAAATCAGAAATCATAAATGGCTAAAGTTTCAGATTCTTCAAGCACAGAAATCCCCACAGAGGTAATGTCTAATCTTTGCTCTAAAACTTGTATGGAAACTGTTAAAAGGTACAGGGATCACAACCAGACAATGAGTGATGCCCTTAAAAGATTAGAGAGAGATATAAAAGACTATGTAAGAATTGTTGAGAGTTTTGAGGAACAGATCAAAGTTTTCCAAGCCAATGAACTTCAACATTCTTATGATACAAATTACTAGAAGTGGGAGAAGAATGACCTAGAACTTCAGCTGAAAAAGTCTAAAGAGGAGAATGAGAAGATAAAGAGTGAGTTTGAGAAAGCCAAGTTGGATATTGAGAAATTTTCCAATGCTTCTAAAGAAATGGACTCTTTGCTCCAAACTCAAATCCATGACAAACTTAGAAGAGGAATAGTCTATAACACCACACCACCACCATACAACAACAATTACATTCCTCCTATATCAAACTTACTAGAGACCAAGGATAGGAAGGAATTGCCTGTTGGAGCCACTAAGGTAGATCCTTTAGACAAAGTGGTGGTTGAAACAGACTCTGAAGAAGAGAACTCTAGTGAAAAGAGTAAGGAGAACACTAGGAGTGGTGAGATTCCTCTAGAAAATCACATTATCACCAATGAGGGATGTGGAAAGACTTGGGTCAAATCTAAGGACATAGAGAAGACTGAGGGAAAGTCTGAGAAGGTCCATTATAAGCAAACCACAGTTGTGAATCCTGTCCCTTGCAAACAGTGTTCTTGCAATAAATCTGAGCCCCAAAAACATGATAAACCAAGGGGAAATCAGAGAAACTGGAATAATCAGTGGGCACAAAAACAAGGGGTTGATTTGAGTAAAATCAATAGACCAAAACCTTGTTTTATCTGTGGTAAATTGAATCATCTTGCCAAACACTGTTATTTCAACCCTATCAACCAAAGAGTCACTTTTCTAAGAAAACCACAAAACTCTTTTGGTTATAGGAATAAAAGAAGGAATCAATTGGCTGAGAAAAGAGCACCTTTAAAGTCTCATGCTCAGAACAAGTTTGCTAATACAAAGAAAAATGCTCCAAATAATCCAAGGAGTAATTTAAAGACAAAGAAAGCAAACAACTTCGTTCAAGTTTGGGTTCCAATTGTAAAGAAACCTGTTAGTACTGCTATCCCATATAGTACTGCTAACAGAAATAGTGCTGCTGCAACCAATACTACTGCTAACAAGGATAGTGCTTCTACTAGTATTAATGTTGCAAAGCCTATAATCTTGACAAAGTATTCCAGCCATGAGGTTCCTAAACAACTCATCCAGACCAAACTGACATATTATATAAATGAGAAAGGACAACCCAAGACCACTTTGGCTTGGGTTCCCTCAAAAACTAACTGATTTATCAAGTGTGCAGGGCAATCAAAAGCTCAAGAGGAAGAGCATTTGGAATGAAGATAATGGTTGCTCTTGGCACATAACAAGGAACATGGACTGCCTTCAAATTCTTTAAAAGATTTGATGGAGGACATGTTACTTTTGATCCAGCAGAAGTGTTTCAAGTTGATAATACTGAAAGGTAGTTAGTACTTCTAGTTCAATGAATACTGTCAGACTATGTTAATGCTGTTGGTATGTGTTACTACTGTTAATATGTGTTAATGCTGCTGATAAGTGTTACTACTGCTAATGTAAGTTTTCTATACCTAAAAATGATCTTCAATGATTTAATGTCAAACCTGGATATCAATCAAAAAGCTTTTATCTGTATCCAAGGTTTGTACAAGAAGTACTTAATAAGGAATTGACGGATTAACCTCATTTTAATGAGATATATGTACCTAAAACCCCTAAAGGCAAGGTCTTCTCAAATATGAGAAGATCTGCTAGGGACTCGGAAGGAGTTGACACCCCATTGTTCTCTACAATGATGGTGGTGTCCCACACTGATGAAGGTATGGCAGCAGGGTCAAGGACCCTATTAGACTATCCCACTGCTAGCCAATCCCAACCTTCCCACTCTAAATCAATTCTCCAGTCTCTTCTTGATAAACCACATTCCCCATTACCATACTATATAAGGAAAAGATACAGAAGGTTCCTTCCCTTCTTGTATCTTCAACCTCAAAACCTACAAGCCCTCTGATGGAGCATTTTTCATCTGAGAATATCCAAAGGGAAACCATAGAGGTGTATCCCAACCTCAAGAAGGTGCTCAATAAGAAGATGCAAGAGCATATGGGTTGTAAGGCTCACACTACTGACTTTGCACAAAGTGCAGGACAGGACAGTGTGAACATATCTAAGACCTTCCCCATGGCAACTTTAGATGAGTAATTATCTAAAGGTCCCAGGTGCCAAGAAACCAAGGGAGTAGAAGGTGCTTCTGCTAGGCAGAAGATCTCTACTAAAAGATCCAAGGATCCTTCAAGGGTGGTAAACACACCTAAAGGAGGTGAGGACAGTTTAACTACAAAGAATTTATGGATACACTTGGTACAATTTTTCTGAAAGTTCACAATCAAATTATGGAGATAAAAGAGATGAAAAGATCATTTAAAAAAGGGGGAGACTTAAAATCTGAACTTGAGAAGACATGAGAAGGAGAATCAAGTTGATACGAAATCTTATTTTGAGGGGGAGATAAGTGAAGAAGCTGAAACAAAGCAGCAACTACAGCAGAAACAAAAAAGAAGATAACAACAGAAACAGAAAAGAAGATAACAGCAGAAACTGAATCAAGAAGAACTAGTAATTGCAGAAAGTTTTGAAATTATCATAAAGACCCCATGTTGAAGAACTTAACTTCTCAGTTTTGAAAAGTTAAGTTAGGGGGAGATTGTTGGGTCTGAAATATTCAATATGGTTACTACTTTTAGTTCAACATGGTTACTACTTCTAGTTCAACATGGTTACTACTTCTAGTTCAACATGGTTACTACTTCTGAAGTTAATATTCATCATGGTTACTACTTCTGTGGTTAATGTTGCCAGTTGTAGTTAATGCTGCTGGAACAAAGTTAATGTTGCTAGAAGAAAACAGTTAATACTTCTAGTTAGTACTTCTGTGATTAATACTTCTAGTTAATGCTGCTAGAATAAAACAGTTAATACTTCTAGTTAGTACTTCTGTGATTAATACTTCTAGTTAATGCTGCTAGAAGAAAACAGTTAATACTTCTAGTTAGTACTTCTGTGATTAATGCTGCTAGTTGATGGTTAATGTTGCTCAACAAGATTAGTACTGCTAGTTCAAAGTTAGTACTGCTTGAAGAGATTAATGCTGCTGAAGAATAATGCTGCTTATGTGATAAAGAATTCACATAGAAGGATGACAGCTGGATGGACTGAAGATTATGGAAAGCTTGGAAATAATGATGGAAGATATTCTGAATATATTTTATTAATTGTAATTAGCAGCTGGATGGACTGAAGATTATGGAAAGCTTGGAGATAATGATGGAAGATATTCTGAAGATATTTTATTAATTGTAATTAGCTTTTATCTTCAGTATATATATATAGTATTGTTTAGAATAGTTAGAGATAACTTTTGAGAATTAATCATTCAATTCTAAGTTTTTGTTCTAGAGAGAAATCAACCTCAAGGCATAGATCCTAATTCTAGAGAAGTAGAATTCGTCTTGAAAGAGTCTGTTCTTCAAGATTGAGGTTGAGTGTGTAATCTTGTGATTTCAATCATTCAATACAAGTTTACAGTTTGTTCTTCATATTTACTGATTGTGATTACTGTTTCATTGAATATCAAAGTGTTATTCCGCAAACTTCTTTGATATTGTTTCTGAGAATTAATTCTTGTTGAGAATTCGATCCTGACACAGTTTGTGAGATTAGAGTGCAGATTAGAGAAGAGGTAAATTGATTAACCATTCTAGAGTGAGAAAGTAGAGAGAAAAGTGGTATTTGTAATTGTTTGAAGAGTTATTTAATATTATTTGATTACGAATCTCATCTTGATTGTTTGTTAGCAATTAGAACTTGAATCTAGGACTAACAAACTTTTTCCAAACAATTGTCATCGACATTATCGGGAGTATCCTAGATCTGTAATTGCTAGATGGACTGATTCCTTGGCTTCATCGTTATCTTGTAGCAATCCCGAGCGACTTTGGGCTCACTTTTGATCTCTTGGATTCCCCATGGAGTTGGGAACTTCATCGTCTGGTGGTAGGTCGAGGGGACTGCCTTCATTTCGTGGATCTTGGGTCGACCGAGAATGACATTGCATGCTGCGGAACAGTCTATGACGCTGAATCTTGTTTGCTTATTGATCCCCTTAGCATAGACTGGTAGAACGATTTCTCCATAGGTGCTCATCGCATCTCCATTAAAGCCGACCAACGTTGTCGAACGTCGGACGATCTCTGACTTGTCGAGATCCATAGCTTTAATGGTGTTGAGAAAGATGATGTTTGCTGAGCTTCCTTCGTCAACCAACACCCTTCGGGTCAAACAATTGCCAATCTTGAGATGGACGATCAACCCATCGTGATGTTTCTGATGTAGGTCGCCCAAGTCATCTTGATCAAATGTTATCTTCATGGACTCGAGCTCTTGTTCTTCTTTCGACTGTGAGGATCGAGGGATTGGTAGATTGCATGCACTCTGAGACACATGCCTTTTTGCTGCTGAATAGGTTAGACCACATACGTCTGACCCACCAGTCACGCAGTTTACGAGTTTCTCATGACCGGGGAATGGTGGTTGAATGTTTCTGTCGGGCATCGTCTGTCCGTCGAGGATACCCTTGAGGTTTCCTTTTGGGATGTGCCAAGCGAGTTCCTTCTTGAGTGCTATACAGTCGTCGGTGGTGTGACTGTGATCGTCGTGGAAATCACACCACTTGGTCTTGTCTTTCGTATCGCCGGCCTTGTCATTTTTCTTTGGCCAACGAATAGTTACTTGTGCGGTCTTCAATGCATCGACCAAATCCTTGGAAGTACCCTTAAATCCATATGAGGAGATTTCAGGATACCGAGGGAACTTGGTCGTGGTCGAGAACTTTTTCTTGTCGACCCGGACGTTTGAGATTTGCCTCGACGACTCAGTTTTAACTTCCGATCTGGTTTTTACTCGGGTTTCTTCACGGTCAGCGGCTTCTTGTCGCTAGAATGCTTACGACGAAAAGTTGCATCATCTTCAACCCTCATGTAAGCCAAATTTCTCGCGCGCACGTCTTTGAAGTTCTCTGGGGGGGGGTATTTCGTTAGATCGGTGTAAAGACCTGAACTTTCGTCTAGACCACGTTTGTAAGCTTCGATCGCGTTCTTGATGTCACAGTTGCGGACGATGATCATTTCTGAGTTAAACCTGAAAAAGTAACTGCGATTGATTCTCCTGCCTTCTGTACGACATAATATAGGTCGCTAGTTTGCTTCTCCATCTTGCAACTACTGGCGAACTGTTGAGAGAATTGATTCACCAACTCGGCAAAAGACCCAATTGATTTTGGCTTGAGACTAATTAACCATTGCAAAGTTTCACCTGTGAGAGTCGCCTCGAAGCTTTTACACATACACACTTCTTGGTACTAGTGAGGGATCGAGACTGTCCATATTAGTTGCTTGTACTGAGCGACGTGTTCAGTTGGATCCGTGATACCAGAGTATTTCGGTGTGAACGTGGGGATATTGAACTTTTTTGGAATGTCGACCATTGCGATCTCGTCAACGAAAGGTGACGCCTGAAACCCCGTACGAGGTTCGACGTCGAGCGGTACCACTGCTCTTGGAAGTTTGGCAAGTAGAGATAGAACACGCTCGTTTTGCTCTTCCAGCATCTTTAACCTTTAGGCGACAGGATCGTCCGGAACACTTCCTTGAGTACTTGATGGGATATGTCCTGAGTTTAGAAACACATTCTGCTGGGACGTATCAGAAGCATATCCGTTGAATTGGAAAAAAGGAATCGACATCATGGGAATTGATTCTGTTGGAGGCCTCGAGGGAATCGGTGCCGTCGAATGAAAAATGGCGGAATTGTAGTCATCGATGGCATCGAAGGAATTGCAGTTGTCGAGGGGAAGAATGGAGGCGGCGAAGGCAGAAACGTCGGCATGAGCTGACTAGCAAAACCAGGGAAAACGGGTCGAGGATAATTGGGAAGTGGAGGTCCTGTCCAGGGCATGCTGAATCCACCTTGACTATGCGACGACCCTGCTGCATTGCTTGCGTTTCGATTCCTTAGGCATTCAATCTCCTCCACTGCTTGTCTTTGCTGATTTGTCAAAGCATCAATTCGGGCTCGAACTGCATTCAACTCCATGTTCATTTGGGCCATGATTTGTTCCTGAGTTCCTTGAGCTGCCATTATCCTGTGAAACACAAAAACACTCGAGGAAATTGTTAGCTCAGCGCATTATCATCTAAGATTTTCTTTAGATGGGGCCCCACGGTGGGCGCCAAACTGTTAATGCCAAAAAATTACTCAATGAATAACTTAAGGTCGACGTGGAGATTTATCCAACTAAAGAAAGTAGTTGATCAACAATATGCGCGATAAACGGTAAAATAAAGAGACAAGGAATTTGGTGACGCGGAAAAACCTCAACGAGGAAAAAACCGCGAACGATAGGGAGATGTCGTCGTGTACTATGATCACCAATCAGGGGTGATATCCTTTGATGTTACAATGTATTACACGATTTATAAAGGAAACAAATATATGATTGTAAAATAAGTGTGCGTCGTGTATGAAAACACTATTGTCGTTTGTAAATTGATGCTGTCGTGTGAATGTAAGATCACATATATTATTCGGAGAGCTTGTAAACATATACTTGGAGTATTATGCCTCGGTTTTCCAAATGAAGTGTTGATCTTGAGTATTTATAGGCTTGATTCTCCATAAATGTGTCTTTTGTAACTATCGCGCTTCATAAATGATCTTGATGGTGTTGAGCCGTTATGACCGTTGGTATTTATGAGCATTGAACCTGTATTAAATGATCAAGAAAGAAACGTTGGGTTATACGTTAGTATGGTGGAGGTCGAGTGTAAATATTGACGACGGTCGTACGACGCTCGACCGACCTTCGAGTAAGTCTCGATGGAGGTCAGGTTATGTTCAGTCGATAGAACCTTATCTTAATACAAGATAGGTCATGTGAGATATGCATTAAATGTGTCTTCGTCGTAGTTGTGGAATTTTACCCAAACAATGTCAACAACTCAATTCATCCGATTTAATCTCGATGATCAAGGTTAGGCGATGTTTTGTGAAGGGGTGCGTGGGGTTCTTAGCGTATGTTTTAGATGCTAAGAAGGAGAAGAAGGGGTTGGAGTCGGTTCCGGTAGTAAGTGAATACCCGGAGGTGTTTCCAGAAGACTTAACCACCTTGCCTCCAGATAGGAAAGTGGAGTTCCGAATAGACCTCATGCCTGGAGCGGCACCAATCGCAAGAGCACCCTACCGCTTGGCACCGGCCGAAATGAAAGAGATGATGACTCAACTGAAAGAACTGCTCGACAAGGGGTTTTTTCGTCCCAGCACTTCGCCGTGGGGAGCGCAGGTGTTGTTCGTTAAGAAGAAGGACGGATCTATGCGGATGTGCATAGACTATCGCGAGCTTAACAATGTAACAATCAAGAATAAGTACCTGTTTCCCATAATTGATGATCTTTTCGATCAGCTGCAAGGAGCGAGTTATTTTTCAAAGATAGACCTGCGATCGGGCTATTATCAGCTGAAGGTGAGAGAGGAGGATGTGCCCAAGACTACTTTTCGTACGAGGTATGGACACTATGAGTTTTTAGTCATGCCCTTTGATTTGACAAACGCCCCAACAGTATTCATGGATCGAATGAATAGAGTGTGTAGTCCACTTTTGGAGAAGTGTGTGATCGTCTTCATTGATGACATACTAATTTGTTCAGGGTCCGTGAGTGAGCATGAGACACAGCTACTTGGAGTTACATAAACACGAGAAGTTGTATGCCAAATTCTCGAAGTGTGAATTTTGGCTAAGGGAGGTGCAATTCTTAGGATGCGTGGTATCGGAAGACGGAATCAAGGTTGATCCAGCGAAGATTGAGGCAATCAAAGATTGGGAAGCGCCGAAATCGCCGTCGAAAGTAAGGAGCTTTCTTGGGTTGTCCGACTACTATCGGAAGTTCATCCTGGACTTCTCACGGATAGCCATGCCGTTAACCGCTCTAACAAGGATAAATGTCAAGTTCGTGTGGACCGAAGCTCAAGAGAGCACGTTCGGTAGATTGAAGGAAAGCCTGAGTAGCGTGCCTATTTTATCCTTACCCAACGGATCTGAAGGATTCGTGATCTATAGCGATGCTTCAAAGTTGGGTTTAGGATGCGTGTTGATGCAAGAAGGTAAAGTGATTGCTTATGCATCTTTACAGTTGATAGATCATGAGAAAAACTACCCGACGTATGACCTTGAGTTGGCAGCGGTGGTTTTTGCTTTGAAGATTTGGAGAAATTATCTGTATGGGGTTAAGTGTCAGATTTATACTGACCACAAGAGCCTTCAGCATCTATTCAACCAGAAGGAGATGAATATGAGGCAACGAAGATGGATGGAGTTGTTAAGCGATTACGACTACGAGATTCTTTACCATCCGGGTAAAGCCAATGTGGTGGCCGACGCTTTGAGCCGGAAGGAGTGGGTAGATGCTACAAAGGTCGTGGCCTTTCGAGTCGAAGCAACTTCCAATTTCTTAGAGGATGTCAACAAACTTCAAGAGGAAGCACTTTTGGAAGATAATTTGAAGAGTGAGAGAATTGCCGGAGTTGGGACTTCGTTGATTGTTGACAGTCGCAGGGTGAGAAATTTTGGGAATTGGGTGTGGATTCCTAAATTGGGTGACCTTCAGAAGAGGGTGTTGGAAGAAGCACATAAGTCACGTTACTCTATACACCTAGGAACCAATAAGATGTATCTAGACCTGAAGCAATGTTATTGGTGGTCGTGTTTTAAGAAGGACATCGCTTACTTCGTTGAGCGATGCCTGACTTTCTTGAAGGTGAAAGCTGAGCATCAGCGACCGTATGGGGAGCTTCAACTGTTGGAAATACCGATATGGAAGTAGGACGAAATCGCGATGGATTTCGTCATAGGACTTCCGCGATCACCTAAAGGGCATGACTCCATTTGGGTGATAGTGGATCAACTGACAAAATCGGATCACTTCCTACCGATTAAGGAGACATACCCATTGGAGAATTTGGCTAAGTTGTATTTGGACGAGATAGTGTCCCGGCATGGTGTGTCTTCGTCTATAGAGTCGGACGGCGACGACCGCTTCACGTCATCGTTTTAGAGAAGTCTCCAAAGAGAGTTAGGATCACAACTCAAGTTAATTACCGCTTATCATCCCCAAACGGATGGCCAGAGCGAGAGGACCATTCTAACGTTGGAGGACATGCTATGAGCGTGCGCCATTGATTTCAAGGGCTCATGGGAGATTCATCTGCCATTGATTGAATTTTCCTACAACAATAGTTACCATGCAAGTATCCAAGCGGCACCGTTTGAAGCATTGTACGGGCGCAAGTGTAGAACACCGTTGTGTTGGAATGAGGTGGGAGAACGACAGTTGGCAGACCCTGAAATAATGCAAGTGACCACTGATAAGGTGAATCAAATTCGGGAAAGATTAAAAACGGCGCAAGATCGACAGAAGATGTATGCGAATAAGAGGATAAAACCCATCGAGTTTCAAGTGGGGGACAAGGTGGTGTTAAAGGTCTCTCCCTGGAAGGGTGTGGTCTGTTTTGGAAAGAAAGGGAAACTGAGACCATGGTTAGTTGGACCCTTTGCTATATTACAGCGGGTTGGAGAAGTAGCCTACAAACTAGACCTTCCCGAGGATACGAAAGGGATCCATCCCACTTTTCATGTGTCGAATCTGAAGAAGTGCTTAGCAGAGTCGGATGTTGTAGTACCGTTGGATGATATCCGAGTGGATGAGAGGTTGAGCTACGTAGATGAACCAGTGGCCATCTTGGACCATAAAGTAAAGAAACCGAGGAACAAATATATTTGTCTAGTGAAATTCCAGTGGTAGTTCCATAAAGGGAAAGAGGCGACGTGGGAGGTAGAGGCGGATATGAGATCCTGTTACCCTAGCTTGTTCAACGATGGAATTCCGGGGACAAAATTCTTTTGAGGGAGGGATATTGTAATAACCGCATCCAAAATAATAAATGGGAGTTTGGGTGTTTGACCGTAAATAAATCAAAGTGGAGGGGCTAGTTTGTAAAATAGCAAAAAATGGGGTTAAAACCCTATTAGCCTTATCCTCTACCTCATTTTTTAGAAGAGGCGGCTAAGAGAAGGAAGCTTTTGGCATTTTGGGGAAAAGCTAGAGAAAGAGGATAAATTCTTGGGAAATCGAGCCTAAACCTAGAGCTTAAGGTAAGATTCTCATCTAAATCTTCTTTTGTTTGGAAAGGTTAGATTTACTCTTGTGGGTTTGAATCTGATTAGAATTGGAGATTTCTTGGAATCACCGATAGGTTTTGGAATAGATCGAGTTCTGTATGTCCAGTAAATCACAATAAAATCAATGATAGAAGATTAACAAAGATGAATTAGGAGGTAAATGTTGTTTATTTAAACAATCTAGAGAGAGCCAAAAGTTTCTCTCTCTAGAAACACTAAGAACATGTATGAGGCTACATTGTGAATGAATTACCTCTAACACTTACAACACATGTCCCTATTTATGCTCAATCATCTTTGTTTACAAATAAGCCCAAACACAATGCTATTATAAGGCCCAAAACACATTTAATGATGACTTTACAAAACTTCCAAACTTAGAACATTTTATGTTCTAACATTCTCCCCCTAAGTTTTGTAAAGTAATCATCCTCTTTAGCTTCAACTCTTCTCCCCCTTGATTTCTCTAGAAAACTTAGCATTGCTTAAACTTCAAAACAGTTCCGACTCCCTCTTGAAAATAGCTCTTATCCTTGGAATTTCAACTTGAATACTAGATCTGATGTACACAATAACCTCAACTGAGTGCACAAAAAGACAACTTTTATCTCTTATAAACTCAACACATTCGTTATGCCCACAAGAAAGAAATGTGTGAATTATGATATGACAACCAAAGTGCATCTTCAGTTTATAACACCGAATCTGTCTTTAACCGCGAGTTGAATAGGAATTCAGCTTAAGAACTTAATCTGATCAGTTTGCAGGAGGAAGCATCTTGAAGAAAACACTACTGGACAAGGGTTAGAAGATATATTTGTTCGACAACTGATGAAAGACACTCATTTTCTAACTGCTTTATAGAACACTGAACGAATGAACTTAGAACTCCTTTCTTCACGAATCAGTTGGATGATTATAAGCACTCAAAATTCTAGATCACAACCAAAGCATCAAAACAATGATTGCAGGCACTCACACTTCTAATTGATCAAGTCAAAAAAATGATTAAGAGTACTCAACGGTCTAGCATCGTAGAGAAAAACTCCAAACTGATAATTGCAGATACTCAAGCTGCTAATCCAATCCAATCAGAGACTAAATCCAAACACCCAATATCTGAAAATCTTGACTGGCATGAGCACTCGTGAAACTTTGACCAGTTGCTAAAAATATGTGACCAACATAAGATAGGAATGATGTCACATATGCATTATGAGGAAAATATCGAGAACAGGGAAAACTTGTGGCAAATTGGGTTCTGAACAGTAACTTTTCGCGCATCACATGAACACACTTTTCACACCTCAAGAATTTCACAGATCATTGACATTTAAGCTCATAATTCGCATGTGGCATGAGCCGAATCCTCAACTTTTTGCATAGGCTTGCTTGCGAATTCCTTCTTTTCGTATAAGCCTATATGCGAATTCTACTCTTTTCGCATATACCAACGTGCGAAATTTTGCTTTTCGCATACTCTTTCATGCGAATTCTATACTTAAAAAAAATCATCATCAATGCTTTTCGTATCGATGCGGATTCTATACTTAGACATAATTTCATCCTGGAAACAACTTTTCGCATATAACATTGCGCTAATTTATGACTTTTCGCATCTAGTGGCTTGTGAATTCTTTTCTTTTCTCACACAACTAAGCACAGTAGCATGCAAATTCTATCTTTTCGCACCCAACTACTTGCGAAATCCTGACTTAGCAAAAATTATTGTTTACAAGGATGAGGAGTCTTGCGAATTCTACGATATAGAGTCATGCGAGTTCTTCATGAACATGCGAATTTTGTGGATCTTGTGAATGTTGTCGACCGGAAATCCAAAAAGTCTTCAAATTTTCCTTCAATACTTCGAATTTCAAGGCCAAACTTTGTACATATGTTCGAAATTTACAGTAGAGCACTGTTGTAGTTGATGATCTTCAACAATAACACCTCTAAGATGGAATTCGATCATCAAACAGTAAAAAAAAATTCGAACCAAAACACCTAAATCGACTAATTCTTCCAATCAGATTGAAATTAACACTTGTAAATGATTCCAGTAGATTCGACTATATACTCTGAATCATTTTAACATCATAGCTCATCCAAATTTACATCAAATCAAAAAAATTCTTCAGTATTGTTCATGCGTAAGTTTACTGTTCCATTGATCAAAATGCGATGTCGATCGTATCGATGAATTGAACTTCGATTTAGGCTCTGATACCACTTGTATGTCCAGTAGATCACAATCAAATCAATGATAGAAGATTAACATATATGAATTAGGAGGGAAATGTTGTTTATTCAAACAATCTAGAGAGAGCCAAAAGTTTCTCTCTCTAGAAACACTAAGAACACGTATGAGACTACATTGTGAATAAATTAACAACACATGTCCCTATTTATACCCTATCATCTTTGTTTACAATTAAGCCCAAACCCAATGTTATTATAAGGCCTAAAACACACTTAATGATGACTTTATAAATTTCCAAACTTAGAACATTTTATGTTCTAACAAGTTCTTTAAAACCCTTGAGAAGTTAATCCTTATTTATTTGGGTTTTTGTTCTGTACTTGTTGGATGAATGTGGGTACCGATCCTCCCATCGATCGAGATTGGAACCTTGGTGGCACAACGGTCGATTTCGTGTCTGTCAGGATCGAATTCTTAACAAGAGTTAATTCTCAGAAACTAATATCAAAGAAGTTGCGGAATAACACTTTGATATTTAATAAAACAGTAAACAAAACAGTATATGATTAACAAACTGTAAACTTGTATTGAATGCTTGAAGCTACAAGATTACACACTCAACCTCAATATTGATGAACAGGCTCACCAATACGAATTCTACTTCTCTAGAACTAGGATCTATGCCTTGAGGTTGATTTTCTCTCACTTTTTAAAATTATCAAAAATTGTTTCTATCTATACTATACATTCTATACCGATCAAAAGATAATTACAAAGAATAAACAAATCTGCAGTATATCTTCCATGTATATCTTCTATGTATATCTTCAGTATATCTTCAGAATATCCAGCTATCATACATTCCATCCGAATCTCTTTAGCAGCACTAATTATGCTTAGCAGCATTAACTTCTTCCAGCAGCATTAACTGTAAGTAGTACTAACTACTAGCAGTACTAACTAGCTAAGCAATACTAACTTTGTTCAAGCAGCACTAACTTTGACTAGCAGTAGTAATTCTACTAGCAGTAGTAATACTCAGCAGTATTAATCTTCAAAGTGTTCTGGCAGTAGTAACCACTCTTGTAATAGCAGTAGTAACCACACTTAGTAGAATCTTCAGTTCCCAACAATCTCCCCCTAACTTGACTTTTAGAAGAGAAGTCAAGTTCTTCAGATATTTCTTCATAAGCTCTCCAAGATGCTCCCAAAACTTCATAGTGGCCTATATTCCAGTATTTGCATCCAATCCCAAACTCTGATTGATGGTTCTTTGGATCAAGTATTTAGCCATCTGTGAATCTGGAATACACCCTAGCTTTTTCTTCAGCATGGCATGAAGCTTTAATCTGCTATGATTGTACACTCTATCCACTAGGAAGTACTCAGTGTGATTTAAATCCAAAGTCACTGCATATACTCCACTAGTTTCATATAGAGTCCAATTATTCACTGTTTGAAACACATTTCTGATTACCTCCTCTACTTCATCAGGTTTGAACATCATACACAGATACTCCATTACCAGCTTTTTGATTGAAATCTCTGGAGCTTTCAGTTCATCTGCATATGACTTCATCCCTATTGCAAACATTTCTTCAATATCAGACCTTGAGCATGTTCTGACAATCTTACTCCAAGTGCTGTACACTTCATATTTCTCATCTTTTCTCTTCAGTCTGATATATTCCTTTCCATCCACTGTCAATGTATCCCAGTGAATGACCTCAGGAGGCTTAACTTCTACAGGTTCTGCAGAAATTGGTTCAGGCACTTTGTCCATCACTACCTTGTACAAACTTACATCATCTTTGGTTGATGACTCTTGCTGGTTAGATGACTCAGGTGCCCCTTCTTCTTCAACAACCTTTTGTTCTTCTACTACTCTAGGCTTCTTGTTTTTCTTTCTTTTAGCCATCATTTTGGTTCTCTTCAAAATCTTTTGAACCTGCACTAGAGTCTCTTCCTTATTCTTTTCTTCCTTTTTCTCTGCCATTTCTTTGATAGGAGTTCCCTCTTCACTTTCAGGGAATGGTTGATTCATGTCAATATCATTACTCTCCTTGGCCTTCTTTTCAAATTCCACTCTATCCTTTTCATTGCTCTTCAGCTTCCCCATTTCTTTCTCATAGAGGTCCCTGATTTGATCAAAATTCATCTTCACAAACATTTCTTTCTTTACCCCAATTGCACTCCTCAAGAAAGTTATCATTTTGTTTCTTTCCTGAGTGGCAAGGTAAGTTTGTTAAGGTCTTCTTTTCTTTGCACTTGATTTAGCTATCATAGCCTTTCTCAGACTTATGGCCCTTTGTTTAGCTTTTTCAGTTTCAAGCCCTTTTTGATAGGCTTTATTTAACTCAGCAGCTAAAGCCTTTGCCATCTCCCTGTCCTTCTCCACCTGAGCTCTTTCTTCTTTTTCCATCTCCTCCTGCATTTTCCTTGCTAAGGCTTCATCTGATTCAACCAACCTTTGCTTCTTGACAGGTTGATCAGATTCCACCATTTTTGCTTTTCCCTTATTCTTTGCCTCTGCATCCATTTCTTTCTTTTCTCTTTTCTTTGCTCCCCCTTCATTTATGATTACTCCCTTTGCTTTGATCAACATCTCAGCTACTTCAATTTCTGATGGTGATAATTCTGTTACTGCTGCTTGTGAGGTTTCAGCAGCATTATCAGTTTCTGCTTCTAGTTGAACTGAGACTCTTTCTTTTTCTGCTTCCCTCTCCCCCTCAACTTCAACTTTCTCTTTTTCAAGCTCCCCCTCTCTTGTTGCTTCTTCCATGTTGATCTCCCCCTTTTTGGGAGCATCCTTCTCAAATTTCCTTCTCCTTAGCACAAACTGTTTCCTCTTCTGTTTTTGTACTAGTTGCATTACCAACTTCTTGAGCTTGGTAATCTGCACTTGTTGAGATAGGATGACCAGCTTCAGCTCCTCTATTTCTTTTCCTTGCTTAATAACATCCTGGTTGATGTTTCCCATGGTTTCCATCAATTCCTCATAGTTATATCTGTCCTCACCTTCTCCAGGAGTGTTACCCCCTATTGAAGGATCATTGGATCTTTTTGAAGTGGAAGTCTTCTGCCTAGCAGAAGCACTATCCACCCCCTTGGTTTCTTGGCACCAGGGACCTTCAAATGATTGCTCATTTAAAGTTGCCATGGGGGAGGTCTTATTGATGTTACCACTTTCCTCCTCTGTGCTAGCAGGAGTAGTGGCAGCCTCATCACCCATATGCTCTTCCTCCTCCTCAGAGAGCACCTCCTTGGGGTTGGGAGATACCTCTGTGGTTTCCCTATGGATATTCTCTAAAGGAGAATTCTCCTTTAGAGGGCTTAAAGGCTTAGGGGATTCTGGTACAAGAAGGGAAGGAGCCTTCTTTACCTGTTTTCTCTTGTAGGTATGGGTAATTGGAGAGTTTGGTTTTGCAAGAAGGGACTGGGGAATTGTTTTTGAGTGAGAAGGTTGGGCTTGGCTAGCAGTGGGATGGTCTAATGAGGGCCTTGACCCTGCTGCCATACCTTTAGTGGTTTGGGACACCACCATCATTGTAGAGAACAATGGGGTGTCAACTCCTTCCGAGTCCCCAGCAGATCTTCTCATATTTGAGAAAACCTTGCCTTTGGGGGGTTTAGGTACATATACCCCAACAGGTTGAGGTATATCCGTCAATTCATGGTTAATAACTTCTTGAACAAACCTGGGATACATGAAGAAGCTCTTCTTGTTATCCAGGTTTGAGACAAGATCCTGAAAAATCATTTGAGAAAAATTGAATTTTCTAGCAGTGGATAAACACACCAATGCATAAGCAATGGAACTGCTAAATTGGCTCCAGCCAGTTGTTTTCTTTGAAATACAGTGCATTAAAGTATGAGCAAAGAACCTCCATTGGGGTGAAAATTTTGCTTTGAAAAACTTAAAAATCCCCATCTGGCCTTGATATCCCATTCTGGAAAGAGTTGAAAACAGTTCATCATTAGGAATAGAAGTTATACCAGAGGCATCGTCTAGACGTAGACTGATGCGAATAACTTCTTCAGTGACGGTTAGGGATTGGTCACATATCCTGGTCTTGATCATCTGCACACCATTCTCAGCGACAATGGTGGCATTTGCCCAGAATTGCCTCTGATGCTCGATGTAGATGGTAGGGGCAACAGTGAGAGCATGAACAATGTGGCTTGACTTGAGGAAATCCACAATCTGGTGGAATCCTTCGGCTTGTTTGGGCTTCTGTAGCATTGCGATCTCATTGTGCTCATCGATAAACGCCATGGATGCCATTGAACTGGGATGTTGTTGCCTGGAAGACTAGGTACTTGAGAGAAAAAGATTAGAAGAGCAAGTGAACAGTATGCAAAGAGTCGTTATGAACGTTTAGGCGGGCAAAGGGTATTTATAGTATTCGGATTATAAGCAGTATTAACCTAGAGCAGTATTAACTAACTAGCAGTATTAACTGCGAGCAGTATTAACCGCGAGCGGTATTAACTAACTAGCAGTATTAACTGCGAGCAGTATTAACAGCGAGCAGTATTAACTAACTAGCAGTATTCACCAACTAGCAGTATTAACTAACTAGCAGTATTAACTAACCAGCAGTATTAACTAACTAGCAGTATTAACCAACTAGCAGTATTAACTAGCAGTATTAACTAACTAGCAGTATTAACTAACTAGCAGTATTAATCAACTAGCAGTATTAACCAACTAGCAGTATTAACCAATTAGCAGTATTAACCAACTAGCAGTATTAACTGTACTTACTCCTTGAAGCTTAGGCTGAATTGAGTACTGCTATGTATGCCCTGCAAAGATAAATTAGTAGCACCAAGAAACTATAATATTTAGTTATTTATTCACTTTTTGAGATAAAGCTTATTCAGAGTTGATCATTCCCACACTTGTTACCAAGAAAGTGAATCTACCCACATCAAAAGCTTTGGTGAATAGATCAGCAAACTGGTTGTCAGTATGAACTTTCACAACTTGAACAAGTTTCTTTTCATTACAGTCTCTTATGAAGTGATACCTAATCTCAATGTGCTTTGTCTTAGAGTGCTTGACAGGATTATTTACAATGCTGATAGCACTGCTATTATCAATAAAGATGGGAGTGTGTAGAAAGGTTACCCCATAGTCCAACATTTGATTCTGAATCCATAAGACCTGAGCACAACAACTTGCAACTGCTATGTACTCTGCTTCTGTTGTAGATGTGGACACTGTGGTTTGTTTCTTGCACTGCCATGAAACTAGTCTAGCACCCAAGAACTGACATCCTCCAGAAGTAGACTTTCTGTCCAAGTTTGCCCCACCTAGATCACTGTCTGAGTATGCAATTAGGTCAAAGGGTGAGTCATGAGGATACCAAAGTCCCAATCTGGGTTGTTCTTTGAGATATCTGAATATCCTCTTAACAGCTTGAAAGTGAGATTGCTTTGGCCTAACTTGGAATCTTGCACACACACAGACTGGAAACATTATATCTGGCCTTGATGCTGTGAGATACATGAGAGAGCCAATCATGGATCTGTAATGATGCACATCCATATCCTCCCCCTCAAGATCTGCTGTTATCTGTTTGTGTGTTTCCATAGGTGTACTAGCAGGTTTTGAATCTGAGAAACCAAACTTGGTTATAATGTCCTGCACATACTTGGATTGACATATGAAGATGCCATCTGACTTCTGTTGAACTTGGAGTCCAAGGAAGAAAGTAAGTTCCCCCATGGAACTCATTTTAAACCTTTGATGCATTAGATCCTCAAACTCCTTGCACATGATATCTTTTGTAGATCCAAAGATAATGTCATCAACATAAATTTGGACCAACAAGATATCCTTCTTCTTTCTCTTGATAAATAGAGTCTTATCAATGACTCCTCTTTCAAAGCCATTGTCCAAGAGATAGGATGACAGAGTGTCATACCATGCTCTTGGAGCTTGGTGCAGTCCATAAAGAGCTTTCTTCAATTTGTATACCCTGTCTGGATAGCTTGGGTTTTCAAACCCTGGTGGTTGACAGACATATACCTCTTCTTCAATTGATCCATAGAGAAAAGCACTCTTTACATCCATTTGATAGACTTTGAAGTTCATGTAAGACGCATAGGCTAGGAATAATCTGATAGCTTCTATCCTAGCCACAGGTGCAAAGACTTCTTCATAATCTATACCCTCTTCTTGAGTATACCCTTGAGCCACTAGCCTTGCTTTGTTCCTTATGACAATTCCTCTTTCATCTCTCTTGTTCCTGAAGATCCACTTTGTGCCAATTGCTCTGTGACCTTTAGGAAGGTCTACCAGATCCCATACATCTTGTAGTTTGAACTGTAGCAATTCTTCTTGCATTGCTTCTATCCAGCTGGATTCTTTCATTGCATCATGTGCCTTTTTAGGCTCAAGCTGGGATAGAAAGCAAGACAGCACTGTATGCTGTTGATCTTGCATTTCTTGAAGTCTGCTCTGATGTCTAGTCATCATAGGAGATGATATATCTCCTATTACCAGCTGTGGAGGATGATTCTTTTGAACTCTGGTGTTATGACTAGGTTCTTCATTAACATCAGCTTCTAGATTGGAGTCATTCAACTCAACTGAAGTGTTTTCAGCTGCTACTTCTGATTCTTTATCTTCTTGACTCTCTTCATCTCTACTCTGTCTTGGTCCAGTAGATTGTTCTATTTCACAGTTTTCAAAAGAATTCACTGTGGGTGTGGGAAAGATCACAGATTTAGATACACTTTCTTGAACTTGTGTAGTCCCTGATCCTTCACCTCCTGAACCTGCATGATCATTACTACTGAAACCAAAGGAGTTAGTTAGTGAATCAATGTCAAATAGCCATTGAGGACCAGATCCAATAGGATTTGGTGTGTTCTCATTGCATTTGACATTGTCACTCTCTTCAATTATTCTAGAAGAAGAATTGAAAACTCTGTAGGCCTTACTTTGAGATGAATAACCAACAAGAAATCCATCATCTGCTTTGCTATCAAACTTACCTAAGTGAGTTTTGGTATTGAGAATGGTACAAGGACACCCAAAAGGTTTGAAAAATCCAATATAGGGTTTTCTTTTATTTAAAAGCTCATATGGTGTCTTGTTCTTTGGCTTAACTACTAGAACTCTGTTTTGGACATAACATGCAGTATTAACTGCTTCAGCCCAGAAGGTAATTGGCAGTTTTGAATCAGCCAACAGAGATCTAGCGGCCTCTATTAATGTCCTATTTCTCCTTTCAGCAACACCATTCTGTTGAGGAGTCCTAGGAGCACTATACTGTCTCTCAATTCCTTTTTCTTCACAAAAGGTGTTTAGATCAAAATTTTTGAATTCAGTCCCATTATCTGATCTAATGACTTTTACTTTTTGATTAGTTTGGTTTTCAATTCTCAGGATAAAGGACTTGATCAGTCCACTTGTCTCATCCTTAGTCCTTAGAAAATATACCCAGGTGAATTTAGAGTAATCATCAACAATAACCAAGCAGTAAGATTTCTTGCCTATACTCATAACATTCGTAGGACCAAACAGATCCATGTGCACTAACTGGAGACAAGAAGAAATAGAATTTATCTCTTTGGTCTTATGAGAAGTTTTATGTTGTTTGCCTTTGAGACAAGCAACACAATGATCATCACATGAAAAGACTTTAGAAGGTAAACCTCTTACAAGGTTGTTTTTAACAAGTTTGTTCATAGTCTTAAAATTCATGTGACACATCCTTCTGTGCCATATAGAGGATTCATCTATAGAAGCTTTTGAAACAAGACAATTTAGAGATGAATCACTTTTAACATTTTCCATATCTAGACAGTAAACATTGTCCTTTCTTGGAGTTCTTAGTAGTATCATGCTTTCATCAACTACTTTGAACCCTGGAGCAAGGATCATACATTCAATATTTGTAAATACTATACTATGTTGTTTGTCACAAACCTGTGATACACTTAACAGGTTGTATTTTAATTGATCAACATAGTAGACATCCTCAAATGTCATCTTACCTTTGGTGACATTACCTTTTCCACTTATCTTACCACCAGTAAGATTGTCTCCAAAAGCAACATGTCCTCCATTGATATGCTTGAAATCCTGAAGGCATGACATGTTGCCTGTCATGTGCCTTGAGCAACCACTATCAACATGCCATATGCTCTTTCCCTTGAGTTGTTGGTTGCCCTGCACATAAGATAGATCAGTTAGTATGAAATAGGAACCCAAGCCAAAGTGGTCTTGGGTACCCCTTTCTCATCAAAATACTTGTATTCCTTCTTGACAAGATTTTTGAATTTTACCTCCTCATTCTTGGAGTATTTTGTCACAATTATAGGCTTGGAAACATTTGTGCTGGAAACAGTACTGGTTTTAGAGGTATTAACTGCCTTAGCAGCACTTGCATGCTTAGCAGTACTAACCTTGTTAGAAGTAGTAATTGTGTTAGCAGCAGTAACTGTGTTAGCAGTATTAACCTTTGAAGAGATACTAACTGTATTAGCAGCATTAATGTTTTTAGCAGTACTAACACAGGTAGCAGCAGTAATACTTCCAGCAGCACTAACCCTGTCAGCAGTACTAACAGTTTTAGTGCTTTTGGGCACCCACATTTTAATGCTTTCTTTTAAAATCCTTTTCTTTATGGGGCCTTTCTTTTCACCATGTTTCTTTCCAGCCTTTCTATAATCAACAGACTTTTGCTTACATCTTTGAAAGGTCATCTGTTGATTAATAGGGTTGAAAAAGCAAGATTTAGCCAGATGATTTAACTTGCCACATATGAAGCAAGGTTTTGGTCTATTGATTTTATTCAGATCAACTCCTTGCTTCTGAGCCCATTGATTATTCCAGTTTCTTTGATTTCCTCTTTTTAAACCAGAATATAGGCTCTTGGCTTTACTGCAATCACACTGTTTACCAGATGCAGGATTCACAACTGTGGTCTGTTTGTAATGGACCTTGTTGTCTTTTCCTTTGGTCTTTTCTATCTCCTTGGACTTTATCCAGGCTTTCCCACATCCCTCATTGGTGATTATATTGTTTTCTTCATGGATTTCTTTACCTATCTTATTATCTCTCTTCTTACTGGCTTCTTTCTCAGTTAGATCCTTAATCACTACTTCATCCAAAGGGTCTATCTTAAAAGCTTTTTCAGATAAGTCCTTATTCTCCTTGGTTTCTAACAAGTCTGAAGTAGGAGAGATATAATTGTTGTTATAAGGAGGAGGTGTACTGTTGTATCCAATACCAGGCTTCATCTTATCATGAATCTGAGCCTTTAGAAGAGAATCCATTGCCTTTGAAGCATATGAAAACTTCTCTATGTCAAGTTTAACTTTGGACAATTCCTCCTTTAGCTTATCACTCTCTTCTAAGGATTTAGACAGTTTAGTCTCTAACTCATTCTTTTCCCACTTCCAGTAATTAGTATCATAAGAGTGTTGAAGTTCATTGGCTTGAAAGCCTTTGATTTGTTCTTCAAATCTCTCAACTATTAGAACATAATCTCTTCTATCTTTTTCTAACCTTTTGAGGTCATCACACATACTTTGATTGTGATCCCTGTATCTTTTGACAGTGTCAATGCAAGTTTTAGTGCAAAGGTTAGAAGTTACCTCAGATGGGAGATCAGACACTTCTGCCATAAGAGCTTGATTCTGAATGGCTTCCTCAGCTTGATCACTCCAGTCAAATCCCATTCCTTGTTGAGAAACAAGGGCTTGAGCAGGATTCTTGTTCTGAGTGTAGCCTCCATTCTGAGCTTGTTGGTGGTTGTTGTTAGACACAGCACTCCTGCATTCTCTAGCAAAGTGTCCTTTCATGTGACACTTGTAACATTCCACTTTGGTTTTGTCAAAACCAGCTCCATCCTCTCTTCTTTGGGAGAAGTCATTCCTTCCTGTTCTTTTAATGAACTTCTTCACCCTCATGGATAGCATGGCCATCTGCCATTTTATATCCATCTCCTCCAGGTCATCAGGGTGAAGTTGATCCAGATCATCATTGATTAATGAAGTGTTACTATGACTGGACAAGAAGGCTTCAAAAATTGTTTCAGATCCTTTTTCTGAACTTGCTCCACCAGCAGTACTAACTGCTTCAGGGATGGCAGTAGTATCAGTGGCTGCTGAAAGAAGTGCAGAATTGTGGACATAACCAGTAGGTTTCTTCTTGATCTCTACCTCAGTTTCAAAAAATCTTAGATCATTGTATAGATCATCAAGTTCTTTCTCCTCCAGATTGTCACTCTGCCTATAAGAGACAGTGTACATAGTCCACTCATCCCCAAGAGATCTGAGGAATTTCCTGTTGATGTCATCTTGATCCATCTTTACTCCAACAGTGGCCAATTCTCCAATAAGTTTGTTGAACCTATCAAAAGTTTGAGTCATAGACTCATTCTTTGAGGAAGTAAAATTCTCATACTGCTGCTTAAGAACATCTCTTTGATTTCTCTTGATACTCTTAGTTCCAGCAAATCTTTTCTCTAGAGAATTCCAGAGAATTTGAGCATCAGTGCAGTTGCAAAATTGATGCTGATATTCATTAGGGATTGCCAAGAGCAGAGTGCTCAAGGCCTTCATCTCTGTCTGCCTGATCTTTCTTTCACCATCTGTCTTTGGTGGAGGTCTTTTTCCATCTGGTCCTATCCTTCCAGCTTCAGAAGGACCATTCTCAATGATATCCCACATTGAGTAGTCAGTGAGAAGAATATATTGTCTGATCCTTATCTTCCACATGTCAAACTCACTGGGTTTGAGCATTGGAACCTTGGAGACCAATGTACTGCTTGATTCTGTAAGATTTTCCATGATAGATGTTTCTGATTCAATAGGCTCTGATACCACTTGTCAGGATCGAATTCTTAACAAGAGTTAATTCTCAGAAACTAATATCAAAGAAGTTGCGGAATAACACTTTGATATTTAATAAAACAGTAAACAAAACAGTATATGATTAACAAACTGTAAACTTGTATTGAATGCTTGAAGCTACAAGATTACACACTCAACCTCAATATTGATGAACAGGCTCACCACTACGAATTCTACTTCTCTAGAACTAGGATCTATGCCTTGAGGTTGATTTTCTCTCACTTTTTAAAATTATCAAAAATTGTTTCTATCTATACTATACATTCTATACTGATCAAAAGATAATTACAAAGAATAAACAAATCTGCAGTATATCTTCCATGTATATCTTCTATGTATATCTTCAGAATATCCAGCTGTCATACATTCCATCCGAATCTCTTTAGCAGCACTAATTATGCTTAGCAGCATTAACTTCTTCCAGCAGCATTAACTGTAAGTAGTACTAACTACTAGCAGTACTAACTAGCTAAGCAGTACTAACTTTGTTCAAGCAGCACTAACTTTGACTAGCAGTAGTAATTCTACTAGCAGTAGTAATACTCAGCAGTATTAATCTTCAAAGTGTTCTGGCAGTAGTAACCACTCTTGTAATAGCAGTAGTAACCACACTTAGTAGAATCTTCAGTTCCCAACAGTGTCGAACTAGTGTCGACTGGGGGCCGGGGCCGCTGTAGCCCGGGGACCCGAGGGAGCCTCTAACCGGGGGTGACCCGGGGAAGCTATAAGACCAGGGGCAACCCAAGGGTTGTCAAGGAATCCTGGGAGATGGGTGTAGGGAGGACTCGAGCCATGACCCCGGGAGACGGGGGAGCCCAAGGAATGTAAATCCTAAGAGTCAGGAGGGTGGAGACCCAAGACATGACCCCGGGAGTTGGGGGAGCCCGAAAGAGTGCAGACCCGGGAGACGGGATTGGAACTCGGACGTGAACCCCGGAATTCGGGGCGCCCAAAAGAATTATAACCCGTGAGGCGGGGTTTACCGGGGCAGACCCGAGAGTCGAGTGACCCTGGGTTGGGTCCAGGTCGGGGTTTGGTTGGGTTTCTATTGAGGCCTAAAACCTGTATCTTCTTTAGGTGAGCAGTTTTAATAGTGGGAGGGTGTTAAAGAGAGCGTAAAGAAGTCTTTGCAAATCAGTTGAGTTTTCTTAACCCAAAGTGTTTTTGAGTTGTTATAGTGGTGTACATGCTAAGTACTCTGATGCCGGAGGTGATGGAAAACAAGACGCTGGAGATGACATGACATCGAGGCAAATGGGAGAACGAAGACTACATCTGTCGTTGTGACATCTTAAACGGTATGTGTGACTCCCTCTTTGACATTGATCTAAATGTCGAGCCTGACAAAGAGCTATGGGACTACCTTGAGTCCAAGTACATGGCCGAAGATGCTTCTAGAAAAAAGTTCCTCGTTAGTAATTTTAATAATTACAAGATGATGGATTCAAGGCCTATGATGGAGCAATAAAATGAGCACCTACATATTCTAGGCCAATATGCTCAACATAATATGAAGATGGATGAATTCATCTCTGTAGCAAGAATAATTGATAAATTGTTCCCCTCTTAGAAAGATTTCAAGCATATGTTGAAACAAAAGAAGTCCCTTGTACAACTCGGTAGTCACTTGCGTGTAGAGGAATCTCTTTAGGCGCAAGAGGCTGAGAAACCTAAGGCAAAAAAGGTTTCTGCCCCTTTTGTAAACATGGTAGAAGAGGGTAAATCCAACAAATTCAAGGGAAAACACAAGTTCAATGAAATCAATAAAGGACCCAACAAGAAGGTTAAATTAACCTGTTGGATATATGGTATGACCGACTATCTCAAGCGTGATTGTCGGGTTGTCAAGAACAAGAATGGGGTAAACACAAGTGGTGGTGGGCAAGGATCCAGGGATCAAAACCCACGACAATGTCAGTTTCTTGACTTTGGTTTTAATTCGAATTTGAATTATGTACCACTAATATCCAAATCAACTTATGTGCAGGATGATAATGTTTCTTGATGGATCGACTCGGGTGCCACGAGTCATGTTTGCAAGGATCGACGTTGGTTCACTTCTTTGGAACTGTTTGAAGACGGATCCGTGCTACACATGGGGAATGAGTCGAGTTCTCTATTCTTGGATGCAACTTAGTTAGGATATAGTTTAGTTCTAGCAAAATAATTGAACTTTTAGACATTTTGTTTGTACCAAATTCGAAAGAATTTGTTTTCCGTTAATGAGATCTTGAATAGGTTAGGATATAGGCAAGTATTTGAGTCCGACAAGCTTGTCTTGTCAAAATGTGGCTCTTTTGTAGGCTTCGGCTATTTGATGAATGAAATGTTTATATAGAATTTAAATAAAAAGAGTTTTGTTCCAAATTTTATTTATGTGGAAAATGCAAATTCTGTTGTTTCTGAATTATTGCATAAAAGGCTTGTTCATGTGAATTTTAAAAGAATGTTTGAAATGTCAAAGACGGTCTTATTCCGGCCTTTGACATTAAAACCGAAAAATGTAAAAGTTGCATGTTAACAAAGATTACTAGGCAACCTTTTCCTAACTTGAATATGGACTCATCGGTGCTTGAGTTAATTCATAGTGACCTTTGTGATTTAAATTCAATTCAATGTTTGGATAATAAAAAGTATGTCGTTACTTTTATACTTTTATTGACGACCCTTCGCAATTTTGCTATGTATTTTTGTTACATACAAAAGATGAAGCATTGGACAGATTTAAAAGTTATAACACGGAGGTTGAATTGCAAATGGATTGTTTTATAAAATGTTTATGCAACGATCATGGTGGGGAGTATTACGACCTATGTTTTTGCAGTCCATATGAATCATTCATGAGAGTACGTCACCTTATACACCACAACAAAATGGTGTGGCGGAACGGAAAAATAGAGTTCTTAAAGAAATGGTGAACTCTATGTTATGCTACTCGTGATTGAGTGATAGATTTTGGGGTGAAACCATGTTAACGACTTGTTACTTATTGAAATGAGGTCCCACTAAAAGGAACAAGATTACCCCATATGAACTTTGGATCAAGAAAAGGCCAAACTTGATCTATATTCAAATTTGGGGTTGTTGGGGTTGTTCGACTACCCGAACCTAAAAAGGAAAACATTGGGTGAGAAAAGTATTAATTGCATATTTGTTGATATTTCGAGCATTCCAAAGCCTACAGGTTCTGCTGATTCAATAACGATTCACACCATTATAGAATCAAGAAGATGCATTATTTGATGTGACTAGATTCTCTTCAATACCTAGACCAAAGGACAAAATTCCAAGTACTAGTGGAACTAATGAGGTTGAAGAACAATCAATTATTCCAACCAAATCTCCGATGCTTGGAAGGAGAAAAAGAGGAAGGATTGAAAAATTGTAACACCCTCAAATTTGGTAAGAGCAACTAATTAAAAACTTCGATATTTCATCAAGTAAAGGACAAAACTTCCTATACAAATCAAAACTCAATATACCTCAAATTTAAAATTCTATAATTAACCTCGACAATTATAAACTCCAGTATTATACAAGGATTAAACCGAAGTCGGGCGTTACTTAACCCAAATATAAGTCGCTCTTCCCAAAACAAATGTGGAAGACTTCACCAAGCTATTCACTTCTCGAGCTCACAACTAGCACTCATCGCTTCACATTGTCACAAGAACTATTCCCAACCGGAACCTGTTGCACATGTTGACAATAAAAATGTTAGGCTAACACCTAGTGAGTTCAAAAGTTTTTTTTTATCATAAATAAATATATCGTAAAAAGGAAAGAATGTAACTTAATTCAAGATCTTTCAAATGGTTTATTTTAAACATGAAAATGACCCATTTTCCAACAATGCAAATTTCTAGAGATGAGCGCCCCAATTCAAAACATTCTTTCATGAAGTGATACAACCCAAAACTTACTCAAATCATACGTAGAAATTGAACTCCCAATTTATAAAAATGCGGATAAAACTTTATTTCCCGAAATACCCAAAACACGGGTGGGTATAATATTTAACACATAAACCATGGATAAATATCCATATGTATATAAAAATTGTCACCGAAAACATTGATACTAAAACTCAATACCCAAAACAACACCTTTTAGGGACGGGGGAGACCCGATTCTATATAATGTAGAGGAACACGAAGTCAGCCACATAATATGTTATTAAAACCAAATCACATAAAATACACGCATTGGATGAACGAGCTCGGCTAGTTAAAGCGTACACCCATGGAATGTCAACTTCAGCTATTCAAGGCCCTTACGTTGATATTGCCTCATCCAATGAAATGTACTAGCACGTAGGACTTATACCATACCGTCGTTGCCTAATCGTGCCTCAATTTGGAAAACTAACGTTCCATCATTGGACGTAATGTTTCTATTAGCACAGGGGACTTACACCATACCATCGAAGTCGATCCATGCCTCAATGGAGAAAACTAGCTTCCGCTATTGAACATAATGATTCCAAATGAATGACACATGCACTCAAAACATGTAAATCTCCAATAAATATAAATTATGACCAAAGCTCTACATTGAGCTATCAAAGCTGGACATATGTCCCAAAAATCCAAATAATCAAACACCAAGCCACAAGCTCGATTAACCAAAAGACTATTTGTAAAAAAAATGCAATAAAACGAAATCAACGAATGTTTATGCAAACACATGCTCCAAAATACATGAATAATCTCCAACACAACTTAGAGCAAGACATATCATTTTCCAAACAAGTTTATACTATTGATTCTTTCAAAACTTCTCATAACACAAGATTAAACATTTCTCCAAAACTCACACTAAAAGTGCATTTACACCAAAGGATTTACACTCGTAAGATAAATTGTTAAAATATCAATACCTAAGATTTACTCATCAAAATACTCAAAATAGATCTTTTCCCCAAAGCCAAAAGGTTTACAATTTCCGAAATGTTCGCAAGGTCAGGAATGACCAAAATCCGATGACCCACACGTTGGTATTTTCAAAACATCACATAAGACAAGATATGCATATTTCCAACAAGCACTAAAATTATTTTTTACCAAATAACCTCCATTTATGCAATAAATCATCAAAACACTTTCATTTATGACTTATTTATCAAATCGCCCAAAAATCCTCAAATGTGGTTGTTTTCTAAGGTTTATAAAGTTAAACACATTCAAATAATCAAAACCCATCAAATAGATTATCAATTGAAAATTTCATGTGAAACACATAAACACTTTAATATAGTCATTTTTGGCATGTACAACGTTTTCACAAATTAACTTGAACTCAATTTGCTAGATTTAGGCTAAATCTATATTTTTCCCAACTTGAGCTCCCTTGAAGAAACTTGGATCCTCAAGCCGAAACTTCCAAAAAACTAGATCCATAAGTCTCCAACCATAAATACACATATCCAAGTGTTTATAATCATTCCCTACACATCTTATATCAAAATCTTCATTTTGGCCAAAAACCATAATTTGACCCAATTTCCCCAAAATCATCCAAACCAAAATTTTAGAAATATAAACACTAGGGAGCCATTAATAGAACATTAATAACCCATAAAGAATGGAGGAAGTGAATTTACCACTTAGGTTTTGGTGAAAACCAAGAAAACCCCAAAATTCTTGAGGATGGAGGTGGTGATGATGGGTTCTTGATCTTTGCTTCCAATCCACCACCAAATACTCCTATATATTTTCAATAATAATAATATAACCTTGAATAACTCTCAAAAACGAATCCATAGAAACTTGAATCGCCAAAAACAAGGTAGAAATAGAGAAAGTTATGAGGAAATGAAGAAAGAGGCTGAAAATCCGACTTTTAAACAAGTCTGGTACACCCGTGCTACATTGCCATGCGACTTTTCCATGGGATTGTCGCATGGCATAGTATCTCAAAGTGTACCGTGGGCTAAAACTTGCCTTCGAATTTGCCAGTGCGACTATAACAGTCATTGTAGCCGGATTCGTACGAAGCTCCAAAACTCGACTTTTTCTATGCCAATACTCCCGAAACTCTTAGGGACTTAAAGTAATGTTTTCCCAACATAAATCCCACCACTCTAAAGTTTAAAAAATGTTCGGGTGATATTTACTTACCGAAATTACGGGTGTTACAATCCCCCCAACCTTAAAAGAGATTTCGTCCTCGAAATGTAGCTTCCCATTTAACGCTACCCTCATAATAGACCGTCTTTGTTACGAGGAGTTGTCCCTAATCCACTTGATAGTACAATCATGATAAACTTTATGCTGATACTCACAATAATGTCCCCTTAGGCACATTAGACTTATATCCGAGTGATTTCTTAACTTCCTAGAGTAACTTCTAACCACATGACTTCGGTTGCCTCCCAACCTTAGGGAACCCGTACTTCCCCAATGGTAAAGTCCGACTTCCAAACGGTCTAGATCTACACATTTTTAAACTCTTCCTCCAACCAACCCAAAGTACGATCACCACCAAAATCGACTAACTTCTCAAATTCCACCGTTCTCGCTGTTGGACTATCACATAACTTTTACAAGTACAATCGGACTCCAAAATAATTGGTCGTCCTTGACCCAAAGATTATCCGACTACCAGAATACGTCCAATTACCAAACATCCAATTGACAGATTCTTTACTAGTCAAGGAAAAGTCATTCAACTATATTTACCTCCCACAATCCGAATTTCTTAAAATCACCACATGCGATACAAAATCCCTTAAGATTGGACTACAACACTCCAAATATACTAACAATTAATGGCCTCATAACCCAAAAGTTGACCCCTAACGATTCACCAAGATGGACTACTACAGAGCTATACACCCGAATTTCATTCATCGAGCCTAACCACAAAATCCAAGATTATTAGCACGGTGACTAAGGGATTCTACACATCCCTTATACCATATCTGATCAATTCCCATAACAAGGATTTTCCGAAACGAATGGTTTACCACAAGCACTAACAGAAGACACTGCGAGCCTCACCGTTCTGTTACCAAAATTGAACGACTTTGCAAACCATACCACTCGGCCTGCGGTGCTATCACGTGTCGGAAACCCAACCTTCCACTGTCAAGGTTCTACACGCCCTCACCCTTAACCAGAGTTGCTTAACCTCCTAAAGTCCTAATGAGTTCAAGGTTTTCAAGTAAAGACTTTACAAATATGCCATTCGAAAATTTCATAAGATTTTTCAACACGAAGTTTTTTTATAATGATTAGTCGTACGTGTAAAAATCCACTTCCACTTACTCGGTAGTTGAGCAAGATGAACGCGCTCGTCCCACATATGAAAATCATATTAAAAATTACTTGATCACTACTTGAGTTACTAACGAAACGCAAAACTATGCTCAAATGAACTTTTAAAATGAACCACTAAGGTCCTAACATGTATTTATTTATGCCACACACACATAATAGTTTTCCTGAAACAGAATAGTATGCAACAGATGGTTTATACGAAACTTCAAAAGAGGAATTTCACTAAATCAAATTTTCAAAGTTTTCTCATTTAACCACATAATGACATGGAATTAAAATTTTATGACAAGACTCGCATACATTAATGTATTTTTTTCGAACTTAGGAAAACCATAAGTTCATGTGATTTGATTGATACGCAAAATAATTTAAATCGACTTCAAGTTCAAACCACACAAACGATATGTATAACAGTTCCAGAATAGTAGCTATAATTCCATGCATACCAATAAATAAATATAATGTATTCATAAAATAAAGCGATACCAAAAGTACCAACAACCGAAAGTGCATAAAACAAAACATTAAGATAACTATCATGGTACTCTTGTACGTTTACTCGCACCATGAGTACAAATCAATTCGCACTCCAAATAGTATGCAATGAAACATAATAACATAAAACTCGAAAGAGAAAATCATGCGGTTTCACAATTCCAATACTACCATTTTTTTGCATTACGACATAAGGTAACATTTTCTCAACAGAACTCGCATGAGACAAAAAAATGTTCAATAAAACTCATAAATTAACACACACACAATATTTTAAGTATATGCATTTCAAAGTTCATTCGTGCGACGCAAAATGTCGTAAAATAAAACTCCATTAGACTCAACAAAACTTCCATAAAACGCAATGAAACTCAATGGCACCCAAACAATCAAATGGTGCCATAATTTATGTTCCCAATAATCAAATAGCATAAGACAAAGTTATGACTAAATGTCATAATTCCAAAAATTTCTATTTTATTGTAGTATGATATAAAGTGACACTTTACAACAAAACTCGCATTAAATAAAATTTCCAATAAAACTCAAACCAAAATAATGGAATGTAACTCTTTGTCCAAAACCTTAACATATGTGGAGGAGATCCAATGTTAAGGTCGTAAATCACAGTTACTTGTCCAAGACCTTAAACAACATCAAAGTACGAACATCACAATATCCGAAAATAGTGTTGGACAACAACGAGAATAAAAAAAGTCTCAACAAAGTTTGTAACCACATGCAATTAAATAATTTTATGTAGGTTTAAAATCCTGTGCGTGTTAAACATTTTCCCAAGATTTCGTAATGTAATCCACATGATGATTTGGAAACATGAGAAATAATTGATGCAATTTATTTTAGAAATAAATTTTGTGCATTAAGTTGATTGGCACTGAACATCTCGAAACCACGCTCCTCAATTTCCCAGTCACACTATCGTCATCCGGATGCTCAAACATCTTAATGCAATAATCGAAAATTTCATCGGTTCACCTTACAATTTCTCCTTGAGTAATGCCGATTCCATATGTCTATGGTTCTAATCCAACCAATAATTTCGACCCAAAACGGTCCACTAAATGCAATCATCATGCTTATTGTCACTCCAAATGACGAATGTTAAAATCAACCTCTTCTAACGGCTACCCACCTAGAAACTTCCTCACTACCCCAACGGTCGTCATATCAAAGTAGTACAAGTATACACATGTAACTTGTAGGTTCACCATAACACTTGCCAGGTGCAATTATGAACGTACTGTACATGGTCATCCTTGCTACCCTCGACATGATTCCTGTTTCTAGTGACTCCGTCAACTTCAAGCATCCAATCTTAGAGTGCCTATTGGTTTCTCTCTCATTCACTTAAAAGAACGCTAGTTTCAGTCTAGGTATCCAAAATCCACACCTAAATCTCTCAAACTTAAGCTCTGATACCAACTTGTAACACCATCAAATTTGGTAAGAGTAACTAATTAAAAACTTCGATATTTCATCAAGTAAAGGACAAAACTTCCTCTACAAATCAAAACTCAATATACCTCAAATTTAAAATTTTATAATTAACTTCAACACTTATAAACTCCAGTCTTATACAAGGACTAAACCGAAATATGGTGTTACTTAACCCAAATATAAGTCTCACTTCCCAAAACAAATGCGAAAGACTTCACCAAGCTATTCACTTCTCGACCACACAACTAGCACTCATCTCTTCACAGTGTCACTATAACTATTCACAACCGGAACCTGTTGCACATGCCGACAAATAAAAATGTTAGGCTAACACCTAGTGAGTTCAAAAGTTTTTTTTATCATAAATAAATACATCGTAAAAAGGAAAGAATGTAACTTAATTCAGGATCTTTCAAATGGTTTATTTTAAACATGAAAGCGACCCAATTTCCAACAACGCAAATTTCAAGAGATGAACGCCTCAATTCAAAACATTATTTCATGAAGTGATGCAACCCGAAACTCTTAGGGATTTAAAGTATTGTTTTCCCAACATTAATCCCACCATTCTAAAGTTGCAAAAATTTTCGGGTTATATTTACTTACCGAAATTAAGGTTGTTACAAAAATCCTTTCCGATTTCCAATTATACTTGGTAGAGGGATCAAGAGATAAGTTTGAGTCACAATTCTCTTACTGTTATAGTATTGAGGAGGATCTAAAATTATTTAATGAGGTTATGAAGTCTCAAGATGTTGCTTTCTAGAAAGAGGCAATTGAAACACCCTCAAATTTGCAAAGGGCAACTAATTTAAAATTTTCAATAATACATCAAATGGAGGATAAAATCTATTTTTGCAAATCAGTACTTGAAATATTTCAATTGGAATTCTAGATTTAACCTCAACAAAATAAATAAAGTCTTATATAAAGACTAATTAAAGGTCGGATGTTACTAAACCCATAAACAATTGCTATCTCCAAATGTGTGTAAGACATCACCCAATAGTTACATCCATCTTGTGAATCCAAATAACACTCAAATCTTCATGGTGTCACTAGTACCATTACCCAACAAGGAGCTGATGCACATGCCGACAAATAAAAAGGGTTAGGCTTAACGCCTAGTGAGCTCAAGAGTTTTATCAATTACATAAGACGGAAAAGCGGAAAGAATATTATTTAAATCGCAATCCTCAATATGAAAAGTAATTAGAATAGAAAGTGATAACTTTCCCAAAACTCCATTTTCATGATAAATTACTTGAATATAGACACCCATGATCATAGAACCAAATTCAATACTCACACGAAATATCATAGGTTAAAAATCCAAATACCAAAAGCTGGGAGTAATTCATTTATTCAAAACATTGATATATAGAGGGGATCCAATAAGTCAAAGTCATAAAATACGATTACTCGCCAAAACCCAACAATATTAAAGCATATATATTACAATATCCAAAAATAACGTTTAACAACGGGGGAGACCCGTATCCGTTGAGAGTGAAGGGAACACATAAGTATGCCACTCGTACAAGTTAATCATATAACACTCAAGAGTCGGTTGACCTTAGTGTCTATTCTCACGAATTCCACCTCAAGGCCCGACACACTTAAGGAATACCTCCAAGGCATTACCTTCAAGCGACGGAGGTCCTAGTGCCTACCTCCAAGGTAGCACCTCCAGACCCAACCCTCTTAGTGCCTACTTGAAAAGTTTAAGGTTACCAAACATGGGTCTTGGAGTCCAACCCCGCAATAACTGTTAGCGCACAGATCTATTGGATTCAAGATCATCCAATCTGAAGCTAAAGCCGGAAAGTCGACTCTCGATATTAAGTCTAATGTCAGTTTGTAATAATTGTCAAAGTTGTTTATTGTATTTTATCTATATTCTAAATATCTTATAAATAGATATTTAGATATTAGTTTAACTTAATATATTAGTTAGATATTTAGTTTTAGTTTAATATTGTTTATCTTGCAAGTGGACTTGCAAGTTGTAAGGTTAGGGTGTTTGAGAAGCTAAGTGAGATGGATCAGATCTAACAATCTCATACACACAACACACACACTCTCACGGTGAAAACTTAGAGAGAAAACACAAAGAGCTTCAAATCGAACAAAGATCAAACCTTGTAATCGTTGTTATTAATCTAAACAGGTTGGTAATCGTTTATGTGTTATTGTCGATAAGAACTTGAGAGTATTGTGGACCGACAATTGGTATCAGAGCTTGAAAATAGATTCAAATCAAGTTTTTATAAACTCGACTCTGTGTTCTTCCTTTCGAAATCATTTTCGAGTTTTAATGTGTTTTTGGGTTGAAATCGATCAGGTTGTGATCGAATAAAGTGTTAGATCGAGATGGTGTTGTTTGATTTTAGTATATAACTTCAATCGATTCAAATTTTGGGATTTTATTGCAAAATAGTTCATGTCTGGAAACTTACTGTTCCATCGATTGGTTTTTCAAAAAGTGATTTTTATTGAAATCTAAGGCTTGTAATCTGTTCTAGAACTATTAGTGGTCAATCTTCCAAATTTGGGACTGCTAAATCGAAGTTTGGATAGGTTTTTAGATCGATTTTCGAAGAACAGGGACGAACTCGCGCAAAGTTCACATTTGCGCCATTTCATAGTAAATTTTGCGCCATCAACACTTCGCACAAACTTCCAATTTCGCGCAATCAACTTCTCGCGCAAAGTCCGTTTCGCGCGACCAACTACAAACGCAAACTTCGTTTTGCGCCAACCCTTACTCGCGCAAACCTCAATTCGCGCGACCCTTACTTCACGCAAACCTCAGCTTGCGCCACCTTTGACTCGCGCAAATCTCAGATCACAGTTCACGCCAAGTCACTTTTGCACCATCAGCTTATAGCGCAAAGTTCAAAGTCTGCGCCACTAACGTATAACGCAGAACTCTATCTTCCAGACCAACTAAAGTTTGTCCTACCCTCTCTTCGCGCAAAGTACTGCTTCGCGCCACCTACATCTCACGCAAAACTCTTTTGCGCCAGCTACCTTTAGCGCAAAGAGTGACTTTTGCGCCAATACCAGACTTAGTATTTTTCAAAGCAGAATGACTTCCAGAGAAGCCCTAGCGATCGGAACTGACTCTAAACCACCAGTACTCTTCAGAGGAGAGTATGAACAGTGGAAGGATCAGTTCATGGACTTCATTGAAATACATGATTTGGGAGTATTCATCAGGAAATCGATAGAAGAAGGGGTTATGGCACCAGTTTATGAGATTCGTATGGAG
Organism: Arctium lappa; assembly: GCA_023525745.1. Taxonomy (NCBI): domain Eukaryota; kingdom Viridiplantae; phylum Streptophyta; class Magnoliopsida; order Asterales; family Asteraceae; genus Arctium; species Arctium lappa. Next base: position 24,542,878 of record CM042048.1, on the reverse strand, counting down.
GGAACTGTGGAAACAGAGTTTGAACTTAAGTATCATGAGCTAGAAGGTGATAACCTAAAAAGAGCAAAAGGTGATAGATTAGCAAAGTCTTATATTCTTCAAGGAATTCCAAATGAAATATACGTAAAGATAGACAGCTATTAGGCCTCAGGCAAACAGATGTGGGATCAGCTAGAGAAGATGATGCTAGGCTCAAAGGTTGGGAACCAGCTGAAGATATCCAACTGCCTAAACAATTATGAAGAATTCAAAGGCAGAGTTAGAGAGTCACTAGCAGAAACATACGACAGGTTTGTGATCTTGCTGAATGAACTAAGCAAGAACAAGGTCAACAAATCGAAAATAGAGTTGAATGTCAAATTCTTAAGCATTCTCCGGCCTGAATGGAAGAGGTTTGCCAGGCAGATGAAGCAAATCAAAGATTTAAACGAGATTCCACTTCATGAGGTGTATGAAACCCTCAAACAGAATGAAGAAGAGGTGGATGAAATACTCGATGAAAAGAGGCAGACTGGGAAGACAATTGATGATACAATTGCTCTTGTTATGAAGAAGAAGAAAAAGAAGATGCTTATGTCTGAATCAGATGAGGTTGAAACTGAAGCAAACTCTGATTCGGACGACTGTGAACAACTTAAGCAGGCTATGCTTATGCTGACAAAGGCTTTTTAGAAGAAATTCTACAAAAAGCCAAGCTCAAACAGTCAGAGATATTCTTCTAGTCCGAGAAACTATACTCACAAGGAGAGAGTTGAAGGAAATAGATTTGAAGGAAAGAGGTTTGAAGGTAAAAGAGTAGAGGAAAGGAAGCCGGCAGAAAGAAAGTATAAAGCTGAAGCATCTAGTCAAACATAACCTCCAAAGTGCTACAACTGTGGTAGACTTGGACATTTTGCAAGAGACTGCCGACAACCCAAAGTCAGAAACTCAGACTACTACAAAAAAAATGCTTCTAGCCAAGCAACAAGAGGCTGGAAAGGCATTGATGGAAGAAGATGGATACTGGCTAGATCATTCAGACCAGAAGAAATTTGAAGAAGAGAGAAGCACCTTTGAAGCTGCAATTAGAAAGCTTAATGCAAAGCTATCTGAACTTTCTAAATATCCACAGAAAGAGAAGAAAAAGAAGTCAGAGTTTGAGACGAAGATTGACCTTCTTGTCAAAGAACGAAATAGTTATTCTTCAAAGAAATTTTTTTGCAATTCAGTTTGTCAGGTAAGAAACTCTATTGTTCTTATTGTCGTACATATGATCCTGTTCATAAAACGAGTGACCATTATTGGTATGGTTCTTACTCAGTTACCCCCATAAGAACTGCAGCTAACACAATTGGATCCAAATGGAAATGGATACCAAAGAAGAAGGTTGATTCTGTGTTGCAGGCACCTACTGTCAAAGGGGAGTAGGAGAATAATGGCTTCTAAGTATATCAGCTTAGAACCCGTACTTCAATGATGTTTGACTTCTAAACACAACAGTTTAGGACTCCCACTTCAATGATCAAAAGACCTTACTTTTGTGATGATATGAGAAATTGTACTCAGATACTCAAATGAGGAAATCGACCTTCAAGGGGGAGTACATACTTTTTTGAAATTTATGCATTGGATAGATATGACGATCTCCACTTCAAAAAGGAAGTTGTAGATCTCTATCATGTACTTTTTCACTGACATATTTTAGATGCATAATTTCAGGGGGAGTAAAGAATCTATGACTTCTGATTATTTCTGATCAGAACTCGTACTTTCATAGTTTTACTGCTTTTTGTCTTTTCAATATAAGTGAATAAATTTTGCTTTGACATAGACATAAGACTTTTTTGCAGATTTTTGAGAGATGCTTACAAGATCATATCTTTATGACTTTAAGCTTAGCTTCATGAGATGTAAGATCACACGTTAAGGTATAATCCTTTATCTTAATCTCATATATGGTTGAAAGAAGGACAACTTTCAATCATAGAAAACATTGTTCTTAAATGTTCAAACCACTTCCTGAATCTCAAACCGATTTCATGAATTGGAAGTGTGACTTTAAATGTTTTCAAGATCTATTTGAGCTTTAACTGATATAGTTAAACCATTCTGAGCATCACATGTTTTATAGGAAAACAAGATATCATTGTGCTAAAACTTAACACAACTTCTAAGGAATCACCTTAACCAGTGATTTCTACCCAAGAAGTTAATCCATAGTGATTGAGTGTGAGAAGACGAAAAGAAATGAGTGTGGATTGTGTGATGAGTTATACAGAAAAAGAGAGTAAACTAAATGTTTAAAAGAATGAGGGTGTGAGAACAGAGTTAAAAGAATATCAGAACTCTGCACCAAACTTTTTCTGAGTCGAGCAGCCACAATTCTAATGTTTCACAACTAATTGGTGATCATTATTGAAATTGGCAACTAGCCCATGCCAACTCTTGATCAAACCTCACCATCTACTTATTTTCTTCTTAACAAGAAAGTGCTTCACATTTTCAAAGGGGAAGCAGCACATTTGCTATCTGATTTTCATTTGGAAAATCTGGATATTGAAAAGAAGGAAGTCTGCCCCACCTTCGTACTTCACTCATGCACATTGAGTCTGTGTTTAACTTACTGTTGTCTCAGTGGTTTACACAAATTTTAAGCCTATAAGCAATCATCCGTGCTTAATTCTTTCTATCACAAGCACGAACACACAAGGAGTTTGTTTCTTTGTCATAACGTTCATAAAAATTGCCTTTGTGGTATTTCGATGATTGAATGGAAGCCCTGGGGGAGTGACCATCAAAAAGCTCCTTACCAATGTGTATTCGTTACACACAGTGACTTAGTGTTATTTATAGACATATTAACTGATTCATTTGTTGATTCAGGTGTTACTTGATTATTTTGTCTGGGTTTGCAAAGATCTGGATGAATATCTTTTGAATTGACGGATCAGAGGCTCCAAATGAAGGACATTTCTTACTCAGAGTTTTGATGAAATCGTTTCTCTATTCATCAAAAAGGGGGAGAACCTAAGGCTTGAATAAATGTCCATTCAATTACAAGATTAAAGAAGAGAAAAGCTAACCAAGAAATGCGAGAGATCAAAGTATTCTGAAGACATGCTGATTTTAGAGAAGTTTTCTTTGAAGATACTTTGCTAAAGCATTCTGAGCTAAACCTGGAGATTATTACTTATTGAAGACAGAGAAGGATATTGCATCTTCTGAGCTGAAAAAGAAGACTGAATTGCTAAAATATTTTTAGAATGATCTTGATCCAAAGGGGGAGATTGTTAACGCACAGATCTATTGGATTCAAGATCATCCAATCTGAAGATCCAAACTGAGGCTAAAGCCGGAAAGTCGACTCTCGATATTAAGTCTAATGTCAGTTTGTAATAATTGTCAAAGTTGTTTATTGTATTTTATCTATATTCTAAATATCTTATAAATAGATATTTAGATATTAGTTTAAGTTAACATATTAGTTAGATATTTAGTTTTAGTTTAATATTGTTTATCTTGCAAGTGGACTTGCAAGTTGTAAGGTTAGGGTGTTTGAGAAGCTAAGTGAGATAGATCAGATCTAACAATCTCAAACACACAACACACACACTCTCACGGTGAAAACTTAGAGAGAAAACACAAAGAGCTTCAAATCGAACAAAGATCAAACCTTGTAATCGTTGTTATTAATCTAAACAGGTTGGCAATCGTTTATGTGTTATTGTCGATAAGAACTTGATAGTATTGTGGACTGACAATAACCATTTGACCAACAAATAAAGACTAACTTCCGTGTCTATGGATCCAATACATCACAATCTAAATTACATGACTCCAAAAGAATGACCAACATCCTCACAACATGTAATTAACAAATAAATATGTCTCAAACGCATATAGTTCCAAAAGCGCATCATAGAGCAAAATAAAATGGACTAATGTCCCAAAGACTCTTTAAGTCAAAACTGAGCCAAAAGCTTGAAAACTCAATTGACCATTAAATAAGGGTAATTAAAAGAAAAAAAAACGCATTTAACCGGCGTTTATGCAAATACATGCTTTAAAGGCATGATTAACTTAAAATACACAAATAGGTTGGTACAAATCATTTTCCAAATTAAACCCCCATTATATTTCCAAAAAATCTCGTAATACAACGATGTGCATTTTCCAAACGGATTCTAAAAACAAATACACCAAAAATGCAATAACATAAAATACACTCCACTTGTGCAATAATTCACCCACAGAGCACATGTTTGAGATTTACTCATCAAAATATTCAAAAAACCCAAATATAGGCATTTTACAAGATTTATCAATCCAAATTTAGCGAATAATAAAACCCCGTTAAATACTCAACACATTTGATACATATAAAGTAAAACACATTTTAACTTCAAAATACACATTTTGGCATGTACATAGTTTTCACAAATCAATTTGAACTCACCTTGCTAGGTTAGGTTAAACCTAGATTCCAAACTTCATCTCTAGCTTCCAAAGATGAAGACTTTAGATTTCCATGCTAACTTCTAGATCTATGGTGTAAACCTTCTCAAAAACATCTCCTTCACTCTCATAACATATACAAACAAGCCCAAGAGAAGAAATGAGGGTTGAGGTGAAAAGAACCAAACCCTAGGTTAAGAAATAGTTGGTTATAGGCTTACCTTTTGACTTATAGGTACCCAAAATATTCAAATAACCCTTTATCCTTCTTGTTTCCATCTTGAAAATATCTGAAATACGAAACCATAGCCTCTGAAAACGCCTTAATAGGGTTAGAAATGAGAAAGTTATGACCAAATGAAGAATAGCCCGAAAATTAGATTTTAAGCCCGGAACCTGCTCGCGATTGTGACATGTCACAATCGCATGGCAAGGTCGCCCAAAGTGTACCGAAATCCATTTTACCTTCTTGGTGACCTTGACATGCTATAATGCCACTGGCACAATTGCTGGGTACTATAGTTTGGCGATTCTGGAACATCCTTAAGAGTCGGTATTGTTTCTCCATAGATTATACTACCAAGTACCAACATTTATCGAATTTGAAAAAGAGGAATAATATAAAAAAAAGAGAGGGAAAAATATTCATATTAAATAAAAATCAATAAAATAAGTAAAATCCAGGTGCATGGTACACATCGGTAAAACTGCTCAGAAACGAAATGTTGGTCCAAAAGGTTTATCAATCCCAGGGGGTGGACCGAGGAGAAAGGGGGCTCGGCGGGAAGAGGATTGTACCGTGAGAGAAGCAAGGGTGGCACGCAGGAAGGGCTCGTACAGCTGCACCAGGATTTGAAAAAGGAGGAACCCTTAGGTTTTCGGGTAATTGAATTGTTCGTTTGGAAATTTCCCGAAAAGCTAATCATAGGTAGTAATATAATATA